>CM030361.1:216651412-217851412 GCA_017893485.1 Hemerocallis citrina | reverse complement strand
TTTTATTCGAAAAATTTGTCTTAGTCTGAAGTCATTTTAGGCCAAATATAAAATAAACTACGGCCGCAGTTGGGAATTGCGGCACCCAAAGAAAAAAAATTTAAAGAGACCGCAGTTCCCAACTGCGAGTGGTCTATTTTCGAATTAGTTTTAAAAATAATCTATTTTGAGAATTAGTTTCAAAAGTGATCTGTTTTGGGAAAAATCTTAAATCAGCTTTCTTTTTCCTGATTTTGTTTGGGAGGAGCAAGGTTGGGCATTTTTAATATAAAAGGCGTGGGCCCCTGATTAAATTATGTGGACCGCACTTCATAATTTGTATAAAGTTATATAGAGGTATTATAGTTTTTCTAAATTTTTGAAGAAAATATGGAATGAGGTCACCTTGTTTTTATTAATGGGAAAGTAACTAAACGGCATAGATAATTGCAAATAACCATCCCTTAACAAGCTATTGGGAGTAACCAAATAGACAATAAAGAAAACGAACATAACATAATCCCAACAGCCTTGGAATCCAGACAATAGGACTAAATCAATACAATGAAAACCCCAACCACCCTTTGAGGTAGGTTTCAGTCACTCCTATGAACACGATCTGAGCATACTCAAGTTCAGCCTAAGGTCTATCTCCTCATCCTCATAAGCCACTCCCAGGAATGTCTATGCCATTGTGCCTTAGCTCCCTCATAGGAAACTCTTGACCAGGAAGAGATCATTCGTGAATATGGGATAAAGAGCCAAAAGTAGTGCTAAAGTGTTACAATAGTATAGGTTGTTTCAGTTCTGCCAAATTGCTGATGTTGTAGCGGCAATTGCCAGGATCCAAGCCTCCGCGTGGTATCTCCTCCAATTCAAAAGTCTCCTCCCTACCCAAAGATCTTTAAAGGAGTTTGGGTAAACATATAAGTCAAAAGATGTTTAGGATCTCGTCCCACAATGCCTTACTGTGAGTGCATTCAATGAACAAATGATCTCTCATTTCAATGTGATGGTGGCTCCTATCATGTTTCGTGAATGGATATCGTTCTTTTGAGTAGATTCTCACGTGTGAGAACAACATCATTTAGCACCAACAAGAGGAAGCAGTGGCGGACCAAGAAATTTTTAATATAAGGGGCAAATCAAAAGAATAAAAAATATAAACCAAAATATAACAACATGCCTGGATGGGTCTTCGTATGTAAATAATGCAGGATTATTTTGTTATCAAAGCTACAAATAATGTTTCACATTTATGATATCAAACTAGATCATCTATTTGTTTGCTATGTAGAAGAAAATAGAAAATGACTAGAAGGAAAATTTACTTTACATAAAATAAAAAGAGAATAAATTGACATTCTTAAAAGTCGAGGTTACACTCAGAAAATTAAATATTCAAATTCAAGAAGTAAGGCACAAAATTAAATTACATAAAATCTTATTAAAATGAAAAATAAAGTAGAATAAGCCAGCAAGATTTAGAAAGCAAGAATAAGCTAATTTGGAAGTGTAAAAACAAATAGCTTTAACATTTAAGTTCCATATTGGAAAATCCAAGTAATACTTGTAGATGTTGGAGTGAGCATGTGAGCAATTAATAAATAGCTTATTTTTTGATTAAATAATTAATTGAAAAAGTGGTTGTTAGAGGGCAACATTGGAGTGAACAACTAGGCTGCAAACGAGCCGAGTCGAGCCGAATATCTTGAAGCTCGAGCTCAGCTCGTTTATGTATCGAGCTCACTTTCAGGCTCGAGCTCGGCTCGAGCTCTACACGAGTTGAGCTTTGACCGAGCTTTGACCGAGTTCGAGCCGAATACTCGCGAGCTTCTGCCTAAAACCCACGTACCTTCAAGCTTGAGCTCGGTTCGTTTACGTATCGAGTTCGTTTTCGAGCTCGTTTTCAAGCTCGAGCTCGATACGAGCCGAGCTTTAACCGAGATTTGACCGAGCTCGAGCCGAGTAGCATGCGAATAGCTCGGTTTGTTTGCAGTCCTATCTCCAAGAGGGAAAAATATGCAAAGTTGAGTTTAAAGGCCTAATTATCTATAGTAATGGACTCTTTTGCTCCTAATTAAGAGCTCCACCCCTGAGAGGATGATCCTAACATTTAAGGGGCTTCGACCTTCCATATTATGTGAGTGAATAATTTACAAGCGCACAAAATCGCAATAAGTAATTAAGTTTAAAAGAAAAGAGTGTCGAACTCACAAAAAACTAATTATTTTTTTAGTACTCAAATTCACCAGATTAACTGCAATTTGAAGAATCGAAAATTTTGATAAAATCTAGAACTAAATTAAATTAAACTAAAGCAAAAAACTAAACTACTTTTAAGAATTTCTGAAATTTTAGGGTTTATTAATAGGAAAACTAAATCTAGGGCTTTTGATTTCACCTAGTTAATCGTAAACAATTCATAATTCCAATAGACTAAAAACTATACTTTTCTAAGTTGTAGACCAAAATCCCTTAATTATTCAATATCTTTTTCGAATAACATCAAACATATCCCTAATTAATAATTTGTCATATTTCTATGAAAATTTAATTATTTGAAGATTAATTAAGTTATATGGATTTTTCTACATTCACATTAATCGCGGTAAATTATCTCTAATTTTGTTCAATCAATGGTGTTTAATTCTATAATTCTAAATCAAAAGTTATCTCTCGGCAACCCCCATGATTCAATAAATCAAACAATAGGTGGTCAGACAATTGCAAGTAATAAGAACAAAAATTAAATACACAACCATAGAAAAGTAGAAGAATAAAATAATATGAAATTCGAATTGTGTTTTCAAAACTAGGCTACATCGAAGCCCTACAAAATTAAAATTAGTTCATAGCAAATTTGAAACTAACAAACTTATTATTGGATTGCATAATGAAAAGTAGAAGAGAAGAAGAACTCTTAACGATCTTGACGAAAGCTACGACTCTTGATCTCCAAATGTGTGATCAGTCGTCTCCTCCAATTCTTTTAGCATCCACGATATTTTTGATTACTCTAGAGTTCACAATAGAATCTATATATAGCCCCCAAAGAAACCCTAAAAGTTACATAAAATACAGCTTATTGGACCTGAAACCCGCACTCAAATTATAGCATCAGCCCCGTCACAGTCGACTGCAATTTCGGTCGGTCGACTGTGATTTTGTGTTCTCCAAACAGTAAGTGCAACGGTCGACTGCGATTTCGGTCGGTCGACTGTCAGCTTGCTATTTTCTGCGGGCAGACTGTAGAAAAAAATAACTTTCTCGATTCTGTAGAACTCCATTTGTGACGCATGAGTACTCATTTGAAGAAGACTCGACGACCAACATCTTTGATTTAGAACACAAGTTTCGTTTCATCAATCTTCATGTTAAAAATAGCCATACAAGTTCTAGGTGTTGTTGTTGCTCCTTTTTCGTATTGCTTTGTGTCTTCTTTTTCTCCAACTCCAAGCCCCGTGACTTTGTATATTTGAATCCATAATCCTAACATCATCTCATTCCTTCAAAAACAAACAAGTAAATGAAACTAAGTAGAAAGAAGATGAAATTCAAATAAATAAACGCGAATTCACCATTTTTATGCATAAAAAGAGAAATAAAATCAGATATATATAACGCTCATCAAATACCCCCAAACTTAAGATTTTGCTTGTCCTCGAGCAAAAATAAAAACCATAAATCAAATAAGAGTAATAATACTAGGCTCAATTCATTGCACCCAAAGGATTTATCATGCAAGCATCAAATCTTCAACTTAATACATAACAATAGCAAATAATGGAAAACTAAGCATACTCGCTTTCTCTAGTGCAATTATTCATACATAATTCCAAATCCAATCAAATTTATCATGCAGTTAATGCAACTATATCTTGTCACAACTCCATCTGTGATCACCTCTTCTCACTACTACAAACTGAGTAGCAAACTAAATTTTTTTTTCACTTTCCTTTTGACGCGCATACAAACATTTGTGATGGATTCACCCGGTTACTCAATAAGTCACACACTTAAAGTACTTTTGTATACTCAAATTTCAAGTTGTCATTTGACGTAAAAATAAACATGGATGATGAATACCCTTAGTTACCAAGTAACTCAAAACATTGGAGTAGAAAAAACTTTATTCATTCAATTGTTTAATCACTATCACTCTATTTACTTAAACTCTGTTTAGAACTATATCAAAGAGGATAATCACAAGAAAAGCATCACATTTCTCTTTTATCAATAATCACGTGTGTCTCATAGATTTGTAAGGAATTTTAAACTTCAATAATTCTAATGAAAATAAGTATACTTAATCTTATTTTATAAGATATTTTTTATCCTTAAAAAAAACTATTGCAATGCTTTAGCACAAATAAAGAACACCAAAGTGTAATGGTAATCCTAATTTAAGTCCAATTTCTTTTCTTTTATATAAAAATAAAAATTTTAACTCATTCCCCCAAACTTAATATCACATTGTCCTCAATTGTGAAAGAAAAAAGTAAAAAAAAGAAAAATGATGAGAATAGTTCAGAATTGCTCCTCTGGTTTATGTTAAAATTCTGGATGAGTGACGTTCATTATTTTAGGGATATCTGGAGTTGTAGATGTCCAAATTCTCTAATTCTTTTTGCATTGGAAACCTAAGACAATTTCCTTCGACCGCTTTTTGAAACAATTTTCCAGGTGCAGACTCCATCGTGCCCAAAAATAGCTATTAAAGTTGGTCTAGAAAATAACTCCGTCAGAAACCCCCAAACTTATGAAATCCTATCAAATAAAATAAAAAAAATAAAATTAAAGTAGAAAAAAGGAAAAATATTTCGAATGATGGTAAAAAAAAAATATGGGTTTCCTCCTAAGAAGCGCTAAGTTTTAAGTCTTCAGCAAAACGTGGTAGCTGAGATATTTATGTGATGCCAAAATCCAACAACATAAGAAACTCTTTTCTAACAACTTCCTTCATGTATGGATTATGTTTTCTCTGTGCATCCCGCAAACTAAATGGCAGTGGTTTAAGCTCAATTTTGAGACATTTTTTTTTAGAAGATGGAGTCTTTGATATCTCCACATCTTTAAATTGTAGCTGAGAAGACAGATGAATAGATGATGTAGCTTCCAAATACCGAACATATTCCAAAAAAAATTATTTCTTAGATTCAAGAGTTGCTGAATTTGTTAGACACACTTTTACCAGTAACTTTTCAACTTCATCCAATGTGTCTCACCTACAACTAAATCAATTTCACTAACTTCAAAACATGAGTGAAATTCGGCAGGAAACATTACCTGCTCATCCTCTACTCTCAAAATAAGTTTTACTTGTTGGAAATCAATCAAAGCTCTCCCTGTAATTAGAAAAGGTCACCCCAAAATCAATGAAATTTGTTCATCTTCCGCCATGTCAAGCACTATAATCAGCTAGAAAAATTAACTTGTCGACATTTACCAAAACATCTTCAATTATTCCTCTTGGTTACTCGATAGATCTGTAACACCCTATATTTTTAAATAATATTTTTGAGATTAATAAATAAATTAAAATAATTTTTGATGATTTAATAAATATTTTCTGGAATTTATCTTTTTACACGTGCAAATATTTTCTTGTGAAGTCCAAAGTCAGAAATTATTTTGGAAAAACCTAATATTTATTGTTAGGTATTATTTGTGAATTTTCTGGATTTTTTTGATATTTATTTGACCTATTTACAAATATTACAAAAAGAGGGGCTTTTGTACAAAATTACCACTTAGAGTGAAAACTCCAGATTTTCGGAATTTTTGGGCTGAGCATGATGCCTAGCCAACTCAGAGTTAAAAAGTTTACTTTTTATTTTAATAGATTTGATTTATTTCTCAAATTTCTTAACAAAGGGTCTTTTTGCAAAATTGTCACTTAGAGGCAAAATTACAAGATTTGTTTTCTAGGTTTTGAAAATAGTGCCGGCTAGATTGGGTTTTTTTTTTTATTTGAAATCTTAATTGAATTGTTTTATCTAATTTCCAAGTATAAGGATTTATATATGTAAAGATATATTCGAAAGTGATATTTTACAAAACCTATTCAAAAACCCTAATAACCTAATTCCGGACTATTTAAAAGAGAGGTGCAGCCATCTCTTTGCTGTACTACACAAAGAGTTTTCTTTATTATTGATTTCTTGAAGTTTCGAAGCGAGGATCTTGATTTTTTTGTGAAAGGAATGACTTGTCTTATTCTTTTATTACTTCGGTTGATTCTTCAAAAAGGTGAGTGACATATGTTTGGTCTCTTGTTATTGTATGCATGTTGTATGTGATGATTTGTCTATTAGAAAGAATGTTAGGAGTTTGTATGATGATATGATGAATTTTGAAGGATGGATGAGTAAAAATTGAATCTTTTCATGAAAACTATGCTATTGATGATTGAAATTACATATAGATGACTTGAGATTGTTAAGAACCTAATAGGAACCATGAGTAGGTTGTTTCTTTCATACGCTTACTGATTTGATGGGTAATAATGAGTATGTATGTTGTATAATGCACAAATTGATTAAAGATGAACTTTTACTGTGTGTGTACATATGCTTGATCTGTTCTTGAAGTTTGATGAGTATAACTTGATTGTCAAAATTTGCTTTTATTCATGGGTAAACTGATGTTTAGTAGTTGTATATGAGCTAATGAATTACAAGAGGAGTTTTTGAATCAAAGAGATCAAGCGTTGGATGTTGTGAAGAGGGGTTGAAGTTTCGGGTCTGATGGATGTTCAGCCGAAATTGGTTTTTGTGATTTTATGAAGTTTTTCAATTGGGTCTTAATTGTTTTAATACTGAGATTAAATTAAAACTTAAACTACTACTATACACTAATTCTTGATACTTAAACACATATATATGTTAATATATACACATATTCACACAGATCCCTATGTTCCTATTTTGAAGAATTGCCAAAATTTATTTTGATGTTTTTATGAAATCTTCGATCGAGATCAGAGTTGTTTTGAATACTGACATTGATTAGAACAATGTACACTCATATATGATGTTTTCTTGAATTTTTACAGATGTTTAAACACACATATATACACCTATATATTATATTACTTGTTTTGAAGTAGTTTGGATAAAATTTTGATCTTTTATGATCTTGATGTGATTTCGATTAGTTTTATAAACTCATATATGTTATACAAGTTGTATTTAATCATCTCAGGATTTTTTTTTGCAAATTTATGATTGTACAAAGATTTAACAAAGTATCAGTAAAAAGGTGCACGAATATTAAAGCTATCGAATTTTGAATTGTCGGTCGACTGTCAAGATTTTACACTTGAACTGACAGTCGACTGTCAATTAGTTGATTTTGGGAATTTTTGCATGTCGGTCGACCGTCGCTTTTTGAACTTGTTTTGACGGTCGACTGTCAGTAGTTTTGCTGGTTGTTTTCTTGAGTTATCTTCGTTTTCCTTGAACGATTATTTTTTCGATATTACGGATTATTGATCTACTGTTTTAGATGATATTTTTGCTACAGATTAAAGTATTTTACAGAGAGTTACATTTTGACTATAATAGAATTTAAATTGTATTTCTATTACTTATAAAGTAAAATATATATGGTTTTCGATGGAATTGATGTTTTGTGATTTTCTATGATTTCAAAATATGATTCTCAGTTATTTAATGGATTTGATACTTTATTTCAATTCTGTAAATTTGTGAGTAAACTGAATGATTTTGTTGATTTAAGAAGTTTTTATTGATATAAACATTTTGATGATGAAATAAGAGTTTTATTGAAAGTTTTGGTGTTGATATTCGTTTTGTGAGTCTCTAGGAGTTTTGTGGGATTCCTGTGAACCAGCAAATGAGATTTTGTGAATTTTGACCAGTTGAGGTCATTGGGGTTGTTTTGTGGAATTAAGTCCGGCAGGATACACTAACTCTAGAGAATGGGAAATTTGTGTTTTAATAATAACCAACTTAAGGATAGGCACTAGTGGAGATGTGATGGAACTTGGAAACGTAAGTATATGCTCTTGGGGTCCAGTCCAACGGATTGGTTCCAGGACTTGTGTGTTCTGTCTCGAGAGGACTTTTAGTATGTTCGCGTGTCAAGGGTCTGTAGTGCCTATTCACGGAACATACAGGTACATTCACGTGTCGAGGGTTGACAGGTCTATTCACGGGATGTGCTTGTTTACTTGCACGTTGAGGGGTGGCGATGGGGTACACGGCAGGGAGATGATTCTCCGTTTTTTTATAGCTGTTCTTACATGATGCTTGCGCGTTGAGGGTTGTGATGCCTATTCGCGTCGTAATCTGGATCTTGTTTCCATCACCGTAGTAGAATTAGTTGCATAACTAAGGATCTAACTCTATAAAGTGGAGAACGATAAGGGCTTGCACCGGACCTATGTAGTATGGAATGCATAGAATCCGACAAGTATGCATTAGAGAGTTATCATATTGCATGTGTGTTTTCTTGACTTGGTTTTATGCATGATATTTTTCTATTTTCCTACACTTGACACTTAGTCTAGTTTCACTTGATGTTTTCATGTTTTATTTATTGTCATTTCATATTCCATCTGTTACTACTATTGGTATGTGTTGTTTATAACTTTATTCTTCATGTTTTATTTAAATTGTATTTCCTTTGATGTCACTCACACCGTTATGGCTGACCCCTGTAGTTTTGGGGGTTAGGGTTATCTCTAACCTCATGTTTTACAGGTAGGTGCCTATAGCTAGGATTTGTATGCATGTGGTAGAATGATAATGTGACTTATATAAATTATAAAAGAATGTGTTGTAAAAGAAAGAAATTGTAATTCAAGGTGTTTAATTTTCCGATGTGCTTTGTAAAGAAATGATGTAATAAAAGTTAAAAATTTTATCTGTGTTTTGGCTATGTTTAATATTACATTGAGGTTGATGCTGGGAATTATGCCACGTATTTCTGAGATATTATATTTGTAACGCCCCGAATCCCAAATATACTGAATTCGAGATGTTCTACAGGATCTTTTCACTTTCTTAGTACACTTTTACAGGGAAATTAAAACTTTTCATCATACATCAGAGATTACATCATAATTACATCTTTCTTTTGCACAGCGGAAGTAAAATACAACAATTAAATACAAGTACAACAGCTTGATATAATCTTTAAGCATCCAAATCCTCTTTAATCTTTAGCATAACATTTACCTGCATGTTAGACTGTGGGTACGTCAGTTTATTCAACCGACGATCATTATACACGGCCGTCCTCGCTTGCCGGAAATAGTATAACTTAACATTTCATATTTAGCAAACACAAACTTGTCACATTTCAACTAAAGGGACTACCCTATTGATGTCGTGTTGTGATTGTGCACTTAGTCCTTAATGCAGTTAATTGAGTTACATGACACTAATGCGCACTTGTTCGGATTCTATGCATCCCATACTACATAGGTCCGAGGGCAAGCCCTTATTCGTTCTTCATCTTTATAGGGTTCAATCCCCCGTTATGATTTAATCTACTACTGTAATTACGGTAAGTATCCTAGATGTTATCTGACCTACGAACTCATGTTTAGGCACTCTGGAGTAGTATCCTCACCCAGACGCATCATGGGAATTCCTGGGATACGCTCTCACCATAAACATGACACCACCCGTAGTCTTCAAACATCCCACGAGCGTCGCCACTGGGACGGTACTCTGGAACAGTATCCTCACCCAGACTCGTCATGGGAATTCCTGGGATACGCTCTCGCCGCTACCCAGGGCCCTCATACTCAGTGTTTTTCTCTTACTTTCATCACGTCTTCACTATGCACTAGTCCTTAGTTTCAATAAAAATCATGAACAAAATAATCACTAGAGTTAGCCTCTCCATCAACCGGACTTATTCCTTTAATTCAACATGACCAACCTTGGTCTAATTTCAATTTATTTCATTTCTCAATGCCGGGGAGACTTAGCCACTCTATTTCAAATTTCATTTCACAATCTTTAAGTCATGACTACTTTCATGTCACAATTTCATACTCTTTCTTATTCATAATTTCATTTGTTCACAAATCCATGGTGAATACTTATAACTCAAGTTTCATATTCAAGTCCAACAATTTCATCAACAAAGTTTCTAAACTCCATCATCGTACAATGGACTCATGCACTTTACAAACATACACTCGTACTTCATATTTTACACCATATCTTCAAGTAAAAATTATAATATCATGTCACACCACAAATTCTTTTGTGTCAAATACTTTCTAATAAATTCATTTCAATAACTCTTTATAAATTTGAAAATTCCCATGAGTATGTGTCTTAGAACCATAGCTTTAATATACCATTTGTTCACAAACTACATTATATTTTCTTCAATTAATATCCAAACCAATCCCATAAAATTCCTTGTATTTTTATGAAAATTACCATATTTTTCTCATATTTTTTGGACATCAAAATCTCACAAAAAAAATATTTTTTCCTAAGTGCTAGGGGAAAGATTCGAACCCAGCACAGTAGAGAAGAAGGCCAGAGCACCCGCCGATAGGCCGATCGGTGCTAGCGAATAGAAGAGAGTGCACTAAGTATATATGCCATCTCTTCGCTGTCATATATATATATACACAGTACTTTTTTAAAAAGAATGGTGAGACCCGGATTCGAACCACACCGCTCAGGGAAACCGAACAGCGCCACCGACCGCCTGAGCCACTGGCTCAGGTTGTCACAGTGTGGATTAAAACCCATTTGACTCATATTCACACTGTTTCTTTTTGAAATTAACTCGATGTTCAAAACAATTGATTCATATTGCCTTCATATAAACCACTGAAAAATTCCAGATTTAATCTTCTTTATTCCATCTTCAAAACAGTAATTGTAAAATAAATTTTTGCACTAAAACATATTTTCTCCACCCAAATTAATTATTTGTTTATTAAAACTAGCAAATCCTTTATTTTCGACATTAAAAATAATCGATTGCTCATCTAATCTCTCTTTTATCCCAAAGTTTCCATGATGATTTACTGGTTATTAATCTACATTCACAACACAATACAACCTTGGATTTCCCCATACTCATACTAGCAAAAGAATTTATATAGCACATGAATAGGTGAAACTCAACAATTGGTATATTTCCAAATTGATGACAACAAGTAATTCTTTGGTTCATCTACATCACTTCTACACATGAATTCAAGTATTCAATATACTTTTCCATTCAAATTCCATAGTGTTATTATCTTTATCAAGTGTCATGTTTCAACCACACAATTTGCAAGTAATTAATAAAAGGCTTTCACACATCATGCTAGTCACATTGCATCATTGTTCAATTAAATTAAATAATCACAGAAAGTGCTTCATATGGTGTAATTTCATGCAAGCAATTTACATACACAATTTATCACATCATTCTAAGCCATTCACACACTAACTTTTTAATTAGAGTGGTCTCTTATTAGTATTTTCCATGTATAGTGTCATCAATATACTAGCATGAACCCTATATTAGAAACATGAATTGTTTTACCCACCTCAATTGGAGAGAAACACAAACAAAAGCAATCAAGTAGATGAGAACACCTCCTCCTAGCCAAAAGAATGCACCACTCCAAGCCTCCAACCAAATGCCGAATGCTTCTCCTCCTTGGCCGAAAGCTACCTAGCCGAATGCTTCTTGATGGTGCCGGCCACTCCAAGCAACACAACCCACACAAACTCTTATCTTTTATAACTCTCACAATATATTAGTATAGCTTTAGAAATTACACTTTGCATATCAAAATTAGCCATGAGAAAGGAGGTATTTATACTAAAAAATGAGGGAAATGGAGGGCTAAGATCATCTTGGTGGTTGCAAAATGAAAGGCTTAGATTCAAGTAGGAGTTAGGAAAACTACCCACCTCCTTGAAACTACCCCCATGTTCTCCACACCAAAATTTCAACTTTCCCTCCCAAAAAGAAGGATACCCGGCCAAGCATAGGAGTGTGCATTGCACGTGTACGTGTAGTGCACGTGCATGCAACTAGGCCAAATTTGTACATTTCAAAATTGTATAAAAAATAATTTTGTTTAAAAAAGTCTTCTACATGACAAGTTTAATTAAAATAAATTAATTCATGGGCTTTCTTTTTGGGCCAAAAATAATTTATAAAAATAATTAAAATAAAAATGCTTTTGGGCTTTTTAAGAAAAGGCTTTTTAATTAATTCAAATAAGGCTTTTAAAGAAGGCTTTTTGTACTAAAATAATTTGAGAAAAATATATTTAAACATACTCACCATGATAAAATAATCCAACAATATATTGCACGTGCACAACACGTGCAAAATAAATAATTTTTCATTTATTGAAAAATCAGGGTATTACAATATTGGAAATTCGGGAAAAAATTGTAGTAGGTTTTGCTTCTCCAAAACAAAGTTTCCTGAAAACCAAAAAGGCATAAGATTAATACTTGCTCATAAATCACATAAAGCTTTATCAAAATAAGAATTTTCAATAGTGCAAGGAATCGTAAAACTCCCTGGATATGTCAGTTTAGGAGACAACTTCTTTTGTAAAATTGCATTGCTCTCTTTGGTTAGCATCACCATCTCATGCTCCTCTAACTTCCACTTGTTTGATAAAATATCATTCAAAAATTTAGCATATTTAGGCATTTATTCTACAGCTTCAATAAAAGGAATATTAATATGCAATTTCTTAGATATATTTAAAAATTTAGAGAATTGACTATCGAGATCAATCTTTTTAAGTTTTTACGGAAAAGAAATCGGTGGATCATAAGGTGAATTAGGATCAGTTTCAAAATTAAACTGTTAGGTTTTGATGGTAGTCTCAAATCAAATACACAGCGGAAAAATTACAAAGAAATATCGAAACCTAGCCATGGATCCATGTGAAAACCATAAATCATGTTTAGGAGTTATACCTTGAAGATGGATCTGCTGTCTCCAATTAATGTCGATCACATCACTACAATATTGTTGTGCCTATACGATATCCACACGAACGAATCAAATCAAGATTTCCCTCAGCCGCGTGCTAGCTGCGAGAAAGGGGATGTTCCTCACGGTCTCTCTCTCTTACAGTTTCTGTGATGGCTAGGGTTTTCTCATGTAACCCATTTCCACAAATACGTATCATATATATAGCTGCACAAAATCTACCCTAAGAGAGTATGAGGCAGTTAGACTCACAATCTGACCTGGTTTAGATTCGTGTGTGGGTCTTTGAACTTTAGTCAGCCCATTTAATCTAATTAAATGTCCAACAAATGTCAGGAGTCTAAGTCTTACTTGGATCCCTAATTAAATTCATCTTATGAATTTAAATTTCAATTTCGACACATTCTAAGTGTGTGACCCTATAGGTTCCCATTATGTTGACAGTAATACTAAAATCATATTCTAATATTACAAATAGTGAGCAGTATCTAGCAATACATCAATGATACTCAAGTAACAAGAATGTCAGTGATTAGACATAACCTATCCGTGATCAATGTTACTGTATAGTATAGTCCCTTTCTCCAGATATCTTAATTGACCACAAGGCATAGAGCATGTCACCCTTGTATAGTTTCATTTTTGGTTTCTTGATGTTCGAGTAGGCTTACTAAAACAAATGAGCCCAATATCTCATATTAACCCTTTTGAATATGGTCATGCATTTTGCAGTCTCACTCAATCAAGGCTCATATATCGCTCTTGTTATGTAAAAGGGACAAATCCTATCTAAGTCACTCACATCCCTCTGCATGATTTGTAGTATATCCAATAGTCGACTTTATAATCACCTTATTACAGGCAATGTTTGACGACATTAAAACATATAACTTCTTTTGTAGGGAACCGTGGCGACTTCAAGTCAAAGGACTACATACACCATGGTCACTGTAAGAACCGCTTATGACATTCACATAACGATGGATGCAGCATTCTCATGGTGGGTCAGTCCAGTACATTATTACTCTAATATGTACCCATGTGAAGTGTCACACCCCGCTTCCCAAAAACATGGAACACAAGCACGTGACATTGACCCAGCGAATGATTTGTTTCATCCATAAGCTGTTACCGATTCAACTCAACAATATAAACAAGAAAGCAATACAACCACGCAAGCATATAAGAATAATCACGTGAATCACAACACGAACTGAAACATGAAATAACAATAAGATAACTAAATCTGGAAATAAAGTAACAATAGTCATGGGTCAAATGCCCACAATACAATAAAATAACAAAATAACAACATTCAATGATTTAGTTCTCTATAACATAAACAATAAATAATAAATAAGCAACGATGCAATCAATTACTTCACCAATGTTGTTCTCCCAATCCATCAAGCAATTCTCCTTGATTACCTGTAAGTTTTTCATCTAAAAAGAGAGAATAATATATCCTTAGAGCAAGTCATGGACAACAAGTAGAGGAAAGCACTGAACAATGGCAATAACGATATAACAATGAATTCAGTGAACAATAGGATCGATAGCAATGAATAGTTGCAAAATGATAACGATACAATATGCAATAACGATGATCAATAACGATAACAATAACGGTTGACAATAACGATAACAATATTCAATAACGATGATAATATGCAATAATGATGCGATGACAATTTTAAGTCTATTATTCAATTTAGTCCTAACTAATGCACGTACTACTGCATCCATTCCACAGGTTCGAGGCATACAAACACTTTCGTTTAGACATAAGTGGTGTACTATATAGATCATGTACTCGGCAACAATAATCATTATTCACTAATCACGATTCACTCTGTATACACGATACTATAATTTAACTACGATACAATACACGATAGATTGGGTTACTGCCGTAAGACAATCAATCGATAAAACACTAACCAATAACATTATTTAGGGAAACACTGGACCCTCCTCCGAGTACAGTTTCTACATTGTCCACTACTTAAACCACCCTTAAATCCCGACTTGATTAACAATTCTTTATTCAATCATTATGCAATAACGGTTGGCAATATCACGATACCAATAGGGAACAATGGGGACAAAATATCAATGGCGAAACGATAAGACGATCAATAGGAAATACTAGAATGATGACAATACAATACTAAGATCATGCAATACAATTCATACAATTCAATACATCAAATACAACAACATAGATTTGATTATATTATCAAACATAGAAACTCAATTCTGGACAACAGTAGGTTACTGTACCAAAATCGGATTTCCTGCTACCACAGAATAGCAAATGTGGATCGGTCGGAAGTTTCAGAAAGTAGACTTCTGCCCGGTTCCAACACATATTTAAAGTCAAAGTTTCGATAACAGTAGTTAGGTTGATTACAAGGTTCTTTACAGATTACTGATTCTGGCTGGTTATCGATGTCAATTAGTAACAGTTGTAAGGTCAGTAAATATTCACTTTAAAAATCAGTAAAAATAATTATCATGACCCTAAGCATGTAAACTATCAATCTGAAATTTATCATGGCAATATTTGATCATTAGTTCATCTATTTAATAGTTTAACATGGTGTAGTCATGAATCATGAAATTCTAGAAATAAAATGAAGCAATAGTAAAATCATCATATCTCATGCAATATAAGTCGGAATTCAATAATTTTAAGTTTTCTGGAAACTAGAAATATAGGGCTATATTTCATATTTACAAATGTTCATGGTTCGGTGTCAATAGATGGGTCGAAACGATCATACCAATTTCAGATAAACAATAAAAATTCTGCATTAACATATTTCATAGTATAAAAGTGATCTAGGATTATATTTATCAATTCAATTAGTTGATTACCTTAGATTAACATGATAAGCATGATATCACAGTGAACAAACACAACCATTCATCAATCAAATGCTAAACAATATATCAAATCAATGGTTCAATCAATTGCAACCTAAGATGCAACTCTACAATAGTTTATCGATGGAATGACATGCATGAATAATTCATAATATCAAGAGATCTACATGAAATGCATGAAAGACATGATCTTTACAGTCAAATATCAGCACGAAATCAAGAATAAGGGGATTAGCTCATGTAAATCCTCTACATTCCCAACGAAGAACAAGACAACAATGATATGTAATGCCTCGATTTTTTATTTAATAAAAAATTATTTATTTGCACGTAGTGTGCACGTGCAATATTTTTGGTAAATATTTTCATCATGATGAGTATAGATATTTAAATATGTGCCTTTGATTATTTTTCTATAAAGCCTTCTTTCAATTAGACAAAAAGCCTTTCCTTTTAAAAGCCCAAAGTTAATTTAATTTAATATTTTTATAATAATCATATTGGCCCATAAACTAAAGCCCATGAGTTAATTTACTTTTAATTACAACTTGTCATGTAGGATACAACTTAAAGATTATTTTTATACAAAATTTAATGTACAAAATTTTGGAGGCATTTGCATGCACGTGCATTGCACGTACACCTGCAAAGTGCACATTCCTACACTAGGCCGGATTGAATCTTTAGGAGGGAAACCAAAATTTTGAGTGGGATCATGGTGGAGTGGTTACTTGATCAGGGGTAGTTAGTGTAACTCCTCCTTAGATCTTAGCCATTTCTTCCTAACTCCTACTCCAATCCTAGCCATCCATTCTCCTATTTTTTTAGTATAAATACCCCCCTTTTGGCTAGTATTCTTGTGCAAATCATTCTTCCAAACCTACAAGTATCTAGTAGTTAGTAAGAGAGTAAAAGATTGAGAGATTGTGTGGGATTTTTGCTTGCATCAAGAAGGAGGAGAGGCCGGTTTCATCTAGGAGGAGTGCTCTCGGTTTGGGCATTGTGGAGTGCTCGAGTTGGCTTGTGCGCACGGAGGAGCATTCGTTTGCAAGGACATTCGTCTAGGAGGTTGCTAATTGTACTTTTCTTCAATAAGGTGGGTAAATTTTTCCTATTTCTAAATAGGAATGCATACTAGATTTAATTAGAAGAATGATGCATGAAAATGATTAATAAGAGTGCACATTTAATTGAAAAATTGACTTATTGATTGATTGATATATGGATGTGCAATTGTATGTGGTTCTATTAGTAAAGGCAAAATTATGTGTGAATTGATTGTAGCCATAAATTATTGAAGAAAGTTTCATTATCTACATCACAAATTATGTACACAAAAGTTAGTAGATTAACCATGCTACTTTATGTGTTTAAATGATTCTTTGTGTTGTATTTAAATAAACGAATTAAAATATAGATTTGTATGTTTGGTAAAAGATTAAAAATAGAGAATTAATGTGAAGAATTGCTAGTAAAGGGATTTGAGATGTTAATTGTTAAGAAATGTCGAAAAAAAGAAATGTGGTAGTTATAATGTAGAATTCTATTTTAATTGTATGAAAAATATGTTTTAATTGTTGAAAAAATTATTTTCTACATACTGGTATGTAAATTATGTGAGGAAGAATCAATCTGGAATTTTTCAGTAATTTTTAATAAAGGCAAAGTGAAATGACGACTAGTTGAACATTGAAACGTTTTAATAGCAGAGAGAATTGATCTAAATAAATTTCGAGTTGTAACTTTGACAACCTGAGCGCGTAGCTCAAGTGGTCAGGACGGCTCTAATCGCTACAGTATAAGCGCACGGTCTGAGGTTACTGGTTCGAATCCCCGGGCTGTCATACTTTTGTTTCATTTAAAAAAAAAAATATAGGCAGTGGCCGAGAGCATTTAATGCTCTCAGCGCATACTTCTAACGCAAAGGGCACTCGGCCTACTGGTTTGTGCCTTCGGTTGGCTTCCCTGTGGTCGCTGGTTCGACCCTGGCTTTCGGCTGTTGTTTATGTGTGGGAAAAATAATTTTTTGGGGGTTTTTAATGATAAAAAAAATATGGAAAAAATATATTTATTATCTTAAAAATATGTGGAGCTTATGAAAAATAATTTGAGGATTATTTACATAGAATAAAAATATGATTTGAGAATAAACGTGCAAATAGAACTATGATTCCACATCTATGTTTTTGTGAAAATTATATCTTGCAAAAGGAACTTGAAATGAAGGATTAGAAAATTAATATGGCAAAGGAAGAAATTACTTTTTTGATGTGATGTAAATTATTCTCATTTGAGAATAGTGTGGAAATTATGAAGTGTAAATGTCCACCTTTGATTGAATAATTAATGATGTGGCTTTTCTATGTGAAAATAATATTTCATGAGTTACATGATGAATAGTTGAATTTAATGTATAATTATGGACTATTGAACAATTTAGAAATCATGATTGGAAAAGAGAAATACTTTTGAGTATGACAACTCAACATGTGAACTTATGAGTTGAGACACTCAACTTAAAAATTGTGAATGGGAATTGAAACAAAAGAGTAGCTAAGTCTCCCCCGGCATTTGGAAAGAAATGAAAGGAAATTTGAAATGAAAGACCAAGGTTGTCATGTTTGAATGAATGAATAAGTCCGATTTTGTGGAGAGGCTAACTCTAGAGCTTTGATTTTGTTCATGATTTTGATAAAAACTAAGGATTAGTACATAGTGGAGACGTGATGAAAGTAGGAGAAAAACATGAGTATGAGGGCCATTGGATTGGCGGCGTGAGAGTATTCACAGGCTGTCTTCACGATACATCGTGACATGACGTGGATACTGCTCCAGAGTACCGTCTTAGTAGCGACGCTTGTGGGATGTTTGGTGACTGCAAGAGGATCGTGTGCCATGAAGGAGGCTGAATTGCCACATGCTATCTTCACGATGCGTCGTGATATGATGTGGGATTCCCCTTCAGGTTTTCTGTACACGTGCTTGTACTCATAGATTATCCAGGATACCTACCGTAATTACAGTAGTAGATTAAGTCATGGCGAGGGATTGAACCCTACAAAATGAAGAACGATTAAGGGCTTGTCCTCGGACCTATGTAGTATGGGATGCATAGAATCTGAAGAAGTGTGCATTAGTGTCATGTAACATAAATAACTGTATTAAGGACTAAGTGCACGATCACAAAACGACATCAATAGGGTAATCCCTTTAGTTTGAAATGTGACAAGTTTGTGTTTGCTAAATATGGAAAATTAGTTATACTATTTCCGGTATAGAGAGGATGGCCGTGCATAATGTTCGTCGGTTGAATAAACTGACGTACCCACAGTTTTATATACAGGTAAGTGACATGATAAAGGTTAAAGAGGAAGAGATGCTTAAAGATTATTCAATGTTGTTGTACATTTATTTAAATGTCGTGATTTTACTTCCGCTGTGCAATGTAAAGTGTAATGTTTTACTTGTAACTCTGATGTAAAGTGAAAAGTTCAAATTTCCTTGTAAAATTGTACTAAATGAAGTGGAAAGATCCTGTAGAACTCTCGAATTCAGTTGTATTTGGGATTCGAGGCGTTACAGAATGGTATCAGAGCCACGCTTCACACTTGTATAAATTTATAAGGAACGACACCCTAGTAGTGGACATTAGAGTGTGTGTTTGAGTCTAGAGATTTAAATGTAAGTGACTTATATTTGTGTTGCTCTATGACTTATGCTTCTTCCTCCCTATTTCTAAGATGGCTGATCACTTCAACCCTGCTGGAGACGACAACTGGCATATCATTGAGGAAGATTATTATCGTGGACAGGCAGATTCCGAGGAAGAGTACTATCCAGGGCAAGCAGATTCTGACGGAGAAGAATGGCCTGAATCCCGAGGGATCACCCCACCTCCGGATTCATCTGATGACTCTTCTGATGAAGAAGAAGAACCAGTTCCAAATAGTCTTGTGATATCTCTTCAAAGGCAGGTAGAGACACTGCGAGAGAGAGTCGGATTATTGGAGGCTCAGTTGGGAAAGCGTAAGGACGACTTTTCTGTTCTCAGTCATCGGGTGTGGGAACTCGAGAAGAGGAAGAATCTGACCGATGTGCTGAAGGATGAAGTTGATGAACTACGGGGAGAACTTTGAGAAGCGAAGAGGAACTGTAGGAGTTAGACTGTTGTAGCTTCTACTATTTTCATTCTGATGCCAAGAAATATTTTTCAATTCGAATGTATAAAGTTTGGAATTCAATGAAATGCAAGTTGATTTAAAATTTATGTCTTATACTTCGAATTTAAAGGATTTTTTGCATCAGAATTTGAATGGAATGAAAACTGTAGTGTTGTTCGATACTGGAATCTCTCATACTTTTGTGTCTCCTAAATTTGCTAAAGTGTTGGGAGTTGAACCGAAGATTTTTCCAGACAAGATCTTAGCAGTAGTTACTCCATCAGGGAAAACTCTAACCAATGATCGGTATTATGCTGATTGCGAGATTGTGATTGGAGATCGAATCTTTGGGATTGATCTGATCGAGCTGACTATCTTGGGAGTCGATGTTATCATTGGCATTGATTGGATGTCGGTGTACAGTGCAAGAATCGAGTGCAAGACCAAGACAGTAACAGTGAAGGCTCCAGGTGGACCTGAAGTCACTTTCCAAGGGAAGAAGAAGTGTGCTAGGCTGGTGGCAGCTATCCGCAAGGAAGAGACTCTTGTGGAAGTGCAAAGGATTCCTGTGGTTCGGGACTATCCGACTGTGTTCTTGGATGATTTTCCTGGGTTATCCCCGCATCGTGATGTAGAGTTCAGCATCACTGTTCAACCGGGAAGTGCACCCATTTCTAAGGCACCATATAGGATGGCTCCAGTGGAACAGGATGAGGTGAAACGGCAGATTGAGGAACTGTTGGAGAAAGGCTTTATTCAACCTAGTGCGTCACCTTGGGGAGCACCAATGCTTTTGGTAAGGAAGAAGGATGGATCGATGAGAATGTGTATCGATTACCGGGAGCTGAATAAGGTCACTGTTCAGAATAAGTATCCTATTCCCCAAATTGATGATTTTTTCGATCGTCTACAAGGAGCAGCTGTATTCTCCAAAATAGATCTCCGATCAGGATATCACCAAGATCGAGTGAAAGCCGAAGATTGTGCACAAAACTGTATTTAGAACTCGACATGGGCATTACGAATTCTTCGTTATGCCATTTGGAGTGACGAATGCACCCGCAATCTTTGATGAACAGAGTTCTGAGGCTGTTCATTGATTCTTTTGTCGTGGTGTTTATCGACGATATCCTCATGTACTCCAAGTCAGAAGAGGAGCACACCGAGCATCTGACAGCAGTTTTGAAGAAGCTGGAAGAGCAGAAGTTGTATGCTAAGTTATCCAAGTGTGATTTCTGGAAATCTGAAGTGGCATTCCTAGGTCACATCCTTTCTAAGGAGGGAGTGACAACTGACCCTCAGAAGATAGAGGCAGTGAGAGATTGGGCTAGGCCTACTACAGTGAAGGAAGTCAGAAGTTTTCTTGGAATGACTGGATACTACAGGAGATTCATTCAAGGTTACGCCCAGATAGCCGTGCCGCTTACTGGTCTGACCAAGAAGAATGTGAACTTCAAGTGGACCGAGCAATGTGAGGCAAGCTTTCAGGAGTTGAAAGAGAAGCTGACTACTGCACCTATTTTGGCTTTGCCTAGAGCAGGTGTTGAGTATGATGTTTATAGCGATGCTTCACATCGTGGGCTTGGTTGTGTCTTAATGCAAGAATGAAGAGTGATCGCTTATGGGTCTAGGCAACTACGACCGCATGAGAAGAATTATCTGACTCATGATCTGGAGTTGGCTGCGATTATCTTTGCCCTGAAGCAATGGAGGCACTACGTGTACGGTGAGAAATTGAACATGTACACGGACCACAAGAGTTTGAAGTACATATATTAGCAGAGGGATCTGAATTTGAGGCAGCGAAGATGGTTGGAAGTGCTCGAGGACATGCGACCTGAGATCAAATATCATCCTGGGAAAGCTAATATTGTTGCTGATGCACTTAGTCGCAAGAGCAGTTTATCCAGTTTGATTACAACTCAGAAGCATCTGATTGAGGAATTGGACCGAGCCGGTATTGAAGTTGTCTTGCAAGGATTGGGAGCATCTTTGGCTCAGTTAAGGCTTCAGCCTACTTTGAATGCAAGGATCATTGCAATTCAGGAGGTTGATGCTGATATTTTGGAGATGAAGGAGCAGGTTGGTGCTGGCAAGTTGCCCAGATTTCAAATTAGGGATGGAGTGCTATGGTTTGGAGAGAGGCTATGTGTTCCGAATCAGGCGGACCTAAAAGAAAGTATTCTTCAGGAGGCGCATGATACTCTTTTGTCGGTACATCCTGGGAGTACTAAGACGTACAGAGACATCAAACCGCATTTCTGGTGGTCAGGTTTGAAACGGGATGTGGCTAAATTTGTGGCGAAGTGTGAGGTTTGTCAGCAAGTCAAAGCCGAAAATCAGAGACCCGGAGGTCTATTACAGCCGTTACCTATTCCGGAATGGAAGTGGGATAACATTAGTATGGATTTCATTACGGGATTGCCTAAGAGTTCTAAAGGCAATGATGCGATTTGGGTTATAGTCGATCGACTAACCAAGTCTGCTCACTTTTTGGCGATGAAACTCACTGCTTCGATAGACAAGTTGGCTGAGATGTATGTTGGCGAGATCGTTAGGCTTCATAGTGTTCCGTCAACTATTGTGTCTGATCGAGATGCGCGGTTTACTTCGCATTTTTGGAGGAGACTTCAGACAGCTTTGGGTACCAAGACGGATTTCAGCACTGCTTTTCATCTGCAAACCGATGGGCAGACCGAGAGAGTCAACCGTATTCTTGAGGATATGCTTCGGTGTTGTGTACTAGACTTTGGAGGCAGTTGGGAAAGGCATTTACCTTTGGTAGAGTTTGCCTACAACAACAGTTTTCAGGCTAGCATCGGAATGGCGCCGTATGAAGCTTTGTATGGCAGGAAGTGCAGGACACTTGTTTGTTGGTTTGAGGTTGGGGAGCGTTAGTTGTTTGGTCCTGAGCTTGTGCAGCAAACCTTTGAGAAGATTGTTCTGATCAGGAAAAGGTTGGTAGAAGCTCAGAGCAGGCAGAAAAGCTATGCAGACACCCGGAGAAGGGACCTTGAATTTGAGGTCGATGACTTCGTCTTTCTGAAAGTATCGCCCAGTAAAGGTGTGGTTCGATTTGGCAAAGGCGGGAAATTAGCCCCGAGGTTTATAGGCCCGTACAAGATATTGAAAAGGATCGGGAAGACTGCTTACCGGCATGAATTACCGGAAGAGTTATCTCAGGTGCACAATGTCTTTCATGTGTCTATGCTGAGAGGTTATATTCCAGATCCAAGTCATCATTTGCCTGAAGTTCCGGAAGGTTTGCAGTTGGATCTGAATTACATCGAGTCTCCTGTCGAGATTGTTGATCATCGAGAGAAAGTCTTGAGGAATAAGACGATACCGATGGTCAAGGTAGTCTAGAGGAACCATTTGGTTGAAGAGGCTACTTGGGAGTCTGAGGAGAGGATGTTGAAGGACTATCTTGAGCTTTTTGCTTGACTGTATCTTTGTATCTTTTGTTCTTGTTGTGAGTGTTGCATTTTTATTTCTCACTCTTGACTGTAGTTTCGGGGACGGAACTATTCTAAGGAGGGAGTGTTGTAATGCCCCGATTTTTCATTTAATAAAAAATTATTTCTTTGCACTTAGTGTGCACGTGCAATATTTTTGGTAAATATTTTCATCATGATGAGTATAGATATTTAAATATGTGCCTTTGATTATTTTTCTATAAAGCCTTCTTTCAATTAGACAAAAAGCCTTTCCTTTTAAAAGCCCAAAGTTAATTTAATTTAATATTTTTATAATAATCATATTGGCCAATAAACTAAAGCCCATGAGTTAATTTACTTTTAATTACAACTTGTCATGTAGGATACAACTTAAAGATTATTTTTATACAAAATTTAATGTACAAAATTTTGGAGGCATTTGCATGCACGTGCATTGCACGTACACGTGCAAAGTGCACATTCCTACACTAGGCCGGATTGAATCTTTAGGAGGGAAACCAAAATTTTGAGTGGGATCATGGTGGAGTGGTTACTTGATCATGGGTAGTTAGTGTAACTCCTCCTTAGATCTTAGCCATTTCTTCCTAACTCCTACTTCAATCCTAGCCATCCATTCTCCTATTTTTTTAGTATAAATACCACCCTTTTGGCTAGTATTCTTGTGCAAATCATTCTTCCTAACCTATAGTTAAAATACAAGTATCTAGTAGTTAGTAAGAGAGTAAAAGATTGAGAGATTGTGTGGGATTTTTGCTTGCATCAAGAAGGAGGAGAGGCCGGTTTCATCTAGGAGGAGTGCTCTCGGTTTGGGCATTGTGGAGTGCTCGAGTTGGCTTGTGTGCGCGGAGGAGTATTCGTTTGCAAGGACATTCGTCTAGGAGGTTGCTAATTGTACTTTTCTTCAATAAGGTGGGTAAATTTTCCCTATTTCTAAATAGGAATGCATGCTAGATTTAATTAGAAGAATGATGCATGAAAATGATTAACAAGAGTGCACATTTAATTGAAAATTTGACTTATTGATTGATTGATATATGGATGTGCAATTGTATGTGGTTCTATTAGTAAAGGCAAAATTATGTGTGAATTGATTGTAGCCATAAATTATTGAAGAAAGTTTCATTATCTACATCACAAATTATGTACACAAAAGTTAGTAGATTAACCATGCTACTTTATGTGTTTAAATGAATCTTTGTGTTGTATTGAAATAAACGAATTAAAATATAGATTTGTATGTGTGGTAAAAGATAAAAAATCTATAACTATTATAATGGGAGAGTTGGGGTTCCAAACAAATAAACAATTTTTTATTTTTTTTTGTATGTGTGCAAACACGTGCAGTGCACGTGTTAGTAGGTTTTTTTTGTCCTTTTCCTTCCTCCTACACGTGCATCGCACGTGCATCATACTAGATTTTTTCTTTTTTGTCCTTTTCCTTTCTCCTCCACGTGCATCGCACGTGCATCATACTAGTAGAGAATTAATGTGAAGAATTGCTAGTAAAGGGATTTGAGATGTTAATTGTTAAGAAATGTCGAAAAGAAGAAATGTGGTAGTTATAATGTATAATTTGATTTTAATTGTATGAAAAAAATGTTTTAATTGTTGTAAAAATTATTTTCTACATACTGGTATGTAAATTATGTGAGGAAGAATCAATCTGGAATTTTTCAGTAATTTTTATTAAAGGAAAAGTGAAATGAAGACTAGTTGAACATCGAAACGTTTTAATAGCAGAGAGAATTGATCTAAATAAATTTCGAGTTGTAACTTTGACAACCTGAGTGCGTAGCTCAAGTGGTCAGGACGACTCTAATCGCTACAGTATAGGCGCACGGTCTGAGGTTACAGGTTCGAATCCCCGGGTTGCCATACTTTTGTTTCATTTTAAAAAAAAATAAATATAGGCAGTGGTCGAGAGAATTTAATGCTCTCAACGCATACTTCTAACGCAAAGGGCACTCGGCCTATTGGTTTGTGCCTACGGTTGGCTTCCCTGTGGTCGCTGGTTCGACCCTGGCTTTCGGCTGTTGTTTATGTGTGGGAAAAACAATTTTTTGGGGGTTTTTAATGATAAAAAAAATATGGAAAAAATATATTTATTATCTTAAAAATATGTGGAGCTTATGAAAAATAATTTGAGGATTATTTACATTGAATAAAATATGATTTGAGAATAAATGTGCAAATAGAACTATGATTCTACATCTATATTTTTGTGAAAATTACATCTTGCAAAAGGAACTTGAAATGAAGGATTAGAAAATTAATATGGCAAAGAAAGAAATTATTTTTTTGATGTGATGTAAATTATTCTCATTTGAGAATAGTTTGGAAATTATGAAGTGTAACTGTCCACCTTTGATTGAATAATTAATGATGTGGCTTTTCTATGTGAAAATAATATTTCATGAGTTACATGATGAATAGTTGAATTTAATGTATAATTATGGACTATTGAACAATTTAGAAATCATGATTGGAAAAGAGAAATACTTTTGAGTATGACAACTCAACATGTGAACTTATGAGTTGAGACACTCAACTTAAAAATTGTGAATGGGAATTGAAACAAAAGAGTAGCTAAGTCTCCCCCGGCATTTGGAAAGAAATGAAAGGAAATTTGAAATGAAAGACCAAGGTTGTCATGTTTGAATGAATGAATAAGTCCGGTTTTGTTGAGAGGCTAACTCTAGAGCTTTGATTTTGTTCATGATTTTGATAAAAACTTTGGATTAGTACATAGTAGAGACGTGATGAAAGTAAGAGAAAAATATGAGTATGAGGAACATTGGATTGGCGGCGTGAGAGTATTCACAGGCTGTCTTCACGATACGTCGTGACATGACGTGGATACTGCTCCAGAGTACCGTCTTAGTGGCGACGCTTGTGGGATGTTTGGTGACTGCAAGAGGATCGTGTGCCATGAAGGAGGCTGAATTGCCACAGGCTGTCTTCACAATGAGTCGTGACATGACGTGGGATTTCCCTCCAGGTTTTCTGTACACGTGCTTGTACTCATAGATCATCTAGGATACCTACCGTAATTACAGTAGTAGATTAAGTCATGGCGAGGGATTGAACCCTACAAAATGAAGAACGATTAGGGGCTTGCCCTCGAACCTATGTAGTATGGGATGCATTGAATCCGAACAAGTGTGCATTAGTGTCATATAATATAAATAACTGCATTAGGGACTAAGTGCACGATCACAAGACGACATCAATAGGGTAGTCCCTTTAGTTTGAAATGTGACAAGTTTGTGTTTGCTAAATATGTAAAATTAGTTATACTATTTTCGGCATAGAGATGATGGCCGTGTATAATGTTCGTCGGTTGAATAAACTGACGTACCCACAGTTTTATATGCAGGTAAGTGACATGATAAAGGTTAAAGAGGAAGAGATGCTTAAAGATTATTCAATGTTGTTGTACATTTATTTAAATGTCGTTATTTTACTTCTGCTGTGCAATGTAAAGTGTAATGTTTTACTTGAAACTCTGATGTAAAGTGAAAAGTTCAAATTTCCTTGTAAAATTGTACTAAATGAAGTGGAAAGATCCTGTAGAACTCTCAAATTCAGTTGTATTTGGGATTCGGGGCGTTACAGAGTGGTATCAGAGCCACGCTTCACACTTGTACAAATTTATAAGGAACGACACTCTAGTAGTGGACATTAGAGTGTGTGTTTGAGTCTAGATAATTAAATGTAAGTGACTTACATTTGTGTTGCTCTATAACTTATGCTTCTTCCTCCTTATTTCTAAGATGGCTGATCACTTTGACCCTGCTGGAGACGACGACTGGCATATCATCGAGGAAGATTATTATCCTGGACAGGCAGATTCCGACGAAGAGTACTACCCAGGGCAAGCAGATTCTGACGGAGAAGAATGGCCTGAATCCCGAGAGATCACCCCACCTCCGGATTCATCTGATGACTCTTCTGACGAAGAAGAATAACCAGTTCCAAATAGTCTTGTGATATCTCTTCAAAGGCAAGTAGAGACACTGCGAGAAAGAGTCGGATTATTGGAGGCTCAGCTGGGAAAGCGTAAGGACGACTTTTCTGTTCTCAGTCTTCGGGTATGGGAACTCGAGAAGAGGAAGAATCTGACCTATGTGCTGAAGGATGAAGTTGATGAACTACGGGGAGAACTTCGAGAAGTGAAGAGGAACCGTAGGAGTTAGACTGTTGTAGCTTCTACTATTTTCATTCTGATGTCATGAAATGTTTTTCAATTCGAATGTATAAAGTTTGGTATTCAATGAAATGCAAGTTGATTTAAAATTCATGTCTTATAATTCGAATTTAATGGATCTTTTGCATCAGAATTTGAATGGAATGAAAGCTGTTGTGTTGTTCGATACTAGATCCTCTCATACTTTTGTGTCTCCTAAATTTGCTAAAGTGTTGGGAGTTGAACCGAAGATTTTTCCAGGCAAGATCTTAGCAGTAGCTACTCCTTCAGGGGAAACTTTAACCACTGATCGGTATTATGCTGATTGTGAGATTGTGAT
This sequence comes from Hemerocallis citrina, assembly GCA_017893485.1. Classification (NCBI taxonomy): domain Eukaryota; kingdom Viridiplantae; phylum Streptophyta; class Magnoliopsida; order Asparagales; family Asphodelaceae; genus Hemerocallis; species Hemerocallis citrina. The sequence continues at coordinate 217,823,437 of CM030361.1, read as the reverse complement.
TGGAGATCGAATCTTTGGGATTGATCTGATCGAGCTGACTATCTTGGGAGTCGATGTTATCATTGGCATTGATTGGATGTCGGTGTACAGTGCAAGAATCGAGTGCAAGACCAAGACAGTAACAGTGAAGGCTCCAGGTGGACCTGAAGTCACTTTCCAAGGGAAGAAGAAGTGTGCTAGGCTGGTGGCAGCTATCCGCAAGGAAGAGACTCCTGTGGAAGTGCAAGGGATTCCTGTGGTTCGGGACTATCCGACTGTGTTCTTGGATGATTTTCCTGGGTTATCTCCGCATCGTGATGTAGAGTTCAGCATCACTGTTCAACCGGGAAGTGCACCCATTTCTAAGGCACCATATAGGATGGCTCCAGTGGAACAGGATGAGGTGAAACGGCAGATTGAGGAACTGTTGGAGAAAGGCTTTATTCAACCTAGTGCGTCACCTTGGGGAGCACCAGTGCTTTTGGTAAAGAAGAAGGATGGATCGATGAGAATGTGTATCGATTACCGGGAGCTGAATAAGGTCACTGTTCAGAATAAGTATCCTATTCCCCAAATTGATGTTTTGTTTGATCGTCTACAAGGAGCAGTTGTATTCTCCAAAATAGATCTTCGATCAGGATATCACCAAGTTCGAGTGAAAGCCGAAGATATGCACAAAACTGCATTTAGAACTCGACCTGGGCATTACGAATTCATAGTTATGCCATTTGAGTGACGAATGCACCCACAATCTTCATGGATTTGATGAACAGAGTTCTGAGGCCGTTCATTGATTCTTTCGTCGTGGTGTTTATCGACGATATCCTCGTGTACTCTAAGTCAGAAGAGGAGCTCACCGAGCATCTGGCAGCAGTTTTGAAGAAGCTGGAAGGCAGAAGTTGTATGCTAGTTATCCAAGTGTGATTTCTGGAAATCTGAAGTGGCATTCCTAGGTCACATCCTTTCTAAGGAGGGAGTGGCAACTGACCCTCAGAAGATAGAGGCAGTGAAAGATTGGGCTAGGCTTACTACAGTGAAGGAAGTCAGAAGTTTTCTTGGAATGACTGGATACTACAGGAGATTCATTCAAGGTTACGCCCAGATAGCCGTGCCGCTTACTGGTCTGACCAAGAAGAATGTGAACTTCAAGTGGACCGAGCGATGTGAGGCAAGCTTTCAGGAGTTGAAAGAGAAGCTGAATACTGCACCTATTTTGGCTTTGCCTAGAGCAGGTGTTGAGTAACGGGATTAGGATCCCGGGGCGACACAGCAACACAACAAGATTCACAAGGCAGCAACCAGCAAGAATAGCGGTGACGACTTGGATCGACGGTGGTGACGACATGGCAATGAAGGGTGGTGGTGGTGGTCGCTAGTGCGGTCAGTCGACGGGGACAGGGACGGGGTCAACTGGGGTTCTTCGTTGATGGGGAGAAGGCAGCGGCTGTAAGGGGTGCTCGGGGTGAGGGACAGCGGTAGGATGGTCGGCAGAGGATGGTCGAGTGTAGGTGGGGGCTCAACGGTAGATGAAGAGGGTGACAATGGCGAGGGCGAGGGTGAAGGGGGTTGCACAGTCAAGGTTGGATGGTGCAGTCGGCTGGGGGGTTTGGTGGGCTAGCGACAGGGTAGAAGCCAGAGGAAGGAGGAAGAGGTTAAAGAATGGGTGACGATTGTAGATATTAAGATGGGTGATTAGGGTAGGGATTAGAGTTAATTAAGATGGTATATATATAGGATTTAGTTTGGTTAATGGGTAGTGGGTTTAGGATCCAATAAGAATGGTTATAAGGTTCAAATCTAAGTTAACAATTGGGCTTGGAATAAAAATAAAATAAAAGGTTAATAATATTCATTGCCTAAGGATGAATATGAACAAAGATAAATATACTCATGGTCTAGGGGATAAATCACGAATCAAATAAATAGATAATTATCAACCCAAAACAATGGTAGGATTAAAAGAGAAACAAAAATTCAAGGGATTCAAATTTCAAATTGAGAAATAAGATTCAAACAACATCTTGAAATCAAAAGATAGTTCATGAATAATATTAGAACTAATATTATTCGATACAAAAATGAAACAAAATGAAATGTTATAGAATTACAAAAGAGGTTACAAAGGAGAAAAGGTAGAGTTACATGAAGACTTGATATCTCATATCCATGACCCGTGAGATATGGTCATTAGTCTACGCACATACCAGTCTCTATATATTACTGTTGTCCTAATTCACAATAATACTTGACTAGGGACATTTAAGAATAGTGTTCTGATTACAACCAATAGGATCTCACAATCAAGGTATGCACTTGATATCCTATTGTAGTGAACCTACTATTGTAAGGGCTTTATTATATTCATTTAATCACAATAAACAACAGAATAAATGAAATGCCCCATGTATGAAATAAATATCATAATACAATGTAAACTAGTAATGTCAATACATAATTTGCCTCGGCATACACCAACATAAACTCCCTGGAAACTGTGTGGTTTGAAGCTTCTTTAATCCTCTTAGAATTCCCAACATGGTTGTTGGCCACCTGCTGCATTTGTTTCTCCAAAATTGGCTTGAACTCATCTAGCTTTTCAACCACATTTTGTTCGACAGTTTGTGCTTGTGACTGCTCAATTGTTCTCCCACTTCTCAGTATTATTGCTTTGGCATGGTCCTTGGGTTTGGTCATAGTGTTTCTGGGTAAGGTTCATGATGTCTTCTCTATAAGAATAGTTGAAATCTGACCAATCTGAGCCTTATGATTACGAATTGAAGCAACTGTTGAAGCCGCATTATTTTGGATCACCAAATCTGTCTTTTGTATGTATTGCATGAACATCTCCTCAAGTGTTAACTTCTTTTCTTGCTGTGAAAAAATTTGAGGTGTTTTAATTGCTACTTGATTGTTGTTCCAAAAAAAAATTGGGGTGATTTCTCCATCCTGAATTATACGTGTTCGAATAATGATTGTTTTGAAAGTTGGACACGTAATTTGCTTGATAGGAATGTGGTTGAGAAAATGGGTTTCCCTCTTGGCAATCAACACTTGAGCGATATCCTGCACAATGTTCACAATAATATTAGTCTGAATAGCATTAACATTCATATTACCTAATTATTTTGAAAGAATATCAATTTTTGCAGCCAATGTGGTAATAGGATCAAGCTCAAAAACTCCAGCTGCTTTTTTATGCATTGCTCTCTCTGAAGACCATTGGTAATTGTTAGATGTTATTTTCTCTAAAAGCTCATAGGCTGCTTCATGAGTTTTGTTCATAAAAGCTCCTCTATCTTGTCACGCCCCACTTCCCAAAAAGAATACGGAATACGAATACGCGACCAAAGCCCAGCGAATGATTTTCATTATCCATAAGATGTTCAGGAATCTTTACAATTTCTCACAGAAATAATCAGAGTCGGAAGCAAAAGATACAACCAACATGCATAATTAAAACGAGATACCAACAAAAATTTACTTGAAACAAAGTACAATATTCTCAAATAATTCAGAGTCTGGACAAATCAAATATCCTGGGTCACATCGCCCAAATACAAATAAATATCCAAGGAATCAAATACACTTTATTTAATGTTTAAGCAACAATAATAATAATAATAAAGCGGAAACTCCAGCACTAATACATTATCTCGTCAATACCATCTGGCAGTCGTTCATCCTGATCTGCAATTAGTAAATTTGCAGGAGAAGGAAAAAGAGAAACAAGTACCAGTCAATTGCAAGTTACGGCCCACTTATAATGTAGGATACAAGTACATGGGAAAACTAACTAGCAACATGGTATAAGCATGATGTCAAAATAAACAACTAACATGGCGAAGTAAACAAGTGTAAATGGTATGAATCAAATGTCAAGTAATCAAGTATCATGTAAACAAGTGTCAAGTGTCACGAATCAAGTAACAAGTAACAAGTGTCAAGGAACCAAGTACAAGGGTCAAGTATCATGTTCAAGCATCAAGTCTCATGTATCATATTCAAGTATCATGTTCAAGTATCATGTTCAAGTCTTGTAGTGATTAATATCTAGGTAGCACTTCATGCATCCCATACTGCATAGTTGCTACAACAAACAGTTTCGCTTTAGATTTCATAGGAGACCATACAGGGCAGTGTACTCGGGTATTCACAAAATCACAGAACTTGGTCGGTAAACTTGATCGGTAACTTGGTCGGTAAACTTGATCGGTAACAGAATATTAACTTGATCGGTAAACTTGATCAGTAAACTTGTCATACAGGAAACACAAGTCTCCTTCCGAGTACACGTTTCTGCACTATCCACTACTAGATCTTTACCATTAAACCCCGACTTAGTTATTTATTATTATAATCAAGCATGCATGTATGTGTCGCAAAATAAAGCAAGAATAACAGGATATAAACATGTATCAGGTTCATGGTGCAAGATAAACAAGTACAGGTACAAGATAACACATAACAGGGTAAAACAATTAGTTTTCTAATTCAGGACAGCAAAACAGTGTTGTACAAAAATAGTGATTCCCACTACTACAAACATCCAAATCTGGATCCGTCGAAGGATCTGAAAAATAGACTCACACACGAATCCAGAGAATATAAATAAGTCATATAGTAATTCACAACATCTTAACTCAAAACATGTTTGAATCCAGAAAACATGTTCAGTCAGAAATCAGTAAAACGATTCTCAGTCAGGAAAACCGCATCAAAACCTCTAAAATAATTTCAGGAAAAATCTGAGGTATTCCCCTAAATGTCTAAAATCAGAATATAAAGTTTCATAATTTTCCAGTAAAATTAGTTTAGTCATCAAAAATAAGAAAACATCAAAAAACAATACTTTGGAAAATCTGGAATTCCCAACACTGCTGTACGAAAACTGAAGTATCTCGCAAGCCATGAAACAAAATCCAAATCCGCCAAAGGGAGATGAAAATAGATAAAATATATTAACTTTCATATTTCACAAATATTTTTCATGCAGTAAAAGGGATTAGGGTGAAAATACAATTCTTTACAGAAGAGCGAGCAAAATACAGTAAGTATAGTTTTCATAAACGAGCATGAAACAACACATAAAACTCATCAATAAAATCCACCAAAATTCTGGGTAATCCCTAAGTAGATATAGAAAAACTGACCAAAGTTTCAGATCAAAATAATGTGTACCACAAGTATCAAAATAATTAAGTCATCAAAATCATCAAGAAACGAAATCTGGAATTGTTCTACACCTCTGTAGCAAAACAGTCATATCTCACACATACGAAAACAAAATCAAGCAAGGTTAGAGGGATTTGAAAATAGACGAAATTCTCTAAAACTCATGTTTTATACTGGAACTAAGATACTGACTTCAAGACAGTCCAAAACAGTAAACAAAATAGATCAGTGACAAAATACAGATTTTCCTCAAAGACCAAAATCAACATCATTCAAACGAAACTTGATCCAAACACAACCAAACATGAAATCTAGTCTACCAATTGTCCAAACAACATGAAATAGGATCATTAACATATCTAAAGCAAGGCTATCGCATGGATCCTAACAAATACCCAAATTCTCACAAAAATCCCACATACATGATCAAATCAAGAACAAGCAAAATCTAAGTTAATTATTGTCAAGATTGTGTCATGAGGCAACTATGGTCAAGTTTTTACAATAGAGACAAAATGCATCAAAGATAACATACACCCGAGTTGTCTCTAGAACCCAACTACACTATAGGTGGTATTTTTGACTTGTATCAAACAAAAGAATTTGAGTACAAGTTACTTGCCTAACCAAAGATGAAGAACGACGAAAATCAGGAATAACGGGAATGGATTCCTGGTAACAAGCAAAACCCCCAAACGAACATCCACGAACGAACGAATCCAAGCAAACTTGAGGGAAAATCTCCACACGAACAATTCCACCAAAAGAGAGATGATCCAAAAGGGATGATGACAATAGTAGCTTGCGGCCACAAGAGAACACCAAGAGAGAGAGACTAGGGATTATATGGTGGTGGCTAAGGTTTAGGATTAGGGTTAATGGGTAACTGGGTTGTGGGTAATTAGGAGTAGTAGTAGGATTAGTTTAATGGGTATGGATAATGATTAATTCATAGGATAACAAATAGGTTTTAATAAAAGATCAAATCGAATAAATAAAATAATAAATAGAAGTAGGATTATATATCAAAATATATATTGATCTATAAGATAGAAATTATTTGAAATACTGCAAATACTAATAACAATAGAAATAGATTTTTAAATTAACAATCAAGAGTAAAAGATAAAATAACACAAATAACAAAAATAATAATAATCATAATAATAATAATAAAAATTAAAAAAAAAATCATAAACATAAACATAATAATCCAAAGCACAATAAAAATATTAGTATTAAAATATCATTGGGAACTAGTTATAAATAAACTATTGATTAAAAATAGGTTTTAATAGAAGATCTAATAATACATTTTAACAAAGAATTTGAAAGCAGAAAAATTAATTTACAAAAAAAATAATAAATATAAAAAATACACATAAAATACGGGTTTGGGAAAACAGGGGTTACATAGCTGCTGCATCTACCATAGATCGATTTGTAACTCCCAAACTATTATTGAATATTTAGACTTGCAACCATTTCAGAAGTTCATGAGGAGGATATTTTCTCAATAACTCTTCAAACCTCTCCCACGTATCATACAAAGATTTATTCTCAAACTGAGTAAATGTGGTAATGTAATTCTATGTCATTCCTTAACTTTGCAGTCTTTGCCGGCGAAAAATACTTAGCCACAAATTTTTGTGCAATTCCCCCCCAAGTAGTGATAACACCCGGGTGGTAGAGAAATTAGCCAAGCCAAGCCTTATCTCTTAGTAAAAAATGAAAGAGTCTCAATGGATTGCATCAACTGATACTCCATTGTGCTTGAAAGTGTCGCAAATTTCTAGAAATATTATAATGTTAACATTAAGATCAGCGTGCGATAGTACACCAAACTGAACAATCAGTTGAATCATTTGAATTATCGCTGGTTTAATCTCAATATTGTTAGCTTGTATAGTCAGCATCTTTATGCTTGATGTTGTTCCATTAACAGAGGACATAGCATAGTCTCTCAAAGCATTCTTTTCTTCTCCATTAACTTCGTTCGCCATGGTGTTACACTTCTATGTCCTGAAATATATCTATTAAATAGCAGAAAAGCTAATCGAACCAATGTTTCTAAATAAAAATTAAAAAATAATAAGAAAAATCCAAATTAGTAACAATATGACAATTATCAATATCAATAAAAGAATAATTAGTCCTCGATGAAATTAGCCAAAACTTGATGGAATAATTTACAAGCGCACAAAATCGCAACAAGTAGTATAGTTTAAAAGTAAAGAGTGTCGAACCCACAAGGAGTAATTTTTTTATTGAGTACTAAAATTTACTAGATTAACTACTATTTGAATAATCGAAAATTTTGATCAAAACAAGAACTGCATTAAATTAAAGTAAATGAAAAACTAAACTAATTTTAAAAAACAAAATCTGACAATTTTAGGGTTTATTATTCTCAAAACTAAATCTAGGGCTTTTGATTTCACCTAGTCAATCTCACACAATTCATAATTCCAATAGATTAAAACTCTACTTTTCCAAGTTGTAGACCAAAATCTCTTAATTATTCAATGTCTTCTCTCGAATAACACCAAATATATCCCCAACTAATAATTTGTCAAATTTCTATGCAAATTTAATTATTTGAAGATTCATTAAGTTCTAGAGATATTTTCTACGGTCACATCAATTGCGCTAAATTATCTCTAATTTCACTCAATCAATGGTTTTTAATTTTATAATTCTAAATCACAAGTTACCTCTCGGCATCCCCCATGATTCAATAAATCAAACAATAGTTAGGTAGACAATTGCAAGCATTAAGAACAAAAATTGAACACACAACCATGAAAAAGTAGAAGAATAAAGTAATATGAAATTGGAATTGTGTTTTCAAAACTAGGTTACATCGAAGTCCTAGAAAAATAAAATTAGTTCATAGCAAATTTGAAACTAACAAACATAGTATTGGATTGCATAATGAAAAAGTAGAAGAGAAGAAAGAACTATAGACGATCCTGACGAAAGTTATGGCTCTTGCTCTCCTATGGTGTGATGAGTTGTCTCCTCCAATTCTTTTAGCCTCCAAGATATTTCTGATTTCCCCTCACATTAGAATCTATATATAGCACCCAAATAAACCCAAAAAAGTCATATAAAAATACAGCTCATTGGACCCGAAACCCACACTCAAATTATTACATCAGCCCGTCACGGTCCACTGTGATTTTAGTCGGTCGACTGTGATTTTGTGTAATACCCCGTATGAGATGGGCCTTCACGGTAGGCTTAGTAATTAATTCATAGTTAGATGAGCCTATAGATTTGGTAGTGTGTGTATAAAGCCTATATAAATAATGAATTAATTAGTATGGGGCCATGGTGCTCATGGTAGGTGGTGGTGACTTAGTCTCACATGGAAGGTGAGTTAGGATTGTGTGTGTGTATATATTAGATTGCATATGATCAAGGGGTACCAAATAGTCCGGACACCTTTTCTGAGGCAGCCTGTGGAGGGCAGTTGTTAGAATTTGTTTGAGCAGGGCTCGGGGCATAACAAATGGTATCAGACCAACTTTCGACACGGATTGTGGGTAAGAGTGGGTGAGGTGTACGCCTGGCTGAGGATAGTACACTAGTAGTGAGACCAATAGCAGTACGCTAGTAGGGTACTCCACTCCACATCGGCTAGAAAGGTGATCCTGTATCAACTTGCGGGTGCCCGGCTCAGCGAGGACGCTGAGATCTCAAGGTGGGGTGTATGTGATACCCCGTATGAGATAGGCATTCATGGTGGGCTTAGTAATTAATTCTTGGTTAGATGGGCCTTCATGGTGGGCTTAGTAATTAATTCTTGGTTAGATGGGCCTATAGATTTGGTAGTGTGTGTAAAGCTTATAGAAAGAATGAATTAATTACTATGGGGCCATGGTATTCATGGTAGGTGGTGGTAACTTAGTCCCACATGGAAGGTGAGTTAGGATTGTGTGTGTATGTATTAGATTGTCTAAGATCAAGGGATACCAAATAGTCTGGACACCTTTTATGAGGTAGTCTGTGGTGAGCAGTTGTTAGAATTTGTTTAAGGGGGGCACGAGGCGTTACATTTTGTGTTCTCCAAATAGTAATTTTAACGATCGAAAAATACAAATCATTGGATCTAAAACCTGCACTCAAATTATTGCATCAGCCCCATCACGATCAACTGTGATTTTGTGCTCCAAACAGTAAGTTTAACGGTCAACTACAATTTCGATCGATCGACTGTCCACTTGCTGTTTTCTGCGTGCAGGCTGTAGAAAAAATGATTTTCCCAGTTCTGTAGAACTCTGTTTGTGACGTATAAGTACTCGTTTCGAAGAAGACTCGACGACCAACATCTATTTGAACACAAGTTCAGTTTCGTCTATCTTCATGAGACATACAAGTTCTGGGTGCTATTGTTACTCCTTTTTCGTATTGCTTTGTGTCTTCTTTTTCTCAAACTCTAAGCCCGTGACTTCGTGTATTTGAGTCCATTATCCTAACAATCATCGTATTCTTTAAAAAACAACAAATAAATAAAATTAATAGAAAGAAGATGAAATTCAAATAAATAAATGAGAACTCACCATTTTTATGCGTAAATCAGGTATAAATTACGCTCATCACTATGTTAGCCCACTTCGGACTACATCCCCTAAAGTTCACCCTTGCATATATTGACTGCATGAAGAACTTCCCTCCTTTCTCTAAGCACCACCACATATTGTTTGCTCCATGAGAAGAACATGTCCTTTCTAGGTAGGCTTGAATCTCTCCCACCCTACCTACAAGTGCTTCAGGTATCGATGTGAATGATGGAGCACATTCCCCATTTTCCCATTGTGATCTAAACAATCCTAGTGATCTGGCGGCAATCACATAAAGTCGGGGAAAACCGATTTAAGCGGGTGGTCCCTACACGAATTGTCCCACCAGAATATGGTTGCCAACCCGGTGCCAAGGGATGGCTTAGTGCAATGGCAAAAAATCTCATAAGTCTTAGAAACACCCCTCCAAAACCACGAGACCTTCCTCGAAATTCAGACTCCTAATATTATGGCACCTATACCTTGAAAGTAGTGGGATACAGACCCCTGCCAGCTCTCACATTCTGATGGACACCCTCCACCATCATTTTCTAAGCAATGCTAGGTTAATGCCACATAAGCCACCAAACTCCTTCCTCATACAGACTCAACCATATTTCATAAATTGGAACCATTTTCCTTCTAGGTCCGCTCCTTTCCATAAGAATTACTTCCTAACTCAACCAAATTTTTTGAATCACCCATTTAGATAGTTCAAAGAAGAATATGTAATAGGTAGGAAGGATGGAGAGAACTAAGTTGAGAGGAACCACTCTATCTCCCAGGGATAAAGACTTACCGACAATTGAACGGTAAAAAAAGATCCCTAAAAAATCCTACCGCAACTCACCCAATCAGTGACCTCTATAAATCGTCACATACCACCAGTCTCCTCCAGCTCAACACATGCAACATCAATGACCCCCTACCCTGTTCTTACCACGAGCATCTCAAGAAAATATTCTCCATATTTGGCGGCAGCAATGGAACATTCTGCTCCCCAACCAATTTTAGTTTCGGTAACGAGGTACAGTCCTATTTTCTCGCTAAAACAATCAACTCTGTGAGATCGTCAGAACACAGCAATCGCGCACTACGCTTGCAGGCTTGTCAAACAGTCAATCTACCAGTCGACCACCTAATCCTCCCGTAGTGACCAGTTAGGAAACACTGGCCAATAATCCTTCTATCCAGAACGTGGCTTACATGGCAGCACCATGTATTCCAGACCAAAATATTGCCTCCAAGTCCTCTCTCGCTATAAATAACCCTTTATCAGAACCAAAATATAGAGGAACATATACATAAAAGCTTAGTCGAAATTCAGATGAATTCTCAAGTAATCTCAAGTTCTTCCCGATGATCAATAGCTCACCGTCAAGGTATAAACCCTAAACCCTAAGGCCCCCCTACACATGCAGGGGCCCTCTATCAAATGAGACAATAGCGATCCAATTAACTATTTGAGATGGTGTTCCCACTGGTGGGGCCATGGCCATGTAGACTTTGATCACGTGTCAGCAGTGGAGTGGTATCCAATTGCCACCTGGATGATCCTCAGGATGTTATAGTTCCTAGTCACCAATTGGTTCATTGTAGACTGATTCTCCTTATAATGTATCATCTAGTGGGTGACACCCCATTCAACAGTTATCCTGGCCCTTGTAGCCATTGGCTTTGGTTTGCTGACCATCGTAATATCAAAATTGTGGGTGATACCGTTAACAATCAATTGTTCTCGATGCCATGGACTTCGGCCTCTGGCTGTCGTAGTGCCAAAATTGGGGATGACACCTCGAAAAGTCACTTGGTCTCAGTACCATCGGTCGCGACCACTGGTTGTCGTAATGCCGAACTCATGAGTGATTCCCTTACAATCATATAACATGGGTTAATCCCTTACATTCATATTTAAAATGGGTGATTACGTTACAATCACATAACAAATGGGTGATTCCCTTACATCTGCACATAACCGATCTACCGACCAACATATTTATAATGAGTGACCCCCTTACTATCGCACATAACCAGTTTCAACCCCCTTCCACCATATAAGGCTCGGACGCCATGATTGGTCGCACCTCAAGTCCAATGGCAAACATCCAAAAACCTACTACCCATATACAAGGACTGGTCTCCCTCGATATCGACCATACTTTCCCCAATATGTATTCGGGGACCACTATCAAACCGACCACTATAGAGGATGCTGGCCCCATCGACCACTCCTTATATCCAAAGCCAAGTAGCCAAAATCTTTCCACTTTAGTGGTCTCCAATACGATCACTAAGCCTCACATCTACCCTTAAGACCCTTTGCTTCGACCATTCTCAACAGTGGTAACCAACTCCCAAACAACCAATATAATGCTCCTAACTCGCACGAGCTAAAACAGTTAACAACTTAATAAATAAAAACTATAACCTATTCTTAAAATTCACTTGGTAGGGCTCTCGTCTATGTACATAGTTGCCCATATTTTATCCGACCTCTAATATTAGAGTGCACACGATCCGTGTATACCTTATTCAGACCATCATATACAGGAGTTTACAATAAGTCGCAAAGGCCCCCATATAAGGGTCGTCAAGGCGTTGTTGAACCATAAAAATGGATCCCTAAAAATCTGACTGCAACTTCCCCAATCAGCAACCATTACAATGGTCTCCTACGACTAGTCTTCACCAGCTCAGCACCTGCAGCATCGAAGATCCCTTACCCCGTGCATACCTTGGGCATCACAGAAGAATATTCTCCATATTTGGCAGTAGTAATCGAATATTCCACTCCCCAAGCAATTTTGGTTCGGATAGCGAGGTATAGTCCTCTATTCTCGCTAATGCAACCAATTCCAGGAGGTCGCTAGAATGCAGCAATCGAGCGCTTTGCTCACAGTCTTGCCAGATAGTCAAAATCGACCAGTCGACTTCCCATATTCCCCCGACAAAGACCAATTAGGGAATAACCTGCCAATGGTCCTCCTATCAAGGTGAACATGGCTTAAATGACAGCACCACCTGTCCCAGGCTAAAACGTGCCCTCCAAGCCCTCTTTCGCTATTAATAGCTCCATTTCGACACCACAACATATATAGATAAAAATATATGCAAACTAAGTCAAAACTCTTGTGAATTCTTAAGCAATCTCAAGCTCTTCCCGACAATCAACACCTCTACGTCAAGGTATATACCCTAAACTGTAAGGTTCCTTACATATGTAGGAATCTATCCAAGGCGGGACTAAGATCATGAATGTCCCGAGAGGTGTTCTGGCTAGCTGGGCGGTGGCCACACTGCCTCAGGTTTTCCTTAGCACAAATCGACGATAGAGCTGTAGCCATTCGCCACTTGGACGATCCCCAGGCTGTTACAGTTACTAGTCGGCAAACGAAGCTGATTCCCTTTATCTCTTAGTGGGTGACACCTCATTGAATAGTCAACCTGGCCCTGATAGCCATCGGCCATCATATTGCCAAAACTATGGGGGATACCCCTAACAGTCAACCGGCTTCGATGCCATTGGCTTTGATAACTAGCCGTTGTAATGCCAAAATATTGGGTGACACCCCTGACAACCAACATGTCTCTGTAGCATTGGTTTCGATCACAAGTCGTCATAATGCCCAATACATTGGTGACTCCCTTACAATCATATAACATAATAAGGGTGATTTCCTTACAATAATATAATATAATCTGGATGATTCCCTCATAATCACATAATATACGGGTGACCCCTTCATAGTCAAACATAACCAGTCTAAGTACCTTTCCACTATATAGGGTTTTGGTCGCCAAGATCAGTTGCACCCACATTCCAAAGCCAAATTATCAAAAACTCTATCACTCAATACAGAGACTGGTCTCCCTTAATATTGTCCACATCTTCCCTAATATATCCCGGGAACCATTATCAAACTCACCACCATTGAGGATGTCATTCCCCAGCAGCCAGTTCTTAAGTCCAAGGTCAAATAGCCCAAAACCCACTACCATAGAGGTTTTCAGTAAGATCACCGAACCTCATATTTTACCCCTATGTGGTCGCAATTCGCACCCTGAGGAATCTATGCTTGTAGATCATTCTCGGGAGTGGTAGCCAACCCCCAAACAAACAATATAATGATCTTGGCCCACAAGAGCTAAATTGTGAACATCTTAATAAATACAACAATAACCTACGCTTAAACTTCACATGCTTGGGCGCTCATATACATATATATAGAGTTTCCCTTGTTGTATCCGACTTCTAAGACCATAATGCTTGCGTTTTGGTATACCTTACTCGGACCCTCACATGTAGATCACTCCAAATAAGCTCACCAATACCCCCATATGAGGGTAGTCGAGACATAAGGTAATAAGTTATCCATATTTTGCTGAATCAGTATATTACGATGTAATAGTTTTTGTCCCTGATTAGTTCATCACTATCGAAGGTGTTCTTGGTGCAATTTCGCGATGTAATTAACAATGGCTTAGTCCACGGTCACTAAAGAGTCGAACCCCACCAAAAAATAAACACTTGCAACTTTCGGTGTAAGGGAAAGTCTATTGGACCACATAGTCTGCCAAGGAGTGCTCTCTATAAAAAACATATAGTGAACATTTTTGGACCAACATGAACAAGTTTATAAATCACTCCCCTTTTGCTGAATCAATATATTATGATGTAATAGCTTTTCTCCCTGATCAGTTCGTCACTAGTGAAGATGTTCTCGGTGCAATTCTGAGATGTAATTAACAGTGGCTTGGTTTGCGATCACTAGAAGTGTCTAACCTCGCCTAAAAATAAACCCTTGCTAACTACCGTGCAAGGAGAAGTCTATTGGACCGCACAGTGTGCCCAGGAGTACTGTCTATAAAAACCCTATAGTGAACATTTTTTGGACCAATACCAACCCACCTAGTAACTCTGCTCTCTATCTTGTCAATGAGTGTTAACCAATCAGACATCTTCAATCTTCCCAACCAATCCATCGCTCACTAAACCCTCTCCCCCGCAGAACCTCAAAGATGTTATTCCAGTCAACAGGGATGACCCCCACCTTAAGGCAGGTGAGGTGGCTGCCTCAGGCCTTCAGATTTTTTGTACTTTTAGGGGTCCCCAAATTTGTATTTCTCTTATAAATATAGGCACGTGAAAAAAATTATATTGTTATTAGGGCCCCCCAAAAATAATTATTTGGGCCTTTCACCTAGGGGCCTGGGGAACTTAGGGCTAGCCCTGCCAGTCAACCAAGTCGTAAGCTTTCTCGATATCTAATTTGAGCAAAAAGCTTTGCTAGCTAGTCATCTAACATTGATGAATGACCTCTTCCGATGCCGCCACATAGTCCATGATGTTTCTTCTCCTAATGAATCCTTTTAGCTCATTTCCTACAAGGGAGTCGATAACCCCACTTAGGCAACCGGCATTTTAGCGATAATTTTGGTGAACAATTCAAAAGGCTAATCGGCCAGAAGTCCCCAACTCCTTTATATTCGGCCTTCTTGGAATAAATATCACTTCTGTAGTGTTCAAGTGACCTTACTTGAGGGATCCGTTGAACATGCCCTTAGTAGTGCCATAATATGTGTCTTAGTTATATCTAAGAATGTGTCAGCATATATCGAGAAGCCACCAGGTCGTGTTGACTTGTTCCCTCCCATCCGGAAGACTACAATTTTGAGTCTTTTGAATTCTGCCTCAAAGACTTCGGACTCAAGTCTTTTGTCTTAGCTGTATCCAACGAAACTCACGTTTCCTTCCATCCAAGCCTTTGTAGAATTCCTGAAATAAAGCGCGAATGCGGTTTCCATCCAAATTTATTTTTGCTAAACATGAATGGACACATAGGGATGATTTATGAAATTGTTCAATTTGATGGGATTACTATTGAGAATAAAAAATCCCAGCGTTTTAAATCAAACGGGCCCCTAATTAGGGTTGCAATCGAGCCGAGCCGAGCCGAATACCTTCAGGCTCGAGCTCGGCTCGTAAAGGAAACGAGCTCAGTTTTGAGCCGAGGTTTGACCGAGCTTTGACCGTATTCGAGCCGAATAGCTCGCGGGCTTAGCCTAAAAAAAACCCAAGCTCGAGCTCGGCTCGTTAAGGAAAGAGCTCAGTTTTGAGTTGGAGCTCGGTTCGAGCCGAGGTTTGACCAAGCTCGAGCCGAATAGCTCGCGAATAGCTCGATTCGTTTGCAGCCCTATCCCTAATGTGAACCCTTTACATACAACAACAAAACAAACACGCCCCCCCCCCCCCCCCCCCCCCCACCCATACACACACGAGTGATTCTCACGTTTAGGCCAATTGGAGTAAACTATTTGCGTTTTTAGGCCACAAGCCAAACTATTTGCGTAGAAGGCTAGTTGAAGATAATCTTACAAAAACCACCCTGTCTTTAAAGATATTTGTACTACATAAAAATAGAAAAATTGCATAATACACTTTACCTTAGAAAAGCTGGATAATTCACAGAAAATAGAGAAACTTAAATTAAAAAATCTTTCAAAATTCAAGATTAGATACGTTGATAAAAGATTAGTGGAAAGTAAGCATATTGCCAGTAAAGAAATATCAGAATACCTATTACTAACAATAAAAGTAACTAATCAGCTACCCAAAGAGATACAAAAACAAATAGCATACAAGGTATTAGATTACAGAAACGAAGAAGCAAGTTGGTATTACCAACACCTACTAGCAGACAAAATAATAGGACATGGAGACAAAAATTTATTTAAACATACAAGACTTGGAAGAAGATTACAACAGTCCTGAAATGTTCAGTGATATAAGAAAAGATTTAAGAATCATAAATAAAAATATAAAAGAATTAGGAAGATATATGACAGACTACCCAGAAGAAGAATTGGGCATAACAGAGGAAGGTATGAAAGAGCTAGAAGCCATAACAAAACTTAATATAAATATCCTGGAAATAGAAGATTTAATGGCAAATCCTAATTCAGAAGAAGTGCAAGAAGCCTTGAAAAATCTAGATATAGCAAACGAAGAAATAAAAATGGACCAAGATAAGATTATTGAAAAACCTTCAGAAATTCCAAGTAACATGTATGAAATCTTAAGACCACCACCTAACAAAAAACCATACCAGTTACCATGGAAATGGCAAAATACAAAAAGAAGAATGCAACTAGGAAAAGATAAAGATAAAGAAACCCCAAAATATGAACCAATAGAACACTACGAAAAAGGAATAGCAGGAAATGGAGAATGGTTAGACCTAGATTGCGTAAAAGACGTAGACAGGACAATTGAAGAATGGGTAAAAGCGTCACTAATAGTAGGATTTAGGCAAAACCTTAACGGAAATGCATTTGAGAAATTTATAGAATCTACCTTTATGGGAGTAGTAGCAAAATGGTGGAATGGGCTAGAGGAAGAAGAGAGAAATACTATAAGAAAATCAAGATCAATTGATGATAGAGGAACTGAAGAAAGCTCAGCACAACGAACCTTAGGTTTAAAAGAAATAATTACAAATTACGAAAAAACAATAAGAACCGAATTCAGCGTATACGACAAAGGAGAAAAACACACTATATATAAAAAGAATCAAGCAAGAAGGAGACTAAGTAACTTAGAAATATGCGACATTTGCCATTTTGACAACTATGCTTGTGAATTCCGAGAATATTGTCAAGATAGTTATTATACAAAAGAAGAACGGAGTCCAAATTTAGACTCATTCTTTCTGAAGCTACCTGATCCATGGAGTATAAATATATATAGTGCATACATAAGTGAGAAAGTGAAACCAGAAGTAGACACTTTAGGGTATAGAACGCAATTTGTAAAAGATTATAGAGACAAAGTATGCCAAGATGCTAGAGCAACAATGAAATATTATAGAACATATAAACAAAGAATCTGCTGTGAAGATGCAAGACCAAATCATTGGGGATGCAATAATAACTATAGATACACAAAGAAGAATAATCACAAATTCCAAAAATATCAACCAAAATATAGGAAAACTTTTAAGAGATATAGAAAACCTTTTAAAAAATACTTTAGAAAAATGAATAAAAATAAAAATATGAAGTATAAAAAAAATCCAAAAAAATATAATTGTTACATATGTGAAGAGGTAGGACATATATCACCAAATTGTTCTAAAAGAATGAAAAAATATATATATAAAATACGTAGAAGAAATTGAATAAATGAATAACATAAATTATGAGCCCATAGAATATGATGAAGAATGGTCAGAAATAAGTGAAGATGAAGAAATAATAGTAATGGAAGAAGATAGTGGAAGTAGTGAAGGTGAAACAGAAGAATATGAAATATACATGTTAACTGATCTAACAGAAATAGGGGAACCCTCAGAAAGAGAAGAAAATAATGAAGAATTAAGTGAAAGAATGTGCTTTGACATACAAAAGTACGATAAAATAAGAGAAACCAAATTAGATATAAATCCAAAAGAAATCTTTAAACTACCAATATTTGAAAGAAAGAAAAGCACCATAGTAATAGCTAGGAATAATGAACAACCTATAGACATTGAACAAGTACAAGGCAAAATCATAATCCCATTAATAACAGAAAGAATAATAAGACAAGAGATGGAAAAGATAAGCGAAAAGACCAGAAAAACATTAAGATACATACATTTAGGAGTTGTACAAATAATAATAAAAGCCTATTTTAAGGAATGAACAAATACACCCCTCCAAATATATCTAATGGATGATAGGATAATATCAAGTACACAGGATGCCCTAATAGGAATAGTGTAAGGAAACCTAATGTACCAAAAGATAAAATTCACAATAAAACCTAATTTCTCTATAAGCATGACAGAAGAAAATAAAGAGAAAATTCTAGTCATGTATCATAAGTTATCAGGTATAGAAATGATAGAAAAAAGCAAAGTTATGAGCATACAAATAAGAAATATTTACTCTTTCACTAGTAAGCACGAAGTAAAGAATAGAAATACAGACAATTTTAAAATAGAGCCGCTATTCAGTGAAATCATAAGGTACAAATCAGCTAGAGAAAACCCTGAAATGACTATACCAAATTATATAGAATTCAACTTTAATAAAGCAAAAGAAACCAAAAAAGGAAAAGCACCACAAATAATGTTCGGAAAGCGGTCACTATCAATAAGAAATAAACAACAAGCATTGGAATTAATACCAATAATAAATACATTAGAACACCAAAACAATAACCAATTTAAAATAGAAATAGAATATTATGACAACGGAAAATGGAATAAACAAATAGCCTTAGTTGACACAGGAGCTACCAATTCACATATTAAACAAACAAATATAAAAACTACTGAATTGATAACATTAGATAACCCATATTATTACCTAGATTATTACAATAATAGACATCCAATTGTACATAAAATCATACTACCACTAAGGATAAATGGTAGAAAGGAAATGTTGTTACACTTACATGTAGACCCAGAGCAACATGTTAACGATATGTTATTAGGAACTGACTTCCTTACATCAGTACAACCTTACTCAATTCAAGAAGAAAAAATTACAATAACAGTAAATAATGAAAGTATGGTAATAAATAGGATATTGGACAAATGAATCCATTAAGGGCAACAAAAAACACATTATACATCCTAACAGAATTTGTTTACGAAGGATACAAATCAAGAAACTATCACAGTCTAATAGACACCGGAGCAGGTACAAGTTTATACCGCAAAAATATACTACCAAAATGGAAATAAGATGGTTTTAATAAAAAATCCATAACTGGATTAACTGGACAAACCATCATACTAGACAAATATCAACAAAATATTAATGTACAAATAGGAAGTTACATACTAAAAATACCTATAGTATACCAGTTTGACGATATGAATAATGACATACTCTTATGAAATGACTTTTTCCAACAATACTATCCCATAACTATATCATATAAATCAGTTGTATTTACAACACCTTGCTGACACCAAGCAATAACAATTAGAATAACCCAACCGTATTCCAGAACTGACCTGCCACACATCAGAGTTTCTTCAACCCAGCGTGGTGAATACCAATACTTACCAAATAAAACTAGAATACAACAAGTTCAAGTAACAACTACAAAAGAAATTTTACAAAAACAATTAGAAGATCTATGCGGAGAAGACCCCTTGGCAAAATGGAACTTAAGTGAACCCACGACACATATAGAGTTAATAGATAAAAACAAAACAATTAAAATTAGACCAATAAGACATACTCCAACAGATCTAGAAGAATTCAAAATACACATAAAAGAATTAGTGGGAAATAATTATATAAGGAAATCACAAAGTCCACATTCATCACCAGCATTCATAGTAAAAAAACATTCAGAAGAAAAAAGAGGTAAATCTCGAATGGTAGTAAATTATAAGGAATTAAATAAAAATACTAAGAGATTTGGATACCCACTACCAGATATGCAAATACTACTTAACACAGTAAGAACAAGAAAAATATATTCGAAATTTGACTGCAAATCAGGATTTTATCATGTAAAACTAACAGAAGATTCAAACAGCATTTAGCACACCTAAAGGATTTTATGAATGGAATGTATTACCATTCGGTTATAAAAATAGCCCAGGAATATTTCAAGAATATATGGATAAAATTTTTGAAAAATACAACAATTTCATATTAGTATATGTAGATGATATTCTAATAGGATCAGAAAACGAGGAACAACATAAAGAACATCTACTAAAATTCATAGAAAAATATAACCGATTAATCATTAATCGCTTATAGACCGATTAGTTTCAAAAATCGATTTTAACTGCCTAGCTTCTCGGCCACACTCAAGGGGCCGGCTCGGGAGTGATATTCTCGGCTTGCACCGGTGCCTACCTTCTCCTTCGACCAATTCGAGGGTATCTTTCTAACGCACTTCGTGAGCAGTCGCTGCATAGAGAAGATGAGCACCTCCCTACTGTTCCTCAGCCAAAAGAAGGGTGAACGATTGAGGAACTACATTAAGAGCTTGACTGCTGAGGCCAGATCCACCGCCTCCTTGGAACCCTTGGTGGCCACGGTTGCCTTCTAGTCCAATGTCCTCAATGCGGATCTCAGGGCGTCCCTCGCCAAGAAGACCCCTCGGGACTTCTCAGAGCTCCTACTCCGGAGTGAGAAGTACATCCGAGCTGAAGAAACTCTCCACCGCCCCACCTTTGAGGCGTCGACTTCCGGGAATAAGTAGAAGGGTGCAGAAGGAGCTAAGAAGCTCCAGAAGGATAATGGGGATCAGCGGCGTCCTCTCCCCGCTTCGAGAAATTTACTCAACTTAACGCGAGTGTATCCGCCATCCTAATGGAGATTGGGCACGAAGGTTTCCTGCCGCCACCTTCGAAGATGAACACCCCCGGGAAGAAGCAAAATCGGGACAAGTGGTGCCGTTTCCATCGGGACCACAGGCACGACACCGATGATTGTCGGGCCTTGAAGAATGAAATCGAGGCTCTCATCCAGAGAGGGTAGCTCACTCGGTTTATGAGAAGGGACCGAGCCGATCCACCTCCGCCACCTAGGGGGGCTAACAGGCGAACTGAGCAGGGCACGGAGACTCCGGAGGCCGAAGTAGAGGGCATCTTGCACCTGATACACGGAGGCCCAATGGGGGGAGATTTCAACTCCTCCTGAAAAGCCTTCATCAGGGAGGTCAACTCCGTGCAGAGCCATCCTCCCCCAAAAGGCCTGGGAGTCCTTGTGACATTCTCCGATAGGGACTTAGAGGGCATCCGCACGCCGTACTGCGATGCCCTCGTCGTCAATCTCCGAATGGCGATCTTCGACGTTCGTCTGGTCTTGGTAGACAACGACAGCTCCATCAACATCCTTTTCTTGTAGGCCTTCAAAGGCCTCCAGCTGTCGAGGGACCGGCTCAAGCCCGTAGGCTACACTCTTCATGGGTTCACGGGGGTCCCGGTTACGATCGAGGGAGTTATAACGGCTGGAAAGGCCCTGGTAACTCGCATGGAGCCGATGGACTTCATGGTGGTGGACGTCAAGGCCGCCTATAATGTTATCCTGGGTCGATCAGGTTTGGCCGCGCTCCAAGCTATTCCATCAGCCTACCACATGAAGATGAAGTTCCTCACGCCCTCAGGAGTGGGAGAAGTGAGGGGAAGCCAAGAAGCAGCTCGGAAGTGCTACATGACCTCGATGGGGGGTTCAGTCCTCTCCCTGGAAGCCCTCGAGCTTCCGCAGGAAGGTAGTCTGACTATCTCCGAGCCAGTGAATGAGTTGGAGGAAGTGGCCTTCTTCGAAGAAGACGCCACTAGGACGTTCCGCATCAGCAAGGCTCTCCCCCCTCCATTAAGCACGACATCTCCTGATGTATACGGGAGAACTGCGACCTCTTCGCTTGGACCGCGACAGACATGCTAGGGATCTCGGAGGAGCTCTTAATACACCATCTTAGCTTCGCCCCTGGGGTTAAGCCTGTCCAACAGAAGAGGCGGAAGTTCGCTCCCGAGCGATAGCTGGCGATTAAAGAGGAGGTCGAGAAGCTCCTCAATGCTCGATTCATCCAGGAGGTGAATTATCCCAAGTGGCTATTCAATGTAGTGATGGTCAAGAAGGCCAACGAGAGCTAAAGGATATGCATAGACTTCACCGATCTCAACAAGGCATGTCCAAAGGACCCCTTTCCCCTTCCAAGCATCGATGCCCTGATCGATGCAGCCTCCGGGCACGAGCTCCTCAGCTTCATGAATGCTTTCTCGGGGTACAATCAGATTCAGATGTTCCCTCCCGACATTCCAAAGACCTCCTTCGTGACGGACCAGGGACTGTACTGTTACAGGGTAATGCCATTTGGATTGAAGAACGCGGGAGCTACTTATCAGCGCCTCGTGAATAAGGTCTTCCGAGACCTGATTGGCCGAAACATGGAAGTCTACGTAGACGACATGTTGGTCAAGAGCACCTGAGGGCAGGAGCACGTCCTCGACCTTCAAGAAGCATTCGAGGTGCTCCGGAGGCACAATACGAGGCTGAACCCGAACAAGTGTGCGTTCGGGGTTTCATCCAGTAAGTTCTTGGGGTTTATGGTCAGCCAGAGGGGCATAGAGGTCAACCCCGAGAAGATCCAAGCCATTCTCAAAATGGCCCCTCCCTTCAACGTCAAAGAGGTACAGAGGCTCACGGGACGCCTCGCAGCAATTGAGCGGTTCCTCTCCAAGTTCGGGGAAAAGTACCCCTCCTTTTTCAAGGCCCTCAGGGGGCTAAAGGTTTCGAATGGGGGGAGCAACAGCAGAAGTCCTTAGACCAGCTCAAGGCATACCTAGCTAACCCCTCGCTCTTGAGCAAGCCAACGACCGGAGAGGTGCACTACCTATATCTCGCTGCGTCGGAGCAAACCCTCAGCACGGTCCTTGTAAA
Organism: Hemerocallis citrina; assembly: GCA_017893485.1. Classification (NCBI taxonomy): domain Eukaryota; kingdom Viridiplantae; phylum Streptophyta; class Magnoliopsida; order Asparagales; family Asphodelaceae; genus Hemerocallis; species Hemerocallis citrina. The sequence continues at coordinate 217,800,317 of CM030361.1, read as the reverse complement.
AGAAGAGGACAGAACGCAAAGGCCCATTTATTATGTGAGTAAGGTCCTCCGGAATGCCGAGCTCCGTTACCCGAAGCTGGAGAAGATGGCCCTTGGGTTAGTCATGGCGGCTCGGAAACTCCGCCCCTACTTCCAATCCCATTCTGTTGTCGTTCTAACCAACCAGCCCCTCAAGCAAATTCTCCACAAGCCCGTGATCTCCAGGCGCCTGATGAAGCGGTCCATCGAGCTGAGCCAACACGATATCAACTACCAGTCCAGAACTGTAATTAAGGCTCAAGCTCTGGCCAAATTTATTGTGGAGAGCACCATCCCCGACCCTTGCGAGTCATCGGCCGACCCCTTTGTCTGGACCGTTTATGTAGACGGGTCTTCTTGCATCGATGGAAGTGGGGCTGGTGTTATCTTAGCCGGCCCAGACACTTTTGTCCTCCAATACTCCCTCCGCTTAAACTTTCCTACATCAAACAACGAGGCGGAGTATGGGGCCCTCATAGCGGGGCTCTGCATGGCTCACAAAGCCGGGGCCAAGCGGATCAGAGTCTTCAGTGATTCTCAATTGGTTGTCAACCAAGTGTCGGGGGAGTACGAGGCAAGAGACGAGCGCATGGCTAGATACTTGGTGAAAGTGAGGGAGCTTCTAGCCCTATTCGAAGATGTTCAACTCCAGCGGGTTCCCTGAGAGGAAAACGCGCAAGCCGACGCCCTCTCTAAGCTCGCCTCTTCGTCTTTCCAGGGTCTAGAACGGACCGTCCTGATAGAGGTCATTCTCAGACCAAGCATTGATGAAGACGGCCGGAGCTGATGGAAGCCTACCCCCTAACACTTGGGGAAAACTGGAGGAAGCCCCTGCTCGAGTACCTTCGAGATGGAGTCCTTCCCGAAGACCCAAAAGAGGCAAGAAGGATCAAGACACGAGCTGAGCGGTACACACTCCTGGACGAAGTCATGTACAAACACTCCTATACCCAGATAAACGGTCTCCCCGGAGGAAGCGCTCTACGCCCTTAAGGAGGCCCATGATGGCCTATGCGACGCGCACTTGGGAGCGAGATCCCTCGCCCGGCTACTTCTGGCCCACACTACTAAGTGACTCTGAGGAGTACGTTTGCTAGTGCGACTCCTGCCAGAAATTCGTCCCAATCCGTCGCCTGTCCCAAGCGCAACTCACTTCCTTGGCAAGTCTAATCCCCTTCGCAATGTGGGGAATGAATTTGCTCAGACCCTTCCCTTCAGCACAAGGCCAACTGAAGTTCTTAGTGGTAGCAATAGACTACTTCTCAAAATGGATTGAGGTTGAACCTCTTTCGATAATCACCGAGCACAAGGTCCAGAAGTTCTTTTGGAAGAACATCTTTTGTCGGTTCGGGGTACCTTGCATCCTCGTAACCGACAATGGGACCCAATTCACGGGAGCGACCTTTTACAACTTTTGCGCCGACCTCAGCATTCAGCAACGGTTCTCCTCGGTAGCTCACCCCCAGTCCAACGGCCAAGCAGAGAACGCAAACTGACAAATCCTCTCTGGCTTAAAGAAGAGGCTTGACATGTCCACTAAGAGGCCGTGGGTCGAACAACTCCCCAATGTGCTCTGGACTATCGCACTACCAAAAGAACTCCAACGAGAGAGTCCCCCTTCAACCACATGTACGGATCCGAAGATCTCATCCCTTTGGAGGTGGGCCTGCCTTCACCCCGACTCATAGCTTACAGTGAAGCGCAGAACGCGAACCAGCTTCGCAACTGCCTAGACCTCATTGACGAGGTCCGCGAGAGAGCTGCAATTCGGCAAGAGACCTACCGTTGTAGGATCACTCAGGCTTACAACAAGAGGGTACGACCAGCCAACCTAAAGGAGGGAGACCTAGTGCTAAGAAAGCTATCGATCTCCGATCCAAGCAAAAGAGGAAGGTTGGCACCCAATTGGGAAGGACCATATAGGGTCTCCAGAGTTATTCGCCCGGGCGCGTATCAACTCGAAGACCCGGGGGAAAGGAGAATACCAAGGACATGGAACGCGGAGCACTTGATGAAGTACCAAGAGGGTGTCTAAGCACCGCTCCAAGCAACTTCCCCCAAGAGCGCTCTATAAGACATGCCGGAAGTTCTTACTTGTATTTTCTTTTTATCAAAGTGTAAAGATGGCTCGCAACTTAGAAGCGGCCACCCAGTTGTTTTCAATAAAAAGAAATCTTTCCCCACAACCTTTCTATCTTTTGAGTAGTCTAACTCTACCTCTCAAGTTTTCTACTTCCTGAGTAGTCTAACTCTACTTAGCAAATTTTCTATTTTGGGGTAGTCTAACTCTACTTGCAAAAAAAAAAAATTTATTAAAATGACGTGCTCGGAGTTCAACACTTGGTCTGACTCTGCTTCAACTACTTGCTTCTAAGCAAGTGCGAAGCGGATCACCATTCGGAATTGCTCCTACAGCTGTTGATGCTTTCTAAACGACACGCTCGGAGTCTAACACTTGTCCGACTCCGTTTCAACTACTTGTTTCTAAGCGAGTGCGAAGCAGATCACCATTCGGAATTGCTCCTACAGCTGTTGATGCTTTCTAAACGACACGCTCGAAGTCCAACACTTGGTTTAACTCCGCTTCAACTACCTGTTTCTAAGCGAGTACGAAGCGGATCACCATTTGGAATTGTTCCTATAGCTGTTGATATGTTCAGAACGACGTGCTTGGAGTCCATGATGAGGACATCGGTTCGAGAAGATCCGCGTTTCTATCAACGCAGGCATCGTCTTCAGCAGCTGCTTTATTTAGTTTAGGATTTTTATTTCAGTACCATTTTTGTTTTAGGCAATTATAGCCATATATAATCTTTTTTGTATTTTTTAGATTTTGAGAATATTTTGGAGATTTGTATCAAGATGTATTTTGAGCCTATTTAAAGGCCTTGAGATGAATAAAAAGATATGTCATTCTTGATTTAAAAAATTATTGTGTTGAGTTTTGCTCTTCCCCTCTCCTTTGTGTGATACAACTGAGATCCAAAATAATTAGGGTTTGTGATAAATCCTAATATAATTTTAGAGTTAGTGATTAATTCTAAAATTTACCCCCAAATTAAAAATTCCCAAATACAAATCCCTAACCCTAATTTCCCAAATTCCTAGTACAAACCCTAATTCACTATCCCTATTACAATACCAGCCGCCACCTCATCAACAGCCAACCTCACCTTCTTCTTTCCTTCTCCCTATCCCTATCCCTATCCCAGTCCCGATCCTAAGATACCCAAATCCTCGTCCCTCTCTAGTTCTCCATCCTGCACCCTCTCGTCGTCGACCCATCACCACCAGGACGACCCTCCATCCCCTTGTCTTCTCCCTTCTTCTCCCGACCACGATCCTCACCCCAAACCAACCCCGATCCTTCCGCAAACCCATCTACCCAAAACCCTAATCCCACAAAACTCCAACAGCCTCGACTGCCCTTTCTCACCCTGTGCGCCCCGTTCGCCCCGCCTCTCGACGACGTTGTCGCCGTCGCTTGCGCCGCCTATTGCCGTCGTCGATGTCGACCAGTGACGCCGCTGACCTCCGTGGCCTTGCTCATGGAGTTACTATCTGCCTATTGCTGTGTTCTACCAGAGATCTACACTAGTTTCTTCGCATTCGGTATACTCTTTCCACTATTAATATTTGTATTCTACTGCCCTATTATCTAGTATATTATCTAATTTTCCTGTCGTCCACAAAATAACTAAGATTGAGTGTTCCACATGCTTAAGTAGAGTACGACTCAATATTGAACCTATTACTTGCTAAACACTTAGGGTTTTAATTATTGATCGTAAGGTTGAATTATTAATTGGGACTGTTACACTTGATTCAATTTTTGAAAATCTATCAAACCTGTTAACTGTTAAAATTCCCAACTTTGATCCGCACTTACATGTTGATAAAATTAATCCAATATTGAAAATTCTCTATCTTAGGGTTAGTTTTACATCATTTTGGTTTCAGAGCCAAGGTTCTTAAAACCCTAGTTCTTGCATCATAGGCATCAATTTTGCATTCATTTAGGATTGTTTAGTCTTTTATTTTATTTTTGTCTTTCTTTCTTTTAATTTAGGTTATTTCAGATTCTTAAAAAAAAAAAAAATAGGGCACACACGACCCATAGTTTCCACTTTTGGTGAATACGTCTTCGCAGCACCATCACAGATCCTGAAGAGCCTTTCCTATCCCTTCCCAATCACCCAATTAGGAACCCTAGACTCCCCAGACCTGAAATGGACAACTCTGATATCTCTGCTACCCTAGCTACCATCCAAGCAACTTTTGCCAATATCAATCAGAGACTTGAGAAAGTGGAGTTAAATCAAACCATTGTCCCTGAGCTTCATGCCCATCGTCAGATCCCTCAAGGGAATGTTCATGACGATCGACGTCAAGAACGTGACCCTAACGAATAATATAAAAAGAACGTTAAGGCTGACGTTCCCCAGTTTGAAGACCACATGGAACCCCAAGCTTACCTCGATTGGATCTATGCCATGGACCACTACTTTGTGTGGTTTGACATGAGCGAAGCCCTAAAAGTTAAATTTGCCACTATGAAATTAACGGGTAAAGCTCAACAACACTGGACCAATCTTGAACATGCCCGCAGAGGCCGAGGCCTGGCACCCATAGCCATGAAAGAGAAGCTCACTGAGAGATATGTACCATTATCGTTCCATACCCGATTGTTAGATTCATGGAACCAACTTTATCAAGGAAGTAAATCCACACAAGAATATGTTAATAAGTTCGATGACTTCCTTATTCGGTGCAATGCTTTAGGTAAAGAGAGTGAAGAACAAACTCTCTCTAGGTTCCGAGCTGGACTATGAGCTGACCTTAGGAACGAGCTAATCTATAGAAATGTGGACTCAATAGCGGCAGCCTATGCCCTAGTCCTCGATATGGATTCCCTTAAAGCTAGTTCTCATTCTAGGTCCAGCGACTCGAGAGATCATTCCTCTAGAATGACCTCTATTGACCCACCTAGACCTAAGCCCCCCTCTCAGCACACCAACAAATCTTACCCCAGCAAACCTAATTCAAATTTCAATTCACATAGAGATGAACATAAGGGTAAGAACACCGAAAGAGATTACAGTAAGATTGACCCTCTCTGTCACGTCCCGCTTCCTACTATATGGAAATACAGGCACACAACTGAGGCCCAGCGAATGATATACATCATCCATAAGCTGTACAATTATATGCTCAACAAGATCTTTATAACACATTCACGCAGGCAAATATAATAATCACATGAGCTGAAAATAGAATAACCATCATTTGGATAATACATCAACATCGGGTCAAGATACCCGGGAGTACAAGGTGCCAGAATTAAAATAATATGATAAGCAGTTCGCTATAACAACTAGATAAAATAGCGACTGAAAGAAAAACAATATGAAGTAGTAAGGAAGCAGCAACGATCGCCTAAAGAGTCTGTTCGTCGGGTCCATCAATACCTGTATAATTATTAACTCAAAGAAAAAATAGAAAGGTTCCCGTTAGAGCAAGTTTCGGGCAGCAAGTAACAACAAGCAGAAAAAAGGGGTAATATAACAAGATATAACATGGAAGAAACAAGAAGTAGAAGTACAAATACAATATGGAAGTAAGTAAGGAACTCGGACAATATGATCATGTAAGTAATAAATGTAACTAGTGTATTCTAGACTTCAAGGTATAAGCAATTGATAACCTAGGCTCAGTTAATCCGTAATCATGTAATCAAGGATCGAGAGTCATGTAATCGAGAGTCATGTAATCAAGAGTCATGTAATCAAGAGTCATGTAATCAAGAATTAAGAGTCATATAACAAAGAGTCATGTAATCAAGAATCATGTAATCAAGAATCATGCTTAGTGGAAATCTCGAGTTTATCTGTTTTATTAACTTATCTAATGCACGCAATCCTGTGTCCCATACCACAAGTTCGGTGCATATCAATCATGTGACGTTTAGACTTAAGTAGTGAATTCTATAGGATTATGTACTTGGGTCTTCCAGTGATAGTATCAAGACATGTAATCATGAATTATGTAATCGAGAATTATGTAATCAAGAATTGTGTAATCAAGAATCAAGAATCAAGAATCAAGAATCCCTATTTCGGGAAACACGGGCCCCCTTCCGAGTATACTCCCCTATATTGTCCATTACTAAGCCGTACCCTTATAACCCCGGCTTGTTATTCTTTTATAATTAATTAGAAATATGCAGTTGGTACGACTAGTGGAACGGTATAATCAAATAGTTTAGTCAAGGAAAATATCAAGGGCAGTAATCATGGACATGAGACGTAAAACGAGTACATGTAGCGAGAGTAATTATTATAGAATTATCAAGTGGTATAAAATACATTCTATCAACCTATTATATCTATGCAAGTTATTAGTACAAGAACAATAATACATTCAGTTCATTAAATATGAAAAATAACGGGTTTATCTGCAAAAATGTATAGATGGATTTTTAGACAACTTGACATATCTGCATTCAAATTCACTTTTCCATTGTTACAGAAAAGCAAATCCGATTCTGTCAGAGATTCTAGAAAGTAGACTCTCTTCCGGTTCCAACGCATAATCACACGATACATTCTAAAGACAGTAGCTATGCGTACAAATTCATTCTTCCCTGGTTTCGATATTTTGCGCGCATTCTGAAAATTCGGAGTCACAATACTAAAACTGCGATATCTCACAATCTATACATCGGATTGAGAAATTATAGGATATTTCGGATATCTAGACTCGAAGGGCTACGATTTTCATGTAGAAAGTTTTTCGATCCAGTATCGGGAACATGGTCAAATTCTCAGTACGAGATGCCGGTTAGTAATCCCGTGCAGGTTCAGAAATTCACAATATGACATTACTAAAATCACGATATCTCACAATCTATACATCCGATTGAGAAACCGTAAGATGTTCTGGATTCAGGACTCGATGGGCTACGATTTCACGTAGAAAATCTTCCATCCAGTATTGGGAACATGGTCGAATTCTTAGTGCAAGGTCAAGAAATTTTAGAGATAGTAAGGTTGAATATTCGATATTCGATAACACGATTCGAAATGTGTTAACGGTTCACTCTTGAGTTGATATAGCATGGAACCAGTGACTAGAACAGAGTTTGACAAGAAAATATGATGATAACTGGACTACTTGCCACGAGTCAAAGGAAAATGCTTGTACGAGAACAAAAAGAGTCTACAAGGTACTTGCCTTATAACGTGACGATTTCAGTGGTGGTGTTAACCACGGAAAGAAATGATGTCGAAAACGGACGGCGGCACAACGGCGGTAAGAATGGCGGCAAGACGGTAGCTAATGGTAGCAACGGTGAGCGACGACAACAACAAGGTGGCGCGGCGTCGGGTTGTTTTTCGGGGTTCACGGGATTGTAGAAGCGGAGTCGTTGGCTCGAAGGCGGAGAGTAAAGGAGAGCCCGGGTGTCACTTGAGCTCTCGGGTGTAAAGAAACAGAGGGTGTGAAGAAGGCAGAGGAAGAGAAGAAGGGAATGAGTCTGTAGGCTTGTGTGTGTGTGTATATATAGAAGGAAGAGTGGTGTGAATGAATGCATGTATGCATGCATGTGTAGTATATATAATAATTGATGGGATGTTACTGATGTGTGTGTGTGTAGAAAATTATTCGTTATTGGAGCAGATAGCAACAACCATTTCATCGGAGAAAGAGATGGGGTGTTGAAAAATGTGGAGGGGTGTAGAAAAATCAAAGGGGGTGTGGAAAAAAATGAACAAGGAGGAGAAAATGAGGGGGGGAAGGGTTGGCGTATGCAGAAATGGTGAAGTAGGGAGGGAGAAAATAAGGTGTAGGGTTAGGCAGGATTAGGATTAGGATTAGGATTAGGATTAGAATTAGGATTAGGATTAATCAGGGTTTAAAATTTGTATTTAAACTCCGATCGAAAATCACAAAATTATAGAATTGATCAGAAAAATATTCTGGTTTTAGATAGAGTCTAAAGAGAAAAATAAAACTTCTGAAAATTGAAGTAAAAAAATTTACGTAATAAAATACGTACAACTGGAACAGGGAGTTACAATCCTACCCACCTTATAAAAAATTTCGTCCTCGAAATTTACTTAGGCGAGATATAGGATAGCTAAGAATGCAATACTCTTCAATCGAGAGTACAACAAAAGATAAAAGAAACAAAGAGTACAAATGCACGAATACAACTAAAGACAAATTGTGCATCCTCAACTGGAGGAATCAACAATTTAATGTCTAGGCTCAGAATCTGAACCACCGACATCGCTAACATCCCAGTTCAGCTGAGTCACAAGCTCATCTCGCTCTGGCACATACTCCTCCAATTTTCTTAGTAACTCCTTAGGCGATGGAGCTGAAATCAAGATGTGTCTGGCCTTAGTGGATATAAACTCCTCAGCCATAGCTGAATTTATGAAGGAAAAAAGTGAGTCGTAATATCCATCGACATTTAAAAGTCCCACCGGTTTGCTGTGGATCCCCAGTTGAGCCCAAGTGATCACCTCGAACAATTCCTCAAGTGTTCCATAACCTCCGGACAAGACTATAAAAGCATCAGCAGCTCGAGCCATTTCAGCCTTCCTCTCGTGCATGTTAGAGACAACTCTAACATCTCCCACAGTTCCCCCAGTAATCTCTTTCGGCATCAGTGACTTGGGAATCACTCCCAAAACATGTCGACCACCAGTACGAACAGCGTCAGAAACCATGCCCATCAATCCTATGCTCCCACCACCGTAGACGAGATCGATATTTCTCTCTACAAGCTCCTTACCGAGCTCGATCGCGGCTTCCTGATAGCTAGCTCTTTTGCCAGAGCTACTGCCACAAAATACACAGATCCTGCTGAATCTCGATGAAGATGATGAAGATGAAAAAAATTTCTTCATACCCACTTTTTCTTCTTCTTGCACCGATTTTCTCTTCATCCCTATCACCAATTCTTGATCTTTTCTTTCTATTTGCCAAGAAAATCCGAGCTCCTATTCTCTCTCTTTCTTTCTTGCTCCCGCCTCTGCTATCGGCTTCTCACTTTCTCTCTTCTCCGAAGCTTGCTCCCGAGTTGTCTTCTTCTTTCTCTTCTTCCCTTTCTTCCCCGGCTTCTCTCTCTCTTACTTTCTTCCCTGGCTTCTCTCTCTTTCTTCTTCCTCTCCGACTTCTCTCTCTTTCTTCTTCCTCTTTCTTTCTCTTTTCCTTTCTTTCTCTTTTTTCTTTCTTCTTTCTTTGACTTCTCTCTCTCTCTTTCTCTTCTTTTTATTTCTTCTTCTTCTTGTCTTTTCTTCATTAATGCACCACCCCCTAGAATTGGCCTATGATCAGTATCTGCACTTCGGCCCCTATCCATTCCAAATATAACATCGAACCCTGAGTTGTTGATGACGATAAAGTTTGCTTTGAAATTCATTCCATCAATCAATATGGGACTCTGCTATGTTTTTGCTGCGCCACTCTGATGGTGATGCTTCTCGCTGCTAATACCAAGTGATAGCGATCGACGAATTGAGAAGAATTAAGAGATTTGTAACACGAAGATATTGGTTGTCAAACTTATTTGGTAAAGTGGCCCACACCCACCAAACAATGTTGAAAAATTGTGGCAAGATACGTGCCGCAAGGAAAAATGGGAGAAACGGGAATGAATAATTTGTCAGTTACTCATCTCTTATTTCTATAAAATGAGAGGTTTAGGAAGAAAGAAAAATTAAGCAAGATAAGAACAAGAAACAAGCAGAAAAGAAGAAAAGGAATAGAGTGCTGTAGCTCCATCATTCGTTGCATCTCCTGGAGGATGGCGACGATCTCCGATAGTTCATCCCTGGGTGTAGAAGTCGAAGAGCCTCCGTGAACCATAGTCTGAAATGCAAATTCGAATGAGGTAAATCTCCAGATGGCAAGTTGGTTATTAACATTCATGTGATCCACGTGATGTGTATATTGTTGAGCTTAGCATGGTTCGAACATGGCTCTCTGATACCACTAAAAACCTGTCACGCCCCGCTTCCCACTATACGAAAATACAGGCACGCAACTGAGGCCCAACGAATGATATACATCATCCATAAGCTGTACAATTATAAGCTCAACAAGATCTTTATAACACATTCACGCAGGCAAATATAATAATCACATAAGCTGAAAATAGAATAACCATCATTTGGATAATACATCAACATCGGGTCAAGATGTCCGGGAGTACAAGGTGCCAGAATTAAAATAATATGATAAGCAGTTCGCTATAACAACTAGATAAAATAGCGACTGAAAGAAAAACAATATGAAGTAGTAAGGAAGCAGCAATGATCGTCTAAAGATTCTGCTCGTCGGGTCCATCAATACCTGTATAATTATTAACTCAAAGAAAAAATAGAAAGGTTCCCGTTAGAGCAAGTTTCGGGCAGCAAGTAGCAACAAGCAGAAAAAAAGGGGTAATATAACAAGATATAACATGGAAGAAACAAGAAGTAGAAGTACAAATACAATATGGAAGTAAGTAAGGAACTGGGACAATATGATCATGTAAGTAATAAATGTAACTAGTATATTCTAGACTTCAAGGTATAAGCAATTGATAACCTAGGTTCAGTTAATCCATAATCATGTAATCAAGGATCGAGAGTCATGTAATCGAGAGTTATGTAATCAAGAGTCATGTAATTAAGAATCATGTAATTAAGAATTAAGAGTCATATAATCAAGAGTCATGTAATCAAGAATCATGCAATCAAGAATCATGCTTAGTGGAAATCTCGAGTTTATCTATTTTATTAACTTATCTAATGCACGCAATCCTGTGTCCCATACCACAAGTTCGGTGCATATCAATCATGTGACGTTTAGACTTAAGTAGTGAATTCTATAGGATTATGTACTCGGGTCTTCCAGTGATAGTATCAAGACATGTAATCATGAATCATGTAATCGAGAATTATGTAATCAAGAATTGTGTAATCAAGAATCAAGAATCCCTATTTCGGGAAACACGGGCCCCCTTCCGAGTATACTCCCCTGTATTGTCCATTACTAAGCCGTACCCTTATAACCCCGGCTTGTTATTCTTTTATAATTAATTAGAAACATGCAGTTGGTACGACTAGTGGAACGGTATAATCAAATAGTTTAGTCAAGGAAAATATCAAGGGCAGTAATCATGGACATGAGACGTAAAACGAGTACATGTAGCGAGAGTAATTATTATAGAATTATCAAGTGGTATAAAATACATTCTATCAACCTATTATATCTATGCAAGTTATTAGTACAAGAACAATAATACATTCAGTTCATTAAATATGAAAAATAACGGGTTTATATGCAAAAATGTATAGATGGATTTTTAGACAACTTGACATATCTGCATTCAAATTCACTTTTCCGTTGTTACAAAAAAGCAAATTCGATTCTGTCAGAGATTCTAGAAAGTAGACTCTCTTCCGGTTCCAATGCATAATCACACGATACATTCTAAAGACAGTAGCTTTGCGTACAAATTCATTCTTCGCTGGTTTCGATGTTTCGCGCGCATTCTGAAAATTCGGAATCACAATACTAAAACTGCGATATCTCACAATCTATATATCGGATTGAGAAATTATAGGATGTTTCGGATATCTAGACTCGAAGGGCTGCGATTTTCATGTAGAAAGTTTTTCGATCCAGTGTCGGGAACATGGTCAAATTCTCAGTACGAGATGCCGGTTAGTAATCCCGTACAGGTTCAGAAATTCACAATATGACATTACTAAAATCGCGATATCTCATAATCTATACATCCAATTGAGAAACCGTAAGATGTTCTGGATTCAGGACTCGATGGGCTACGCTTTCCATGTTGAAAATCTTCAATCCAGTATTGAGAACATGGTCGAATTCTTAGTGCAAGGTCAAGAAATTTTAGAGATAGTAAGGTTGAATATTCGATATTCGATAACACGATTTGAAATGTGTTAACGGTTCACTCTTGAGTTGATATAGCATGGAACCAGTGACTAGAACAGAGTTTGACAAGAAAATATGATGATAACTGGACTACTTGCCACGAGTCAAAGGAAAATACTTGTACGAGAACAAAAAGAGTCTACAAGGTACTTGCCTTATAACGTGACGATTTCAGTGGTGGTGTTAACCACGGAAAGAAGCGATGTCGGCAACGGACGGCTGCACAACGGCGGTAAGAATGGCGGTAAGACGGTAGCTAACGGTAGCAACGGTAAGCGACGACAACAACAAGGTGGCGCGACATCGCGTTGTTTTTCGGGGTTCACGGGATCGTAGAAGCGGAGTCGTTGGCTCAAAGGCGGAGAGTAAAGGAGAGCTCGGGTGTCACTTGAGCTCTCGGGTGTAAAGAAACAGAGGGTGTGAAGAAGGCAGAGGAAGAGAAGAAGGGAATGAGTCTGTAGGCTGGTGTGTGTGTGTATATATAGAAGGAAGAGTGGTGTGAATGAATGCATGTATGCATGCATGTGTAGTATATATAACTAGGTATGCCCGTGACACGTGCCTACGGCACGTATTCGGAACTGCACATAATTTTATTTGTAGTTATTTGATTGTACGAACTACATATAAATTTATGCATTTATTTTGAGTCATTCACTATGCCTCTTTAACAAAGCTTCGTTAAATTGTTTCAGTTTTTTAATTATTTCATCTTTATTATCCTTAAATATCTCAATATTGACATGTGATGTGAGCACATGTCAATAAAACATAACTATTTTTCATGAAATGTGAGCACATCCATTAAAAATATGCACTATGCCAAAAAAAAAATCTGAATGTAAACAAATACATCCACATTTCTAATACAATCATCTTCTCTATATAGGCCTCCTTCGAAATTTTATTGTTTCCTAATGATTTTTAATACATTCACCTTTAAGTTGTTTCGTGCAGCACGCCATCGCGAAGAATGATTAATTAATTAAGTTGTTATTGTGGGCAAGTATTCATAGAACATTTTTCTATAGCTGTTAGCCAATGCATTTTGGTATTTGCCGCCAATGTTTCGTGCAGCCAATGCTCGAACCTAGGCTGTTAGCCAATGCATTAATGCATTTTTCTATTGTTTCGTGCAGCCAATGCATTTTGGTATTTGCCGAGACTTGATGCCATGGCAATAATAGCTGTTATTGTGGTTATATTTTTTTTTTCAAGTTAATTTGTTTTGCATATTTTAATAGATGTGTTGCATGTTTGCAATATAAAGTATTATATCTCACTGTGTACATGGCGGAAGATTTATGTATCTACACAACTTTGAGACATAAGATTCAATCATTCTCCAGACTTTCTTTCGCCCTAAAAGTTTCCAATTCAGATGAAAATAAGATTAATTAACTATAATCTTATAATCAATTGGATTGTCTGGGACTGGGATAAAATGCTTCAGAAGTACCTTAACATGTGCTTATTCTTCATTTGCAGCCTGAGGTTGTCGAGAAGCTCGTAGGTTTGTGTGAATGAATACCATGGAAAGATGCGAAAAAGGTGAGCATGTGATTCTAAAAGCATGAATAAAAAAATTTGCTTTAATGCTTGGATTCTGGAGTGCATTTGATCATTTTAAATGCTTGGATGCTGGAGTGCATTTGTAACATATGTCTTTATTCTGATTTATGCAATGGATTGAAATGTTGCATGATTCAAGAGTGCAAAGAAATATTGCCCCTTGTAGATGGAATGCCCACGAAGATAGGCTTTGTCTTTGGAAAAGTGAAGTCACTTGGTGCAAAAAAAACGATATATGGAAAAAGCTCGGACATTAACAGATGTAATGTATACCTTTTTTATGTAACGGAAAACTCCCCATCAATATTGCTGCTTGTTAGCTTTGAGTGGACTTATTCAATTTTATTTAGTTTTTTAATTTTTTTTTTCTTCTTTTGGTTGGTTATTGCGCAAGGTTAATTTTTTAATTCTATTATTGTTTAGACCATTTCGGACCATAAATGAGCAAAATTCCTTGTGTAAAAATAGATGGTTTTGTATTGGTTGGTTCTTTCACATACAGTTGTATACCCTACTGAGATTCTTCAAAATACTTATTTTTACCTTGTGTGTGCATTTGCCAAAGTGTTAATGGTGAGCACTTTTGGTGGAAGATTGTATATTGTCTGAATTGTATCCTGGCTGAATTGTATCTTAGCTGATTGTATATTGGCTGAATTGTATCTCGGCTGATTGTAAACTTGGCTGATTGTATCTTGGCTGAATTGTATCTTGACTGAGGATTGTATCTTGAATGAGAATTGTATCTTGGCTGATTGTATCTAGGTATGCCCGTGGGCACGTGCCTACGACACGTATTCGGAACTGCATATAAATTTATTTGTAGTTATTTGATTGTATGAACTACATATAAATTTATGCATTTATTTGGAGTCATTCACTATACCTCTTTAACAATTATTTGTTAAATTGTTTCAGTTTTATAATTATTTCATCTTTATTGCCTTTAAATTTTCAATATTGACTTAGCCACTTCTCCCAAAACCTAACTTTTTTTCAAAAAATGTGAGCACATCCGTTAAAAATATACACTATGCCAAAAAAAAAATATATGAGTGTAAACAAATACAACCACCTTTTTAATACAATCATCTTCTCTATACAGGCCTCCTTCGAAATTTTATTGTTTCCTAATTGTTTTTAATTAATACATTAACCTTTAAATTGTTTCCTACGATACGTCATCGCGAAAAATGATTAATTAATTAAGTTGTTTAGTAAAAATTTCGACAATCTCCTCTAAAATTTTACACGCAGTTAATATCAATGATTCCCTCAAATATTCATATTAGAGGAGATACAAAATAAAAACGAAGATTTCGTTTAAAAACGTAAGAATTCTTTAGAAATTGTAGTGAAAATTTCGACAAAATCTCTCTTTAAATAGCAGCCTTTTAAGAGCAATTCCATACAGAATCCGGCTCAAATTAAAAAATTAACATATCAGGCAATAAATATCAATCCTCCCCAGGCAAATCCAAGCAACATCACACAAACATCATATATATAGTGCTCTGGGAGAAAAAAATCTTCATATGACTACAGATACAAAATAAAAAACCAAGATATAGTTTGAAAACATAATAGATTTTAGGAAATTTAGTAAAAATTTCGATAGAACCCTCCTAAAATATTAGCCTTTTTACAGTAAAAATCCTTGCGAAATTCCGCTAACAATTAAAAATATAACATTACAGGCAATAAATATCAATCCTCCCCAGGCCAAACCGAGCAACATCACACATGCATTATATACATTAGGCTCTGGGGGGAAAATCATAATATAATGCAAGATACAAAATAAAAACCAAAATTTTGTTTGAAAACATAATAGAACCCAATACTCCACAACTTTGCAGGTACGGGTTTTAACATAACTATATTATATCATCATCATATACAGATACTTACATCATCTTCCAAAATAACAAATATTACAACTATTACATCCTCCATCAAAATATACACCAACCAACCGAATTACCCCAAAAAAAATTTACAGGGTTGTAGGAAAACACAATGCTTCGAGTCTTCAATATGGGACCAAACAGTGAGCCTAAACAAACAGTAAGAGTTTTTCAATAATCAATCAAAACCATGATAATTAAAGAAACAAATAGTAAGAGTTTTGAAACTAATACATTTCAAACAGGACAATGCCTTTTAACTCAATGGTTTTTCAATATGTATATATCGGTTGTTTCTAAGTGTAGATGATAATCTGGTAAAAAAAAAGAAGCATTAAATTTGCGGCGATTAACGGCAAACATAGGGTGTAGTTGTAGTAAAAGAGGTGGGCAATAATAAAAGAGGGACATAGATTACAGGGTTAGGAACTCTTTGCTTATGTAGATTAGAGTTATACTGAATATGGAAGATTCATAACCAAGTCAAAGAACATGCTCACGTTAACAAATTTGTATGCACTCGGTCGCCAACCATCACATCCGAAAAAGAGAACTTTTCTCATTGTAGTCAAGCTGTTAAGACTATCCCATTAATTGTACTTGACCTATATGTTTAACCTGAAAAGAGAATATAAAAAATAACTAAATAATAAAAGAATAAAAAACTCAACAATATGAAGAGTCAGTTATACAGAAATTATGAGATATGTATTCTTACATAATCTGCAGACTTGAACATCCACTGAAATCAAGTATAGAACCAGTGAGTGAGTTTCCATCAAGACGCCTGCGATAATCAGCTATGACTTGTTATTATATGAAGAAAAAAAGAAAATTATGGCACAAAATATGCCTGTTAATGCTTGTAACATTTTATGGTGACATGATAGTTAGATTTATTTGATTGGGTGAGACGAAGCAGTGTAATTATACATTCAGAACATGAGAATGATTGGGTGAGATGCTCTGAACGTTCAGAACATGAGAATAATTAGTCCATGAGAATAATTAGTCCATGTTCTGAACGTGCTGCACTCAATATGGCTCATGTTCTGAACGTCTCATTGTACTACCAAACATGGTATATTTGATTGGGTGAGATGCTCATGTCACCATACAGTTGTTCTGAACATGGATATTTGGTCAATGAGACGAAGCAGTGTAAAACATGAATGCACTATTTTTAATCACAATAGCTTTATAAAACTTACAGTTGAACCAAGCCTGATAACATTGTTAGCTCAGAAGGAATATCCCCTGTAAGATTCTTTCCAGACAAAGTACTGCATAATTACCATTTATGTTAGTCTGTATATATTCATTTTAACTTTAGACAAAAATTATTTTTGCTCTAGTTTCCAGTGTAAATAATTAAATGAACATTAATGAAAGGCCGGACATTGAGATAATTCTCGGTTGTGGATCTAAACTACATTGTACCCAGGACCATGAAGCTGGTACACATGGATCACCTCCTTCTTGTGCCCAATCTGCTGATGGGTATCGAGCAGTAAAACTATTCAGTATAGTAGCTACAACTCGTTATAAAAACAATATATAAAAATAATGTAGATAAATCAGACCAATATTGACACAGAAGCCCTGCTAAATACTTATGGATCAGGATTTTTCCGAATTGCGAGCATATCGATGTAGAAATCAATTCAATGTTGCATTCATCTACCTAAACAAATTCGACCAGAATCAAGTTCAAGTACAAATACTAAAATCCATTTCATTAAAATCTAAAATGAAAGGGACATACAACTTGAGGAGACCTACCTTACATTTCTAGATAAACATCAGATATTTGCCATGTAGATGTATGTATATGATTTTTTCATGTAGATTTGATTTAAAAAGTATCCCCTACAGGAATTTGATCGAACACATTCTGAGCATTATTAGAGAAAGTAAATTACATTTTCATTGAGAATGTAGAGAGTGAAACTAAATATAAATAATAATAAAAAACATAACAGAGAACAAAGATTACCATGACTGATGTGTCTCTGTTTCATCCCCGGCCATTGATGAGATCAGCATCCTGATGCATGCATTCCCAACAGAACATCCCTGGCAACCCAAAGAAAGTAGTCGGGAAAGCTTTCCCCTACTAAATTCCTGACTGCGACCAATGAAAATGCTCCAATTTCCTGTAATGCATTGTTTTAGCTTCCAAAACAATTAATTAAAACTACATAACCCTGGCCCTAGAAGATTTAATTGAAAGCGCCAAGCTACTAACGAATTTTTTTTCATGCGCCTTGTCGCTAGTTTTCTTCCAAGTATATCATCTAAAAAAAACACTCTAATTATATGCAGATAATACATTAGGATACAGTTTTTATACTTTAACTGCATTTGGTATATAGAGAGAATGAGTATATGAAAGTATGCAAAAGGCAGGTAAATGCAGATAAGATAATTTCTTTACATTTCCATAAAGAAACAAACACTTCTGAAGTACTGCACATCTGATCAAGATTGGTTGAGAGCCTCAATCAATTTGAATTCATGAGCAACCTGGAAGAGGATAAATTGGTAAAGTGCATACATACACACAAAAGATAAATAAAAAGTGTTCTGATTATAAGAGAACTCAAAATCATTACCTTGACCAGAGCTTCATAGGTATTGAAAATATGATGATGATCAGTTCCCCGTTGATTATACTAACTCTGTACGTTTCCCCTGAAAGGAATCATGTAGACACATCAGATAAAAATTTAAAGTAGTGATGCCAAAACTGACTGAAACATTCAAATACAAATGACTTTGGAATTTAACCAAAATTTCAATGCACGATAAGATCGAAGTCAAACGACATTCATTGCATTCATCCACCTAAGCAAGATCAACTATAATCAGTTCAATTACAAACACCAAGTTATGTTTGATTTTCTTCAAATATATGTGAAATATGTGAATGCATGAAGAAGCCGAAATTTAAACCTCGCAAGCATTTACGCGGAGATCCCATATCCTCACACTATTGTCAATTGAACCCGACATAAAGCTGTCATTGAGAGGGGACATACCGAGGGAAACAACTCTACAATGAAAATACATCAGTTCACATTTGCAACATGCAACTGAAAGTAAGTTATATCCCTGTTTCGAAGAGTAAAACTGCAACTGAAATCTTTCTAATGAAGCACAGGGGTCTATGGACCCACCGTTTACGATAAAAAAACAGTAAAACTGCAAACCTAGGAGAATCATCACCTGTCTTTGTACCCTTTGAAGGAGCGGAGGTATCGATTATCATGCAAAGAAAGATACTGCAAGGACTCTGTCCAATAGAAAGGAGGGTGAGTATATAATTATGCTGAATGTTTTAAAAAGGAAATTTGGAAAAATTTAAATTTGGTGATATGGACTATGAGGAGATGCACCACCTTTCGACTTCGAATTTTATCTTGAAGAAAATATAATGCAACTCGGATGGTGTGTAAAGCATACACGGTCAGCACCACGTTTTTTGTGATATGTAGTCTTCAAACACCTGGTTATAAGAAATAATAAGTTCATCTTAACCAATTCTTCTAAATTTAATTCATGTCAGTTTAGTTAGAATACGTCCATTACCTATCAACAACTTCAGTAAAGAGTTCAAGTTCTTCCAGTGAACCATATACATCGTATATGTCATCAATGTATGTTATGAAACAGTTTGCCTTGGTCATTGCTTCCCTGCTTCTCCAAAATTTTGGCTCATAAGCCCACCCTACTACCCCAAAGTAGTTTTCCACTAATCTATCTCTTGCAACGCCCATTGTGTCCTGAAGTTCGAGATTGATCCACTACCTGCTTATCACCAAAAGACATGACATTGGCAGCTTTGAAAGTGAACTTTGTTAATGAAAGCAATGATAACACTTCAACTAACATTATCCATCAACTGTAGGTCTGGTATTCCTAGCAAAAATTATAAATTTAAAAATATATATATCACTCTTGCCCAAATGCCATCTCCATAAAACTGTCAAGTTTCTGGTAAATAATTGGATAAGTTTGTCAGGTAAGAATGCTTAAAGCAAGCTTAAAATGAATTGAACGATGTAGTACACAAAGTACAAAAGAAAGAAAAAAAACTACAGTTATTGTGTTCATTATAATTAAGAGATTAAAATTATACAGGAGTACTGTAAACCAAAACATGCATAAAATTCAACATTGATCTGGAAATTATCAGTGTCAAACTCGAACGGGCTCCCTACTCTATCGGTGCTAAACAATGGAAATAATATACTATACGATAAGCACTCGGAGAAAGTTTCACACAATCAATGGAACACATACTATAATTTCTATAAATTATCTTGAATAACAAAGAAAAAGGAATAAGGCAATACATACAAATGATAAATTATCCCGAAAGATACTATCTGAATAAGTTATGAATACTTCAGTTAACAAATTAACTAACTTGCCAAGCCTTCGAGGGAAGAGCTTCTCATTTGACCGAACCTTGTTCAACCTCTCTTCAAAAGGAAAAGGAGTGGCCAGTCAACCTTTTGATCCTACCACTTAAACCTCTTTCGAAATGAACATCATCTTCATCAACATTACAGAAGAAAATTTGAAAGAACCAACACCTCCTATCACCCTCATTAAATTTTCTCCCAACACTAAAATACTCCAAAATTTGAAACAACGATGATTATAAAACCAGATTAACAATCAGGATAAAATAAAAGTTAAATACTTTTAAGAGGGTTCCATTCACATTTAATATATACAATCACACTGAAGGACTAAAAATAATAATCTATATAATAAAATTAATCTAATCGAGCTATTTGAAAGTAAATATACAAAGAACAAAAAACTGTAAATTATGTTCAGTCGTCTATCTAAGTAACCCAGTCTAAAATGCAACAAATGAAGGTTCATCATCTAGGATATACTGTAAACAGAATGTTTTTGAAGAAAAATACTGTAAACATGATAATACCTAACAGTTGTGATAATTGTAAACATCTAATGTACATTATTAAACCCGTCTCAAATTTATGAAAATTTACACATTTCTACTCTCAAATTCAGGGCTTAAACTCTTCTTTCACGCCATTAATTAAACCTCGATAGCTCTTTCATGCAAAAAGCCTTCTCAATTAACCTAAACCCTACAAAAATTCCTCTTTTTAACCCAAAACACCAAAAGTATGTGAGATTTTAGGGTTTTCAACCATAAAGGACGAAGCTTTCTGGACTAATTGATGATAAAAAGCAGTTACCCTAATAAAATTGATACTAAAATTGATGAAATTAAAGATAAACTACCTTGTGAAAATGGTGATAAATTACCTCAAAATATTGCAAACATTTCTACACTCAAAATAATGTAAACAAAATCTGAAACATGATAATACCTAACAAACAGTGCTGACATAATTTCCAACGATCATTAACAATAATCACAACTGCAAAAAATCTCACCTGATCCATGGTGAAGTCGAAATAATACCCCATCGACCTCTCAATTATATGCCTCTCATGAACCATATGATGCACCTCCGCAAAAGCTTGGAATCTAGCGTACAATCCAATTACATTCACACTAATAAAGTTATTAAAAAAACAATTTACAATTTTGCAACAAACCCCCTTTTATATAAACCTAATTTACAAATCAAGAACACAGAAACTCCTCACCTGTACTCATTATAGTGAATGGAGAGTCCAACCCCTGAAACAAAAAATGTGGTGGCGATGAGTAATTACCTGTAAGGAATGATTCTAAAACTGATTTTGACATTTAGATGGGTAATTTACCTGACATATCTGCATCAACTGGTAGTAAGCAATGATTCTAACATTCATTATGAACTCCCCAACTTCATCCATGGTTTGATATCTCCTCAGATTGACCGCAACATACATTCTCAATTGTCCAAACCCAAATCACAACAGCCCAATTATATTGCACTCACCTGCACATAATTAATTCATTCACTTACTCATTTTAATAAGAAAAACCCCAAAAAAACAATGACATGGAAGAAGATGACCAAGTAAACACTGTGCAATTCTGAAAGTTGGAAAACATCGAGACCTTTGCCATGTTGTATTCTTCAATCAATACTCAATAATTATGTTCAACAAACCCTCATACCTTTGACCCATTGACTGTGTTTGTTGCGGGTCCCGTTCACCAAACGCACTTAATGAATATATGAAGATCTGATTATCAAGAACTAAGAAACATGAAATATCATTAGAGAAGAGAGCGTAAACAAACAAACAAAAATTATTAAAATTTCACAGTAAAAGATGAACACACATATTAACTCATATGATTAGGAAGATGCTGAAAAGCCACGCGGATGCTCCGTTCTAAGAACCATAAGAAAGGGAAGCACCACCCAGAAGGCCCATCCAGGACTCTGCAAGGAAACAACAAACCTTAAAGCAGGAAACGGTAAATTTGAATGCATTAAGAAACAACCCCTAATTCTGCTGCTATAAGAAACGAAACCATTTTAGGAGTAGTGATAGATTTGTGTTCATGACCCAACTTTGTAATTTGTGTTCATGACCCAACTGCAAAATTTTTGGATATTTTCAAAGTAAGTATTATTTTCTTTTAGAATCGGATGTCAAGCATCTTCATAACGATACACCATGTCTTCCTATCAACCAACTAAATCTCTAGAATCGGATGTCAATAAATCTAAGAACAATATGCAATCTAAGAAGAATAAATCTAAGTACCAACTGACTAAAGCAGCATACAATCATTCAAATAAACTCAGAACAATATGCAATGAAAATCAGAAAAGCATACTTTTGCTGAAGAAAAAAAAAAGGAAATTTCAACGCATTTTGTAAACCCCAGACAACTATAAAATTAAGTATACCTGAGATGGTGAAATCGGTGGTCGGGATGAACTGAGGTATTCGGCACGAAATCGGTGGTCGGGATGAAATCGGTGGTCGAAATCGATGGTGAAATCGGTTAGGGGTCCGATGGTTGGATGGGGATGAGAGCGGAAGGGAGGAGGGGGGTTGGCGACTGGAGGTGGGGGGGGCACTGAAGAGGCGGCGGAAGGTGGTGGGGCACTGAAAAGGCGCCGGAGGTGGCCGGTGGAGAGAGAGGTGGTGGTCGCTGAGGGATGAGAGCGGAATGGAGGAACAGGGGGTTAGGATCTGGAGGTGGGGGGGCGCTGAAGACGTGCCGGAGGTGGGGGCGCTGAAGAGACGACGGAGGTGGCCGGGGGAGAGAGAGGGAAACAGTGAGAGAGAGCGGGGAGATAGAGAAAGGGAGACAGTGAGAGAGAGAGTGGGCGGGATTAGAGATAGAGAGCGGGGAGAAAGAGAAAGAGAGAAAGGGGTTTATTTTGGGGGAAAAAAGAGAGTGTGTGTGTTTTGAATTTGTGTAGTTTGAAATTTGGGCGGGAAAATATGTTTTGTGAGAGCAGATCTGGTCTATTGATTTTGGGATAGATTGAATGTGAGCCACTTGATAGCTTTCTTTGTGTTTTATTATATAGATAATAGATGGGATGTTATTGATGTGTGTGTGTGTAGAAAATTAGGGGAGAAAGAGATGGGGTGTTGAAAAATGTGGAGGGGTGTAGAAAAATCAAAGGGGGGGTGTGGAAAAAAATGAACAATGAGGAGAAAATGATGGGGGGAAGGGTTGGCGTATGCAGAAATGGTGAAGTAGGGAGGAAGAAAATAAGGTGTAGGGTTAGGCAGGATTAGGATTAGGATTAGGATTAGTATTAGATTAGGATTAGTATTAGGATTAGTATTAGGATTAGGATTAATCAGGGTTTAAAATTTGTATTTAAACTCCGATCGAAAATCACAAAATTATAGAATTGATCAGAAAAATATTCTGGCTTTAGATAAAGAGTCCAAAGAGAAAATTAAAACTTCTGAAAATTGAAGTACAAAAATTTACGTAATAAAATACGTACAACTGGAACAAGGAGTTACACTCTCACTAAGTGCTATAAATGTAAGGGATATGGTCATGTTGCTAGCAACTGTCCCAGTCCCAGTAGGATCAATATAGTAGAGGGTACCGCTGTCATTGCTGACGACTCTGACAATGAGTTTTCTTATGAGCCTACTGAAGGCAATGACTTCGGTGAAGAAGAGGATGACCAGTATCTTCACTGTATTCGGTCTATCTAATCACCTCACTTGAATGTAGTCAGATGTGCTTTGTCCCAACCAAAAGAAGATGATGATTGGAAGCGCACTGCTATATTCCATACCTTTACGACTATAGGTGGCAAAAACTGCAAGGTGATTGTTGACAGTGGGAGCTGCGTCAACGCTGTCTCTTTTGCGGTCTTAGCGAAGACCGGACTTAAGGCTGAACCCCATCCATGCCCATACAAAGTATCTTGGATTGATGCAACAGCACTTCAAGTAACACATCGATGCTTAATCCCTGTGGACTTCAAAGCTTACAAAGAGAAAATTTGGTGTGATGTGCTTCAAAATGGATGTGGGTCAAGTCATTTTAGGGAGACCTTGGTTATATGATCACGATGTGACCATATATGGTCGATCCAACCAATGTGTGTTCCAGCACGATGGACTAAAAATAATGCTCATACCCATGAGACCACGAACTAGTTCAGCTGAAACAACACCGGCTCCCTCGAGAAAGGGCAAGGAAGTAACGTATATGGGTGAAAAGGAACTTACGAAAGAAATTGACAAAGGGGCTACCATTCTTCTACTCACAGCGAGAGAAGTCCCTAAAGATCTTAAGTCACTCATCCCGCCTCAAGTTACTTCTGTCGTACAGGAATTTGCAGATGTATTTCCTGCTGACCTCCCCAACCAGTTGCCCCCATTGCGGGACATCCAACACGCTATTGATCTGGTTTCGGGAGCGAGTCTTCCTAACTTGCCACATTATCGGATGATCCGACAGAGCATGCTGAGTTAAAAAGGCAAGTCGATGAGTTATTGGCAAATGGCTTCATCAGAGAAAGCTTAAGTCCTTGCGCTGTTCCTGCTCTATTGATGCCAAAGAAAGATGGAATCTGGCGTATGTGTGTGGACAGCCATACTATAAACAAGATCACGGTGAAATACCATTTTTACATTCCTCGTTTGGATGACATGTTGGACATGATGTCTGGTGCCACAATCTTTTCCAAGATTGATCTTAAAAGTGGTTACCACCAAATACGTGTTCGTCCTGGTGATGAGTGGAAGACCGCCTTCAAGACGAAGGATGGCCTATACGAATGGATGGTCATGCCATTTGGAATGACAAATGCCCCGAGCACATTTATGAGAATCATGACGCAAGTACTCTGTCCCTTTATGGGCAAGTTCCTTGTGGTGTACTTTGATGATATTCTCATTTACAGCCGATCCGTTGGGCAACATCTTGACCATTTGAGACAGGTCTTCGGTGTTTTGAGGAAGGAACAGCTTTATACTAATCCTACCAAATGTACCTTCCTCTCGGATCAGACTATCTTTCTGGGATTTATTGTGTCTGCCAGAAGAGTATCTGCTGACCCAGAAAAGATACGAGCTATTACAGAGTGGCCTGAGCCCCTGCAATATTCATGATGTGCAGAGTTTTCATGGCCTTGCCACCTTTTATCGTCGGTTTGTGCAAGGATTTAGCACGATCATGGCTCCGATAACCAACTGTTTGAAGAAAGGTGAGTTTGTCTGGTCGAAAGAAGCCACGAAAGCCTTCGAAGAGATCAAGAAGAGAATGACTCAGACACCTGTCATGAGGTTGCCTGATTTCATTAAAGTCTTCGAAGTAACGTGTGATGCTTCTGGTATTGGTATAGGTGGAGTCCTCAGTCAAGTGAGTCATCCTGTTGCTTATTTCAGTGAAATGCTGAACGAAGCAAGACAAAAATACTCCACCTATGACAAGGAGTTCTATGCGGTCATTCAGTCACTTCGCTATTGGCGACATTATCTCCTGCCGCAAGAATTCGTTATCTTCTCAGACCATGAAGACTTAAGATTCCTTAATTCTCAACAGAAGTTGAATCCGAGACATGCTAGATGGGTTGAGTTCTTACAGGAATATTCATATACCATTAGGTACACAAAAGGGATTGATAATAAGGCCGCGGATGCGCTAAGTCGTTGTCACATGATCTTATCTACACTGCGCACCGAAATTATTGGTTTTGAGAGATTGAGAGATGAGTATGCCTCCTGCCCAGATTTTTACAAGATCTACACTTCTTTGAAGGATGGCATAACTCGAGTGATAGATGATTATTTCTTGAAAGATGGTTATCTCTTCTATCGCTCCAAACTGTGCATTCCTAGTACATCTTTATGAGAGTATCTTGTTTAGGAATTGCATGCTGGTGGCCTTGCTGGACATTTTGGGCATAGCAAGACCATTGATGCTGTGGAACATAGGTTTTACTGTCCGAAGCTAAAGAGAGACGTTGTGAGACTTGTTAACAGATGTCACACCTGTCAACTTGCCAAGCAACAAAAACAGAACACAGGCCTGTATACTCCATTACCTGTTCCCAGCCGCCCTTGGGAAGATGTGAGTATGGATTTTGTGTTAGGAAACATGACTCCATTCTTGTCGTCATGGACCATTTTTCTAAAATGGCCCACTTCCTCCCGTGCTCGAAAACTTTCGATGCATCCCGTGTGGCTCAGATCTTCTTTGATAATATTGTGAAGCTACATGGATTGCCAAAAACCATTGTGTCTGATAGGGATGTAAAATTTACGAGTTATATTTGGAAGACCCTATGGCACAAGTTAGGTACAAAATTGAAATTTTCGTCAGCGTTCCACCCACAGACAGATGGACAGACTGAGGTTGTCATTCGGAGTCTTGGCAATCTCTTACGTACTCTCGTGGGAGAGAACTTGGGAACATGGGATTTAAAATTAACGCTTGCTGAATTTGCTTATAACACATCTAGGAATAGAACCACTGGCATGAGTCCCCACGAAGTTGTACACGGTTATCGTCCTAGGCAGCCCATAGATCTTGCCCCTATGTTAGAACATCACCGAGTCTCTGAGTCTGCATCTGCATTTGCATCCACATTCATGACTTACATAGAAAAATTTTCAAGAAAATTAATGAAAATAATTTTAACTACAAGTTAAGAGCTGATATTAAAAGGAAGTTTAAAACTTTTAATATGGGTGACAAAGTGATGGTTCGGATTCGTCCGGAACGGTTACCAGCGGGATCCGTTAAGAAATTGAATGCACGTGCTGCAGGCCCATTTAAAATTCTTTACAAAATCAATGATAATGCCTATGTTGTTGACCTCCCCGAAGGTTTTGGCATCAGTAAAACTTTCAATATCGAGGATCTAGTACCCTATGAAGGTCTAAAATTTAAGCCTAGAAATCCTCTTATAGATGAGCCTACCCTGCAGCCTAATGGTGAGATTCCCCCATTACCTCCACTACCAGATACTACTTACCCATCGACAGAAGAGTTGGATAATATTTTAGATGATCAGATAATCTCTACTAGAGATGGTGGTACTCATAGATATTTGATAAGTTGGAAAAACAAGCCGGAGTCAGAGAACACTTGGATAGATCATGGAGAGCTCCAGCGCTTGGATCCAGACCTTTTAGAGCACTATGACAGGAGGACTGGTTTTGAATCGACTGGGTCGAGACTTCTCCCACCCGGGAAGAATGATAAGGACATCGGTTCGAGACGATTCGGGCGTCTCTATCAGCGCAGGCATCGTCTTCAGCAGCTGCTTTATTTAGTTTAGGATTTTTATTTCAATACCATTTTTATTTCAGGCAATTATAGCCATATGTAATCTTTTTTTATTTTTTAGATTTTGAGAATATTTTGGAGATTTGTATCAAGTTGTATTTTGAGCCTATTTAAAGGCCTTGAGATGAATAGGAAGATATGCAATTCTTGATTTAAAAAATTATTGTGTTGAGTTTTTGCTCTTCCTCCCTCTCCTTTGTGTGATATAACTGAGATCCAAAATAATTAGGGTTTGTGATAGATCCTAATATAATTTTAGAGTTAGTGATTAATTCTAAAATCTACCCCCAAATTAAAAATCCTCAAATACAAATTCCTAACCCTAATTTCCCAAATTCCTAGTACAAACCCTAATTCACTATCCCTATTACAATACCAGCCGCCACCTCATCAACAGTCAACCACACCTTCTTCTTTCCCTCTCCCTATCCCTATCCCTATCCCAGTCCCGATCCTAAGATACCCAAATCCTCGTCCTCTCCAGTTCTCCATCCTGCACCCTCTCGCCGTCGACCCATCACCACCACGAAGACCCTCCATCCCCTCGTCTTCTCCCTTCTTCTCCCGACCACGATCCTCACCCCAAACCAACCCCGATCCTTCTGCAAACCCATCTACCCAAAACCCTAATCCCACAAAACTCCAACAGCCTCGACTGCCCTCTCTCACCCTGTGCACCCTGTTCGCCCCGCCTCTCGACGACATCGCCGTCGTCACTTGCGTCGCCCATTGCCGTCGTCGACGTCTACTAGTGACGCCGCCGACCTCCGTGGCCTTGCTCGTGGAGTTACTGTCTGCCATTGCTGTGTTCTACCAGAGATCTACGCTAGTTTCTTCGCATTCGGTATACTCTTTCCACTATTAATATTTGTGTTCTACTGCCCTATTATCTAGTATATTATCTGATTTTCCTGTCATCCACAAAATAACTGAGATAGAGTGTTCCACACGCTTAAGTAGAGTACGACTCAATATTGAACCTATTACTTGCTAAACACTTAGGGTTTTAATTATTGATCGTAAGGTTGAATTATTAATTTGGACTGTTACACTTGATTCAATTCTTGAAAATCCATCAAACCTGTTAACTGTTAAAATTCCCAACTTTGATCCGTACTTACATGTTGGTAGAATTAATCCATTAAGAATATTGGAAATTCTCTATCTTAGGGTTAGTTTTACATCAGTCCAACACTTGGTTCGACTCCGCTTCAACTACTTGCTTCTGAGCGAGTAAAGAGCGGATAACCATTCGAAATTGCTCCCACAGCTATTGGTACTCTCTAAACGACAAGTTCGGAGTCCAACACTTGGTTCGACGTAACTTTTGCTACACGCAAACGAGTAAGTACTAAGCATCCTACCATCAGAATTGCTCCTACAACTGTTGACAACTACAAATGCTAACGAAACACACAAGTGCGAAAAACAGGTATTATTTCATTAAAGTTTGAGGAACAAGTCTAATTACAAGACCAACTACTCATCTTTACAACGAGATACAAAACTTGTGAAACCAACAGCACAAGACTACAGAGAGCTACTTCAACGCCTCTTAGGCGCGGGGATACTTCGGTTGAGAGACACCCGGGGGCGACGAATGTTGTACTGCCGACACCCCACCTCGGCGCTTGTCTATAGGCCGGCGAGCCGAGAAGAATCGTCGGCACCCGTTCTAACGGTGGCCCCAACAGATGCTCCGCTCGACGAAGCTGCCATCCCACTTTGTGCATCGCCCGGGCTTCGACATATAGGGGGCGAGCGACGCGTGACCTCGTGAAAAGTTATCCCTCTATCACGCTACTCCCGAGTGCAAGAAGTGGATCTGACATTGCTCCGCTCCGATCGCGCTTGAAGACGAGCGACCTCCGCCTCGAGCTCGACAATTCGCACTGTAAAGCGAGGTGTCTTTCACCTTTATCTTCAGACGAGATTGTTGCGTCGAGCTTGCCCCTTGAGAGCCATCGGTGATCGTCCGCCGAAGGTGAGCAACCTCCATGCTCTTGTCGAGGGTCACCTTCTTCAGCTCGTCCCTCTCCACTGTCACCTTGGATAGAGAGTGACGAAGGCCGAGGTTGGCTTCTGCCGACAAGCCCACGTCATCACCTTCGGGGGTCTTCTCATTGATCTGCTCCTCTAATCGCCTCCTCTTTATATCTCGGCGAACTAGGGTCGACCTCAAGTGATTCAGTTCATACTTCGCCTTGCGGAGATCCAACTCTGCTTCAAGATGTCGCTCTTGGTTCCTCGCGAGCCCCAATCTTGTCGCCCCTAGACTAGCCTTGAGACGAGCCACTTCGGCTATCTAAGGCACTTAGGCGATCTGTAGCGCTTCGATAATCTGAAAAGAGCCAAAACACGGAGCTATTGAGTTCTCATGACTCGTTCACTTAGACAAAAAAGAGCTCGAAGATTTCTACAACACTCAAACAAAAAGAGCTCGAAGATCTCTCCCACACGTAGCAAAAAAAAAGCTCAAAGATCTCTCCAGCACTTAGCCAAAAAGAGTTCGAAATTTTTTTTTCAACACTTATACGAAAACAGATAGAATTTTATTCACTTCAAAATTAAAGCGGTGGCTAGTCCGTAGTTTGGCAATACATGAAGAAGCAAAAAAAAAAAAGAAAAAGAAAAAACGACTAAGTCAAGGAGCCACCTCTAGGTGCTGCTCCGAGGCACCCTCGCTCGGCTAAGTGACGAGCGCCCACTCGGGATTCACCTCCTCCTCGCCGTCGCCCTCGCCTTCGTCGCCTTCCCCTTCGGGCTCGACCTCAGCTAGAGGAATGAACTCCTCGCCCTCTACCGGGTCGTAGAAGTAGTACCCCAAGCTATCGAAGTCCGGGAGACGAGCTGCCATGTGCTTCAAAGCCCGAGCATAGGCCTCCTCCATGTTCGTCATCATGTGGGCTTTCGCTTCGTCTTGAATGGCTTTCTTCGCCTCTTCCACCTTCGTCTCCTGCTCCTTCAGCGCCTCCTCAGACGCCTTCAGAGCCTTCTCCAGCTCCTCCTCAAGGCGAGCCTTCTCCTTCTCCAGCGCCTCGACCTTGGCTGCCTTGGCCACTGAGCGCTCGAGC
This sequence comes from Hemerocallis citrina, assembly GCA_017893485.1. Taxonomy (NCBI): domain Eukaryota; kingdom Viridiplantae; phylum Streptophyta; class Magnoliopsida; order Asparagales; family Asphodelaceae; genus Hemerocallis; species Hemerocallis citrina. The sequence goes on along the minus strand of CM030361.1, from coordinate 217,770,045 downwards.
GCCTCGGCAAGTTTAGTCTTGAGGGCACCGACCTCGGTAGCTCACGATGCCGAGAGCCGTTGTTCAGCCTCGAACAACTTCACCACCTTGGCACGCTCCGCCCGCTCACGGTCGTCGTCACCTTCATCTCCTTCTCCTGCTCGGCGAACTGCTCGAGCATATGGCTGAAGTGGCAGAGGGTCTAAAAACAAAAGAAGAACGTGAGAACCCAAAACCACTAACTCCGAAACTTAAGAGAGCAGAGAAAGATCACTTACCGACATCGTTGACTGGGCAACCTCCAATGCGTCGTCCCCGACCGTGCCGCCTTAAGGGCCGTGCGATCCTTCGGGGTCGGCAGATGGCGTACGGCCTGCATGCACATCGCCGCATCGCCTAAGATGTCGTCAAGCTTCATCACCCTCCAATCAGGGACGAATAGCTTCTTGTGCAGGATGGCCTCTGCTTCGGCCGTAAGCGGCGGCACCTCCAATGCCAGGGCAGCACCGGCCGAAAATGCCCCGCTCGAAGACTCGGGGGCGTCGGTCGAGGGGAGCGTGGCTTGCGGGTGCCTGAACGAGTCGCCGACCAAGTCAACGATAGCCGCAGGAGCCGAGGGTGCCTGAACCGCTCGGCTAGAGGGGGCTTCGTCGTCGTCCTCTTCCTTTTCTTGTTGTCCACCCCCTTTGCCGCTACCGCACCCCTCTTCGCCATAAGAGTTCTGTAGTCCATACCAGGTGCTCCTGAACAAAAAAAAACTGAAAAGAGTTAGCGAGATAAAAGCAAACACATATATACTAAGAAAAAAGAAGTAAACGGAGCGTACTGGGGTCGATCGGACTAAGACCCCCACCGAACAGGACCTCCTTGGTGATATCTTTCCAACCAAGGGTCGGAAGACCGAGGATCTTCGACATGACCTCCTCTTCTTCCTTGGTGAGAACCGGCTCGGCCTTCGCCATTTTGAAACCTCCTTCCACGTCGTCGGAAAGCCCCACGACTCGGAACCGTGGATCAGAAAGTACTTCTCCTTCCAATGTTTGATGGAGTCCGGGTTCTCGATCAACTTGACCCCCTTCCTCGGCGACAGGTAATACCGGTACTCCATCTTGCTCATTCAGCAGATCCGATAGAGACTGCAGAGAATGACGAGCTGGGGCTGCACGCCGACCGCTTGACACTGGAGGATGAAGGCGATGACGTGCCACCACACGTTCGACATGAACTGCACCGGGCTCAAGCCGTACCATTGTAGTACCTCGACCACAAAGGGCGGGAGGGGTAGCCGAAGGCCGGCATTGAGAGCGTCGTACGAGAAGATGCATGTATCTGGCGACGTCCCCATGCACACTCGGAAGCCTGGACCGGGGAGGAGCAGGGCGTACTCCTTCGGGATGCGGAACCCTTTCCTGATCCGATGAAGATCCACCTCGGTTATCACCGAGGGGATCTCGTCCACCTCGGAAGGATCCCTCGGACTGTTCTCCTCATAGGCCGCGGACCTCCCGTGCACCGCCTTCAACAAAATATCCCCAGAGTAGCTTCTGACCATTCCGAGGCTCGACAGCGTCGACGGTAGCCGACCTAGTGCATCGGCCCCCTCACCTTCTCCACTATTGTCTCGACGACGGCTGACTTCGCCACTTCCTTCCCCTTGCTCGGGGGGACCACTAGAGCCCGGTCGGTCTCTTGGTCCAAGGTAGAGGTCTCATTCCCCGATGACACTCTAGACATTTCGAATTAAGTTTAAGATGATTTACCTCGAAGTGACGTCTACAGTGGGAAAGATCGTCGGAGAGTAGAAACGCCTGGCCACGAATGCTAGCAGTGCCGCTCGAGAGCAAAAATGACTTAAGTAAAAAGTGAAGTTGAGATGATAGAGTAAGAAATGAGGGAAAAGAGAGGCAGTGAAAACTTATAAGTGTTAAGGCGGATTCGGGTGGGCCTTCGAGTACTTTGGGCCCCCACAACAGCCATCCAGAAACTTAAACGCCAAAATCAGAAGCCTAAATGCCAAAATCCTCGTAATCTCGTCTCTCACCTCAGGATCCATGCCTGATCTTCATCAGACGGTCCAGATTGCGCCGCGTCGCTCGGAAACCAAATCCGAGCAACTTGCATTCCGAGATGCGAATTGGAGAAAAACGACTTTCTCCTCGTGATTCATGCCTGGTCGTCATCAGACGGCTCAGATCTTGCCACGTCGACCAAGATCACATTTTCTCGTGATCCACGCCATCGTGCCTCGTGATCTGCGCCTGATCTTCATCAGACGGTCTAGATCGTGCCACGTCGCTCGGAAACCAAATTCGAGCAACCTGCATTCTGAGCTGCGAATTGGAGAAAATGACATTCTCCTCGTGATTCGTGCCTGACCGTCATTAGACCGCTCAGATCTCATCCCGTCGACCAAGATCACGTTTTCTCGTGATCCACGCCGTCGTGCCACGTGATTCGTGCCTGATCTTCATCAGACGGTCCAGATCGTGCCACGTCGCTCAGAAACTAAATCCAAGCAACTTGCATTCCGAGCTGCGAATTGGAGAAAACGATTCTCCTCATAATTCACGCCTGATCATCATCAAACGGCTCAGATCTCGCCGCGTTGACCAAAATCACGTTTTCTCGTGATCCACCCCGTCATGCCTCGTGATCTGCACCTGATCTTCATCGGACGGTCCTGATTGTGCCACGTCGCGCGGAAACCAAATCCGAGCGACTCGCATTTTGAGCTGCTCATATGGCGAAAATGTTGCCGAGATATGAGAGCCGTCTGATCGCCTTAAAATTCGTGCTGCATCCTGATGGATGTCCCTGATTCAACCACGAGGGCAAGTGCAAGATACACCGTTAGATCATCTCGAAATTCGCGCCGAAGCCAGATGGACGTCCCAGATTGCTTCACATCGCTCGGAATCCAATCCAAGCGACAGGTGTTCCGTGCTGCTCATACGGAGAAAAAATCACCGAGCTATGAGAGCCGTCTGATCGCCTCGAAATTCGTGTTGCAACTTGATGGACGTCCCTGATACAGCCACGTGGCCAAGTACAAGATCGACCGTTAGATTACCTCAAAATTCATGCTGATCCAGATTGACGTCCCAGATTACGCCACAATCCCAATCCAAGCGATAGGCGTTCTGAACTGCTCATGTGGGGAAAACGATGCCGAGCAACATGGACCGTCCGATCACCTATGAATTCGCGCCGCAACCCGATCCAGGTCCCAGATGTGCCCATGTCGCGCAGCGCCATCCCTCCGTCAGATCATTCAAAATTTCGCACTAAAGGCTGAAGGACGATCCAGATTGCGCCACGTCGTAAATAGGCGATTAAAATTATTTTTTAATTATTAATTCGAATTATTTATTTAAAAAATTGCAAAAATTATTTAAAATCCAGGAAAATTAATTAAAATTTCTAAAAAATAATTAAAAATTCGGGAAAATATTTTTGAGCCCATGGATAAATAATTATTGGCTGGAATAGTTAATCGACGCTTCCGAAAATTAAATCGTCACTTTGCAAAATTAAATAAATGATCCGAAAAATAATTAAAAAATCTTGTAAAATCTCCAAAAATCTAGAAGGGCCTAAAAGCAGACTTGGGTACATTACTAGCTCAGAAAAGCACGATCACCCCTTAAACGGGATTTGAACACCCTTTGAAGACTCCGATAAAGCCCTATACGCCATTCAAACAACAAAATTGCTTCCCAAAGTCTGTAACACAGTCTTGGGTAGTGGGGGGCTCGTGATATGGCTAAAAATGGGGTTAATCGGAACCGTTCAGAGTGGGTGTGAATCTTAAAGTCACAGGGACAAGATGGTAATTTCACCTACAGACGGGTCCAAATTGGGAACCGGATCTCTCCTTTTAAACCCTCTAACCCATGAACAGTTCTGTTCAGTGGAGAACGGGTCTCAACCCGATAGTGGCCAGCTCAACAGAATTGGAGGAAATCCTGGCTCGTCCTTATCTTGAGGAGGTGGTTATAACCACACCTATCCAGCTCCACCGGGAAGTAGGGATTCACTCTTATCCTGAAAGAGATCCCCATGGCGACTATAACCCCCTACCTCCTACTGTCACGGGTGATCACTCTTTGTGCACTTGAGCTCTTTCCTATTACTTTTTCTGGTATTGACAAGAGCGTCGGAGGGCTCATCGTCGGGATCCATCCCGGTGTTTCAAACGTTTGTGCAGGTCCGCGGGAGCACCAAGGAGTCAACTTGTCAACAAGGAAGAAGTGAGATCCAACATGTTTGAGTCACTGCAAGCCTACAAATTCTGTCTATTTCCCCCACACCGAATCCAGCGGCAACAGGTTGGAACAATGGTATGAGAGCTTGAACATAATCCTGAGGAAGTGTTCGATCAAGATCTCCAGCAAGAGGTTGAGAATCCCTATGATTCCGGGTCTGAATTCGATATGGATTTGGAGACAGGGATCCTATTGCGCGAGATGTCGCCAGTAATGGTGATGTATCCCACAAGCGATCCAACTTCGAAGAGAGATTTGATCGAATGGAGTTAGCGGTGGATGGAATCCTTCAATTGCTTCAAGATTCGCTTGGCACATGCCTCACTTGTCATCTAAAAGGGTCTGGGGAGCCTGATGAGAGTGGTGACGAGTCGGAGGACAACGATAGCTATTGAAGGTCACCAACTTTTTAATGTCGGAACGGTAGCCCACATCATCAGCGGAGAGAGGAGGGAAAGACATGTGTACGGTGAGGCAGTCACAAGAGCAGTAGAGACACAAGAGTTGGAGTTCACAAACAAGTTGTTGGTAATTCTTTTTTCCCAAAATATACAAAAATTGATTTTCCCAATTTTGATGGATCAAAGCATATAACTAATTGGATCTATCATATGGAGCATCTTTTTTATACTCAAGAAGTTAGTGATTATGATAAGCTTGCATTTAAGCCCTTATTACTTGAAGGGAGAAGCCCTGTTATGGTGGAGATGGTTTGAACAACAAGAAGATGATGAAATTGACTGGGAAATGCTAAAGAGGGAGTTAATGTTACAGTATGGTCCTGCTGAGTTAGATGACCCTGAGACTACTCTGTACAAACTGCAACAAGTGGATACAGTGGTGGAGTATCATAGGGAGTTTTTGAAGTACAACCACCAGTGTTCTAAAAGTCGCTAGGCCGTAGTCGGGCGGCCGATGGGGGCCTAGCGCCTAGACCTTGTAAGCGGGGCCTAGGCGGCTAGGCACTAGGCAATTTTTTAAAGTATATTTATAAGAAAATATAATATTGCATAAAATACAAGATATATATAATACCCAAAAAAATAACTCAAAAAATCATAAATAAGAATTAGCTCAATGGTAGAGCGCTCATTTTGCGGATTTCCCATTATCAAGATTCCAATGAGAGAGGTGAATGATTTGAGATTTTGAGGATTTGGGAAAAGCATGAGCGATTTGGGGGATTTCTGATTTAGGGATTTTGGTTTTTTTGGGAAGAGAGAGAGAAGCACGGGGGTCGGGGGTTTTGAGAATGTGGGGATTTAAGTGAACCACACAAAAGAACCCGCTCAGACCTGCCCAGACCCACCCCTGACCTGCCTAGGCAGCCAAACCGATTTTTTAAAAGGCCCAGGCCTTAGGCAAGTCGGTAGGGGACGACCTAATCCCTAGGCGGCCACACCTAGAGGGATTTTTAGAACACTCGATCAACCGCTTAGTTAAGCCCTTAGCCAAATCATCATTACTAAGTTATTATATCTCTGGTTTGAAAGAAGAGTTGAAGGAGGTGAAACTCAAGCACCCTAAGAATGTTTTAGAAGCATATAAAGAGGCTATTGCAAGAGAATCCATAGTTAATTAGCAGAAAAGGTCTTGGAAACGTGGTGGTTATATTTAAGACCACTACAACTACTATAGGCACATTCCCTGTTCCCTAAGACACCAGAATTATCAGCTGCTCCTGTGGTTATGCATGTTAGGGTGGAAATGTGTCTTCAATAGTTAAATAGCTGCTCCTTCAAGATCAAAAGATCACAAATTCTAGCAGTACATGAAGGATAGAAGAAAGGGGTTAGGGGACGTGCATGGTAGACATTTATGCATATGATGGGTGCTTATGAGAGCAGTACTTTCATGCTAATTTTGGGGGCCATTGATAGTAATGTGACACTTTTTGGATAGCTTGTCGGGGGAACAGGGCATGGAAGCTACAGAAGAGGAATTGGTAGTAAATTCCAAGCTTGTCAAGCCACACGAATCTACAACCATATCCTTGCATACTCTTATTGGCAGTACTAATCAAGGACTTTCAGGGTGCATGAGTCAATTTTATTCACACTTGTATTTTCTCTCTTGGATACAAGAGCTACTCACAACTTTATTGATGTGTAGGTAGTAAGGAAAATTGAGCTACCAGTCATAAAGAGATGCAGTTGGAGGCAGGTAGTTGAAGGTGTAAGGCGAAAATAATTTCAATTCCTCGTAAAAAGTCTGAGGCGCAAGACGCAATTTGAGGCGCAAGCCTCAGTTAACCGAGGTGCACTATCACTTTTTGGGGTTTTTAAAATTTATAAATTAGATTATATAAACAAGATAACATCATAACAACAACATATTTCTTACAATGATCATATACTTAAAAATTGCACAAGCACAATACAAATATATTTCGATAATATTAGAAATTGCACAAACACAATACAAATATATTTACAAGTTAGTACCAATAAGAAACAAATCTGAAAATGAAATCTAAAATGCTATAACCAGAAATGTATACTGTTTGAATTTTAATTGTGTCATATTTAGTAATTAGTATCTATTTGTTAATAAATGTATATTTTTGTCTTCATGCGGATAATTGAGATTAATCGGTATTGAGAAGATTTGCGCGAGTTTAATTTATTGTCCCAAAGAAGAAGTGATTCAATATTTTTTTTATAAAACTACACTGCAAGTGTATTTTGTAGGTGTAACTTGTAAGTGTAACCATGTAACGGAGTAAGTGTGATTTGTAAGTTATAATTTTTGTACATTCAACAATTATTTTTTTTTGAGAATATCACAGTGCAGTATTATTATTACACTATTACAGAGTATTACAATATTACAATTAAATATTAAGTATATTCAAGTATTCAACAATTAATTATTATAGTAGTTTCATCCAAATAACCTAATAAAGTAAGAAAGCAAAAGCATTGCATAACTAAAAAAGTCAGAATACTAAAAAAAAATTAAAAAAATGAATAATTTAAATAATAAAAAAGAATACTTTAAATAATAAAACCTATCAAAAGACTCAAAACTAAAAAAGAAAGAATACTTTAAATAATAAAAAAGAAAAAAATATATAACCTGTCAAAAGACTCAAAAACTAAAAAAGAAAGAATACTTAAATAATAAAGAAAGTGAAAAAACAAGGAAAAAAAACAATGATGAGGCGCATCTTTCGTCGAGGCGTATTGAGGCGCGCGCCTCACCAGTGCTTCGAACAAGGGGTGCACTTCAACTGAGGCTTGAGGTGCACCCATCCATTTCTCCTGCGCCTTGCGCCCGAGGTGCGCCATCGACATCACTGATTGGAGGTTATTGTGGCAGGCTAGGAAGTACGGATACTTCCAAATGGCCAATGTAACCGTGTCAGGTGCGTATCTGGTGCCGATACTCCTTGGGTTATCCTAGTTTTTAATACATGTTTGCAATGTTTGGACTCAATTATGTTTAGATAATTGTTTAGGGCCCTAGTATCATTTCAAAAATTGCGTACCCAAGGAGTATCCAATTTTTTAATACATGTTTGCAACTTTTGGACACAATTATGTTTAGATGAATGTTTGGGGCCCTAGTCTAACTTCAAAAACTTGATGTTTTAAGTTATGCTCAAATGCAAAATAAGTATACCCAGTGTTTTGATAGTTAGATTATCATTTTTCCTCCAAAAATGCTTATAATTGTAACATATTCTTATAGTTCTATGAAATGGTTCAAATATTTCTGTATCGAACAAAATATATAAATATTTATTTATATGTAATATAAAAATAAATTATATTTAACGTACCCACCAATGCACTCATATCTTACCTTTTTATAAAATCACGTATCCCCGTACCCATGTTGTGTCTTATCTACACCTCGTATACGTATATGTGCTAGGTGGCAAGAGGGCAGTAATTGAGGAGCTCAGGGCTGTGTGAGTCAGTTACTTTCTTATGTCAAGGAGTTCCAATTGTAGCAGACCTTTTTGTCCTCTCCATTGACACCAGCCAGCTAGTATTTGGGTCATAATGGATTTGAACTCTGGGGGATGTTATGTGGAACATGAAAGAGAAGTGAATCAAGTTTCAACTTGATTATCAACAGAGAGAGTTAAGAGGTATTCTTCCTAAGGAGTTGGAGATATCTACAACCAAGTCTATGTCTAAAACTCTTAACTATATGAATAGTGGTTGGCTGCTACAAATGGTGCGTACTGCACATGAAGTGACAAGGGGTTGACACCCAGAAATATACATAGTATTACTACAACATGAGGAAGTATTCAAGGAAGTTATTGGACTTCCACCTCATAGATCTTGTGATCATGGAATCACACTAGTCACTGGAGCCAAACCAGTTAGCCAGAGATCCTACAAATATTCTGGTATCTTGAAGAATGAGATGGAGAAACTAGTATAGGAGATGCTCAATTTAAGAATTATATGGCGGTCACAACTCTTATTCTTCTCTCATTGTCATGGTTAAGAAACTTGATGGAAGTTGGAGAATGTGCTTTGATTGTAAAGGTTAAATGACATTATTGTCAAAGATAAGTACCCAATACCTGTGATTGATGAGTTGTTGGATGAATTGTATGGAGCTTTGACTTGAGGAGTGATTATGATCAAATCAGGATGGGGGATGAAGATGTACACAAGACTACATTTAGAACTCATGAAGGACACTGAATTTTTGGCCATGCCCTTTTGGCTTAACAAATGCTCCTTTAACTTTCCAGTCCCTCTTGAACAACATATAAATTTGTCTTGGTATTCTTTGTGACATCCTTGTGTACACAACCGCCTTGAAGATCATGTACATCACTTGGGTGTAGTGCTACAAATTCTTCAAGACAAACAGCTGTATGCCAAGCTCAACAAGTGCACATTTGGAGCTGATAAGGTGGAATACTTGGGGCATGTAGTCTCATCCCAGGGAGTAGCTATGGATCCAGACAAGATTGTGGCTATACAGGGGTGGCCTACTCCAAAAAATCTCAAGGCATTGAGTCTAACAGGGTATGGAAATTTATAGCCAATTATTGCTTCTTAACAGAGGTGAAATTGACTAAGAAGGGAGCTTTTGCATGGTCAGAAGAGGCGCAATCTGCATTTGAGAGAGTTAAGCAAGTGTTAAGTTCTCCACCAGTATTTCTATTGCCTAATTTTACAATGCCTTGTCTTGGAATGTGATGCATGTAGCTCTGGTTGGGAGCTATTTTAATGCAAGAAGATCACCCAATTGCTTACCTCAGCCAAGAGTTAAAGGGAAAGAAAAGATTCATGTCTACTTATGAGAAGGAGCTAATGACTATACAGTTAGCAATGCAAAAATAGAGATAGTATCTGTTAGGCAGGCTATTTATGAACAAGACAGACTGCAAACCTCTCAAACATATCTTGGAACAAATGTTATACACTGTGGCTCAGCATGAATGGTTGATTAAACTCCATGATTACAGTTTGTGGTTGAATACAAGAACAGAAGGGACAATGTAGTAGTTGATGGTCTCTCCAGGCAGTTTTAATATGTTGTGGGAGTCTACTAATACTGTTGTGCAGCCTAAATAGTTACAACTAGTGCAACAAGAGGTCCTTAACAATCCATTTTATGACCAAATCAAGTCACAATTGGACTCTGCAGGAAGTACATATGAGTTTGTGTCTAGAATGTACATAAAGCAGAGTTTTGTTGAGTCATGATTCACCCCTGAAGAAGTGATACTTGGCAAATTTTCACTCCTCACCACAAGAACATTGTGGAGTAGAAAAAACTTATCAATCTCTCAAGATAGCAGCTTACTGTCAGGATAAGAAGAAGGAGCTCAAGTGTTTTATAAAATTTTGTGATGTTTGCCAGAGGAAAAATTATATGCGTACTACTCCAGCTGGGGTATTGCAACCTCTTCCAATTTTTGAGCATGTGTGGGAAGATGTTAGTATGGATTTTATTGAAGGATTGCCTAAGTGTATGAGGTATACCACTATCTTGGTAGTGTTGGATAGGTTGTCTAAATTCCTATTTCCTGCCTCTCAGTCATCCACTACAACAAAATCTGTTGCTGGGGTCCTGTTCTCTGAACTGTTCAAGTTGTATGGGTTCCCTAAGAAGATAGTTAGTGGTAGGGATGTAGTGTTCTCTAGCAATTTCTGAAAAAGCTTTTAGTATGTAGGGTACCAAGCTTAGTATGCAGGGTACCAAGCTTCCCACCCATAGATAGATGGCCAAACAAAGGTGATTAACAGAGTTTTGAAGACTTATTTGAGGTGTTTGATTGCTTACAAGCCTCAAGATTGGGTGCATTGGTTGCCTTGTGCAGAATTTTGGTACAATACTCATGTGCACAACTCCACTCAGCTCTCTCCTTATCAAGTTTTGTTTGGCAAACTCTCATTTACTCTACTTTCTTGTGTTCCTCATACTGCTAGTGTACATAATTGTGGAAAATGAATTGATTGGTAGAGATGTTGCTCTTCAACTTTTGAAAGACAATTTGTCCAAAGCTCAAAGTTGACATGCTCAGAACAGACAAGGTATTTGCAGTTGGTGATTTGGTTTATCTCAAATTGTAGCCCTATAGGCAGGTTTCAGTTAGGGAACATAGAGTACACAAGTTATCCTCTCTATTCTATGGCCCTTGATATGGCTAAAAATAGGATTAAATCAGGACTGTTCGAATTGGGCATGAATCTTAAAGCTCTCCGGGGTAAAACGGTAATTTCACCTATAAACGGGTCCGAATTGGGGACTGGCTCTTTCTTCAAAGCCAAATGACCCATAAATGGATCTGTCCTATTGGGTGTGGGTACCAACCCGTTACCAACCAATTCAGATGTTTAAAGAGTTATTCAAATTCATGAGGCGGTTTTAACCAATTCTCTTATCACGAAACGAGTTTAAACTCTACATCTTATCCAAAAACACCAGGACATAGGGATAAATGGTTATCTCTAAACCTGTCTCTTAAGGCAACTATAAATACCCCTCTTCCCCTACCATAACAAGGTAATCAATCTTTTTCCACATAAAGCTCTTTCATAATCTTCCTGATTATTGACAAGAGCGTCGGAGGGTTCGTCGCCGGGATCCATCCCGGTGTAGAGAACTTTTTGCAGGTTCACTGCAGCGGCAAGAAACCAGTCAAACACCGGTGAAAATCGACAGGTTTGCGTATTTGTTTTCTCGAAGAATCCGCAAATTTATCTGTTGCTCCCACACCAAAATCAGCAGCAATAGATTGGCGTCGTCTGTGAGAAACAGAAAAAACAATTCAATCTTCATCAGCGAAAGTAGTTTCAAACCATGCCTCCGAAAGAAAAGGGGAAGGCAGTGGCCTCCAGCCGAAGAGCCACTCCTCTTCCTCTTCCAGTCCAAGATGTCCTTCCTCAACTCAATCAGCAAGATCAGCAACCGCAACCTGAACAACCTCTTCCTCAACAGCCTCCTCCTCAACAGGCCCCTCTAGGGTCTCGGGGGGCTGCCCCGGGGGGCTCCCGTCGAAGTCATCCAAAGCAACACCCTCATCATGACCATGTTTCGGTTCACGATTCCTCAACTGACTCTATGGCTTCTCAAAGTCCTCCAGGGCCAGTTCTCCGTCAAGTAATTCTTAACCGTCAGCAGGTGGTCGACCTCCGAACTTGCTTGAATAAATGACGAGCCCCTGAGGAAGTCCCTCAACCTGAGCACCCAGGGGCCTCGAGAGTCCGGACCCCCCGTAGACCGAGGACCAGAAATCCCCTCCCCTGAGGAGGCGAAGAGAGTTCCCCCATGTCTTCGGCGGAGAAGTCATACTCCAATAAGCCGAGCCACACCTAGGGACTGTCGAGCTAGATGGGCACCAGTCACTCAGGCCGAGCTCCAGAACTTCAAACAAGATATCATGCGAGCTATTAATATCGCCGTGAGTCAGGATCAGCGTGCCCCTAATCCTCGCTATACCGCCACTCATGAAGGAGAGTCCCGAGGGTCGACTAGATTCGACCGAAGGGATCACTTGATCCACTGCCGTCTCCACGAGATGGAGAGGCGCGCAACAGGATCAATCATGAAGATCAACGGACGAACAACTTTTTCCCAAGCAGACCTCCCTTTTCCAGGGCCATTATGGAAGCTTCGGTCCCCGAAGCCTTTAGGCCGCCCCGCTTGGAATCCTACAATGGGGAGTCAGACCTGGCCGATCATATCGAGAGTTTCAAAACTTTCATGATGATTCATCAAGCCTGGGATGCACTCCTCTGCAAGGCCTTCCCAGCAACGTTAAGGGGACCAGCGCGAGAGTGGTACTCCCGTCTATTTCCGGCCTCCATCTTCTCCTTCGATCAGTTCGAAGGGCTTCCTTACTCATTTCGTGAGTAACCACCGCGTTAAAAAGACAAGCACCTCGTTACTGTTACTCCATCAAAGGAAGGGCGAGTGGCTAAGGAATAATGTTAAGCGTTTCACCTCTGAGGCCTGGTCTATCGCCTCCCTAGACTAGTCGGTGGCCTCTGCTGTTTTCCAATCAAACGTCACCAACGACAACCTCAGGGCATCCCTTGTCAAGAAGCCTCATCGGGATTTCTCAGAACTCCTGCTTAGGAATGAGAAGTACATCCGAGCAGAAGAAGCTCACCCGCCCCACTCTTGAGGGATCGTCCTCTGGAAACAAACCGAAGGGCGCTGAAAAAGGAGCTAAGAAGCTCCAGAAAGATAATGGAGGCCAGCGCCGCCCTCCTTTCCGCTTTGAGAAGTTTACTCCACTCAACGCGAGTGTCTCAGCCATCCTAATGAAGGTCGGGAAAGGTCTCCCACCACCTCCGAAGATGAACACTCCGGGCAAAAAGCGAAACATGGACAAAGGTGCCGCTTCCACAGGGACCACGGCCACGACACGGATGACTGTCGGACCTTAAAAGATGAGATCGAGGCCCTTATTCAAAGAGGGCAACTTTCCAGGTTCGTAAGAAAGGACAGGGCAGATCCTCCTCTGCCTCCAGGGGGCTAATAAGCGAACCGAGCGGCACGCAGAGACCCCAGACTCCGAGGCTGAAGCTGTCCTACATCTCATATACGGAGGCCCAATAAGGGGAGATTCGAACTCCTCCCGAAAAGCCTTCGTTCGAGAGGTGAACTCGGTGCAGAACCATCCTCCTCCCAAGGGCCTTGGGGTCCCTGTTACTTTTTCATATAAAGATTTGGAGGGTGTCCGAACACCCCTTTATGATGCTCTGGTGATCAACCTTCATATGGCCAACTTCGATGTACGCCGGGTACTGGTCGACAACGGCAGTTCGGTCAACATTCTTTTTCTAGAAGTCTTCTAGGGTCTTAAGCTGTCCAGAGATCGACTTAAGCCTGTCAGCTATACTCTCCACGGGTTCACCAGGGTGCCAGTGACAATCGAGGGTGTCATAACTCTCGACGTAACCGCTGACAAAATCCCGACCACCCGAACCGAGCCGATGGATTTCATGGTGGTGGATGCGAAGGCGGCTTACAATGTCATTTTGGGCTGACCCAGCCTAGCTGCTCTCCAGGCTGTACCCTCAGCCTACCACCTGAAGATGAAGTTCCCCACCACAACAGGAGTGGGAGAAGTCAGAGGCAGCCAAGAGGCAGCTCACAAATGCTACATGACTTCGGTAGGAGGGTCGGTCCTCTCCCTCGAAGCTTTTGAACTTCCTTAAGGGAGTAGCCAACCTATATCAGAGCCGATCGACGACCTGGAAGAGTGGCCTTCTCGAAAGGGGATCCGACCAGGACATTCTAGATTAGTAAAACCCTTCCCCTTCCCGTCAAAACCGACATTATTCAGTGTATAAGGGGAAATCGCGATCTATTCATCTGGACTATGACCGATATGCCTGGAATATCCGAAGAGCTCCTCATGCATCACCTTAGTGTTGCTTCTGGGGCCAACCTGTTCTGCAAAAGCGACGCAAATTCGCTTCCGAACGCTAGTAAGCAATTAAAGAAGAGGTGGAGAAACTCTTGAATGCCTGGTTCATACAAGAGGTCAACTATCCCGAATGGCTGTCCAATGTCGTAATGGTCAAAAAAGCCAACGGGCGTTGGAGGATCTGCATTGACTTCACGGATCTAAACAAAGCCTACCCTTAAGATCCGTTCCTACTCCTGAGCATTGATGCCCTGATTGATGCGACCTCAGGCCACGAGCTCTTATGTTTCATGGATGCATATTCTGGGTACCACTAGATCTGGATGTTCCCTCCAGATATCCCGAAGACCTCTTTCGTAATCGAACAGGGTCTATACTGCTACCGGGTTATGCCCTTCGGGCTCAAGAACGCCGGTCTCACCTATCAGCGCCTTGTTAACAAGGTCTTCAAAGAACAGATCGGTCGGAACATGAAAGTCTATGTAGACATGTTAGTAAAGAGCGTCCGCAAATCGGATCATGTTTCCGATCTCCAGGAGGCCTTTGATGTGCTGAGGAGGCACAACATGAGACTGAACCCGTACAAGTGTGCTTTCGGCGTCTCATACGGTAAATTTCTTGGGTTCATGGTCAGCCAAAGAGGAATAGAGGCCAACCTGAAAAAGATTCAAGCCATTTTGAATATGGCTCCTCCTTCAAGTTTTAAAGACGTGCATAAGGTAATGGGATGCCTGGCGGCCATAGGGCGTTTCCTCTCCAAGTCAGGGGAAAAATGTCTCCCATTCTTCAAGGCCCTCAGAGGGGCTAAAGGCTTTGAGTGGGGGCAACAACAAGAAGAGCCCTCAATCCCCCATTCTTGAGCAAGCCAAAGTCCGGGGAAGTCCTCTACGTATACCTCGCCACTTCGGAGCAGACTCTCAGCGCTGTTCTTGGTAACGGACAATGGGACTCAATTTACGGGGGTAACCTTTCAAAATTTTTGTACAGACCTTGGTATCCAGCAATGATTCTCCTCGATCTCCCACCCATATTCCAATGGTCAAGCAGAAAATGCTAATCGGCAAATTCTCTCCGGCCTGAAAAAGAGACTGGACAAGTCTGCTAAGGGTTTATGGGTCGAGCAGCTCCCCAGTGTGCTCTAGAGCTATTGCACTACAAAGAGGACCCCCACAGGAGAATCTCCCTTTAACCTCACTGACGACTTCGAAGCCGTCATCACGCTAGAAGTCGGTCTACCTTCCCCCCGCTTGATTGCGTACGACGAAGAAAAAATGCAAACGAGCTTCGCAGTAACTTGGACCTCATTGATGAGATCTACGAAAGGTCCTCCATCCGGAAAGAAATCTATCGACGTAGGATTGAGCAGTCCTACAACAAGAGAGTCCGCCCAATTAATCTCAAAGAAGGAGATCTGGTGCTCAGAAAGCTGTCAATTCTTTTCCCAGCAAGAAAGGCAAGCTGATGCCCAATTGGGAAGGACCATATAGGGTCTCCAAAGTTGTCCGATCTGGCGCTTATCAACTTGAAGACCCGAGGGGCAAGAGAGTGCCGAGGACATGGAATGTAGAACACTTGTTGAAGTACCAAGAGGGTGTTTGAACACCGCTCCAAGCAACTTCGACTCCTAAAGCATTCTTAAAGCATTTCTAAACTTGTTTCTTTTTATTCAGTCAATTTTTTGAAGTGTAATAATGGCTTGCAACTCAGAAGTAGCCACTTAGTTGTTTTTAATAAAAGCAATTTACTTCTTGGAAATTCTCTATTCTAAATGTTTTGGTTGCCTTACCTTGGAGCGTACAGAAATCCCTCTTAAACAAGAAGTTCGGAGTCAAATTCTTGGTTCGATGCCGCTTTAGCTACTTGCGAACGAGCAAGTACAAAGTAGCTCACCATTCGAAATTGCTCCCACAACTGTTGAAATTCTCTTAACGACAAGTTCGAAGTCCAACACTTAGACAAGCGAGTACGAAGTAGCTCATCATTCGAAATTGTTCCCACAACTGTTGAAATTCTCTTGTGAAAGTTAGCAAAGCACAAATTCTTCGAAGAAGCTCGTTACCAGATCGAAAAATGCAATATATTATTCCATCAAAATTGAAAATATAAGTCTTATTCAAGACCAAGAAGTCATACAAGACCAAGAGGTCATACAAGACAAAAAGATTACAAAATTGGAGATACAAGTCTTACTCTAGCCCTAACTTTTCCTAGGGAGGGGGATGCTCCTATTAAGTGATACACGAGGGCGGCGAGCACCGTGCTGATCTCGCCTCATCTCCATGGAGGTCTCTAAGCCAACGAGCCGAGTCACGTCGTCGCCACCCAAGAGTCTAAGGGTTGCCCCGACAGATGCCCCACTCGACGAGCCGGCAACTCCACTTTGCGCATCATCTGGATTCCGTAAAACAGGAGATGAATGAAGTGCTAATTCGTGTAACGACCTTCCTTGAGCATACTCACCCCGAAGGTAGGAAGTGTTTCTGACGTTGCTCCCCTCAGAAAGCCGTCGCAAGCGAAGATTCTCCACCTCTAGCTCGACGACATGCTCTTTCAGAGAGCCATCTGTCACTTTGATCTTCAAACGAGGCAAACGTCCCGAACCACTCCCTCTCGAGACCTTAGAGATAGCCCTTCGAAGATGTGCCGACTCCAGACTCTTCTCGAACACCACGTTCTTTAATTCGTCTCTCTCAGATCTCGCCTCGAATAAAGAGTGACAAGGAATTTGAGTCTTTAAACCTTGGTTGACGGCCATTGAGGGGCAGGACTCCTCGCCTTCAGGTGGCACTTCGCAAAGTCTCTCCTCAAGGTGCCTCATCTTGATGTCTCGATAGGCCAGAGTCACTCTTAAATGACTCGCCTCTCGCTCTGCTCTATAAAGCAACTCTCGAGACCGAGCTATCCCCAACTTGGCGACGCCTAGCTCAGAGTGGAGACGTGGCACCTCGCTATCCTGGGAAGTCGACCAAAAGAAAACACATAAATGACTAAGATTGAGAAGCCATATGATGGTGCTACGGCTAAATGGAGCGACTACGAAGCGATCCGAAAGCAAACAAGCCCACAACTATTTCGAGACTTGACAATACTTGTTCAAAAAGAAAAATTCATTCAACTTAATCAAAAAAGTACAAGAAGCGGTGGCCATCCAGACAAGTGCATGTGAGAAGAAAAAAGAGCGACTAAAAGAAAAAACATGGACAAAGACGTTAAGGAATCAGGGGACCACCTTGGTAGGCGTCTCCACAGGCACTGTGACCCCGCGCCCGTCCTCCTCGGTTGCGTGGGGGTCCTCGGCGACGGCCTCCCCTTCATCCTCTTCTTCTTCTTCCTCTTCTTCAACGATCCCCTCGGTCGTCAGAGCAGTCTTGCCTTCGAGGATATCGCAGAGGCAGTACCCCGAGCCATCAAAACCGGGGATGTGCACCTCCACGTGCTTCAGCGCCCGAGCATAGGACTGCTCTATGTTTGTGCGCATATCCAGCTTCGCTTCAGCCCTAATCACCTCTGTAGCTGCTTCAACTGCGGCCTCCTTCTCCCTTGCCGTGTCCTTCATGGCCTTCACGGCCGTTTTCTTCTCTTTGTCGGCTCTCTCTGCCTCTCTGTCCGCCCTCTCTTTCTCTTGAGAGGTCTGTTCGTCCGCTGCAGCCAAGGCAGCCTCGAGGAGTTGGATCTGAGCCGCCTGAGACTCAAACAACCTTTTCTCCGCATTGTACATTTTCACAGTTTTGGCGAGCTCTGACCTATCTCTGTCGCTCGCCGCCTTAAGCTCATTTTCTTGTTCGGCGAACTGCTCCATCATATGGCTAAAGTGACAAGTGATCTGCGTGGACAAAAATAAGAAAGAAGTTTAGGCACGCAAGTCACCCAAAAAAAAGAAGGGGAAAACTCAATTCACCATCATGGTTGCCATAGCGATCTCGAGGGCATCGTCACCGACCGTCCCTGCCTTCAGTGTCGCGTGATCCTTCGGGGTCGATAGGTGCCGAACCGTCTGCATACAGCTGACGGCGTCCCCAAGAAAACCGTCGTGCCACATCACGCGCCAGTCGGCTTCGAGTGCCAACACCTGCTCAATGGATGTTCCTTCGGCGGCCCGGGCTGAGGAGGTAGACGAGGTAGGTGGTTCGGATGCCAAATTGACCACCGGTGCCGCCAACACCGGGGCCTTCATGACTTTGGCAGACGACGGCTCTGAGGTCGTCCTTTTTCTCTTCCTCCCATTGGGGGCCTTGTTGGCTACAGTTGACCGACCAGATAGCATTTCCCTGAAATCCATGTCCGGGGTCTCTGCAAAAAGAAAAACGTGGAGATGGGCATGTGAAAGAGTTAAACAAAAACTAAGAAAAAATGAAGAAAAAATGTGAAGCGTACTAGGGTCGATCGGACATAGACCCCCACCGAAGAGGACCTCTTCGGTTAACTCCTTCCAAACCACGGGCTCACGTTCAAGGAGTTCAGATGCGATCTCATCCTCCTCCGGAGTCAACACCGGCTTTGCCTTTGCCCACTTCGGCACCTCCTTCCACCTTGTGGGAATTTTCCACGGCTCGGCGCCTCGGATTAAGAAGTAGTTCTCCTACCAGAATTTGATAGAGTCGGGGTTGTCTATCAGCTTCTCACCGTGGTGCGGCAATAAGTAGTACCGATACTCCACCTTGCTCTTCCGATGAATACGGTAGAGCCTTCGGAGAACGGTGAGCTGAGGCGCGACCTCTATCGCTCGGCATTGGAGCACGAAGCCATTCACGTGCCTCCACATATTCGGCATATACTGAACGGGGCTCAGGCCGTACCACTGCAACACTTCGGCTACGAACGGGGAAAAAGGCAGACGGAGACCAGCGTAGAAGGCATCGAAAGGGAAGGTGCACGTGTCAGGGGAGCTCGGTGTACATGCTTGAACACTGGGACCCGGGAGAAGAAGGCTGAAATCCTTCGGTATCATGAAGCTACACCAAAACCGCACTAAGTCCTTCTCCGTCAACATAGAAGGGATGTCTTCGACTTCGGAGTGTTCCCTCGGCCTGCTTTCGTCATATGAAGCCGATCTCCCGTACACTACCTTGGCCAGGAGATCGTCAGAGTACTTTCGAACTCTACCAAGATTCGATAAAGAACCCGGGAGCCTACCCAATGCCCCTGCTCATTTCTCCTCCACGATCGTCACAGATTTTACTGCTACTGCCACCCCCTTTCCCTTGTCCACCTTCGGAGCTATAATCAAGGCTGATCCCCTTCGTGGTCCGAGGTGGAGGTCTCACTCCCGAAGAAACCCTATAAATCTCGCAAAATATGTAAAAGAGAATATATATTTACCTTGATGTGACAGCTACGGTCGGAGTTTTTCGCCAAAAATCCTAACGCTTGGCTGCGACCGCTAGTTAAGCCACCCAAGAGTGAAAGAAAATTCTCAAAAGTAAAAATGTGAAGAATGAGAAAAATGAACGGGCGGTGAAGACTTATAGAGATTGAGCTATGCCGCTTGGGCTTCTGAGACATTTGGGCCCCCAAGAACGGTAAAAAGCCCAAGAAGTGTTGAATACTAAACGACAGAAGTCGTAAAGACGGAATTTCAAACGGCGCCATAAATTCGCTGACAAGCTAATCGTCGCAGTAATCACACATAATCAAGATTCGACGCCCCTGATCTTGCCACGTCCCTCGGAGCCAAACTTCGAGCAAACGTGGCTCCGAGCGTGAAAGTGGGGAAAACTCTCCCTTGATACTCGCGCTCGATCAAGATCCAAGGGCTCAGATTGAGCCACGTCCCTCGGAGCCAAACTCCGAGCAAACGTGGCTCTGAGCATGAAAGTGAGGAATACTCTCCCTCGATATTCGTGCTCGATCAAAGATCCAACAGCTCAGATTGAGCCACGTCCCTCGGAGCCAAACTTCGAGCAAACATGGCTCCGAGCGTGAAAGTGGGGAAAACTCTCCCTCGATAAACATGCTCGATCAAGATCCAACAGTTCAGATTGAGTCACGTCCCTCGGAGCCAAACTCCGAGCAAACGTGGCTTCAAGCGTGGAAGTGGGGAAAACTCTCCCTCGATAATCGCGCTCGATCAAGATCCAATGGCTCTGATTGAGCCACGTCCCTCCGAGCCAAACTCCGAGCTAACGTTGCTCCGAGCGTGTAAATGGGGAAAACGTCACCTCGAAAAGCGTGCTCAATCAAGATCCAACGGTTCAGATTGAGCCACGTCCTTCGGAGCCAAACTCCGAGCAAACGTGACTCCGAGCGTGGAAATAGGGAAAACGTCGCCTCGAAAAGTGTGCTCGATCAAGATCCAATGGCTCAGATCGAGCCACGTCCCTCGGAGCCAAACTCCGAGCAAACGTGGCTCCGAGCGTGGAGATGGGAAAAATACCCCCTCCCGATGCGCGCTCACGATCGGAGCGTCCAGATTGCGCCACATCATCAAGCGGCAGATCCACCATCAGATCATTTAGAAAACCGTGACAAAGACTTGATCAACGCCCCAGATCGTTCCACCTCGATATTTATTCGGTTAATTCTTTTTTATTATTAATTAGAATTAATTATTTAAAAATTGCAAAAAATAATTAAAAATTCAAGAAAATTAGTTTAAAATTCTAAAAAATAATTATAAGTTCAGGAAAATATTTTTGGACTCCTGGATAAATAATTATTAATTAGAACGATTAATTAATACTTTTTTTTGAAAACATATTGTTACTTCGCAAAATTGGATAAATAGTTCGAAAAATAGTTTGAAAATTAGAAAAAATCCAGAAAATTCGCAAAATCATTCTGGGCACTTTCCGAACTCAGATTGACACCGTTACACCTCGAGCGAGATCCAAACTCCCTTAAGAACTCTGATAAAATCCCGTACGCCATTAGAACAATAAAACTACTCCTCAAAGGCTGTAAGACTCGGTCTTTAGGAGTGGGGGGCTCGTGATATGGCTAAAAATATGATTATTTCAGGACCGTTCGAATCGGGCATGAATCTTAAAGCTCTCATGGGTAAATCAATAATTTCATGTACAAACGGGTTCGAATTGGGGACTGTATCTTTTTTCAAAGCCCAATACCAATCAATTCAGATGTTTAAAGAGTAATTCAAATTCGTGATTATATCTAAAAGGCGATTTTAACTCTCTTATCACAAAACGAGTTTAAACTCTACATCTTATCCAAAAATACCGGGACATAGGGATAAATGATTATTTCTAAACTGTCTCTTAAGGCGACTATAAATACCCCATCCCCCCCACCATAACAAGGTAATTATTTTTTTCCACATAAAACTCTTTCATAATCTTCCTGATTACTGACAAGAGTGTCGGAGGGTTCGTCGCCGAAATCCATCCCGGTGTATCGAACTTTTTGCATGTTCACGGCTGCGGCAAGAAACTAGTCAAACGCTGGTGAAAGTCGACAGGTTTGCTTATTCGTTTTCTCGAAGAATCCACAAATTTATCTGTTTGCTCTCACACCAAAATCAGCAGCAACAGCCCTTATAAGATCATTGAACAAATTAGACCAGTTGCCTATAGACTGTTGTTGCCTGAGGGATCCAAAATACATGATGTGTTTGATTCAAAATACATGATGTGTTTGATGTATCTCAGGTAAAGGCCAATGTTGGTAAGACTCCTGCTCCTCCATCTTCTTTGTGACCTTTCTATGCTGAAGCTGCTCCTGCCCCAATCAAAATTTTGGCCAATAGAATGGTGCTGAGGAGAGGCATTGCTATTACTGAGGTCCTGATACAGTGGGAGCATGGCAGTGCCTTTGTGGCTACATGGGAGAGTTTTTGGGATATTTAGAGCATTTGTAGTCGTTTGCAAAATATCGATAATATGTATATTTGGCTCAAAAACGAGCTGCACTCGTTTGCCAAATTTCCATATTATCCATATTTCGCTACAGTTGTTTGCTATAAATGCGAATGGATTTGAGATTTATCCATATATGAGCGACGATACTCGAAGTGCCGTCGCACAAAAAAAAACTAATATTTTTTTCATCGGACGGCACTTGAAGTGCCGTCGCTTGAAAAAAAAAAATTCCAATTAAAAAACCCCCAAAAAGCTCACAAACCCTCGGATGGCACTGCAAGTGCCGCCCCTTGCCCCCTCTTTTGTCGGACGGCACTTCATGTGCCATCCGGACTTGTTTGCAATTTTTATTTTATTTTTTTGCAATTTTTGAAATGTTTTTGCAATTTTGTAATTTTTTTTTGCAATTTCTGGAATATTTTTGTAATTTTTGTAATTTTTTCGTAATTTCTGAATTTTTTTTGTAATTTTTTCTATTTTTTTGTAATTTTTTATTTGCGCTTCGAGGACGAATTTTAATTCCTCCGACGGCACTTCGAGTGCCGTCGCTCCAAATAGCTTTTTAACGACTGCAGCAAAATTACGATTCCTATTTCTATTTATCCATATATGCATATTTTTCTCTTCAACGACTGCTCTTACTGGCGTTTCCCTGCTTTTCAGCCCACTACGAATGCTCCTTTTGAAGGGGAAAGAAATGATTCAGTTCCCAAAACATGGATCTCGTCTTAGGAACATCTCAAGCTTCTGTTGCTCTCTATTTGGGAAATAATTCATTGTTACATATCAGTCCAAGAGTTACGCTTCGGTCCTTGTGTAATATTCATTTTATTGTTGGTTATTTTCAGTTTAATCCATGCATTCTTACAATTTGGTCCTTGTAATATAAATGTGTGTGCACTGCACATGCCACGTGGTTGTATTGGATTGGTAGTTCTATAGTGGCAGGTCCCAACTCTTTTTTTTTTATGAGAACGGATAGAGTCTCTCGACTCCAGCCACACCAAAAAACATTTATTATAATCAAAAGTAATGTACAGATCATAGCTTTACAAGAGGTAAAACCCGCAAAAGATGCAAAATTACAATCAGAAACAACCAAATATATACAGAGAGAAAACTCTTAACCGTTGAGATTCCTTTCAGTTGTAAGCACGTGCAGCACACGTGCATAACAGACGGAGCTGATAAAACCCCCAGATTGTAAATCTGATCTTTGTGAAATAGAAATCAAGAACTAGTTTCGTTACATTATCATCTTCCTCTCGAGTCCTCGAAACCCTAGTTTCTTGCAAGTCTCCATGCCAAGGAAGCAGGGCAAGCTTCCAACCATTGGACCGGAACTCGGGTAGGAACGTCCTGTAAGAGGAGGGGGGGGTCTCCATGCCGAGGAAGCAGGGCAAACTTCCAACCATTGGACCGGAACTCGGGTTGGAACGTCCTGTAAGAGGAGGGGGGGGGGGGAGGGATTAGGGATTGGATTGACGGACCACTACTGTATCATGTGTTCAGGTTGGATATAAGAGAGTGATTCTTGGTAAGGGGGGGAGGATTGACGGACCAAAGGTCTTCCTTTCAGTGATAGAGAAGGCCATGCTTTGGAAAGATTCTTGGTATTGAAGATAATAATCAAGTAACATATATTCAACATGAACTGAACATCAAGTAACATAACCTATAGCAGTAGTACCAAATATATATTATATTGTGGCAAGTCTCTTGCCGAATAATTTAATGAGTTGAAAATTTAATGGAAATGAATTACTCTAATTTTGAATTAAATTGAATTGAATTTAGTAAATTTATTTAATGTTGGGGACTAAATTGATGAGAGTTCTTATTCGTGGACTAAATCACAATAGCGATGAGTTAGGGGACTAAATCGCAAATACCTCTTAATTGAGGGACTAAATAGCAAAAAAAACCTAGTTCAAATATGGGGTGTTTCTTGCCAAAATGAAATTGTGAAAAAAAAAACAATGAATTTTGCATAATTGTACTTTTCATTAATGCCATTGGTAGTTAGCACTGTCACATTACCCGATATCCGGACCCGACCCGGATCCGGACCCGGATCCGGCATTGGACCGGAACCGGCCCGATCTATACAGGTCTGGGTCCTAAAATAATGTCTGATGCACTTCCGGGTCCTGGTCTGCTCAAAATAGAACCGGCCCCGACTCGGATCCGGACCCGTTAAAAAATATGCAAAAAATATAGAATTTGACTAATAGGGTTATAAGGATATACATGTAAATAGTAATTGTTGAAGATAGATGTCTAAATATAATATTTATTCATGTACTTAAGTGTAAAAAATGTTAGAACCGTAGGGTATCGGGTGCAAAAATAAATACAAATATTTATTCTCCGCTACCGAACCCGACGGGTAGAATTTTTTAATTAGAACCCGGACCCGGTTCTCTCTAGCCCGGGTTCGGGTCCAGATGGTGGAGGACCCAACCCGAGAGGACCCGATAGCAGCTCTATTGGTAGTGATATATTTTAGGACTTGTTTCATCTGTGATGAGATTTTTTTAGAATCTTTAATATGCACTGTTCAGAAAATTTACTTCAAATATTTTCCATCCTTTTGCATGCTCTTATTACTTGTTCTCATTTGCGATGTTTCTTACCAAAATGAAGATTAGAAAATTGAAAAGAATTATGATTTTTTTCATTTATTAATAACTTGTACTGTTCCTGAATATGTTTACCTTGAATCAAGATGCTCTCTTCCCCTTGCATCATTGTGGCTTGAAATATGCTTAATATTTTTGGCCGCTTAGCACTAGGCTTTGAAAATGACCTGATAAAATTTTGGTTCTAAACTATAATATTTTAAATTTCAGGATAAGACATTGTCAAATGGCACGTTTTTTCTTGAATTGCTTAGCGCCGTGGAGGCCCGAGTTGTGAATTGGAGTCTCGTGACAAAAATTTTGGTTCTAAACTGTAATATTTTAAATTTCAGGATAAGACATTGTCAAATGGCACGTTTTTTCTTGAATTGCTTAGCGCCGTGGAGGCCCGAGTTGTGAATTAGAGTCTCGTGACAAAAGGAGAAACCGGTAATTATGTCAAAATCACAAGTAATTTTCTCATTTGCAATAAAGATAGTGTGTTCATGTTCAGCATTGTTCACTGCATAAATGAACACTCTTTAGTGCCAGCACAACTTTGTGCCATGCTTTGTTCTAATACTATTTCTATGTAGAAATGAAAAAATGCATTGCCTACTATTGCATCTCTTTCAAAGGACCAAGGGTTTTGTTCTTTAATATCATACATTACTCACAGTATGCAGAACCTTATGAGATACTTTTTTTCTTCGATATCGTGCAGAACCTTATGCCATGATTGTTCTAATTTTAAAACCTTGTGTAGTTAAAACTGATGCATAACTTATGGAAACAATGCAGATGAAGAGAAAAAGATGAACGCAACATACATCATCTCTGTTGCAAGGAAGCTGGGATGCTCCATATTTTTGCTCCCTGAAGACATACTGGAGGTGAATCCTTCGATTTAGTTTTCTATGTTAGCGTTGGTGTTTCTTGTGACTTTTTATTAATTTTTTAAATTTATATTTACAGGTAAATCAGAAAATGATGCTTACACTGACAGCAAGCATTATGTACTGGCATAAAAAAAAAAAAAAACCTAGTGAAGATGCATCTTTTGCTCCAGATAGTGACAGTGCGAGTTTATCTGAAGTCTCAAACTCAACCACAGATGATTTTGCATCCGAGTCCTCAACCGATGAAAGTGGAAGTAGATGATCGGGTGTGGCTGTTATTAGCAAGAACTAAAAGCTGACAAACTAATGTAGCTTGCAATGTAATTTTTTTAAAGTATTCTTGGAGAGTTCAGTAGTGGTTTATTGTTTACTAGGATGAAGATGGGTGGATTGAAGTTTATACCTATGGTCAATGTATACACTAATGTGATTTTGTTTGATAAACTTTCTTGGTAATTGTTTCATTTACATCACCATTTGTTATTGAGTGCTTGTTTTGCCCCTGTGCTCATCCTTCATCTATGATGACAATAAAGTTCTGTATACTTCTTTAAAACATATTAAGAAATTACTTCCAAGCTTATCATTTGCAACCGAAATTTTGTTTTAATTTTGTTACAAATATTGTTTATAAAATTCCTTTTTCAAGGAAAAGATAGAGAGGCACAAAAAAAAACATAGAAGAGAACAGGAGAGAGGAAAACCGAAAGAAAAGAAAAAGAAAAAAAAAATTAATAAAACAACTTACAAGAACAAATGAAAAGTACAACTTGAGAAGCCGAGGCCTGTGTATCACACAGTGTCCTTAAAACAGATTTCGCCTCTTTCCGGTTGTTGGAATGAACGGAGGCGTCTGTCTCCCAGGATACAACGACTTGGAGCGATCCCGTAGGCACCATGTACCACTCCCTAAACTGAGTACAAGCGCTCGAAGCTATCACCAACTTACCAACAAAAATAGAACCGACGAACAGTACAGAAGAAGACTCAGAGAAGGAGAGAAGAAGATCTGATTTTGTGCAGGGAAGATTGTAAAGGGGAGGCCTCTATTTATAGAGCCTGGGTTAAATCAGTAACGGCAGACAAAGCTGTTAATGCCTTCACTGTAACGGCAGACAGCGAATTGAATGCCGACACTGTAATGGCAGACAGTGAATTGAATGCCTTCAGTGTAACGGCAGACAGTGAATTGAATGCCTTCAGTGTAACGGCAGACAAAATATTAAACACAGCACTGAAACGGCAGACAGAATCGTTTCTGCATTCATTTCAGCCGTTACAAACGGAAAACTGTAGCAAAAAGTGGCGCTGCACGGGGTGGGATCAAATCGGTCCGACATTCGTGTCCGCAGGTCGTGCGGACGCACACAAGTCGCATGTAATCCGGTCCGTGATTTGCACCCCCCTACGCGCGCGAGAGAGAGCCTCTCTTCTAGCCATCTTACAATGCTTAGAAGGAGATTACTATATATCCTCTTCTATTTCTTTTGTTATTTCCGATGTGGGACTATGTTCCCTTAACCCATTTTCAAGAATGAAAACGTCTCACTTTGAGAGACAATTTCTCATTCACCCCTTAACCGATTTTAGCAAACCAATATATGATTTTGATCTACTCACGAAGGAGAACACAAATCAATCAAGATCTCTCAATAATTCATTGAGGATCTTACTCAAAAAATTGCTCAAAAATCGGTTCGAAAATGGTGTCTAAAACACTCATTTTCTAACAAATTTAACACAGAAAAAGCTCGAGTTCAATTGGCAGATGGAAACTATTGGTGAGGGTCTATATTTATGAAGTAAATAAGTCTGCTATTCTGCTTGATCAAGCAACACAGAATCTGCTGAATTGCTCGTCAGATTGAAGTTTTTGAGCTCAGATGAGTTAGAAGGAAAAGCCTTTCAAAAGGGGAAAAGAAGGGTTAGAAGTAAAAGCTGGATATTGGAGATAGTTACTTTTCAGTTTCACCATCGATGTATTTCCAAATTTCTTACTGTAAGAAAGAATACTTTCACTATTTGTTACTTCTGATTGGTGTTCTCTCATTTGAAGCCATCAACTGTCAGTTTTAACAAAGAGAGATATAGTTCAAAATTCATTATACAGAACAAGTTATCATTGCCTTAAAGAACATCCACAATGGTGTTTCTCATATTTGAGAATATAGCAAAATAGCATATAGCAAAACAAGTAATTTGCTACAGTCGTGATTTGCTATAATATGAGAAAGAAATATTAAAAAAAGAGGTGGACGAAACATGTTGAAACATGTAGTTTTGTCCGGTTTTTTTTTTACGCTTGAGTAACTAATGATTAGGTATTAAAATAGATAAATTAAATAAATTAAATATTAAAATATATATTAACCACCTACTTAATTAACTAAACCTAAGATTAACCCTATAATTAATGTGTTAAAACTCTCCCCATGGCTGGACGGGACCACATGTCCCGTCCAAGCCAAAATGGCTTCAAACGAGACAACATGTCCTGTTTGATGCATTTCCCAATTTTTATTTTATTTTATTTTATTTTATTTTTAATTTTTTTTCCAGACGGTACAACATGTATTGTGTACTGTCTGATCATTAAAATAAAAAAAGGTCCGACAAAACAACATGTTTTGTCTGATCCCATTAAAAAGTTAAAAAAAATAGGGACGGAACAACATGTTCCTTCTCCCATAATTTGAAAATCGCCAATTTCGTTTCTCAAATATGAGAAGCCACTATAGCGTTTTGGTCAAAATATGGCAAAATAGAAAACGACTACAGATGCTCATTTCTCATAAAATGAGAAAATGTCAAAAATAGCAAACGACTGTGGATGCTCTTAACACCCAGATCAGTATAAAATAGCCGTCTCTTATTCATTGACTAGATTTGCCCGTGGGCACGTGCCTACGGCACATCTTCGAAACAATACATCATATGAAAGTCTTGTAAACAGTAAAACAACAATTATGTAGCTCAAGTTTGAATAGTAAAACAATAATTAGTTGTAAATAAAATTCCATGTTTCCATTAGTATATGTTGAAAAATAATTATAAATGGTGGTGTAAAATCCAACCTCTTAGAACTTTGAGTGTGGAAAATGATGAAATTTAACTGTTGATGAGATATTTGTTATTTTCAATGTAACGTGAGCAATAAAAAAATGCATAAAAAATTTAAAAATTTACAAACCGGAAATTTAAAAATATAAATTTCTGAGTAAATAGAGAGAGAATGAGAGAGAGAAAGAGAGAAATAAATAAATAAATAAATGAGTTTTTTTGGAGATTTGAATTTGAGTTTTGGAGGAACTTTTGGACGGAAAAATATGTTTTGTGAGGTTAGATCTGGATCATTGATTTCAACCCAATTGAATGAGAACCACCTGATATAGCTTTCTTTGTGTTTTATTATATAGATAACTAATGATGTAGATGGTGTGATCCTGCAGCTCCTGCTGAAGATGTAAAGAAATCATTAACAAGTCTAAGAAGAAACACATTGGAAACAATTTTCAGCATACATTTTCTGAGGGACTGCTAAAATCGACCAAACTACAATAGTAAGTACAGAAATCATCGTTAGGATGTTAACAGGTTATACTTTTTGCAGGTTTTATAAATTACTCATGAATTCATGCATTCACACGTTTTACTTTCTCAACACTTTCAGATATTTTCGCTAAGGGGGTAAAAACAGGTTGGAAGGAAAAGTTTGGATAAAGGAGATGGATATATTTGAGTTTCACCATGGGTGTCTTTGCAAATTTTTCATTGTTGATGATATCCGTAAAAATAGAACCAAATAGGGACCGTTCAAATCTGGCACGAATCCTAAATCTCTCAGGAATAAAACGGTATATTCCACCAGAAACGAGTCTGTAAAAGAGAGTTGGGCCTCTTTCAAGCCCAGCTACTCAAAACGGATTTGTCATAACAACCCAACATAAATGAGTTCATGATTATCTAAAAAAAATCATTTTAAACTCAAAATTATCTATACGAGACGGTTAAAATACCATATCTCTTTACAAGAAAAGCGTCCTAACTCTATCTCCACAACCACTTTTATCTCTTCATGAAGAAGAGAGTTAACTAATCTTATCTCATTGTCAAGAGAAGAGTAACCGACCATATCTCTTCATGAAGATGAGAATAACCAACTCTATCAAACTATCAAGAAGTAGAGATAGATCAATATCTTGAAAACTACTCCCAAAGCGACTATAAATACCCCAATGACCTCCACAGGAACCAGGTGATCAGTATTTGGCCACTAAAAACTCTCATAATATTTCTGAATTCTGACTTGAGCGTCGGAGGGTCTATTGCCAGGGCCAACTCCGGTATTTCATATTTTTACAAGTCAATTGTTGCAATCTTCACCATCCATATTAGATCCAGTGGTTCAAACGAGTCAGATTTAGGTTTCAAGATCATTTTGAAATAGTCAATATCGGCGAAAACTAAAAGGTCGGTTCTTTTTATTGTTTCTAAAAGAATTATCAACATTTATTTGTTCCCACATAGAAAATAGCAGCAACAGATTAATGCCATTTGTGGGAAACAATAGAAAAATTCGAACAAAATTCACCGGTAAAAAATCACAAATTTCAGTCATGCCTTCAAAGGGGAAAGGAAAGGCAGTGACCTCAAGCTGATGAGCAGTGACCTCAAGCCGATGAGCCAGCTCTCTTCCTCCAACCACCCCTCTTGAGGATGTCCCTCCTGCCCCTCAGCAGGATCAACCCCTTCAACCGGATCAACCTCTTTTTCCAAAACAGCTCCAACTGCTACCCAACCTCCCTCCAAAGAGGCTCCACTGGGGAGCTCCCGAAGAAGTCACCACATGTGAAACATATTGGTGAGAACAGAGGGTCGGTCTATACATCGACGGCCTCTAAGGTGCACCCTACGGTGCCTCAAGCACAGCAGGACATCCGCCAGATCATAATCTCCAAACAGCAGGGGTCTGAACTCCGAGGCCGCTTGAACAAACGGCTAGCCCGGGACGAGGTTCCACATCCAGCACACCGAGAAAGTAAGAGGGGCCCCTCCCGCGAAGTCAGAGACGCAGAAGAACCCTCTCTCCCAGAGGGCGTAGAATCCATTACTCTCCCAGGGGACAAAGAATGAATCCTCCCCCTCGTGGAAGAAGGAACTCAATTCCAATAAGCCGATCAGCCACAAGGAGAGGTAGAGAGGAAGAAGCATTCGTCACCAGGGAAGATTTTAGAAACTTCAAACATGATATCTTTCAAGCACCTCCACTACTGCACAACGTGAGGAATCCTATGCGTCCACTAGATCCGAAGAACAAGGCAACGTCGTCCAGCACCTCCAAAAGATGGAAGACCATCTAGCACTACTGAAACAAGAAGAGATAAGACATGAGGGAACATACCGCCCCATCTGACTCCCTTTTCTAGAAAAATCATTGAAGATCATGTTCCAGCCAACTTCGAAATTCCATCCTTTGAGTCATACAACAAAGAGTCCAACCCGATAGACCACAATGAGAGTTTCAAAACCCTCATGATGACCTACCAAGCATCCGACTCCCTTTTTGCAAGGCTTTTCCAGCAACCATGAAGGGATCAACACGAGAGTGGTTCTCTCGTTTCTCTCGATGGTCCATCTTCTCCTTCGATCAGCTTGAGGAACTCTTCCTCACACACTTCATCACTAGTCACAAGACAGAGAAGACAAGTGCCTCCTTGCTTGACTCAAAGCAAAGGGATGGGGAGTCCCTCAAGAGTTATGTTCGGTGCTTCACAGCCGAGTCCCAATCCATCCTCTCACTCGATTCAGCCGTACTCACGATTGCTTTCAAGTACAATGTGAATCATAACCACCTCAAAGTTTCTATTGTCAAAAGACCCCCTCGGAACTTCTCCGACCTCCTTCAAAGAGTCAAGAAGTATATTTGTCATGCCCCGCTTCCTGAAATACGGGAATATAAGCACGAGACTGAGTTCCAGCGAATAATATAAATACACCATTCATAAGGTGTACAGGTAACTCAACAACAGAACAATAACAACCATGCAAGCATGTATAATCATAAACAGGATAATAATAAACTAAGAAACAGTTCATAACCAACAACTGGAAAGAAACATAGTTACAGGTCAAACACGCCCAGAATACAATAAAGAGTAGAATGAATAAAATATGAACTAAAGTAACATGATAATTAACAAGACTAAAATACTTGATCAGCAACACCTTTTGGTAACTCTCCATCTGGGTCTGCAAGTACATTATTACAAAAAGAAGGAACAAGAAAATGCTCATTAATGCAAGTCACGGGCCGCAAGTAGTACAAGCTAAGGGGACAAGTACAAAAACAAAACAAGAAGTAGGAAAAAGAGCAAGGAATCAAGAATCATGTAATAGGTGAAATACAATATGAAAACAGGATCATAAACAAGACATCATGGAACAAGTGGCATGTAAACAAGTAAGCAAGTAAACAAGTCAACAGGAATATGTACATGTAATTGGATCATGCAAGTGCATGTGTTAATCTCATGTCTTTTATTAACCTAACTAGTGCAGCAATCATGCATTCCATACCACATGTTTGATACACGCAATCAAGTGAACGTTTAGACTTAGTGGTAGGTTCTATAAGTCACGTACTCAGAAAAACATGTAAATTATATCTTGTATCAAGATACGTGCCTGTGGAACATGTAGAGTGTGAACTTGTAATGTGAACATGTAAACATGTAATTTGCAAACTTGCAACTTGTAAGTTGGAACTTGCATCGGGAAACCGTGAGCTCCCGTCCGAGTACGCTCTTCTATATTGCCCACTACTAAATCTTTTCCTTTATACTACGGCTTGTTATTTTTTTTATTACAATCAACATGATCATGGTGCAACGAGAACGATGTCAAGATATGATCAGGGAATATCAAGGAATTATGCATGGAACATGTTCTAACTCATGAGATGCAAAAACACATAGTTTTAATGTCATTTACTGGGTAGAATTTCTATTACAAGTCTGGGTCAGGAGCATTTCACGGTTTATAAAATAATGTTGTAACTACGAGGTGATCAATAGCACATGCAAAACTTAATCAAGAATAACAAGATATCATAACAGCATTCAAACTACTATTATGGGTAAAACAATCATGTACATAATCATGTGTAATCCTAAGAGTACATATGCGTGTATCAATCGTGTTCATGTAATGCATATGGCAACAACGTATCATGTAGGAATACGGGATACAGATTTTGTATATCAACAGTTTTCAATTCGATCGATGAATACGAAATTAGAATTTGTAACAGATAATCAATGAATATACGTGTGGTATTTTTCAAAGGAAGCTTGTTCGAGAACAAACGAATTGTACAAGAGGATACTTTCCTGATAACCAACGATGATGATACCAAATACAAGAATGACGAGATTAGGATCCCGGGGTAGCGAAGCACGAACACAGAACACGTGCGAACCATGTGCAAAACACCAAAACAACAAAATGACACCCCAACAGCACACAGCAACTTCAAGATAGTGGATCCCCTCATAAACACCAAATACCAAAATAATCCAATCCTTTCTCCAAAATAGCAAACACCCCCAACAAACCAAACAACAACCCAATAACCCAACTCCTATTTTATTGAACATCGACGGAGTTTAGAGATGGCGGGGGAAACAGTGACTGCACTCGATGGCAGGGATGATGTGAACGAGGGCCGAACGGTAGGACGTTGGCAGTTGAGGAGCGACGGCAACGACCAAGGGTGGCACGACGAGCGAGCTTTGTTTCGCTCGAAAACAGGGGAGATGAGACAGGGGGGTTCTCTGCTTGGATGATGACGACGACGCGATGAGGGACCTTCGCTGATTGCGGGGGTGAGCGGAGAGACAGAGACGAAGGCGATGAGCAGAGGGAGGCACAGGCGATGGTCGCGGTCGAGAAGCGACGACGACAGAGGCTCAAGCGAGAGGAGCAGCCATGGCGGAAGGTACTTCAACGGTGGCTGAGGGAGACGACAGGCGAGAGGTTGAGTTTGTCTAGCAATGGTGGTGGCGACCAGATTCGGATGCAGGCGAACGAGGAGAGGAGGGGCTTGGTGAGGCGAGCGGTCGATGGGTCAGGTGGTTGAAGATGATGGAGATAGAGACGGGGTTGCTCGCGAGGAGGGCAGAGGACTTCAGGGTGGTGCAGGTGATTGAGACGAAGCGGAGCTGGTGGAGGCAATGGCGGGGGCGTCGACAAAGTGTAGAGGACGGCGGAGCTTCAGAAGTTGGAGGGTTCTCGGAGGTTTATGAGGAGCAGTTGAGGGGTCGATAGTGATGAGCGACGAGGTGGAGGGAGACGAAGTGGAAGGGGGTCTCTGTTGGGTTTCGAAACAGAGAAAGTGAGAGAGCGGGAGAAAGAAAGAGATGGGAGAGAGAGTGAATGCGGGGGGGGGGGGGGGGGGTTAATATAAAAATAATATTAAAGTAATGTGGTGAGAGTGTGGGGTTAGTTAGAGATAGTGGGGGTTGTAGGTACGGGAATGGGAATGAGCGAAGTGGGGAAACGTAAAGGAATTTGTATACGGGTAAGCATACAAGATTGATCTGTACAAATATAGATGTGTACTAGGTTTGGATCCAACAAGATGCAGGTTTGGGTTTAGGGTTAGAGTCCAATAGGAGATGGGCTTGGGTTGGGCTCAAAACATTTTAATAAATCAATTATGGGATTGTGCTTATAATAAACAATTGGGCTTTGAGCTTATAATAAACAATTGGGCTTGAGCTTCAAAATAAATATTAAAACAATTGAATAATTGTATATTGGGCTTCATAATAGTAGTTTGAATAATTAGACTGGTCCTAGGCTTCAAGCAATCTATATAATAAAACACAAAGAAAGCTATCAAGTGGCTCTCCTTCAATCTCCTAAAAAATTAAAGGTCCAGAAGTAACCTCACAAAACATATTTTCCCCCCAAAAGTTCTCCCCCAAAATTCAAATTCAAATCCCCCACTCAAAACAACTCATATATTTATCTATATAATAAAACACAAAAAAAGTTATCAAGTGGCTCTCCTTCAATCTCCTAAAATATTAAAGGTCCAGATCTAACCTCACAAAACATATTTTCTCCCCAAAAGTTTTCCCTCAAAATTCAAATTAAAATCCCCCACTCAAAACAACACATATATTTATTTAATTTTTTCTCTCTCTCTCTTTCCCTCGCTTTTCTATTTAAAAAATTAAGAAAATAAAATTTTAAAAAATTAAAAAAAATTTAAAAAAATTAAAAAAATTAAAAAACTTAAAAAAATAAAAATTTAAAAACTTTAAAAATAATTCAAAAAAATAAAAAAAAAATCATATAATATGTTTTTTGCCGGTCCCCCAAAAGTTTCTCATATAATATGTTCGCTACTTCAATTAATTTGCTGGACCTCCAAAACTATTTTATATGATCAAACAAGATGCACCGTTCCGAAGACGTGCCATAGGCACGTGTCAACGGGCAAACCTAGTAATTAAATGAAAATGATATATATATATATATATATATATATATATATATATATATATATATATATATAATTATAGAATGTAACAAGTAATCGAATAAATCATTTGGTTTAAATAATTAACTAAAAATAAAAGATTCAACATTTGGGTATCATATCAAAAATCATAGAATGAAATACAATTCAGGTTGAAAATCGATAATCATTTGAGAAGAATTAGTTACAAGATACTAAGAATTTGGAATACGGAAAAATACATGAAAAATACGTAATATCGGGAACAGGGGTTACAATATTCGAGTGGAAGATACATTTCAATCTATAACCCCTGTTTCCCAAAAATATATTTTTGTGTATTTTCTGTATTTAAAATTTTCGCAAATTATTTTTTTCCGCTTTCACATTCTTTTGTCAAATTGTATTATTGGATCTCCTATTAAAATCTGCTTTCGATCAATAATTTTCTGAGTAACTAGTTTCTATGATTTTTATATTTTAATACGAATCTTATTATTATTAGTACTACTTTGATTTCTATTATTACTACTACTGTTATTATTATTACTATTATTATTTTTATCTTTTTCTTATTATTATTGTTGTTATTAGTATTATTGTTATTTTTGGACTGGTTATTAAAAATCCAATTTTATTTACTAACTGTATTTGTAGTATTTTAGATAAATACTATTTTCTAATGCAAATTATATTTTTATTATATATAATCTTTTTATTTGTTATTTTATTTTCTTATTGAATTTTTAAAATCCTATAACCCATTTAATTTCTTATTGGATTTTATTAACCCTTTTGGATTTAATACCCTATGTTTTAATTATACCCAATAACCCCATATACCCATTAACTAAACCATAACCCAAATACCCTAACACCTACCCAGACCCGTTATTAATACCCATTAACCCATCTATATCCATTACCACTAATATACCCATTTACCTTTTTACTTAACTATTACCCTATACCGTTAACACCTTAATACCCAAACCCGATATACCCATCCCCTGTTTAATTAAAACCCTAAATCTACCCTGTGCTCATATATAAACCCATGCTGCTCTTCTCCATCCTCTGTATCGCCTCTCTTTTACCCTAGCCTGCGCCTCTTCACCTTCTGCTATCTCTCCCTTTCCCACTCTCGTGTGCGCCAACCCTCTCCCGTACTGCCTTCTCCCGCTCATCCTCCTCCCGATCCCCATCTTCAACCCATCTCCCTGTGTGCTCCTGTTCCCCTATCTCTTCTCCCGTCACCCTCTACCTCCGTCTCCCGACCTCCTCTTTCCGTCTCTCTCCCTCTGACGCTGCCAGCAACCGCAGCGGCACACCCAGCATTCCTTGCCTCCAACACCCCCGTGCGCTGTCACTCAGCCTGCCGACTTAGCCAGGCAGCCGACCAGCTAGCCCGTCGACCAGCCAACCAGCCAGCCAGCCAGTCAGCCAACCCGCAGTGCACTCTCTGCCTTGCGCCGTCGCTCTTGCCGTGTGCGAGTGCGGTGCCATTGCTCTTTTCATTGTTCTTGGTTGCTTTGTTATTGGTGTGCTGCTTTTTGGTTGTTCGTAGTTCATTGTTGGTTCGTGATTCTTCGCCGTGCCATCATGGTTGTGTAGTTCTCGTTCTTGGTTATGGTGATTCGTGTTCTTCGTTCGATCGTGTTTGTTGTCGGGAATCCCTTCCTGTTATTCTTGCTTGGAGTCGTTTTCGTCGCCGGTTAAGGCAAGTAACTTGTACTCAAATTCCTTTGTATGATACAAGTCAAAAAATACTGCTTGTAGTGTAGTTGGGTTCTAGAGACAAATTATGTGTGAAACCCCTTGTTGATATTGTCTCTATAGTGTTTTGACCATAGTTGCCCCACGAAACATATGACATGAATTAACTTAGGTTTTACCCGTTCTTGATTTGATCGTGTATGTGGGATTTTTGTGAGAATTTGGATATTTGTTGAGATCCATGTGATAGACTTGCCTTGGATATGTTAAATTACCCTATTTCATGATGTGTGGACACTTGGTAGACTTGATTTCATGTTTGGTTGTGTTTGGATCAAGTTTCGTTGGATCTATGTTGATTTTGGTATTTGAGGAAATTCTGTGTTTTGTCGATAATCTGTCTTGATCAGTAATTTAGACCATATTAATGTCAGAATCTTAATTTCTGTATAAAACATGAGTTTTAGGGGAATTCGTCTTCTTTCCAATTCCTTTGACCATGCTCAATTTTGTTTTCGTATGTGTGAGATATGACGGTTTTACTACAGAGGTGTAGATCTTTTCCAGATTTTGTTTCTCGATAATTTTCATGACTAAACTATTTTGATACTAGTGTTAAACATATTATTTTGATCTGAAATTTTGTTCAGTATTTATATATCTATCTAGGGATTACCCAGAATTTTGGTAGATTTTATTGATTAGTTTATATGACGTTTCATGCTTGTTTATAAAGACTGTACTTGCTGTATTTTACTCGTTGTTCTGTAAAGAATCGTATTTTCACCTGGATTCCTTTGAATGTATGAAAAATATTTGTTCAATATGAAAGTTAGTTTATATTATCTATTTTCATCTCCCTTTGGCTGATTTGAATTTTGTTTCACGGTTTGCGAGATATTACAGTTTTCGTACAACTGTGTTGGGAATTCCAGATT
This sequence comes from Hemerocallis citrina, assembly GCA_017893485.1. Taxonomy (NCBI): domain Eukaryota; kingdom Viridiplantae; phylum Streptophyta; class Magnoliopsida; order Asparagales; family Asphodelaceae; genus Hemerocallis; species Hemerocallis citrina. The sequence goes on along the minus strand of CM030361.1, from coordinate 217,732,425 downwards.
TGCCAAACTATCGTTTCTTGATGTTTTCTGATTTTTGATGACTGATCTAATTTAATTGGAAAATTATGAAAGTTTATATTCTGATACTAGACACATAGGGAATTACCCTAGATTTTTCCTGGATTTATTTGAGGTATTTTGATGCTGTTTTTATGACTTTGAATACGATTTTCTGATTTCTGGCTGAACGTGTTTTCTAGATTCAACCCTGTTTTGAGTTATGATTTTGTGAAACACTACATGACTTATATGTATTTGCTGGATTCGGGTGGAAGTCTATTTTCTAGATTCTTCGACGGATTTAGATTTGGATTTCTATAGTAACGGAAATTATTGTTTTAGTACTGTACTGTCATGTTGTCCTGAATATGAACTTACAATGTTTTGCTCGTTTATGTGACTGTCTATCATCTATGCATGCTTATTTGTTACCCTAGACCTGATACTGATTATACTATGTTAGTTTGACACTGTTTCATGCTTATACCTACCTATTTAAGAATAATAATAAATAATCAAGCCGGAGTTTTAATAGAAAAGATCTAGTAGTGGATAGTGCAGAAACGTGTACTCGGAAGGAGACTTGTGTTTACTGTATGACATGTTACCGATCAAGTTTACCGATCAAGTTAATTTCTGTTACCGATCAAGTTACTGATCAAGTTTACCGATCAAGTTACCGATCAAGTTTACCGATCAAGTTTATCGACCAAGTTCTGTGATTCTGTGAATACCCAAGTACACTTGCCCTGTATGGCCCCCTACGAAATTTGAAATGCAACTGTTGTGAATGTAGCAACCATGTAGTAAAAGTTGGGATGCATGAAGTGCTACCTAGATAGTAATCACTATAAGACTTGATACATAACATACATGATACCTGTTACATGATACCTTTTACCTGATACCTGTACATGATACTTGATCACTTGATTCCTGATACTTGATTACTTGAACATGATACATGCCTACTTGATACTTGACTACATGATACTTGACACTTGATGCTTGTTTACATGATACTAGTTTACTTGATACTTGACACATGCCACTTGTACTTGTTCATCTTGCCATGCTAGTATTCTATTTTGTTATCATGTATATTCCATGCTATTAGTTTGTTTCCCCATGTATTTGTATCCTGCATTACAAGCGGCCCGTAACTTGCAATTGACGGGTACCTTATTTTCTCTTTTCCTCTTTCCTACAATTTATTAAATTGCAGATTTTGGAGGTTAGCTGCCAGATGGAATAAGCGAGATGAGATATTAGTTGCTGGAGCTCTTGCTACATTTATTTATTTTCCTGTTATTCATGAATAATTGTATCTGCTACTTGGATATTTATTTTGTACTTGGGCGATGTAACCCAAGGATTATTAACTTGTTCAGATCTGGTTTATTTGAGAATTATAAATTTGTTTCAAGTAAATTTGTTGGTATCTTGATTCGATTATACATGCCTGGTTGTTTCTCTTACTTCCGATTCTGATTATTCTTGTGAAATATTGTAAAGATTCTTGAACAGCATATGGATGATTAAAATCATTCGTTGGGCTTAGTCACATATCCGTATTCCGTATTCTAGGGAAGCGGGGCGTGACACAACCCCAAGAACAAAAGGTGCCCTCATTCGGGAAAAAATGGAAGATCACAAATGAAGATGGACCTAGGAAGACCCAGAAGGATGCCACAGGCCAGCGTCGTCCACTCCCAGTGCCTCGTTTTGAGAAGTACACTCTGCTTAATGCCAGCATCTCTACAATTCTCATGGAAGTTGATAAGGAAGGACTCCTTCAACCTCCTCCTAAGATGAATGCCTTAAGCAGGAGCAGGGATAAGAACAAGTGGTACATGTTTCATAAAGATCACGGACATCTTACAGATGACTGTCGAGCCCTCAAAGATGTGCTTGAAACCCTGCTACAACGGGGATACCTCGCCAAGTTCGCCCAAAGAAACAACACTGAACCTCCTCCTGTAAGAGGAGCCAACAAGCGACCAGAGAGGCCTTTCAAGTTCCAAGGCTCGGGACGTATTGAGGTATTTCACTCCATCCATGGGGGATGTATGGGGGGATTGTCTAACCCCTCAAGGAAAGAATTTCTCCGTAAAGTTAACTCAGTGCACAACATCCCCCTCCAAAGATCTTAGGGTTTCCAATCACATTCTCAGACCAAGACCTCGAAGGTGTTCAAACTCCTCACTGTGACGCACTTGTAATCATTATATGTATGGCCAATCATGAGGTGCGCTGCATCCTGGTAGGTAACGGTAGCTCGATAAACATCCACATCGTGAATGTATTAGAGGGCCTCAAGCTCAAGTGAGACCTTCTCAAACCCGTCGGGTACACCCTCCATAGATTCTCCGGAGCCCCAGTTCAGATCGAAGGAAGAGTCACCATTGTCGTAACTATGGGGTCAACTGCAGCTACTCGATTTCATGGTTGTCAACATGAAGCTCGAGGCTAGTAGCCCTTCACACGGGTGCCTCAGCCTTCCACATGAAAATAAAGTTTCCTACAACATTAGGGGTAGGGGAAGCCAAGAAGATACTCAGGCATGTTACACCGCCACAATAGGGGCTCGGCTCTCCCCCTCGATGCTATGGAACTCCCCAAGATAGGGAACAAGCCAGCTCTGAACTGGTAGGTGAACTAGCAAAAATCCCTTTCTCCCAAGAGGATCAAGCTAATTGTTTTCGGGTAAGCGAGGCACTCGCCCATCAAGTCAAGGAGAAACTCATTACTTGCATTAAGGAGAACTGGGATCTTTTTGCTTGGACCACCTCAGACATGTCGGGCATATCCGCAGATCTAATTATGCACCAGTTAAGTGTGAACAGAGAAGTCAGACCCGTCCAACAGAAGCATCGTAAGTTTGCCCCTGAAAGGTAGCAAGCAGTCAAGGAGGAAGTTGAGAAACTCCTAGCCGCCCACTTCATTCAAGGAGTTAGCTACCCCGAGTGGCTAGCAAATGTGGTAATGGTAAAATAAGACAATGAAAAATGGAGAATCTACATAGACTTCACTGATCTTAACAAAGCATGTCTAAAGAACCCCTTCCATCTACCAAGCATAGATATGTTGATCGATGCCACCTCGGGCTATGAGCTCTTAAGCTTCATGATGCCTTCTCGGGAAACAACCAGATTGGAATGTTTCCATCGGACATCCTGAAGACATCCTTCATCACCGACAAAGGACTCTACTACTATCAAGTCATGCCCTTTGGGCTAAAGAACGTTGGATCCATATATGAGCACTTAATGAACCAAGTCTTTAAGGAGCAAATTGGCCAAAACATGGAGGTATATGTGGATGATATACTCGTGAAGAGCCTTAGGAAAGAAGACCATTTGGCCGACCTCAAAGAAGCCTTTGATGTACTGTGGAGACACAACATGAGACTGAATTCCTCAAAATGTGCCTTCGGGGTCTCATCGGGTAAGTTGTTAGGGTTCATGGTAAGCTTGACATGTCTCCCCCGTCAACCATCAAAGAAGTCCAAAAGCTCACATGCTCCTCGCCATTGAATGCTTCATCTCCAAGTCTGGGGAGAAGTGTCTCCCATTCTTCACATCTCTCCGAGGAGCGAAGAATTTTGAGTGGGGAGAAGAACAATAGGTATCCTTTGAATGACTCAAAGCACACCGTGTCAATCCACCACTCTTTAGCAAGCCCAAGACAGGAGAGGTCCTCTACCTCTACTTGGCTACTTCGGACCAGAACCTCAGTGCCACCTTGGTAAGAGAAGAAGATAGGGCGCAGAAGCCAATCTACTATGCAAGCAAGGTACTCCACGATGCCGAGATCCAATACTCAAAGATGGAGAAGATGACCTATGCACTAGTCACAGCCGCCCGAAAGCTCCGCCCCTACTTCCAAGCGCCCTCCATCTGGGTCCTTACCAATCAGCCACTTAAGCAAGTACTCCAAGAGCCAGAAAGCTCTGGGAGACTTATGAAGTTGTCTATTGAGATGAGTCAACATGATATCACTTATCGACCGAGAACAGTAATCAAGGTCCAAGCCTTAGCCGAATTCATCGTCTAAAGCACCATTCCTGGTCCCCACGAGGAAGGCAACCCCCTACTTTGGAGTGTCTATGTAGATGGGTCATCTTGCCTTGAAGGGAGAGGAGCCGGAGTAATCTTTCTCGGTCCCGACGAGTTCACTCTCCAATACTTGCAGTGCCTCAGACTTCTCAGCTCCCAATAGCCCTTATTACTGGGCTCCTCCTAGCAAGGAAAGGAAGGACACAAAGAGTGAAATTATTCAGAGACTTCCAATAGGTAGTGATCTAAATTTGGGGCGAATCTGAAGCTAGAGATGACTGCATGATCAAGTATTTGGACTATGTGAAGAAGCTTATGACCACTTTCAAAGAAGCCGAAGTCACTCGCATCTTACATGAGAAAAATGGGCAAGCAGATGCCCTCTTCAAGCTAGCCTCCTCATCGTTCGATGGACTCAACCAAACTTTGCTCATCGAGGTTTTGTTCAAGCCAAGCATCGAAGAAGATACATTGGAGCTCATGTCCATCACCCCCAAACACCCGGAGATTGCTGGATGAAACCCTTGATCGACTTCCTTGACAAGGGAGTGTTCCCTACAAACCCCAAATAAGCAAGAAAGATTCGAGTGAGGGTTGAAAAATATACACTCGTTGAAGGAGTCCTCTACAAGAGCTCCTATACCTAAGTTGATGTCCGACCTTACCTATGATGCCTCTCCCCCGAAGAGGCCGATTGCGCTCTCAAAGATGTATATGAAGGAATATGAGGAAATAACCTTAGCGCGAGGTCTCTTGCACGAAAATTCTCATCCATGGATACTATTGACCGACTCTCCTCAATGATGCCCAAACTTACGTCCGACAATGCATCCCTTGCCAGAAGCACTCTTCCATCAAGCGGGTACCCCAAGCCAACCTTAGCTCTATGTCAAACCTTGTCCCCTTTGCCAAGTGGGGAATAGATCTACTCGGAATATTTCAGCTCACCACAGGACATCAGACCTTCCTAATGGTAACTATCGACTACTTCACACATTGGGTCGAGGCAGAACCACTAGCAACCATCACATAGCACAAGGTTCAGCAATTCATCTGGAAGAATATAGTCTGCCGGTTCGGGATCTCCCGAACACTAGTCGCCGATAATGGAACACAATTTGCTGGCAAGGGATTTCGCAAGTTCTGCACCGACCTGGGGGTTGAACAATGCTTCTCCTCTATCTCGCATGCCAAGCCGAGAATGCCAATCAGCAAATCTTGGATGGCCTCAAGAAGAGACTTAGTGAAGCAACGATGGGGCTATGGGTCAAGGAACTCCCAAGAGTGCTCTGGTTCTACAGAACCACAAAGAGAATCCTAATGAGAGAATCTCCATTCAACCTCACCTTCAACATGAAAGCACTAATCCATCTGGAAGTAGAATTGCCATCTCCTCACATTCTCTCAATCAACAATAAGCATAACTCAAATGACCTCCGGGGAAATTTGGATCTCGTTGAAGAAGTACGAGAGAAATTTGCACTGCGAAGACACATTTATCAGCAGAAGGTAGAGAAGTTCTACAACAAGAAGGTCCACCGGGCCAACCTCAAGGAGGGAGACCTCGACCTTCGAAACCTTGAGATATCCAACCCACTCAAGAAAGAAAAGCTCTCCCCAAACTGGGAGAGACCATACAAGGTCTCATAAGTGGTCCGCCCGGGAGCTTACCGACTCGAAGACCTGAGGGGAAGAAGATATCAAGGACTTGGAATGCCGAGCACCGATGAAGTACAATGAGGGAGCTTAACGGCCTCTCCTAGTAGTTAGATTCAAACATGTAATAAAGACCGACACTTGTAACAGTCACAATATGTAATAAAGGCTATCAAGCAAAGAAGCCACTTAGTTTTATTTTTTAAATAAAATTTAGTCTTTTCTTCTACAAAATTTTTGTACAATTCCACTGGATGTAAAGTTAGACACATGGTTCACCCCCAAGCACGGCCATCTACTCACAAAGCACCCAAATGGACGAGTGCGGAGTCTATACTCATGGTTCATAGAGTTGCTCTAGCCACTTACCATCGGGCAAGTATACGAGGCACGCCTCGCCATTCGATTGCTTCGAAAATTCATCATCAACCTGTTCGGAGTCCATACTCATGGTTCATAGAGTCGTTCTTGCCACTTGCCACCAAAGAATGGTAGGGCACACCTCGCCATTCGATTTTCTCCCAAAACAACCCATGGGCAAGTGCGGAGTCCATACTCGTGGTTCATAGAGTCACTTTTGCCACTTGCCATCGAGCAAGGGCAAGTGCATGCCTCGCCATTCGATTGCTCCCAAAACTCGTTGTCAACCTATTTGGAGGCTATACTCATGGTTCCTAGAGTCGCTCTTGCCACTTGCCACCAAGCAAGGGCAGGGCACGCCTCGCCATTCGATCTGCTCCCAAAACAACCAATGGACAAGTGCAGAGTCCATACTCATGGTTCATAGAATCACTCTTGCCACTTGCCACCGAGCAAGGGTAAGTGCACGCCTCGCCATTCGATTGCTCCTAAAACTTATTGTTAACCTGTTCGGAGTCCATACTCATGGTTCGTAAAGTTGCTCTAGCCACTTGTCACTAAGTAAGGGCGGGGCACGCTGTGCCATTCAATCTGCTCCTAAAACAACCCCTAGACATGTGCAGAGTCCATACTTATGGTTCATAGAGTCACTCTTGTCACTTGCCATCGATCAAGGACAAGCGCACGACTCGCCATTCGATTTCTCCCAAAACTCGCCGTCAACCTATTTGGAGTCCATACTCATGGTTCATAGAGTCGCTCTTGCCACTTGCCACCGAGCAAGTGCAAGTGCACGCCTTGCATTCAATTGCTCCTAAAACTCATCGTCAACCTGTTCAGAGTCCATACTCATGGTTCATATAGTCGCTCTAGCTGTTTGCCTCTGAGCAAGGGCAGGGCACAACTCGCCACTTGATCTGCTCTCACATGCTAAGAAAAAGTCCCTCTTGAAGGACACTCCCACAACTTGCTGCAACAAGGGCACAAGAGATCCAACCTTCTACTAGAGTTGTCACATCCACTCTGACACAAAGAACTACTACTCAAAGAGAAAAAGAGACAACACTTGGACACTTAGGATATTTTCATTTCACATCAAAATTTCAGTACAAGTCCAAAAGAAACAATCACCAAGATTACAAGTCACCCTTAGAGTCATCTCTACATCCTCATGGCAAGGACATTCCTATGAAGGGACACACATAGCTTACGCTCCCATCTCCTCCCTGCCCCCTCGGGGTACCAAAGCACTGCCTCGATCTCTTAATCGATCTGAAGGGAAGACTAAACTGCAAACTGAGTTCAAGCTACATGACTATCAACATGTGTCACCCCTCTAATCGAGGCAACTTGAGGAGCCGGCTACTCTGCTTTGGGCATCTCCCGAATTCCTCAAGATCTCGTGCAGATATAAAGCCAGTTCATGAAATGACCTCCCCTGACTTATCTCATTACGTGAGTAAGAAGTGCTCGCGGTCCTGGCCCTCTCAGTAGTTGCTTCAACCGATGGATCTCCACTTCCTACTCGACATGCCTCTCCATGAGATGGACATACTTCACCCTAATCTTCCAACGGATCATATGTGTGCATGCCGAACCGTCTTGACGAACCTCTCCCGAGAATTTGGGGACTACCTCTTTTAAATGAGCAACCTTTAAGATCTTGTCAAGCACTATGTTCTTCAGCTCATTCCTATCGGTGGTAGCCACAAGCAAAGAACGATGAAGGGATTTAATTTCCAAGTCCTTCCTGACAATCGTCTCAGCAAGGGGAGTCCCGCCATCATGCGAGCGCCCCTCCACATTGGGTGGAGGCGTCTCCTATGGACATTCATCACGGTGACCCGCTTTGATATTCCTCTTAATCAACAGCCCCTTTAAGTAAACGAGCTCCATTTTCACCTTGAATAGCTTCTTCGGTAAGCGAGTAAGCCCCAACTCTGCCACACGAATTCTGGTACGGAGACGGGCAATCTCCTCATCACGAGGATCACTCCCAACATAGAGAACAACATGCTAATAGTAAAGAGAAGGGAATCACTACAATGGTGCAACCAAGACTACAAAATACGAAAAAGCTCAAGTGCTTAAATCCAACACAAGTGATAAAATACTGATCAAGTTTTATTGCAATAAAGAAGATACATTAAGCGGTGGCTAGTCCGCTATTAGGCATCGATACAAAAACAAAACAGAAACTAGGAAATGAGGAGTAAAGAGTCCACCTCAGTCGATGGAGCCACGGAAGAGGGAGGCCCATCTCGAGCTCCCATCACAACTCCTGAACTCTCCACGACCACCATGGCAGGATCTGCCACTGCTTCGTCTCCCTCCTCCTCGGCGGTAGCACCCCCGAACAACTATTACCCCGCGCTGTCAAAGTCGGGGACTTGCTCACTGACGTCCTGGAGAGCTCTAGCATATGCCTTCTCCATGTTGGAGATAAAATATCCCTCCTCTTCAAACTTTGCACGGGCCACTATGGTCTCTCTCTTTTCCACCGCGTTCGCTCTCTCCCTCGCTGCCTGCTCCTTCTTCCTAGTCAGATCCCTCTCCAACTGCCCAATTTGGTCTACCTAAGCCTCTTCTCGAAGCACCGCCGCATCCATCTCCTTAATGGCCTTCACCCACTTCGCCTTTGCCTTGTTGACCGCCGCCTTCCACTCTTTCTCCTCGTCGGCCACATGTTTCAACAAGTGGCAAAAGTGACAAGTGATCTACAAGAATAAGTGAAGGGTTCAACGCTTAGAAAGAAAAAGTAATCATTACACTATGGAAAAAAAATGTAAGAAGGAAACTACAAACGAAGCGGAACATACCGGAATGGGAGGATCGAGAGATATCCAAGGCGGAATCACCAACAATTCCCACGACCATCGTGTTCCTGTCCGTGGGGGTCGCGATGTGCTGAATTGCTTGCATACAACTTGCCAAACCCCCCAGGAAGATGTCATGCCTCCTAACATGCCAGTCCGGAATGAAGATTTTCTTGTGCTCATTGGTAAGGATAGCCTCTGTAATACCCCGGGTAAGATAATATTCTATATATATATATATTGCAGTGTTTGCTTGATTATATATGTATGAATGATGAAGTGCATTTTGATTTATGGGGCGGTTCGTGTGGATAGTTGCGTCCTTGATGATGCACGAGAATGAGAAGGACCGATACTAGTACATGCACTAGTTTTGAGTGTGATGCATATGCAAATATGTAATTGTATGGTAATACAGTGGATATTCTTTACATGCACTCAAATCCAACCTCTCATCTCTTATCTAGAACTTGATCAAATGCTAAAAATTTCAGCAATGCATTATCTCCAAAACAATCTGCTAAAAACCCTTGTTTTGAAGAAACCACTTGCCACATCACCCCCTACCCCCCCCCCCCCTCTCTTCTTAAAAACTCCTCCTTCTCACCCTCTTTGAGCTCTGAAATTTCAGAGAAAGGAAAAAGAAGGAGAGAGTGAAAGGATCCAAGTAAGAAGGTGTTCTCAAGCTCTTGGAGAAGGAATTTGGAGAAGGAAGCCAAAGACAATCTCATCTTCTCAAGCCAACCAAGGGTGGGGAGTTCTCAGAACTTTAGTCTTGTTTCTCTTGTTTGATTTTCTTGAATGAATCAAGTAGTAATAACTATGAGAATGGTTGATTAGGAGTAGATTGTTAGAATCTGAAAATGGAAACAGAAAACATGATCTGTATACTTTAGTTCCAAATTTCTAGAGAACAAAATAATTGGAATTTGATCATGAAATTTTCACAGAATGGTCTCATATATGTCGAGAAGCTACATGATTTATTTCGGGTTTTCTGATATTATTTGATATTTTAATAAAATCAATTTTGAGGACTGAGTCATAAGGCAGAGACTGGGTCTGTCTATTGTAACAACTGAACTTGTGGGAATTCTTAGAATTAATTGACTCATGATCTACTTCTGAAATTTTTACCATGTTATCTTTCATGCATCTGGACTCTACAGAAAAATCATGAAATTATTTGAAACGAAATATGATGCATGTTCAAAATTAATTAATCAAGACTAGTTAAGACAGTGACTGAAGAACAGTAGAACTTTTTTGCAAGTTCATAATAGGTAGAACTCCTGGAATACTTGGAAATTGGATGTGAACATTTTTGCATGTTATACATGATGATGTCTAGTTCTGGAAATGCAAATTTGATGACCATTTGATAAGCATGTGATTTATTATGAATATTTTAGCATGTACTGTACAAAACATAGTCAGTATTGACACTCTAATAAGATGGTCCCTTATGGCTCTGTAAGGGCAGAATTTGAGGAAGGGTTCAACTAAGAAATTGTAGTAGACATCTAGAGCTTTCCAAAAAGACCTATTTCAAGAAATTTCTGCGAATATAATAGTAAATATAATTTTTGCAAGATTGGACACAAAGCAGATTTTGAGCTGAAGGCTCTGTTTGAGTAATGCTTTGTGTGTGGTTCTGTAAACCTGAGGAAAATGACTGTTTTAGGATAATCAAATGAAACAATTGGGATTGGTGATCAACTAGCAAGTTGTTTTAGGGTAATCAAATCATACTGGTTAAGGATGAATGTGGGCCATGGTGAGGGACGAATTCCAAGCTAGGAAAAGTGGCGAGCAGGACATTGTGTCATCGGGGCCGCGAGTCGATAGGCAGGATTGTAGGAGGAACCTTTTATGTCACCTGAATGGTTAGGGTGAGTCTTGGATTAGAGTGGTGTATTAGGGGTATGTACGTTGCATTAGTACTAGTCGACCATAGTCGGGTGTTATACTTTTCCTATCGTACGGATACGGATTTGGTTCTCAGGTTTTGAGTTCACGGGTCTCGTATCTGGATCTGTTAATTCTCAAAGAGCCGGGGTAAGGAACGGGAGAGAAACTCTTGTCGGATAGGGGGATTTGACCCTCGAGGCCGTCATGTTCCTATGTGCGTGGATTTTGTTTTATATATGAATCATTGACGTCATGGGTACATGGTTTTGTACCAAAAGGTTTTTCATGGCTTTTTGAGTGAGGTTCGTGCGCGGGTACTAGGTGGCAAACGCAACCACCACTTTAGGTACTGCAGAAAGGGATTAGACCGAATGACTACAATCTCTTCAGACACGGAAATCTATTGGGAACAAGATGAGTCCAAGAGTAGGATGCATGGCGAGGGATTGAACCCTACATTCAGGAGAGGCGAACTCTTTGGAAAGTATGTAGTATGGGATGCATACGTTTCTATTGAAGGTTATTTTGGGGAAGTATATACTATGGGATGCATATGTTCCTAAATGAATTCCATTAGAGTAGGTGTATCGTGTGCATTCTTTTTTTTGTGCATTAGATTAGGCCATGCTTGATTCTGGAAGATATGTAGTATGGGATGCATGCAGATCTAGAGTCTCAAAGTCTTGCTTGCATTAGAATAAGGCATGTGACTGGCGCATTTAGCTGTTAGATCATGGCATACACGAACACTAGGGAATTAGGATGCACGTTTCTTTTCCCATTCAAGATGGTTTGTGGTTGCCAGTTTGGAGATCGTTGTTCCTTAACAGCATTACATCAGTAGAATTACTAATGTTCCCAACCTTTTAGGTACCAGTCCTACCTTTTGAGCAGTTGCAAAAATATCAGAGTCGCGCAACGGAAGACTCAAGCCGAGGGGCAAGTTTCACGGAAGCAGATTGATGACTCAGCAAAGCTTTGGCGGTGATCAGTCGATTACCATTCTGGGAGACAGCAGATAGCTTTACAAGAGGAGTTGGTAAATATTTTGTAATAAGATGTAATGAGTTAATATAATTTGTATTCTTGTTCAAGAACATGATATTGGTTGTAATCGATGATGTAATGACTTTATTTATTTCCGTGTTGTTACTGTATTGAGATGCATTTGAAGACAAATATTCTGGTTGCATCACGAATGTCCGGAACGGGGATCTGGGGCGTTACAGCCTCAGCTTCCGCGGTGAGCGGATGAGCCTCGAGTGCGAAAGCCGAAGCCAAAGAAAACCCCCCAAGGCGGGAGTAGTCGAGGAGGTGGGAGGTGATCCTAGGACCCTGATACGGTTTATTTCTGGGAGACGTGTGGATGCACCAGGTGTGAGTTCGGACTCAATTTGTATTGGAGGAGAATGCCGCTCGTCTGCCGATCTTCGGTTGACCTTCTGGGACCTGCGATGGGCTCGGAAAGATATTGAAGGCTGGGCTCGAATCGGAAGGGTCGGATCCGAGGTCTTGTGTACCTGCAGACGGTCCTGAAACACCGGGGTTTATCCCGGCGGCGGACCCTCCGACACTCTAGTCAGTCTCTGTGAGAGAGTAGCAATAACTAGGTATATTTAAGTGGCAAAAGATTCATTACCTCCAAAAGGTGGGTGGGGGTCTAGTATTTATAGAGAATCCCAACCGGGTTTGGTTCCACTTGGGGGTCGGCTCTGGATCCGAAAGCCCGTGGGCCTGACGTGGCAGAAGGCCCAGGGGGTTTAGGGCGGACGTGGCAATACCAGGAGTGGTATAGGGCTGACGTGGCAACACCCTTGGAGGTATTTGGAGTTGACGTGGCTGATCGTGGGTCTCCTGTGCTTCGGAGGGGAATCAGAGGGCCTAGGCTGCGCCAGGTCATCCTTCTGCCCTGCCAGAGAGGGGGGACGGCCTGTGGGACTGTCCCGGATCGGACTCCGAGGGCTACTGAGGCTCGTCGGTATGAGGAGGCCAGTATCGTGAGGGAAAACACGAGGTTCGACGCCGACCCTGAATTGGTTTGGAGCCGAACCAGGTTGCTATCTTTACCTTTCTGAGGGGGAATTGTATTGGGCCCTGGTTGGGCCTCAGGCCATTTTTACCCTGTCACACAAGCCCCCCACTCCTGCGGGGGGTGCGGGAGCTAGCCGTGGAGGAGTGCTTATGGTTGTAGAAAAATGGGAGGGTGAATCACAGGGCCTTCCTGGTGGTGCTGCCCTGAGGCTCGGATGGGACCTCGAGCTAGTCGAGGGTTTACGTGTAGGTGAAGGCGATGGCGAACCGTTGTCTCTTCCGGAGAAGAGTACCCTGGTGTTCGACAGAACCTCTAGAGGTCGAGGGATTATGTGTCGACAAGGGTGATGGCGAGCCGTTGTTTCTTCCTGAGAAGAGTACCCGGGTGCCAGACCGAACCTCGGGATGAGGGGGAATTATGGGCTGGTAAGGGTGATGGCCAGCCGATGGATCTTCCGAAGAAGAGTACCCGGGTGCCAGACCGGACCTCGAGCTGGCGAGGGATTATGGGTCGGTAAGGGTGAAGGCGAGCCGTTGTTTCTTCCTGAGAAGAGTACCCTGGTGCCAGGCCGAACCTCGAGACGAGGGGGAATTACGGGCTGGTTAAGGGTGATGGCCTGCCGGTGGATCTTCCGAAGAAGAGTACCCAGGTGCCAGACCGGACCTCGAGCTGGCGAGGGATTATGGGTCGGTAAGGGTGAAGGCGAGCCGTTGTTTCTTCCTGAGAAGAGTACCCCGGTGCCAAGCCGAACCTCGAGACGAGGGGGAATTACGGGCTGGTAAGGGTGATGGCCAGCCGGTGGATCTTCCGAAGAAGAGTACTTTAGCGCCGGTGAAGGCGAGCCGTTATCTTGCCCGAACCGACCCCCGTACCGGGCGGCCAGTCTGGCACTGGGTGACGTCAGCAGCACATGTTTCGAGGACGTGGCGTAATTTCCTAGGCGGCAGTTGCACGTCAATCGGTGAATAGTGACTGCGAAAATCGAGGAGTTGTTCCTATCCCCTATAAATGTTCCCCCCTCTCCTCCCATCGCTCATTTCTTTTCTTGCTCCTTGCTTTTCAAAAAAAACCTTTCAACTCTTCAGCGCTCGTCCCTTCAGTTTCCTGCAGCAAGGTCGTTTTTCCGAGGTGATCCCAGGTTAGTTGGTAACCCCGTTTAGCTTTAGGCACAGATGGATAGGGCTCAGTCTGGCTCGACGGCGTCGACCTCTGGGGAGGGGCCGGTAGGCGAGGAGGAGGTTGTACACAATGTGAAGCCATTGCGATCTCGGAGGCATTTCGTGGTGGAAAGCAGCGACTCTGAGGAGGGGGGCGGTAGTTCAGACGAAGTCCGGACCCTAGGGTTGGCTTCCGGAGAGGAGGGTGGCTCCGAGGGGGATGGCTCCGCAGGGTCTCGGAATCCGCCCGTTCTGGGGCATTTGTCTACACCTTCGCCGGAACGGACCAAGAGGAGGAGGGCTCCGAAGAAGAAGGGATCGAGGATTGGCAGCCCGAGCGACTCGGTGATAGGGTCGTCTGTACAACCCCAGTCTTTCCGTCATTACCCCGACGATCTCTCGGATAAGGAGTCCTCGGGGGTCCAGCCGCCGTCGTCAAGTCGGAAGAGGTTGAAGGTGGACGCCTCCCCGACCGTTCTGGAGGCAAGCGACTTGGGGGCTCTGCAGTTGGCCTACTACATAGGGCCCAGTTATGAGCTTATGCTGCCGAGTTCTACTCTTCGGCCGACCGATCCCCTGCCGGATAGGTATTGCATCTTCCCTGTGGACGCCTTTATCTCCGGCCTGAGGCTGCCCATCCATCCATTCGTTCGGGAGGTGTTAAATTGGTCGTCCCTGGCGCCGATGCAGTTTGGGCCGAACTCCTGGAAGCAGATCATCTGCTTCGTGCTGTTGTGCGAGGAGCAGAGGGTACCCCTGCGGCTGAACGTGTTCCGAGCGATGTTGTTGATCGGCTCATCGGCAGAAGGAGTATACTATATCTCGCCTCGAGGTAAGGCGAAGGTTGTCCACGGTCATCCAGATTCCATTAAGTTCTGGAAGAAAAAGTATCTGGTGATCCGGAGTGAGGATCCTTGGGCTATCCCTACTCGGTGGAACCATTCTAAGCCGAGCTACGCAGCACCGGGGCCGGGGGACTTGACGGCGGAGGAGTGGAGACTCGTTGAGCGTCTCCGCCTGTCGTATAGCATCAATTGGGGGAAGGTGACGGAGGCCCATCTGGCGAGCGTCGGACTGAGCCCTAGCCCGGCCGTGCCTCGTACGTGGTTGTTTCTTTCTTCTCACTCCTCTTGTACTTTCTTGCTCATTTGTTCTTAATGGATCTTTTTACAGAAATGGATGAAGAGTCGATTAAGGCGCTGAGGCTCGCCATGAAGAAGAAGAAGGCCGAGAAGAAGGATGTCGTGGCGAAGACGACCGAGTTGTCCCAGGTGGTCTCCGAGGCCCCCATTCAGCCGAGGATGAAAAGGACTCGGTCGGAGACGGGTGGGGACGCGGTGGTCCAGGGGGGTCCGGATCAGGGTACGGCCGCCGACCTTGATAAGGGGAAGGGTCCCCTGGTGGATCCCGGACTAGAGGAGAGACTTCGACGAAGGTGGGTGCCGGATTGGTCGATCCGCGAGGGTGATTGCCTGGTCCGGGGGCGCCAGGCCGTGGAGGTTGCAGATAAGCTGGCGACCCCTCGGGACCGTTCGGACATGAAGTCCCAGACCCTGGACGAGGCGTACGTGCGTCTTGCGCAGGCCACTGTGCTGGTAAGTCAATCGAACCCCCTAGCTGTCGGGTTATGTTGTTTAAGAAAGATTTCTTAGTAGTGTCTGGCTGTGGCAGGCGACCGTGCAGGGGGCCCATGTGAGGGGCCTTTACGAGGCGGCGTTGCAGAGAGAGCGAGACCGGGCTGACAAGGCTGAGCAGGAGGTGACGGAATTGAAGGGAGAGCTCGAAGGCTCTCGTAAGAAGGAGGCGGAGACGAAGGCGGCTTTTGACAAGGAGAAGGAGGAATGGGCGAAGGCGAGGGTGGCTCTGGAGGAGATGTCGGAGAAGGAGAAGAAAGAGGTGACTGAGTCGTGTCAAATCCTGGTGATCAAAGCCCAGGATAGCAGTTATGCCAAGGCCCTCAGCCATGTGAGGCACTTTTATCCGACTATCGACCTGTCCAACCTCGAGTATGATATGGAGATTGAGGGGACACCGGAGACCCCTGGCGGACAGGGGTCCGATGATAAACCGGTCGCCGACCCCCCTACGGATCCGGCTGACATTGAGGTGGGAAAACCAGCTGTATAATTTTTGTCCTTCTTTTTCCTTCTCTCGATTGTATTTGCCTTCCGCGGACTGGCCACCGCATTTTTTGTATGGGGAAACTGAATTTATAAAAAGAGAGGGTTTTTTTTTTGGCTGGCTAAGTGTTCCAACTTCGAAGAATTTCTGAACCTCTTTGCTTATATGTCTTGAGTAGGCTGGTTCTCTTGTAGGTTACGGCTCCCCCTCCTGAGGTGGACCCCCTTCGTTCCGACGTGGCGTTGCTTCGGGGCAAGGTTGAGGCCTTAGAGGCCACTTTGGTTCGGTATCGAAAGAGGGCTCACGACACTGATGCGGCCTTCCATTATTACAGGAACAAGTCTGAAGCCCTAAGTGAGGAGGCGAGCTGGCTGAGGAGGGCGATGGTGGATCGGGAGCTAGGGGGCGTTGGTCTTGGATATACCATGTCAAGTTCCTCGGTGCAGAGGCCTTCCTTGGAGAAGCTACTTCGCGACGTGATAGTGGAGAAGGAGATGGAAATACACCGTTATAGGACTATGTTGGGTGTTTCGACATCTTCCTCGAGGGGTCGGCGAGCAGAGGGGGCTCCCTCGGCGTTGCAACTGATGGAACGCATGCGATCCGTGGATGCCCAGAGCTCCATGGCCGGGGTGTCGACTGTGGCAGAACCGAAGGACCGTCATGACGAAGAGAGAGTTCCAAGTCGTTTGGTCGGAGTGATTCCGCCCTTCGCCGGATCCGAGGGGCCCTAAGTCGGCGATTCCCTTTAGTTTGAGATGAGTGGAGTGGTCTTGTAACGGTATTTGCTTGTTTTCTCCGCACAAAATAAAAGAGTATGAATAAAGCTTTCTTTTCCTTCTTTGCTCTGGCCAGCGGGGTGGTGAAGGGCGGTGTAGGCGAGGTTGGGCTCCGCCGATTCGTGAGGGATCGATGCGGGGCGACAGGGAGACCTCCGGTCCGGAGTTGGGTCGAACCTGCCGAGGCGTTTGGGGATGAGACCTGAGTGAGAACCCAGGTGCCGCCCTCATTGCCCGGTACCGGGTCGGAGTTGCCGAGGTTTTTAACTTTTGACAAAAAGAGACTTCTTTTATACCAGACAGGGGGGGGGGGTCGCCGAAGCGGCCCTTTACACATGGATGTTTACAAAAGTTTTAGTTTACTTAAGCCATGCTAGAACCTAAGCTTGCTCTCCCAGGAATTTCATGAGGTGCTCAGCGTTCCAGGGTCGGCTGATGGGCCGGTCGTTCATATCCGTCAGTCGGTATGTACCAGGGCGTACAGCCTCGACTACGCGGTACGGGCCTTCCCAGTTGGGAGCCAGCTTCCTCTTCTTGGTTGGATCAGAGACAGATAGCTTTCGCAAAACCAGGTCCCCTGCCTGGATGCTGGTGGGGCGGACTTTCTTGTTGTAAAATCTCTCGATCCGTTGCTGATAAATGCTCCTTCGGACCGCGGACTTCTCTCGTACTTCGGCGACGAGGTCCAGGTTAGCCCTCAGGGCGGATGCATTGTCTTCTTCATCGAAGGCTAAGATCCGGGGAGAAGGCAATCCGACCTCGACGGGGATGACTGCCTCGGTCCCATAGGTCAGATTGAATGGCGTCTCCCCCGTGGGGATCCTCTGGGTGGTTCGGTGTGCCCATAGTACGCTGGGCAGCTCCTCAACCCATAGCCCTTTGGGGGAATTGTCAAGGCGCTTTTTGAGGCCGTCGAGGATTTGCCTGTTCTCATTCTCCGCTTGGCCGTTAGACTGAGGGTGGCAAATGGCGGAGAAACGCTGCTGGATGCCGATGTCCTCACAGAAAGATTGGAAGTTCTGCCCTTGGAACTGGGTTCCGTTGTCCGTGACGAGGATTCGGGGGATCCCGAATCGACAAATGATGTTCTTCCAAAAGAACTGTTGCACTTGGCGCTCGGTGATGCTGGATAGTGGTTCGGCTTGGGCGTTCTGTTCCCTGGGGACTCTGACAACCGCAGCGTCGTTGAAGAACGCCAAGAGTCGTCTGACTGCCGCCAAATACCTCATCATTCGGTCGTCACGGGCTTCGTACTCTCCGGTGATTTGATGGACCACGAGCTGAGAGTCGCTAAATGCCCGGATTCGCTTGGCACCGGCTCGGTGGGCGAGGGTCAATCCGGCGATCATGGCCTCGTACTCTGCCTCGTTGTTGGAGGCTGGAAAGTTGAGGCGCAGGGAGTATTGAAGTAGGAATTGGTCGGGGCCACGAAGGATGACGCCCGCCCCACTCCCCGTTTCGCATGACGAGCCGTCAACAAAGACCTCCCAGGTCGGATCCGATTCTTCTATGTCAGGTTGCTCGGAGACGGTGCATTCAGTTATGAACTCGGTGAGGGCCTGTCCTTTAATGGCCGCCCTGGGATGATAGCTAATGTCGAACTGGCTCAGCTCGATCGACCATTTGACTAATCGGCCGGAGTTTTCGGGCATGTGGAGGACAGTCTTCAGTGGTTGGTCGGTCAGTACTTGGACGGAGTGGGCCTGGAAGTAAGGTCGAAGTTTTCGGGCTGCCATAACCAGGGCGTAGGCCACCTTCTCTATCTTCGCGTATCTCGTCTCGGCCGGGTGCAGTACTTTGCTCACATAGTACAGTGGTTTCTGAACTCCTTCCTCCTCTCGGACGAGGACGGCGCTGAGGGCGCAGTCCGAGGCGGACAGGTAGAGCCAAAGCGGCTCGCCTGGCTCGGGCTTGCTGAGGAGAGGCGGGTTGGCGAGGTATTGTTTCAGCTGCTCGAAGGCTTCTTGTTGATGGGTACCCCACTCGAAGCCCCCTTTCCCGCGCAAGGCTTTGAAGAAGGGGAGAGATTTCTCCCCTGACTTGGAGAGAAAACGGCCGATTGCCGCCAACCGACCTGTGAGCCTCTGAACCTCTTTGACATTCCGGGGCGGGGACATGTTAATGATGGCCTGTATTTTTTCGGGGTTTGCCTCAATGCCGCGCTGGCTGACGATGAATCCTAAGAATTTCCCCGTGGAGACGCCGAAGGCGCATTTAGCCGGGTTGAGTCTCATGTTGTGGCGTCGGAGGACACCGAAGGCTTCCTCGAGGTCGGCGACGTGGTCCGGCCCAGCCCGGCTCTTGACAAGCATGTCATCGACGTAAACTTCTACGTTGCGGCCGATCAGGTCCTTGAAGACTCTGTTGACGAGTCGCTGGTACGTGGCTCCGGCGTTTTTCAGCCCGAAAGGCATAACACGATAACAATAAAGACCTTGGTCGGTGACGAACGAGGTCTTGGAGATGTCTGGTGGAAACATCCGGATCTGATTGTACCCCGAGAACGCATCCATGAAGGACAGCAGCTCGTGCCCTGAGGTCGCGTCTATTAAAGCGTCGATGCGCGGGAGGGGGAAAGGATCTTTCGGATACGCTTTGTTAAGGTCCGTGAAGTCAATGCAGATTCGCCAACCCCCTGTCGCTTTCTTTACCATGACGACATTGGCCAACCACTCGGGGTAGCTGACTTCCTGGATGAATCGAGCGGACAAGAGCTTGTCCACTTCGGTTTTTACAATTTGTTGCCTCTCCGGGGCGACTTTGCGCCTCTTTTGGACGATCGGTTTAGATTCAGGGAGGACGCTTAGTCGATGCATGATCAATTCTTCGGAGATCCCGGGCATATCGGAGGGCTTCCAAGCGAAGAGATCAACGTTGCGGCGGACGCAAGCGATGATGCCCGTCTTCAGGTCTTCGGGGAGTGAGCAGCTCACCCGGAACCATTTTGACTCATCCTCGGTGTCGAATAGGACCTCCTCCAGTTCGTCAACGGGCTCGGGGGCGGGGCCGTCTCTCTCGGGTTCGAGTTCAACGGCGCTGAGGGGGAGTACGCCCCCTCCCCTGGTGGTGACGCAACATGACCGTGCTGCTTCGACGCTGTTTCGGACGATGCTGACCCCTTGGGGGGGGAATTTGAGTTTCCGATGGTGGGCCGAAGGTATCGCCTGGAGGGAGTTTAGCCCGGGCCAGCCGAGGATGGCGTTGTAGGCTGCCTTGACGTGGATGACCATGAAATCCAAGGACTCGGTCCTCTTGTCAGGGGCCGATCCAACGGTGACGTCGAGGGTAATCATTCCCTCCACTACGACCGGGACGCCCGAAAATGTGAGCAACGTGCATCCCGCTGGTTTGAGTTTCCCTCTGGATAATCTGAGACTTTCGAAGGTTCTGAGGAAGAGAATATTTACCGAGTTGCCGTTGTCAACAAGGATTCGGCGAACCTCACAATTGGCCATGTGGAGGCTAACGACGAGGGCCTCGCCGTGGGGTAGGTGAACTCCTTCGGGGTCCTCTCCTGAGAAGGAGATTGGCCACGGTTGTAGCTCGGGAGAGGGGCTGTACTAAATAGCGTTTGTCTCCTGGGTGAAGGTTCCTTGGGAAGTATCGGATCCTCCCCCCACCGGCCCCCCGGGGATGTAGTGTAAGGTGAATGGCGTATCCATGGATACCTCGGATTCGGGATCCTGACCCTGTGTGCGGTTTGGGTTAGGGTTCGGGGTTGATAATCCCCGGTTCCTATCACCTTGCCGACCCCGTGGGCCGTCGTCCCCGTGGGTCTGCCTCGGATGGTTCGGGGCCGGGTTGGAAGCGGCCCCTCCCCAGCTGTGGGTAATCTTGCGGTTGAGGATTACTCCCCGGAGGTCGGGCTGGGCTGGCCGGCCGACGCTCCTTTGGGACTCCCGAGAGGGAGCCTTGTGTTTCGACGCGCGTGGCCTGGCTTTATCAGTGGGTGGGGGCGAGTCCCGTTGGTTGACGGAGGAAGCAGCCCCCTTGCCTTTGGAGGCCATGAGGGTTCGGCTGTCGATGGCCTTTGAGGGTCTGGATCGGATCGGCTTCTGGAGCAGCGGTTCCCACAGACGGCGCCAACCTGATGCGGTTTATTTCTGGGAGACGTGTGGATGCACCAGGTGTGAGTTCGGACTCAATTTGTATTGGAGGAGAATGCAGCTCGTCTGCCGATCTTTGGTTGACCTTCTGGGACCTGCGATGGGCTCGGAAAGATATTGAAGGCTGGGCTCGGATCGGAAGGGTCGGATCCGAGGTCTTGTGTACCTGCAGACGGTCCTGAAACACCGGGGTTTATCCCGGCGGCGGACCCTCCGACGCTCTAGTCAGTCTCTGTGAGAGAGTAGCAATAACTAGGTATATTTAAGTGGCAAAAGATTCATTACCTCCAAAAGGTGGGTGGGGGTCTAGTATTTATAGAGAATCCCAACCGGGTTTGGTTCCACTTGGGGGCCGGGTCTGGATCCGAAAGCCCGTGGGCCTGACGTGGCAGAAGGCCCAGGGGGTTTAGGGCGGACGTGGCAATACCAGGAGTGGTATAGGGCTGACGTGGCAACACCCTTGGAGGTATTTGGAGTTGACGTGGCTGATCGTGGGTCTCCTGTGCTTCGGGGGGGAATCAGAGGGCCTAGGCTGTGCCAGGTCATCCTTCTGCCCCGCCAGAGAGGGGGGACGGCCTGTGGGACTGTCCCGGATCGGACTCCGAGGGCTACTGAGGCTCGTCGGTACGAGGAGGCCAGTATCGTGAGGGAAAACACGAGGTTCGGCGCCGACCCTGAATTGGTTCGGAGCCGAACCAGGTTGCTATCTTTACCTTTCTGAGGGGGAATTGTATTGGGCCCTGGTTGGGCCTCAGGCCATTTTTACCCTGTCACAGACCCTTCCCAGGGTAGTGCCCATGGAACTCTTCACAACCTTAGCAGGGGCGGGCCAAGTGACGACCCTCTTCTTCTTCTTCTCATCAAGAACCTTGCTACTCAACCCCGATTGCCTCAGCACAATTGCATCAAAATCCATGCCAGGTGCCTCTGTAATAGGAAACGCAAAGTGTTAATACAACAAAAAGAGATAACACAAACAGTTGAAGAAAATAAAACACAAAAGAGATCACGTACTAGGGTAAATCATGCTGAGACCCTCCAGAAGAGAACCTCCTCGGTCACATCTCTCCACTTCAAAGTCAGGCACTTCAAAAGAGCATCTAGCATACCCTCTGCCATGGGACTCAATCCCGGATCTGCTCTCACCCTGTTCGGGAGACTCTCCTACCAAATAGTAGGAATCCCCTACGGATCACGTGTAACACCCCGAATTTCAAAATACAACTGAATTCGAGATTCCACAGGATCTTTACACTTCTTTCGTACAATTTTACAAGGAAATTAAAACAATGATTACATCAGAGTCTTTTACATCAACAAGCAGCAGAATTAATAAAATACAACAATAATAAATGTACAACTGTATCAACTTTAACATTTAAGTAATCAACGGCATCAAATCATCTTTATATCTTCCTGTAAACGCCAAGTCCTGCATATAAAACTATGGGCACGTCAGTTGTAAGCAAACAATATAACGAATATACACGACCATCATCTCTATGCCGAAATATCATACACGGCCATCCTCTCTATGCCGGAAACAGTATAACGATTCTTAAATACTTTAGCAAACACAAACTTGATCACAAACAAAGCTACAAAGGGACTATCCTGTTGATGTCGTGTTGTGCTGTGCACTTAGCTCTTAATGCAGTTATTTATATTACATGACACTAATGCACACTTGTTCGGATTCTATGCATTCCATACTACATAGGTTCGAGGGCAAGCCCTTAATCGTTCTTCATCTTATAGGGTTCAATCCCTCGCCATGACTTAATCTACTACTGTAAATACGGTAAGTATCCTAGATGTTCTATGACATACGAACTCATGTCTAGGCGCCCTGGAAGGAATCCAATGCACTGACACATGACTCATCATGCAGGCATCCTGTGGTAATTCAGCTCCTACCATAGACATGATACCACCCGCAGTCACCAAACACCCCACGAACGTCACCACCGGAACGGTACTCTGGAGTAGTATTCACGTCCTATCATGACTCATCATGGGACATCCTGTGAATACTCTCACGCCGCTAATCCAATGGCCCTCATACTCAATATTTTTCTCTTACTTTCATCACATCTTTACTATGTATCTAATCCTTACAATATTTGTTTAAAAGAAAATCATCACAACCTAGAGCTAGCTTATCCTACCGGACTTAAATCAAAACAACGGAGACAGTCAGCCTACCTAGCTACTTCTCAAGAGACGCTCAACCCTCAGCGGTTAGCTCTCAAAATCACAAGTAAAACTGTCGGTCACTAGGGTCTCGCTTAGCCTCTAGATTCCAACAACTATCTCTTTCTAAAGAACAACAATATTTCATGATCAATCTCAAAATAATCATTTCCATTTCTTTCATTCACAAACTCTTTCTCAAAATATTTCTTTTATAATCTCATAACATGAGAACAGTTCAAGTCAATCTCTTAATCAATTTCATCATTCACATCCTTGTGTGCATTTCAAAATAAACTGTAACCCCTGTTTTCCTATAAATGTATTTTTGTGTATTTTCTATATTTTAAAAACTTTTGCTAATTATTTTTTCAGTTTTCAAATTTCTTTTGTCAAAATGTATTATTGGATTTTCCATTTAAAATCAATTATTTTAGCTGAACTAATTTTCTATGATTTTTGTATTTAATACAGTTCTTATTATTTTTATTACTACCCTTATTATCTTTATCATTTTATTATTATTAATATTGTTATTGGATTATTTTCATTTTATATTATTTTTCTTTCATTTTTGACCTCCGTGCGCTGTTTGTGCGCCGATCGTCCGTTTTTCGCCATTTTGAATTCTTTTTCACATTTTCTTGGTCTCATTGATATTTATTATTTATTTTTGGGTCATGATGAATTTTTAGAAGTGTTTTGATCAATTTGAGATTTTTGACCATTAAGGAGATTTTTAGGAGCCATAGAATTCATTACATTTTGTATCCCCATTTGAAATCTACCCAATATCCATTACCCAATTTTATGCCTATTAATTTCTATTGATATCCACTACCCATTAACCCACATTTGATCTCCTATATATACACCTAATACTAATTAATCCCTAACCCTAATAGTTATTCTCTCTCCCGCTCCTATTTGGTATCCCGGCCTCCCCCTCTCTTTGTATTCCCGGCCTGCCTTCCAACACCCCAGGCCGACCTACTCTTGCCCTCTCCAACCATAGCCGACCACTTATAACTCTTCCACCCATCCTTTTATACTACTTCGCTTCATAAAATACCTCGTCTCTCCTCTTTTTGTGACCGGCCAAGCATCAAATCAGCACCATACGACCCCAAGTCAGTGAACAACACCTCTCTTCGCTGATTTGAGTTGTGGACATCTCCCACTTTGGTTCGTGTGTCAAAGAGATCAACCGTTGGCGCGTTTTGCTCGTGGGTTTCGCTCGAAATCGCGTTAGAAGGCGTCTCGCTCGTGGGTTTTCTTTGCTAGGCTTGGATTCGTCGCGTTCGTCGTCACAAAGAGGCAAGTAACTTGTACTTAACTTCATTTGTATGATACAAGTAGAAAGTTCACCTAATAGGGTAGTTGAGACTAGAGACGGCCAAAAGATGGTAATTTTATTTGTGAGTTTCGTCTTTATTATGTAAAACAGGCCATAGATGACTTAGAACATGAGTTTTGATAAATTTATGCCGTAGGTTTCACCCAAAGTGCGACTTTGATCGCGTAGGTCAAATAGCGCATGAAACATGTTTGTTGGATTGCCCATAGGAAAATATTAGATTTTTGACATGACAGAAACCCTTAGATATGGTAGTTAGATAATGGATAGGCTGTGATTTGAATTTGGATGAGTTTAGATCATTTTTGTAGAAGTTATGACGTTTTGAAGATGATGTGGTAAATCTGAAAATTCGGGTTGTACTGGATGAATTGCTGTTTTTACCTGGAATAGAGTCCGAATTTCAACATGGCTATTTCTGAGTAATTTGTAGAGGACTTAGTCTATTTTCTAATCCCACTAGTTTCACCCCGTTTAGAGTTCGTATGAGTTAGTTATGATTATTTTAGTGACTGTATATTGGTAGTTTCCAGATTCAGTTCGTTGTAGTTTTTGTGGACAATTTATTTTCAAGATCTAAGTTATACATAATTTCATGCCACAAGACTTTGTCCAGTGTTTCACCATGATGTTAGGTAGTTCCCTGATTTTTGTGATAATTAAAAGATGAGCTTTGAGTGATGTCTTATATTCTTTTCCATAGAGCACTTTTGCTGTAAACTGCATGTTGCCCTATGTTGAATGCCGTTTTCACCCTAGTTCTAATTACTGTATGGATATTTTGTGTGAGATATGAAAGTTGGGTAATTGTATCTACTTTCATCCCGTTTTGGCGGAAGTGGATTTCGATGCGCTGTTTGCAAGATATGTCTAATTTTGTACAGCAGTGTTAAGGAATTCCAAATCCATCAAAACCAGGATTTGTGTTGCTTTTCATTTTTGATACCATATCTATACTTTCTGGAAAATTATGAAAATTATTATTTTGACTATAAATATATAGGGAATTACCCCATAATTTTTGTGGATTTATTTGATGACTTTCAATGCTGTTTTATGTGTTGGAAGTCATTCCCCTGTTTTCTGGCTGTACATGAAAACTGTGTTGAAATGTGGTTTAAGCCGAGATGTTGTGAACTAGTATAGGTCTTTATTATACTTGTTAGAAGCCTGTAAATGTCTAGTTTCCAGATCCTTTGACGGATCATGATTTGCATGCCTGTAGATCTTTGGATCACTATTTTTGTACAGACTGGTCTTGCTGTCCTGATTATAAACATACACTATTTTGCTCGTATTTGTGAAGGTATAGTACCTATACTTGCTGATCTAATTTCCTGAGTCTAAACCTGATTATAACCTGTTAGTTTGACATTATTTAGTACACTCTCATGCCTGTTGATGATCTTAATAATAAAAGAAACAAGCCGGCGTTTAAGGGAATGATCTAGTAGTGGATAATTCAGAAATGTGTACTCGGAAGGGGGCCCGTGTTTCCCATATTTGGAATTTGGTATATGATTTGAATTACTGTTTTCTGTACCTGAGTATACTGCCCTGCTATGGTCCACTACGAAATTTAAAGCGAAACTATATTGACTGTAACAACCATGTGATAAAAAGATGGCACATGAAGTGTTACCTAGATAGTAATAATACAAGATATTAATACATGATTACATGTTATCTGTATACCTGTTACCTGATTATCCTGATATTCCTATTACCTGATTCCCTGATACTTAATACATATTTACCTGATTACCTGAAAACCTGATAATTATACATGCTACCTGTTTACCTGTTGACTTTACATTTGACATATGTTACCCTTACCTATTAGTATATCCTGTGGTTAGTTAGTTTCCATGTGCTTGTCCTACTCTATTTTGTGACCCGGACTTGCCATTGACGGGTACTGTGTTTTCTCTTTTCCTTTTTCCTGCATTCTATGAATTGCAGATTTTGGAGGACAGGTTCCTGAAGGTATTGGCAAGATGATGGGCTAGAGGCTAAAATTTTGCTATTACTATTCTTGTTGCTTATTTTGGACAATATTGTATTTTGAGATTTGTATTATTTCTTGTATTTGGGCGATGTGACCCAGGATTATTTGTGTTATTCAGATCATGACTATTTGAGATTAATGCATTTTATTTCAAGTATTCTTATTGGTATTTGGTTCATATGTGCATGTGGTTGACTTTCCTGGCTTCCGACTCTGATTTTACTGTGACATGTTGTAAAGATTTCTTGAAACAGCTTAAGGATGATAATAATCATTCAATGGGCTTTTGTTACGTGCTCGTATTCCGTATTTTTGGGAAGCGGGGCGTGACATAAACTCAATCAAGTATTAATAATCATAAAATCTCGTATTCAATCTTATTCGACTTTCACATGACAGAAATCAAATCCAAACTCAAGAACAAAGCCAGTTCAGTTCAGTCGACTGTTGCTAAAGAATCAGTCGACTGTTCTGCAAAACTTTGAAACTCAAACACAACTCAGTCCGTTCAGTCGACTGTTGCCAAGGGATCAGTCGACTATTCTGCAAAACTTTGAAACTCAAACACAACTTAGTCAGTTCAGTCGACTGTTGGCAAGGGATCGGTCGACTGTTCTGCAAAACTTTGAAAACACAAACACCGAAATTCACGCCATTAGCAGTCGACTGTGGAAAGTAGACAGTCGACTGTCCTGCTGATAAAAATCGAATTCTAATACTTGACAGTCGACTGCCGACTCTAGCTCGGTCGACTGTCGATTGCACCAGTTGCAGTTTAAAGTGGATCCTGAATATATTTTTCGACCTTTCAACTGATTTGTACTTCTATAAAAATATAGATCATTTCCAGAATGTATTCCTTTGAAAAACATTATAGTACATGTTCTCAAATTCACAAGTTTCTCATAATAAAAACTTTCTTTAAAAATCCATAAAAACACATATAATCAATTTCCCAAATAGAATGTTGTCTTTTATCAGAAATTACTTTATAAAAATCTCTATACTCATAAAATATATATATATATTTTTAGGTTAGAACCGCACTTCTTTGCCACATTAACAACAAACAATTCTTTTCTACACATTTGCATTATTTTAACCAATGTCTTAATATGCATCAATTTCGTACAGATCACTTCAATTCTAACATTCCAAAATAATCATAACAATTTAGAGAATAGATTAAGCAATTTGCATCTACCACACCAATCAAAATTTAGCAATTCAACTCTACATCAATTTGCATGCAATCTCATCATACCAATTCAAATTCAACAAATAAATTATATATTATCTATCATGAAATTTCTACTCTTAAATTAGAAAGGATTTAAGAAACACCCACCTAAAGTTGAAGAATTTGTACTCAAATGAACTCCTAGAATTATGAGCTCCTAAAGAAAACTCCAATGCAACCTCCTCGAAATCCGTGCACCAAAGCAAAACCTCCAAGCTTACTTTCGGCAGCAACAGAGAGCCATCCACCAAGATTCCCGAAAAGCACCGCAAGTGTAGCACCTTCTTCTCATTCATGTGCACATACTATATATATATGTATATATACATAGATATATATATACACACCTATGAATAATGTATGTATAGTTGAATAGGTGAGTAGGTGGAGGAAATAGCAATAGTGGGGCTCGGATTTGACAGGAAGAAGAAAGAGGAAAGAAGGAATGGGGAGTGGTTAATTGTACTCCTATATATACATATGCACACATTGAATTGTATGGTGGAGAAAAGCTAAACATGAATGTTGGATTGTGTGTGGCTTTGCTTTTTCGGATATACACAGTGGAGAAAAGGTGAATGATGAGGGGATTAGAGAATGAGGGGTATTTTTATAGATTAATTAATGGGTAGTTAGAATAACCACCTCCCATATGAACACCACTAACCCCTTATTCTAAAATTTAAATTTACTTTCCCTCCTACTTTCAAAACCAAAAGTTCAGTTTTCCCTCTTCTTATAAATAACCGGGTCCTAATATGTGTGCACATCGCACGTGTGCACGTACTTTATGTACACCCCAAAATAAATTATTTATTTAATCCCTTTAAAAAAATTATTTATATATGTAATAAACATACAAAATTAACTTAAAAATTACACTTTTCATGCAGAATTAAAATAGACAGACACATTTAATGAAATTTATTTTGAAAGAAGAATACACTTAAACACGTGCACCGAAACACGTGCGTCACCCGTAAAATCGCAAAAATACAAAAATTAATTTTATCAACCAAAAAATATTTATAATTAATTGGAATGTAACACAAGAAAAATATAATCAATATACACATTCCATATTGTAATTAACACGTATGTGAAAACACGTGCATTACACGTAGAAAATTTATTTTAATTAAAATGAGAGAAAAATAAGTTTCCATTTATAAAACGAATTTAAATATGTTGTAAAAATAAATAATTGAAACCCATCGAAAATTTTGCACGTAACGGTAGAATACCCGAAATCGACACGTGCATCGACAATACGCAAAAAAGTACGTAAAATGTAAAGATTGAATTTTTAGCATTTGAGTTGTCTCAAATGAAATTTTAAGAATACGAGAATGCATAAATATTCGGAATCCAAAATACATATCAAAATGCGTTATGGATATCATCAATAACAGTACAAAATGCACGTGCGTAACACCCGAGGGCAAAATTGTCATTTAAATTTTGCGGGGTGTTACATCACGACTACGGATTATGAAGTACTTTTCCTTCCAAAATCTGGTCGAATCTAGATTATCGATCAACTTCATGCCCGGATGAGAAGTAAGATAATACCTGAACTCTATCTTGTTCTTTTGATGAAGCTTGTGGAGCACCCTCAACACATTCAACTATGGCCCAAACCCTGTCGCTTGACAGTGCAAGATGAAGCTGTTCACATGCCTCCAGATGTTCAACATGAACAGAACGAGGCTCATAGTGTACCACCTCAAAACTTCTCTAACAAATGGGTGGAGAGGTAGACGGAGTCCTGCATGAAAAGCGTCGAACGGGAAACAACACAACTCGAGAGATATTGGAGAACAAGCTATAACCCCAGGATCAAGCAACAACTCAAAATCCCATGGGATCTTGTAGCATGCCCATATACAACAAATCCTCCTTAGTAAGGATCGAAGATATACTGTCCGCCTCGTAAGACTCATGATAATCGAGCTCATCATATTGAATATCGTGCTCTATCAATTCCGATGTGTCGGGGAAGTAATGATGAACCGCTTGGAGATCTGAAAGAGAGGAGTAGCACCTCCCAAACTCACACAATCTTCTATCCTCATCCACTAATGTCTTCATAACAACTCAAGACGACCCAGCTAACCCCTTCCATTTATCTTGTAACACCCCGAATTCCAAAACAGACTGAATTCGAAGTTCCACAGGATCTTTACACTTCTCTTCGTACAATTTTACAAGGAATTTAAAACTTTATTATAACAAGTTACATTTAAACAGCGGAAGCAAATTTACATCAAATACATTAATGGAATAAAACAACACTTGAACAATTCTCTAAGCATCAATTCCTCTTTAGTCTTTTTCATTCACTTTGTCCTGCATGGAAACTGTGGGCATGTCAGTTCATTCAACTGATGCAAGGTTATAATACATCAATTTTCTCTTACTTAGAAAGCACACACTTGTCACAAAACAAAACTACGGGGACTATCCTATAGATGTCGTGTTGTGTTGTGTACTTAGTCCTTAATGCAGTTATTCATATTACATGTTATAATGCGCACTTGTTCGGATTCTATGCATCCCATACCACATAGGTCCGAGGGCAAGCCCTTAATCGTACTTAATCTTGTGGGGTTTAATCCATCGCCATGACTTAAACTACTACGGTAACTACTGTTAGTATCCTAGATGTTCTATGAGTTACGAGCCCATGTCCAGACAGCCTGGAGGGAAATCCCACACACTGATATGATGCATCATGCAGGCAGACTATGGCCAATTCAACCTCCATCATGGAACGATGGAACCACCCGTAGTCACCAAACACCCCACAAGCGTCACCACCAGGATGATAATTTCGAAGTAGTGCTCACGCCATGACATGACGCATCAAGCAGACAGCCTATGAATCACTCTCACACTGCCAATCCGATGGCCTTCATACTTGTATTTTTCTCTTACTTTCGTCACATCTCCACTAAATATCTAGTTCTTAATTTATTTGAATCATGAATAAAATCAATCTCCTAGGGTTAGCACTTTCTCTATACCGGTCTTAACCATTTACTCAACAATACGATCCAAACTTGGTCTTTTTTTTCAATATCTCATCTCAAAAATTTCTTTCAATGCCGGTATAAGGCTTAGTCACCCTCTAGCTTTCAATTCCATTTAATGTTCATAGCATTTGTGTATTCATATTCATAAGACCTTACATAATTCATCATGATATTTGATTTCACTTTCATGTACAATTTCATGCATAGAATAAATTTTATTTGTCACATTCATAATTCATTCTTTCCACATAATTCTCTTATTCTCATTTTATCAATACTAAGTCTAAAATTCACACTTTCGATTTTTCCATTATCAAAAATCTCTTTTCAAAACTCTTTTAAACAATACATTTATTCTTTTTTTTATCTAAAGACATTTAAAACTTGAAAATCAAATAGTCAGGGCAGTCGACTGTTAAAGCATAGTCGGTCAACTATTCTGCGAGGATTTAAAACTCGAAAATTAAATAGTCAGGACAGTCGACTGTTAAAGCATATTCGGTCGACTGTTCTGCAAGGATTTAAACTCAAAAACTAAATAGTCAGGACAGTTGACTGTTAACGCATAGTCGGTCGACTGTTCTGCGAGGATTTAAACTCGAAAACTAAATAGCCAGGACAGTCGACTATTAACGCATATTCGGTCGACTGTTCTGCGACTAAAATCCGAAATTTGGAATTTATACAGTAACTTAAGATTTTAAAAGAAAACCATTTAACTCTCTTTTTTCATATAAAAGACTATTCTTTTATTTGTACGAAAATGGTCACAAAGCTTTATGTCCTCTTAATTTGTCTCTTTTCAAAGAGAAAATTCTAATTTGATAATTCTCAAATGGGTTACTCTTTATTAAACTAATAATTTCCTCATTTTCTTATTTTATCAATAAAATCCAATCTTTCTCTTAACTTAGTCCTAATTACAAAATGTTCATTTTCTTTCGTTCCAACAAGTAAATTTGAGAATTTCTGTATCAATCTTACTAACAATAAACATGTATGATTTGTTAATCAATCTACTTTTATAGCATGGAAACTTCTCATAGTTCGCATCTTATAAACCACACATTTCTTCATATTGCATTTTTTTTCCACATACATGAACATTTCAACACATAGATTCATATTTTCTTAACAAGTATATTATCAAGTTATCACAACAATATTTCTATTCACATCATTTAATCAATTCTACTACTTATTTCACGTAATTCCACATCATTTTCTCCTTAAACATGGTACTAACATAACGTAATATTTCCTTTTCTTGTTTACTCTAACATGATCACAAACATAAACCTAGCATGGTAACTAGTTAGAAGTTGGAGAAAATTGCCCACCTCTAATGGAGAGAAAACAAACAAGAACTCCTAAGGATCTCCTAGAATGAACAAGGGAAGCCTTCTCCTCCTAGTTTGAGCCACTAATTGACTTCTCCTCCTTACTTGTATGGAACCCGAGCCCTCTCCCTTGCTTTTTGAAGTATGCCGGCCACCTCCTAGGATGAGTACACACACCAACTAGCACTCAATCTTTTAACTTAACACACTTCTAATCTCTTGCTCACAATTTTGTCTTTCTTTCTTTCTTTTTCAATTCTTTTTCAAGTGTAAAATGTGAGTGAGTGAGGGGGGTATTTATACTAATTTGGAGTGCAAATGGAAGGCTAGGATTATTCCAACTAGTTAAGGATCAAAGGCGAAGATGAATTAGGGAATTGTAGCAACTACCCATGATGGAGCAACCACCTCCCCACTTCACCCATCTCTCCCTCTCTCTTTGCACAATCCGGCCTATCCCATAGGTGCACTTGCACGTGCTAGTGCAATGCACATGCCAACTAGTACCCTCTACCAAAAGTTTTTTTATGTGTTTTAATTAATTGTTTACTAAATTGGTCTACACTACAAGTTAGGCTGATTAAAAGAGGAATTAAATTAAATGGGCTCACTAATGGGCCAAAAGACCATGTGCACTAGTAAATTAATTAATTAATTAATTAATTATAGTGGGCTAGAAATAGATAATGAGGCCTAGGATTTAATTAGGCTTTTAAAAATAGACTTTTTAAAAAAATAAAGAGAATAATTACTTGTTTATGCTATAAAGAAATATTTTTCTAGAAAAAAATGCATATGAAATTATACGTGCAAAACACATAAAATCACAAACTCTTATAAATAAAATTAAGGATGCTACAACACTCCCTCCTTAGAATAGTTCCGTCCCCGGAACTACATTTAAAGAGTGAGAAAACAGAAATACAACAAGAAGATAAGAAAAGAAAAGAAAAGAAGATACAAATCAAACAAAGAGCTCAGGATGATCTTTCATCATCCTCTCCTCAGGTTCTCAAATAGCCTCTTCAACCAACTGGTTTCTCTAGACTACTTTGACCATTGGTATCGTCTTGTTCCTCAAGACTTTCTCCCGACGATCGACAATCTCAATTGGAAGCTTAATGTAACTCAGATCCAACTGCAGACCCTTTGGCAGTTGATTACCTTTTCAGGAGACACCTGATAGCTTCACAAGAGGAGTTGATAAATATTTTGTAATAAGATGAATGAGTTAATATAATTTGTATTCTTGTTCAAGAATAAGATATTGGTTGTAATCGATGATGTAATGACTTTATTTGGCAATAAAATTTTTTAAAATTTCTGTGTTATTACTGTGTTGAGAAGCATTTGAAGACAAAGATTCTGGTTGTGTCACAGATGTTCGGTAATGGGGATCTAGGGCATTACAGCCTTGGCTTCTGCAGTGAGCGGAGGAGCCTCGAGTGCGAAAGCTGAGGCCAAAGAAAACCCCATGGAGGCGGGAGGTGATCCTAGGACTGCTCCAAGGGTAGTGCCCCATGGAACTCTTCATGACCTTAGCAGGGGCGGGCCTAGTGACGACCCTCTTCCTCTTCTTCTTATCAAGAACCTTGCTACTCAACCCCGATTGCCTCAGCACAATTGCATCAAAATCCATGCCAGCTGCATCTGTAATAGGAAACACAAAGTGTTAATACAACAAAAAGAGATAACACAAATAGTCGAATAAAATAAAACACAAAAGAGAGCACGTACTAGGGTCAATCGGGCTGAGACCCTCCAGAAGAGAACCTCCTCGGTCACATCTCTCCACTTTAAAGTCAGGCACTTCAAAAGAGCATCCAGCATACCCTCCTCCTTGGGACTCAATCCCGGATCTACTCTCACCCTGTTCGGGAGACTCTCCTACCAAATAGTAGGAATCCCCCACGGATCACGACTACGGATTATGAAGTACTTTTCCTTCCAAAATTTGGTCGAATCTAGATTATCGATCAACTTCATGCCCGGATGAGGAGTAAGATAATACCTGAACTCCATCTTGTTCTTTTGATGAAGCTTGTGGAGCACCCTCAACACATTCTACTGCGGCTCAAACCCCGCCGCTTGACAGTGCAAGATGAAGTTGTTCACATGCCTCCAGATGTTCAACATGAACTAAATGCGGCTTATAGTGTACCCCCTCAAAAATCTCTAACAAATGGGTGGAGAGGCAGACAGAGTCCTGCATGAAAAGCATCGAACGGGAAACAACACAACTCGAGAGAGATTGGAGAACAAGCTATAACCCCAGGATTAGGCAACATCTCAAACTCCCTTGGGATCTTGTAGCATGCTCATATACGACCCAAATCCTCCTTAGGTAAGAATCGAAGATATACTGTCTGCCTCGTAAGACTCACGATAATCGAGCTCATCATACTGAATATCGTGCTCTATCAAATCCGATGTGTCGGGGAAGTAATGATGAACCTCTTGGAGATCTAAAAGAGAGGAGTAGCACCTCCCAAACTCACTCATTCTTCTATCCTCATCCACTAATGTCTTCATAACAACTGAAGACGACCCAGCTAACCCCTTTCCCTTATCTTCTCTAGTAGAAAGGGGAAAAGATGATCACTCTTCACCACAGCACGTAGGGGAAGTCTCATTGCTGGAAAAGACCCCAGACTAAGGGTGGCAATTGATCCGAACCCGACCCGGGCCCACCTAGGTCCGACCCGATAATTATCATTTCGAGCCGGGCTCGGGTTCAATTTTTAGGCCCGAGGAAAATTCGAATAGGGCTCAGGCCCAAATCAAATTGTTATTCATGTAAATAAATTGAAATGAGTGTTAAAGTTTATAAATAGATTAATTATTCCTTGTATACAAAATAAAATGAAAATAGTCAAATTAGGTGTGAATTACTCAAAAGTTTGTACTATTCCTGTAATTCTTTTGATTTATCGTATATTATTCTTGATATAGTTTTATTTTATGGAAAAGTTATCTATTAGAACATGCATAAGTAGTTTGGGCCTAGGCCGAACCTATTTTCGGGCCTGGGCTCGGGCCTAATTTTTTAAGCTCGAAGAAAAGTCGGGTCAGGCTCGGGCCCTGACCTATATGGGACCGGCCCAAACCCGGTCCGTTGCCAGCCCTACCCTAGACATCGTATAAAATATTATAAAAATTATTCGATGTGACCCGTTCGGTCGGAAAGCTCGCCAGAGAACGAAAACGACTGCATGAGTTCTTTTAGAGAGAGAAGTGGTTGGGAAGAGGAAGGAAAGATGGAGTGAGAATGAGAAACACAGAACGAGGGCGAGGGGTTTTAACTAGCTCGAGGGCGACCTTTGGGCTCCCGAGCGTTGCGCTCCCAACAGTGAAGGGAAAGCCTACGCGAAAAAACGGAGGGGGGAGGGGGAGAACCAAACCATTGACCAAGTCAACATTGACAGGGTCAAATCAAGCCACGTCAGCAGCCACATCACCTGATCAATGGCACAAAACGTTGACCAGTCAACGTATGCCACGTTGGATAAGGGGATGCCCTAAAGCGGACTTGCCCCCGACCAGATAGAGCAAAAAATGCATCACGCTGGTGCCACCTCAGCACCACGCGGGCAACATGTCATCACCGCATCCGATCGGGGCATGTCCCCAAGTAGACTCACCCCCGACCAGAATGAGCGAAGAAACGTGCCACATGGTGCCATGTCAGTACCATGTAGGCACTGGGGGGGGGGGCAACCACCGAGCAGATGCGCCCCTATCAGAATGAGAAAAAATTGTGCAATTGGAGCCATTAGATCTCTCCAATTTTCGCGCCCATCATGATCAACGGCTCATATTTGATCAGGTAATTTACTTTTAACTTAATTCATTATGTTAATTATTAATTTGGATTCAATATTTGAAAATTCCAAAAAATAATAATAATTTGATTTAATTAATTAAAAAATTATAAAAATAATTATTAATTTGGAAAATATTTTAATATTTTGAAAAAGTCATTGTTAATTTAGAATAATTAATAAAAATTTGAAAATTTATAAAAAAAATTGGGAAATTTTAATAAAAAAAACAAAAAATGATTAAAAATTGGAAAATTTTGGGGAAAATCAAAAAATATCACAAAAAATCTAGAAAATTCAGAAAATAATTAAGGATATTTTACAAACTCAAAATAACACCGTTATATCCCGAGCAAGATTCAACCATCCTCGAAAACTCAAATAAGTTATGTAAACCATTAAAAACGGGCGAATGACTCCTCAAAGGTTGTGAAACTCAGTCTTCGGGAGTGGGGGGCTTGTGATATGGTTAAAAATAGAACCAAATCGGAACCGTTCAAATCGGGCACGATTCTTAAATCTCTTCGAAGTAAAATGATAAATTCTACCAGAAACCGGTATGTAAAAGGGAGTTGGGCCTCTTTCAAGCCTACCTACCCAAAACAGATTTGTCAAACTGGGTTGTTATAACAACCCAACATGAAGGAGTTCATGATTATCTAAAAATTATTTTAAACTCATAATTATGCATAAAAGGACGGTTCAAAAACCATATCTCTTTACAAGAGAAAGTCTTAACTCTATCTACACAACCACTTCTATCTCTTTATGAAGAAGAAAGTCAACTAATTATATCTCTTTGTCAAGAGAAAGGTAACTGACTCAATCTCTTCATGAAGATGAGAATAATCAACTCTATCAAAACACCGGGAAGTAGAGATAGATCAATATTTTGAAACAACTCCCAAAGCGACTGTAAATTACCTCCACATGAACTAGTTAATCAGTATTTTGCCACTAAAAACTCTCATAATATTTCTGAGTTATGACTTGAGCATCGAAGGGTCTGTCGCCGAGGCCAACCCTGGTGTTTCAAACTTTTGCAGGTCAATCAGGGAGATCATCACCATCCATATCAGATCCAACAGTTCAAACGAGTCAGATTCACGAATCAAGATCAGTTGAAAATAGTCAATCTCGGCGAATACTAAAAAGTCAGTTCTTTTAATTGTCTCTAAAAGAATTCACAATATCTGTTTACTCACTTACAAAAAATAGCAGCAACAGTCAACATGCATTAAGGTAAAGATCAAACAGGAGCGAATCCCAAATTAACTGGTATAACAAGAAAGATCAATCTCAAAACTCAACATACTGAACAAGGTGTTATTGTATTAACAACCCTAATTAGTATACAAGTAGTTCACTAATTGCAAACTTTATCTTTTCAAATAAAAAATGACGTTTCATATATTCAATAGACTCCATGTAATTTTTACACTCAAAACAAGGTCACCTCAGCAGTTTACCCGGAAATTCTAGGACTTGAATACTGAATATAAGAAACACGATTCAATACTAGGACATTTTTATAGGGAAAAATTATGCAGGCTTATGTTGCACAAGGTTCTAAATGTCAGAGGTCAAATATAATGAATTACAAGAATTCCATTTCAGAAGATCATCGTTCAATCTACTTGTCAGAGATCTCATAAAATGATTATAGTCATGCAAAAATACACAGAGAAATCTACTCATCTAAAGACTACGAAAACGGAAGGTATCCAAATCACGAGACAACATTTTGGTTGAAGAACATCTTCATCAAAAACTGAGGTCGGATGGGTTTAGAACAGCTATGCCCAGTCCTT
Organism: Hemerocallis citrina; assembly: GCA_017893485.1. Taxonomy (NCBI): domain Eukaryota; kingdom Viridiplantae; phylum Streptophyta; class Magnoliopsida; order Asparagales; family Asphodelaceae; genus Hemerocallis; species Hemerocallis citrina. The sequence continues at coordinate 217,694,624 of CM030361.1, read as the reverse complement.
TCGGATCTCAAAGAAGTAACTTATGTCGAGATATATTTTCCCATCATCATCTACAAACTGAAACAACATACACAAATGTTTCTGTTATTATTACCGATGAAATTTGCTGAAATTAAGACAGATCTTTCTTATTCTCGCATGTACCTTTGTTCTAGCAGAATAAGACCCCCTTGCAAATAAACCAGAAGGAGTAGTCTCTTCGGCTAGTTCATATATGTAGGGTTCTTTCTGAGGACTGAATGTCCCCAACATCTGTTTGTTGTTCTCCACTACAAAACATAAATCATGTAAAAGCAATCACATACATAACTTTTTTTTTGTTGAAGGAAATCACATACATAACTTACTACTTTGTATTTCTTAACTGTCAAGTAATAATAAACTCAGTGCTAACTTATGCTCATTTTTGATGACACTTAGGATCAAAAAAACATATTAGCCATTTTTTGAGAAAAAATTTGATATTGTCACCGCTTCATTAATTAATAATTAACGAAAGCAGTACAAAAAGTATACAAAAAGTATACATATATCCGTTCCTAAAAAGAAACAGCGGAAAACATTTACAAAGCTAAGCCTATATCCCTAACTAGTCCATTCCCTAGCCAAACTTGTAGACAATGCTTCTGCACCATGCTCTAGCATCTACTCTCCCAGATGTAATTTTGAATTCCAAAAAAATCTAATTTGAAATTCTAACTCCATCAAAATATCTCTCCACCCCAGAAATTCCCTCCACCTTTCCCCAAACGTCCACCATGGCAACAACCACAGCGACCATCTCTTGCTGGCATGGTTACTCCTTTCCAAATGACGTTGTCGTCGTGGATCTGCCAAACCAGCCCCACCGCGATGCCATCTTCCGATTGAGTCAAATACAGTCTTCAACCCTAGTCGTTGTTCTCGACTGTCAGGCCGATACTGCAGACAATCTTCATCGCCAACAAACACCACCGCCTATCAAATGCAACGCTTGCACTCGCCGATCTCTCCATAAATCTAATTTGACTTTCAAACAAAATCTAATTCGAAATTCATAATTACAACAAGATTAACTCTCCATACTTCCCAATCTACAATTTGAATTTCAAAAATCTACATTGAAATTCAAATTTCATTTAAATTTCCCTCTCCACCCTCTAACTCGACTATGAATTTGAATTTCAAAAACCTAAATTTAAATTCAAAATTCATCATCACGCACACTCTCCTTCACCGTCTTCCCCCACGTATCCTCTCCCCGCTCTCTCGAAATGTTTTGAATTTCAAAAATCTAAATTAAAATTCAAATATGATTCAAATCTCCTCCTCAACTCATCCTCTAATGTAATTTGAATTTCAAACCCTAATTTGAAATTCAAAAATCATTCAATCAATCAATCAATCAATCTCACATCTCTCCTTTTTACCCTAGCCTCTTCTCCGGCCAACCCCGATCACCCCGGCTGACCTACACTACAACAAAAGAATTCTACCCCGACGTTTCTACGCCGGCGTTTTAGTAGGTACGTCGGTGTAGAAACCGGATAGCCTAAAAGAAGAAAAAAATCCAACTCTACACCGGCGTTTCTCAAAAACGCCGGCGTAGGTAGGTATACCCCGACGTTTTTGCGTGGAAACGCCGGGGTAGGTCACGGATAAGACCTATCCCCAGCTCTCTCTCTCTCTCTCTCTCTCTCTCTCTCTCTCTCATTTTACTTTCCCCGCTCTCTCTCTCTCTCACATTTTACTTTCCCCCAATTTTTTTTATCTCTCAATCCCCAGCTCCCTTCTCCCGCCCCCTCCCCCGACGTCGCCCCTTTCCCCATCGTTGCCCCATCGCCGCCCCTTCCCCCGCCGTCGCCCCCTCCCCTGATGTTGCCTCTTCCCCCATCGCCGCCCCCTACCCCGCCGTCGCCCCTTCCCCCATCGACGCCTATCGTCGTCCCCTCCCCGCCGTCGCCCCTTCCTCTACACAAACCCTAGGTTTGTTCTTCAATTAAGAACAAAAAAATTATTATCTCTTCTCACTCTCTCTCTACACAAACCTTAGGTCTGGAATTGTTGTTGTTTGAATGTTCTTAATGTTGGGTAAACTTGTGCCGATAAAATAGGAGTTTGTTTTGTTTAGAATAGAAACCATTAGTTGTTTGTTTTTCTGTTCCTAAAAGCACGGTTGTGCTGGTAGCATATAGGTAGGAGGTGCTCCATGAAGTCAGGGAATGCTCCACGATTGTGCATCGTGGGTTTGTAGTTTTGTTTTAGCATGTGTTGTTTTGTTTCCCTATAAATAAGAACTGAGGCAACGGAAAACATCAGAGTTACACAGCACCACAATTGTTATCTTCTTCCTTTCTCTGTCGACTTGTTTCTCCTTATTTCCATCACTTAATTCCATCAATTTTATATATATCTGTTCTTGATGTGGGAACGGCGGCGAGCAGAGGAGCTTGAATTAACGAGGCAGATCTCAATGTAAGCGAACTTTCTTGATTATGTGGTACTTTTATTTTCTAAATGCAATTTTAGAGCTTCCGTCCATGTTTACTTGGCAAGTTTATGTCTATATTGTTGGAACCTTTGTGAAGGTTTAATGATTCAGACTCGGGACACTGATTTGCATTTCTATGTTTCTTTGGAATTGGTTATTTGCCCAAGTATGAACGTTTCATTAGTGATTGCTTTTGATGATGCTCTTAGTTTATCTTATGTGGTGAAGTCTTGGATCCTCGAGTTTAATATAATTTTGTTAAAGTGATGAAAATGAGTGTCTCATACCTGATGATCTTCTTGGTTCTATGATTGTTGATATTCAAGGAGGTTATAGTTATCGTATTATTAGTTGTTTATTCATTTATGGACCTTTACAATGATTAAAGGAGGATTATGTAACCTTTGACATGTACTGCTGTATAACTAGTGTGAGGTACACTTTCATGGGTAGTTCATGTAAACCCGCAATTAAATCTCTTATCTTATAATGCTCGAATTGTTTGAATGCTTGAAGCTATCTGAAGTAAAGCATGGAGAGAGTAAATGGGTTTGCATGTCAGGTTTTTAGGGTCAAGTAGTTGGAATAATGTTTTTGCACTTGGTTCTTCAAAAGCTGTTTTCAATGTTTTGTATAGGCTAATTTTCCTTTCTCAAGTTGTTCGACGTGGTTTTTAATTTTTTGATTCACTTCCTCTTGAAAGAAAGGATAAGTTACATGAGGATTTTTGGTTAATAATTGGTGAGCTTAGAAGAGGAATGGAATGCTAGAATATGATAAAAAATTGGCACTTTGATGCTTGCAGTTGGGATTTTTGGTTTTTTGAACAAAGGATAAGAACATATGCTACTTTTTCACTTTGATGCTTGTAGTTGGGATTTTTAGTTTTTTGAACAAGGGATAAGAACATATAAGGTTCTTTTTTCACTTTGATGCTTGCAGTTGGGCTTAAAGAAATTTTTGAACAGGGGATACAGTTCACTGATTAACTTAGCATTCATGTCTCCTTCCTGCATATGCAATTTATTTGTCATTCTGATGCTTGCAAGTGTTATTTGAGGTTTTCGGCACAAGGGATAGCTCAAGTTTTTTGTCTGAGCATGCATGAATGTCTGGTAAGAACAGATGGTCCTTACTTTAAATACTGATGTTTGTTGTTGTGTTATTCGGGGTTTTGAATTCAAAATAAATTCAAGGATAACTGATGCTTGCACTACTGATGCTTACCATGGGAAGTGATGATAAATGAGCAATTTGTTTGATCACTGAGTCATTCATAATCTATAATCTGATCCCGCTATAGTAAACTAACAGATCACATGATTATGATATGATCATGATCTTATCTAATCTGGTACGCATCAGTATTTAAGCGAGCTTGCAATAGCTCAGTTATCCTTCAATATCTATTGTATTGAAAACTACGAATACGAAATAACCAGCATCAGTATTTAAAGTAAGGGACCATGTGTTCTTACTAGACATTCATGCATGCTCAGAAAAAAAACTTGAGCTATCCCTTGTGCCGAAAACCTCAAATAACATTTGCAAGCATCAGAATGACAAATAAATTGCATATGCAAGAAGGAAACATGAATGCTAAGTTAATCAGTGAACTATATCCCCTGTTCAAAAACTTCTTTAGGCCCAACTGCAAGCATTACTGATTTTTTTTAATATACCTACCCCGGCGTTTATACAAATGCCGAGGTATGTGTTGTAGGGAAACAACCCAAATGAAAATTCGCCTACGACGGCATTTTTAAAATGCCGGTGTAGCTTCCCATCTATACCGGCGTTTGTAAAAAATACCGGTATAGACTCCACTAGACTGCGACGCCCGCTTCCCCGGCATTTATACCGGTGTTTTCAAAAATGCCGGTGTATTCTACACTGGCATTTATAAACACCGAGGAATAAAAAAAAATGCCGGAGAAGACGATCTGTGTTGTAGTGCTAGTCACTGTCGTCCATCACCACGTCTGCGGTGTAGTCGTGCACCTTCGACAAGCCTACCCCACCACCGCATCGCCATCAACTGATGGCAACCAACAGCCCCAACACCAACACTAGCAGTCCCGACACCAGCAACCAAACCATTCAGCAGCCCCGACGATGGCAACCAATCCCTTCCAACATCCGCTATTGATGACGACCGACGCACTCGCCCAGCTTGCCCCGACATCAGGTGCCAACCTATAATGGCCTGATCTCAGTTGCAACCCCGATGCCACCCTGTGCTATCCCACCACCGGTAGCCAGTCTCACCCCCGCATAAACCCCACATCACTCGGCACGTCGCATCAGCCATCGACGCCTTCCATTTAGGCATCGAACCTCCCACCGCGCCATCCACCTCTATACATCATATCTCTAAAGGGAAAAAACTCAAATTCTTTATTCTACGTCGGACCTCCGACGCCTACTCACCACCGCTCCGGTGGCGGAATGAGGGGTGGGGGAAGGAGGAGGAAGAGAAGGATGATGGTCAGGGATCCTCCTCCCTCCCCAACCGGAAGCTTATAAATTTCTCTCTTTGTTTTTGGGTTTTGGGGAGCTTCTCTCTCTAGAATTCTAGAGAGAGAAACTCATAGGAAGTGGGTTCTCCAAATAAACATATTAGCCATTGTAATTGGGTTATAACATTGGCCGAATATGATAAAAAAAACGGAGCTAACTTGATAATGTACCATTAATTTCTTCCCAATATAACTCTAATTCCTTCTCGTACTAACTCTAACATCGTCTGTAACAACGGGTAAAATTAAATCAAAATTAATTCCCAAATAGAATATCTTCTTTACTGAAAAAAACAAAACTATTTACAAATTCATAAGGATTTTGATGGTCCTCTTAAAAATTTACCCAGTCATTTGATTAATTGGTTTTCCTTAACAGAAATATTTCTCCATAATCATGACACATTTGTCTTTTGTATTCAGTTTTTTACAGCGGACTGTATAATGTCCTTGTTAGATGATATATTAGTTTAGTCCCATTTGGTTATGCATCAGTTTAGTTTTCTATTCTCTCATATATATAGGAGACACATTGTACTCAGTTTATTTAATCAATTAATAAAGAATTATTCTCATCCAATAATCTTAACATGATATATTACTTTAGTCCCATATTGGTTATATATCAGTTTAGTCTTATATTCTTTTATATATGTATGAGCCATATTGTATTCAGTTTATTCAACATAAATCTATTAATAAAGAATTATTCTCATCCAATAATCTTAACATAGTATCAGAGCCAATAATCTTATATCGCCTATACTAATTTTATCCTCGTTGTTGAGGTGGAGTGGTTCTCGTCTTCATCGGAATCACTCCACCTCCCGACCTCTCTCTTCCGCTCCCGATCAAATACCAAAACCCTAATCTCCCCCAAAACCTATAATCTCCAAAACCTCAGCCGTCATCTAACAACAAGATCCAAAACCCTAGCCGTCATCATCAACATCAACATCAACGTGAGCATTAGATTGTCATCATCAACTCTGGCAACTCTTCCCGCTGTCGATGCGGCCCAACTCCGGGATCGGTAAGATCAAACAACACCAAAACCAACTCTCCCCGCCGTCGACTTTCCCGGTGAACCCGTACGCCATCACCACCTCGTCACCCTCCATCTCCGCAGCAACCATGCTGCCTGCGACCCCCGAACCTCCAGCCACCGTCATCCCTAAAGTCTGGCGCATCCCGGCGATCCAATGGCGACCAACAAGGCAACAAACCTCCCCAGAGAAGAAGAAAAAGATCGAAACTTGAACATCGAATGGTGCTGTAGATTGAACCCCTGACCGCTATACCCAATCCTTGAGGCTCCACCGGCAGCAATTTCCATGTTCGCCTTTGCACCATCCTGCCCCTCTTTCTTCTCCCCATCAACCCCGGCCTGCAACTCCCCTTCGTCCCAATCCTGCTCCTCCATCCCATGGCGATGCCCTTCGTTGAGCGCCGCCACTACCCACATTCATCTCCTAAACCCTAACCCTAAATACCCATACCTCCTTACGATTTTCCATACTCGACCCGCTCCAAATCCTATCCCCACCCGTTTATCATTTTCCAATGTACATATCCGAAACCCGATACCCCTAACCCTATTTCCCACATACTCATCCGAACCCGCAACACAAACACATTTTCAGTTTTTCCAAAAAAAAACACCCTTTCTTGCAGGTTCTTCTGCTTCTACATCCAGATCGTCAACTCACTCCGGTTGATCGATCGTGAGTTTGAGATGGGTTATTATCATCATCCAGTTCTTAGTTCAGAGATGATATCCCACTATCATCGACAATTCTCAAGTCTAGGGTGAGATCCTATCATCGACAATTTTCAAGTCTGGGTTGAAATCCTATCATCGACAATTCTCAAGTCTGAGGTGAGATCCTATCATCGACCATCCTAAAGTCAGGGGTGAGATCCCATCAGTCTATTTCTCATTTCAGGGGTGAGATCCCATTACAGATCGGGATATGGAGATCTCGCCACTGTTCGGGCTGAGATCTCAATAGTGCGCCCCCACTACTTTTTTCCGTAACACTCTGCTTCTCAGTTTCGTCACATGCGCCATCAAGCGCCGTCACTGCACCACAGTTGGCCGTTTCTTCCACATCAACATCGTCAACATTCCAAACTCTTATTGGTTGAACCAACTTGAGTTTGAGAGAGGGTGTTAGATGACAGTTTAGTCTCATATTGGTTATGTATCAGTTTAGTCTTCTATTCTCTCCTATATGTATGAGTCATATTGTATTCAGTTTATTTAATATAAATCAATCAATAAAGAATTATTCGCCTCCAATAATCTTAACAGTCCTTATATGTTGCCTAGAACTAGCCAAGAAATAGAAGAGGAGGAAGATGGCCCAAGTGGGGAAAAAGTGTTAACTGATGACTTTATCTCTAATATTATAATGGAAGAGTTGGAGATGTAATGTTGTCAACATATAAACCCGTGCGTTGCACGTACAACTCCAACTCTCCCATTAATTACAACAAAAACAAATAAATAAATAAAATTTCACATATTTAAAACGTGCAACGCACGTGCAAAATAATTTTACAATATTTTTTTAACACTAAACATACACATATGTTGCACATACAACTCAAATTCTACCTATAAACACGTGCATTGCACGTACAAATCGTAACTTTTTTTTTCCTCAAAATATTTTTACCATTTACGTGTAATACACGTCCAACACCAAAACTATTTCTTAACACGTAAATCGCACGTGACAATCCTCCAATTCTTATCAAAACGTGCATCGCACGTGAAAAATACTAGTGAAAAATTAATTAAACATAATCTGATTAAGAAAAAAAAAATCAAGCATAATCAAGAAAGAACTACAAAGATTTCAAGGATTAATTTTGCAATATGCCTAACTTCTAAGACTTTTAAGCAATTGCATTAGAAAAACCTTGGATAACGGGCCATGTTTCGCCTTTTAATAACTTCCTGATTTTTTTATCAGAAAAAAAAAATTTAACTCCCTGATTTAAACTTATTTTCATATGACCTTCAAATGTAACTTCCATAAAACTCGCATTGAATACGTCGCGTAAGTGACCAAAAATAAATATACCCTCCTACTTGTAGAGGAGGTGATTTTCATCATAGGAGATTTGCACACGGATATATATGCAACACAATAAAATACATGTATAATGTAAATTTACAAAATTTTCTTTCCCAAAAAAACAAAGAGGAAGAAATTCAGATGATAATTAAATTAAGAAGGAAATGAGAGAGGACTTATTACCTCTCACACCAGCCTTCCACACCGTATTTGTGTATCTGAGGCCTGAAACAATGTTGTTACAGACGGTGAAAGAAAACTTCATTGTGTACTGACTTCCATCTTTGAGCTCAAATGCATAGCCTTTAGGATTCGGGACGAAGGGAATGGGTAAAACCAGTTCGGGACGACCAGGACTAACAATAGTAAGACTCATTATGTGTACTTCAGGCTCCAATGTCTCTGAAAAGTGTTCCCGGGGCGAGAAAATTAACAAAAGAAGTTATTGAGGAAGATCAATAAAAGAAATTAATGACTAAGAAAACAAAAAAATAATGCTATGTAACTCTAAAAGTAGTGTGCAATTCTGGTATCATCCTGCATGGATCTCACGTAGTGTGGAAGGCCGCTACTTTTTAAGTTAGTTTTTTCACTGTAACTTGATTTATGTACACATCATGGGATGTAATAATATACACCGTTCCTATGTGCCCAAGATTTTTTTAAAAAAGGCACTATAGTTCAGGCATAAGTATAATTCTTCTAACTCGATAAAAGTATATATTTTACCTCCTCCTACATCCTCAAGGTCAACACTTCCAAGAAGCTGTTCCTTCCACCTTCGCAGGCTCTCATCATCCTGACACCAAAATTATATCAAATCAATGACCAATACACCAACAAGCATACAACAACTAATAATGCCTCCAATATAACTATATATATCACAACCTTATCTAGCTCTAGTTGCTCCTTGAGAGCGACTTGAGGCCCCAGAGTAATTGTTTTCTTTTCCTCGTCTTCCTCCACTTCTTCTTCTTCGTTGACATCCGTGGAAGCCACAGAGGCAGAACTGAACTTTCTGCTATGGCTATCTTCATTATCACTGTGATCATCTCCACCTTCCTTATTGTGCTCTTCTTTGTCCGCCATTTTTGTCTTGGTTGGTTGTTGGAAATAATGTTATTCTAGTTGTGATCTTGGAAGCTGAATGGAGATCCAATAGCATTAGCAAACACTTTTCTTTTTTCCTTTTCTATCTTTTCTTTTAATTTCTTTTTTTTGGGGATGGTTGGTTAATTTGAGAAGGATAGAGGGAGAAAAAGAAGGTTATGGTTGAAAGAGTATGTCAAGAGAAAAAAAAGGTGATGGAAGGAAGACTGGGTTTGTGTCTGCTTTTGGATAGCAAGTTCTTTTTTGGGTTAGGCTTACGGGGAGGTGGTTTGAATTCTATTAAGATAATTAATTATGGAATGGATCCAAGTGGTGATCCGAGAGAGAGAACTCTTATAGCTATTTTAGTTGGAGTACATATGAGAATACATCAAGAGGTTTAGTTATTCACTCTAGATCATGCAATTAATCAGAAGATCTCGTATGCGAGGTTATGGTATTACTTAAGATCTCGTATGCGAGGTTATGGTATTACTTACAGTTAACAGTTTGTTGCCTGTAACTGTCACTACATGTAAGGCTAGTAAAAAAGATAAAATTCAGTAAAATTTTTAGCTGATTGATTTGAGTTCATATTAGGTCCAAGTTCTGCACATCTTGTTTGGTTTATCAACTGTAGTAAAGAAAATAAAATTCAGTAAAAAATTTAGCTGATTGGTTTGAGTTCAAATTAGGTTCAAGTTCTTCTTCGGTTTATCGACTGATTTTTTATTTATCTCTAATATTATAATGGGAGAGTTGGGATTGTCATTTGTAGACAACCTGTAATTTGTAGACATTCATTAAACCATCTAATCTGAACCATTCATTTTTAATTGAGAGTTATATTAACCATTTATTTACTCAACTGTTGTTAGTTACCATAATACATTCAAAGTTCAAATTTATTTATGACATAATTATTTACAAAAGTGTCACTCATATAAAATAAAAGTTTGTGCCACTAGCGGTAATTTGTAAAGAGTATGTGATGAGTAAAGGGAGATCTCGGGTTTGAGGCCAAATTACGTCTTATTATTTACTATATATGTATATATAAAATTAGATCGTGCATCGCAGTGTAAGTTACTAGTTGATATGGCTAAAAATGGGGTTAAATCGGAACCGTCCAGATTGGGCGCGAATCTTGAAGCTCGGGGGTAAAACGGTAATTTCACATACAAATGGGTCCGAAATGGGTACTAGATCTCCTTATCACAGATCCAATAACCCACAAACGGATCCACTCAAATTGGGTACGGGTCCCGACCCGAGGCGAACCCAGACCAACATGAGGCAAATCAGGGTCACTGATTTGACCAAGTCAACGGGCCTGATTTGCTCTCACCGGGAATCAGGGATTAGTTTCCTAAACAGACTGTGACGATTTTACTCCTGGCAGTTACACAGGAAATCAGGTCCCTAATCACTCCCCTGGTGACTATAAATACCTCCCCTCTACCACTGTGACCGGGTAATCACTTTTTTTCCACCTTAAGCTCTTTCTTAATCACCACTGATTACTGACAAGAGCGTCGGAGGGTGCGTCGCCGGAATCAACCCCGGTGTATCGCACTTCCTTGCAGGTTGTGGCAAGAATCAGAAGGCTTGGATCCGCTGTTCAGGTTTTTCTCGAACTCACAAATCTCATCTGTTTATCCCCACACCGAAATCAGCGGTAACAGATTGGCGCCGTCTGTGGGAACAACCACACGAACAGCCTCCGCATTTTCCTTGACAACTAGCCCTTCTCCAACCATGCCTCCCAAGAAGGTCCGGTCTAGGGGATCCAACCGCGGACCCAACCCCGCCGATCAGCCAGAAGAGGTCCCTGTCCACCCTGCTCCGCAGCCCGAACATCTTCCTCCCCCGGCCCAATAGGGTCAGCCTCCTCTTCCTAACCAACAATCCCAAATGGTCCTGCTGGTCAGAACCAGCGGAGGCAGAAGCAACCACTCCATCCAGACCATGTCTCTATTCACAACGCCTCCTCGGACTCCATGGCTTCCCATCACCCCCAAGCCTCCGATCTCCGCAACACCGTCCTAAATCGCCAAAAGGAAGAGGACCTTCGCAACCACCTAGATGAGAGGTGGGCCCGAGAGGGAGCCTCCCGCCAGCATCATGGTGAGCGATCTCCCCATCGCCGAGACGGTAGGAGGTCTCCGGACCGAAGGGGCCGGGCGGAATCTCCCGAGCGCCGTAGGAGGAGGCCACATTCCTCTGCAGATCGGCATCATCCGAGGAACAATGAGGCACCTATCACTCGTACCGAGTTCCTACAATTCCAGGAGACTGTTTTGCAGGCCCTCATCTTCGCCCCAACAACCTTAATACCCAGAGGGTTCCAACACCCCCATGGGTTCCATGTCCTCGCCACCGATCCAGAAGTCCTCTCCCGGCTCTCAGTCGCCAGCAGCACCCCTATAGTCCTCGCCAATCCCAGGACTATCGACGCCGCAGTTCCCGCTCCCCTTCCTATGAAGAAGAGTCCAGGGGATCGTTTGATTACCAGCGGAGGGATGACGCCCTCTACCGTCGTCTCCACGGGGTGGAGAGGCGCATCGGTCGCATGGACAAGGAGGAGGAGTCGAGAGCAGGGACCGTCCGCCCCAGCAGACCCCCTTTCTTTCGGACGATCATGGAGGCACCCATTCCAAGGGGTTTCAAACCTCCGCAGTTTGAAACGTACTCAGGGGAGTCCGACCCAGTTGATCACGTCGAGAGCTTCAAGACCCTAATGCTGATCCATCAAGCTTCCGACGCCATGCTCTGCAAGACCTTCCCGCCACCCTCAAGGGGTCGGCACGGGAATGGTACTCCAGGCTCGCTCCCTCCTCCATCTTCTCGTTCGAGCAGTTCGAGACGCTCTTTATAACTCACTTTGTGAGTAGCAGGCGAACGGAGAAGACTAGCCGCTCCCTACTCCATCTCTGACAGGAGAGGGGAGAGAAGCTGAGGGATTATGTGAGGAGATTCACCGTGGAGGTCAGGTCGACCGCCTCCCTCGACCAGTCAGTGGCGACCATCGCGTTCCAGTCGAACGTCATCAACTCCAACCTCCGGTCGTCCCTCGCCAAGAAGCCCCCGTACAACTTCGCCGATCTTCTCCTAAGGTGCGAGAAGTACAATCGGGCGGAAGAGGCCGAGTGCCTCCCGAACTTCGGGGGATCGGCCTCCGGATCGAAGAGGAAGGCGACAGAGGAGGAGGGGTCCAAGAAGATGCAGAAGGACAACGGCGGTCAGCGCCGTCCTCCCCCTAGGTTCGAGAAGTTCACTCCGCTCACCACCAATGTCTCCACCATCCTGATGGAAGTGGAGAAGGAGGGGGTCATACCCCCAGCTCCGAGGATGAACACCCCGGCCAAGAGAAGGAAGAAGGAGAAATGGTGCCGTTACCACCGGGACCACGGCTATGACACCAACGACTGCCGGGCATTGAAAAATGAGATAGAGGCCCTCATCCAGAGGGGGCAGTTGGCCAAATTTGTAAAGGCAAACGATCGGGCGGATCGCAACACTCCTCTGTCTCGGGGGGCTAACAAGCGCTCCGAGCGGCGTGATGAGACGCCCAAGTTCGAGGAAGAACGAGTTCTACACCTCATCCACGGAGGGCCCATGGGGGGATCCTCTAACTCCTCTCGGAAGGCCTTCGTCCGAGAGGTCAACTCAGTTCACAGCGCCCCTCCTCTCAAAGGCCTCGGTGTCCCAGTGACTTTCTCCGATGAAGACCTCGAGGGGGTCCGAACTCCCCACTGCGACGCCCTCGTCATCGACCTTCGCATGGAAAACTTCAAGGTGCAGAGGGTCCTGGTAGACAACGGGAGCTCGGTGAATATCCTCTTCCTCTCGGCCTTTCGAGGGCTGCAGCTGTCCCGGGACCGTCTTAAGCCGGCCGGTTACACGCTCCACGGGTTCATGGGGGTACCAGTAACTGTCAAGGGGGTTATAACCCTAGACGTAACTGCTGGGAAGACCCCTACTACCCGGACCGAGCCGATGGACTTTATGGCTGTCGACGTCCCGGCCGCATATAATGTCATCCTAGGCCGACCCGGCCTAGCTGCCGTGGAAGCTGTCCCTTCAGCGTACCACCTTAAAATGAAGTTTCCCCACTCGGTCGGAAGTGGGAGAAGTCAGGGGCAGCCAAGAGACAGCTCGGAAGTGCTACATGACTTCCACGGGGGGTCCGGTGCTCTCCCTCGAGACCCTAGAGATTCCCGAGCCAAATGTCCGACCCACGTCCAAGCCGTTGGACGAATTGGAAGAAGTACTCTTTTCGGACGAGGACCCGAATCGAAAGTTCCTCATCAGCAAGTCCTTACCGACTGCACTGTGCTCCGACTTGGTGCAATGCATCCGGGATAACCGCGATCTGTTTGCTTGGTCAGCCGCGGATATGCCCGGGATTTCCGAGGAGCTGCTAGTCCACCGCCTAAGTGTCGAACCGGGGTGCAAACCGGTTCAGCAGAAGAGGCGAAAATTCGCTCCCGAGCGACAGCAGGCCATCAAGGAGGAGGTGGATAAACTCTTAAAGGCTCGATTCATACAGGAGGTGAACTACCCCGAGTGGCTCTCCAATGTTGTAATGGTCAAGAAGTCCAATGGCTCTTGGAGGATATGCATCGACTTCACCGATCTGAATAAGGCGTGTCCGAAGGATCCATTCCCTCTCCCAAATATCGACACCCTCATCGATGCCACCTCGGGTCATGAGCTCCTCAGCTTCATGGACGCCTTCTCCGGCTATAATCAGATCCGAATATTCCCCCTGGACATTCCGAAGACCTCCTTCATTACCGATCAGGGCCTCTACTGCTATAGAGTCATGCCGTTCGGGTTGAAGAACGCTGGAGCCACCTACCAGCGCCTCGTCAACAAGGTCTTCCAAAGTTAGATAGGCTGCAACATGGAAGTGTACGTCGACGACATGCTCGTCAAGAGCATCCGAGGTACTGACCACGTGGCCGACCTCTAGGAGGCATTTGGCGTATTGAGGATGCACAACATGTGGCTCAACCCGAACAAATGTGCGTTCGGGGTCTCATCGGGAAAGTTCCTCGGCTTCATGGCGAGCCAGCGAGGGATCGAAGCAAATCCCGAGAAGATCAAGGCCATACTGGACATGGTCCCGCCCCGGAACGTCAAGGAGGTGCAGAAGCTTACGGGTCGGCTCGCCGCCATTGGCCGGTTCCTCTCGAAGTCTGGGGAAAAGTGCCTTCCCTTCTTCAAGGCTCTCAGGGGGGCTAAGGATTTCGAATGGGGCCAACCACAACAGGAGTCGTTCGACCAACTGAAGGCCTACTTGGTGAACCCCCCTCTGCTCAGCAAACCCGTTCCGGGGGAAACCCTCTTCATCTACTTGGCTGCTTCCGAGCAGACCCTAAGTGCTGTGTTGGTGAGGGAAGAAGACCGGACTCAGAGGCCCATTTACTATGTGAGCAAAGTGCTTCGGGATGCTGAGCTCCGCTATCTGAAGATAGAGAAGATGGCCTATGCCCTGATCATGGCGGCAAGGAAGCTCCGTCCATACTTTCAGTCCTACTCGGTTGTGGTTCTCACCGACCAACCGCTGAAGCAGATCCTCCACAAGCCCGAAACCTCGGGCCGGCTAATGAAGTGGTCCATAGAGCTGAGCCAACATGACATCTCCTACCAACCTCGGACTGCAATCAAAGCTCAGGCCCTCGCCAACTTCATCGTCGAGTCCACCATTCCCGAGGTCAGCCACGTCCCGAACGGACCCCCCATTTGGACAGTTTTCGTGGACGGGTCCTCCTGCAACGGGGGTAGTGGTGCCGGCATCATCCTGAACGGACCCGATGACTTTGTCCTCCAGTATGCCCTCCGCATGAACTTCAAGGCCTCAAACAACGAGGCAGAGTACGAGGCACTTATCGCGGGCCTCGGACTCGCCCGAAGTGCCGGGGTGCAGCGCCTCCGAGTCCTTAGTGACTCCCAGCTAGTTGTGAACCAAGTCTTGGGTAAGTACGAGGCGCGAGACGAGCGGATGGCGAAGTACCTCGCCAAGGTCCGAGCCCTCATGAGCCGGTTCGAAGAGGCACTCATCCAACGAGTCCCTCGTAAGGAGAATTCACAGGCCAATGCCCTCTCCAAGTTGGACTCATCCTCCCTCCAAGGTCTCGAGCAGACCGTTTTGATCGAGGTCCTCTCAAAGCCGAGCATAGAAGACGAGACATCCGGCTCGGTGGAGTCGTTGCCGGTCCTGCTGTAAGATAATTGGATGAAGCCGTTGGTGGAGTTCTTAAGGGACGGACTCCTCCCCGAGGACCCCAAAGAAGCACGCCGAGTCAGAACCAGGGCCGAGCAGTATGTCTTGATCGAGGAGATCTTGTACAAGCGCTCCTTCTCGCAGATTGACGGCCGATCATACCTAAGGTGCCTCTCCCCAGAACAGGCCGACTATGCCTTACAGGAGCTCCACGAAGGCATCGGTGGAGCTCATTCAGGGTCTAGGTCTTTGGCTCAGAAAATTTTGAATTATGGATACTTCTGGCCGACTCTCCTCCAAGATGCCGAGCGACACATTCGGCAATGTGGCTCTTATCAAAGACATTCCAACGTTCGATGCCTCCCTCAAGCCAACCTCACCTCCCTATCAAGTCCTATCCCCTTTGCAATGTGGGGGATGGATTTACTAGGGCCTTTCCCTCCAGCTCCGGGCCAGTTCAAGTTCTTGGTCGTAGCCATCGACTACTTCTCGAAGTGGATTGAGGCCAAGCCCCTTGCCACTATAACCGAGAACAAGGTGCTTCAATTCTTCTGGAAGAGCATCATCTGCAGATTCGGCATCCCCCGTGTCCTCGTAACGGATAACGGGACTCAGTTCACCGGTGCTGCGTTCCGAGCTCTGTGTGAGGACCTTGCTATCCAACAGCGCTTCTCTTCCGTCTCACACCCGCAGTCGAACGGTCAAGCAGAAAATGCCAATCGGCAGATCCTCACAGGTATCAAGAAGAGGCTGGACAAATGTTCCAAAGGCTTATGGGTCGACCAACTCCCCAACGTACTCTGGAACTACCGCACGAACAAGCGGACCCCCACAGGAGAGTTCCCTTTCAACCTCACCTATGGGTCCGAGGCGGTGATACCCCTCGAGGTCGAATACCTTCCCCTCGCCTGACAGCCTACAATGAGGAACAGAACGCCAGAGACCTCAGGGCGAACTTAGATCTGGTGGACGAACTGAGGGAGAGAGCATCAATTCGGCAACAGAACTACCGAAGGAGGGTCGAATTGGCATATAACAAGAAAGTTCGACCCACCAATCTCAAGCAAGGGGACTTGGTCCTGAGAAAACTGGCCATATCCTTCCCCAATCAGAAGAGCAAGCTGGCTCCGAACTAGGAAGGGCCTTACAAGATCACAACGGTAGTTCGACCCGGAGCATATCGTCTGGAAGATCTAGAGGGCAGAGAGATTACGAGGACCTGGAATGCCGACCACCTCCTGAAATACCAAGAAAGTGCCCCGACGCCTCTCTAAGTATTACAGGATATCGAGCCATTCCTCTCCTCTAACTTGTAATCTATTTCATAAGTTGTAATATGTAAAAACGGTTCGCCGTCGATTATCAATGAAGAATGCTCTTTCATACTTATAAATTTGCTTGCGTCTCTCCGCCTCTATCTTTTGTTTTTCTAAATTGATTTCAACCAATGGTTCGGAGTCCAATGTCCGGCTCGACTTTACCTCCTCGGCTCGCCCCCGGACGAGCCAGAGGTAGATCGCCGTTCGGAACTGCTCCCACAACCGTTGAACTACACCGATGGTTCGGAGTCCAACACTCGGCTCGACTTTACCTCCTCGGCTCGCCCCCGGACGAGCCAGAGGTAGATCGCCGTTCGGAACTGCTCCCACAACCATTGAACTACACCGATGGTTCGGAGTCCAACACTCGGCTCGACTTTACCTCCTCGGCTCGCCCCCGGACGAGCCAGAGGTAGATCACCGATCGGAACTGCTCCCACAACCGTTGAGCTACACGATGGTTCCGGAGTCCAACACTTGGTTCAATCCCACTCCCCAAGCTTGCTTCTCGGCGAGCTAGGAGTGGATCACCATTCGGAATTGCTCCCACAACCGTCGAACACTCGCTATGATCGGCGAACCCCAACATGGGGAAGGGCTCGACTCACCCCTCGACTTCGCGTGAAGAGGGAGACCGAGGCACTGTTCGGCATCACCGGCCGAGCACTCTTGTCGCCGAGACGAAAGCGAACAAGAAGGAGGGTCAGATCATGCTGCCCCCAGTCGGCTAACCGAGCAAGTGCCAATCCGAGCTCGCAAACGGAGAAAACTCACTTTCTCTTCAACTTTCGTGTAGGATCTCGATCAGACGGCCCAGATCTTGCCAGCGACGCTAAACGACAAGATAGCATTTTCTTGGGAACTGAGCCGCCTCGAGATTCGTACCAGAATCCAACGGCCCGGATCTTGTCAGCATCGCTAAACGGCAATATAGCATTGTCGTGGGGGGGCTGGTCCACCTCGAGATCTGTGCCTAATACCTACGCCTCAGAATGCGCCAAGACGCCGAACCACGAACAAAAGAGGGTTCAGCTCGGAGACCCTGGCACGACGAACACAATCATAAACGAGACAATTACGCAAAGCAACAAAAGACATGCTAGTTCATGAAAGAAATTTTATTAATGGTTGGGACATAATACAAAGCAATCCTTCCCTGGTTACAAGGCATTAGAAAACAAAAAGTACAGCGCCGACCCACTACACTTGGTTTTTAAACGGAAAAATCATCACCGTCCCGCTCGGTCGCCTGTCCGGCCACTTCGGCCGCTAGATCATCTGCCTCCTCCCGAAGCTTCGCCTCCAGGGGCCGCAAGTGACGGATCTCAGAGAGCAAATCGTCCCGTTCGGCGATTATCTTCGACAAATTGTGCCGAATACACTGAACCCGAAGGGCATTGCTAAAAGCAGTCTGCGAATCCTTGTCCTCTCCTATAGGGGTCGCCTCGGCAATCCTGTTCTCCAAGCACTGGATCTCGACGTCTCGCTGATCGAGGACGAGCTGAAGGTGGCCCCGCTCGCTTTCTGCTCGGCGTAATTCCAGCTCGACTTCATAGAGTCGCTCTCGGCACCTCACCAAACACGACCTCGTCACCTCCGAGCCAACCTCAGTCCGAACGTCGTTGTCCGAGCAGTTGGAATCGGCATCTTGAGCTGCCACCACGAGCTGAAAAGAAGAAAAAATGAATAACAAAATTTCAAGACATTGCCGAAGTCCAACACTTGAAGAATTTTCCAAACAAACTCTCAGATTCGTATTCAGATATAGTAGCTCTACATACTACAAGACCGGCCCTACAATAGAGTTTTACAACAACTAGAAGAAACATAAAACGACATGTTCAGGGCCTCTTCGGAAGGGGTACGCTTCGGTTCAAGGAAACACGAGGACGACGAGGCCTGACCTCCGAGCTCGATTCCAAACCAACGAAGCGTGATCCCCCTCTGCCACTGACCCTAACTGTGGCACCGACCGAGGCACCGCTAGACGAGACGGCTACACTACTCTGAGCGTCAGCAGGGCTCCGCCTAGCCACAGGCAAACGTGTCGCAAGTTCGTAGAAGGTAATCCCTCTCTCGCTCTCTTCGCGAGTACATGATGTACTGCAGACGTTGGCCCTCTCAGGCAGAGGCTTGAGTGACGCGACCTCTTCCTCCAGTTCAATGATTCTGTCTCTCAAAGCGTCGTCCTTCGCCAACTTCTTCAAACGAGGAGGACTTGACGAGCCCGAGGCGTTGGCTCGCAAGCCGTCGGTAGTGGTTGACCTCGATCCCCCTATCTATCGTGATCCTCCTAAGCTTGTCGACCTCGGCCAACAACTTTTTGCGCTCGGACGGCGCCTTCTCCAGCTCGGAAGCAAGCTTCTCTTCTTCCGCCGAGCGACCTTGCTCTGCTATCTCCAAGTGTCTGATCTTGGCCGAGAGCTCGTCGTTCTTCCGCTCGGCAACGGCAAGCTCTCTACGAAGCCGCTCGACCTCGCCTTCGGGACAAGGGGCTTGGGGTTGCTTCCGCAGTTGCTTCAACTCACGACAATACCCCCTCACAGCTGCCTTTGTCTCCTCCAGCTTCAAGAACATGAAAAACCGCCTCTCTCGGCTATTGGAGAGCTCTCCCTTCGTTTTAGCCAGCTCCTTACGAAGGTGTGCAGCCTCCGTGATCAGACCGAACTTCACCTGAAAAACAGAGAAGCAGGGCACAGCCGTACGCGTCCTCCATGTTCTTGAACATGTGATGCTCAGCCTCGTCCTGGACGGCCTTCTTCGCCTTTGCCACCTTAGACCGGTGCCTAGCCATGATCTTCTCGGCCCTCTTCCGAGCCATCTCCGCCTCCGACTGAGCATTGGCCAGCTCCTCCTTCAGCTCGGCATTCTCCTTCTCCGAGGCCTCAAGCCTGGCTGCCGTGTCCTTCAACAGCTGAACGGCATCGGCCAGCTGCTTCTCCAACCCTGCCACTTCGGCACCCCGTTTTGCCGAGAGGAGTTGCTCAGCATCGAGCAGCTTCGTAGCTTTGACACGCTCCGACCTCTCCCGGTCATACTCCTGTTCCTTGCTCGCAAACTCCTCGAGCAAGAAGTTGAAGTGGCAGAGGGTCTGAAAAGAGAACAAACCGTTAGAGTCCGAACCCAGGAACATAGAAAATTTCAGAAAAAGTTTCAATAGGAAAGTGTTCGGTCCACTTACCGACATTGTGTTCCGAGCGATCTGCATTGTCGCGTCCCCAACCAGCCCAGCCTTAAGGGCCGCTCGATCCTTGGGGGTCGGCAAGTGCTTCACCGCTTCCATACAGATGTTGCCGTCGCCCAAAAAATCATCGACATTCATCACTTGCCAGTTGAGGACGAAGATCTGCTTGTGCCTCTCGGTCAGGATCTTCTCCGCATCGGCAGTGAGGGGCAGAACTTGGAGGGATAGCACCTCTTTCACGCCGAACGCCCCGCTCGACGAGCCGGGGGCATCCCCTTCCCCCGTCGGTGCCGGCGCATCGGAAGCTGGAGGATCGGGGACCGCGACCTTCTCTTGCTCGGGACCGGCCTCCGGGACAACGACCTTCTGCGGGTCGGCAGGTCTTCGCGACCGAAGGCATCTTCTGGGCTCGGCTGCCCTGAGGCCCTGCCGAGGGTCTCTTCTTCCTCGACCCCTGTTCCTTCGCCTTGGCCTTCGCCATCAAAGCCCTGTAGTCCATCTTGGAAGATTCTGCGCAAGCCAAATGAAAAAACTTAGAAGAATTTTTCAGGAACTTTACGCAAAGAAATAAAATACAAGAATCATACTAGGGTCGATCAGACTGAGACCCCCCCGGAACAAAGCTTCCTTGGTAATGTCTTTCCAACTTAGCGTTGGCAAGGCAAGGAGCTTCTTGAGGACTTCAGCCTCCTCATCACTCAGTACCGGCTCCTTCTTAGCTCGCTTGGGCAGGCCCTCCCTCCTCCAAGCCGTCGGTATTGCCCAAGGCACAGGAGCTCGGATAATAAAATACTTCTCCTTCCAATGTTTGATTGAGTCAGGGTTCTCGATCAACTTCACGCCCGTCCGCGTGGAGAGGTAGAACCTCTGTTCGTTCCTGTTCGGCTGACAAGGGCGGTAGAGGCTCCGAAAGAGGAACAAGCTTAGTTCAGCTCCGACCTCTTGACACCGGAGAAAAAATGCCAAGACATGCCTCCAAGTGTTTGGCATCCACTGGGCGGGGCTCAAACCGTACCAAATGAGA
Organism: Hemerocallis citrina; assembly: GCA_017893485.1. Taxonomy (NCBI): domain Eukaryota; kingdom Viridiplantae; phylum Streptophyta; class Magnoliopsida; order Asparagales; family Asphodelaceae; genus Hemerocallis; species Hemerocallis citrina. Next base: position 217,673,698 of record CM030361.1, on the reverse strand, counting down.
ACCTCTACAATAAATGGATGAAGCGGAAAACAGAGCTCGGCATGCAAGGATTCAAGGGGAAAGACACACACGTCAGTCGAAGACGACGTGGAGGCTCAGAATCCCGGTCCGGGGAAAAGCAGCCCGTACTCGACTGGAATCTGGAACCCAGCTCGGATCCGGTGCAGATCGGCCTCGGTAAGAGACGAGATGGTATGGTCCACCTCGGATAACTCTCTCGGTTCATTCTCCTCCACGGACTTGGTGGCTGCCCTGAGTCACCTTCTCTAGCATCTCCTCGGAGTACTCCCGAACGCCTCCCACGCTCGACAGAACAATAGGCTGCCGACCGAACTCCCCCACCATCTTCGGCTTCTCGATGATCGTGACCACTCCTTTACCCTTCTGAGACTTCGCCACGACCTCCTGGGGCGGCTCAGCTACTTCGCCCTCCTTGCTCTGCCAAACAACGCTCTGATCGGTCGGCTCTATCACCTCTTTCCCTTTGCCCTGCTCGGCCTACGACTTGGTCCGAGGTGGGGGTCTCATCCGAGGAAGTAATCTTAACCATTTTCTAGAGAGAAAGGAGAGAGACTGACCTTGAAGTGACAACTATGGTCGGAAAAGTTCACCGGAGCCGAGGAACGCCTTGCCGCGACAGCTAACAGCGCCACCCAGGAGCTAAAAACTTCGATGGTGAAAGTAAAAACTGGAGAGAGAGAGTGAAAGTGAATAATGAGACTTGGAGTGAGGTGGGGTGAAGATTTATAGTAAAAAAAGAAAAGTTCCTTGGACTTCCAAACGTAAGGGCGCGACTTTTGGGCCGCTCTCGAAACGTCGCGAAGGCCCAAAACCACTTTGTCTTTTCACCAAGTCAAGTAGCTCAGCACAGCAGGATTTAAACCCGAGCTACGTGCGATCCGAACCAAGCAGCAAAGGGCCCGGTCGGCCAACCGAGCAAGTGCCAATCCGAGCTCGCAAATGGAGAAAACTCACTTTCTCCTCAACTTTCGTGTAGGATCTCGATCAGACGGTCCAGATCTTGCCAGCGATGCTAAACGACAAGATAGCATTTTCTTGGGAACTGAGCCCGTCTCGAGATTCGCCCCACCATCTGACGGCTCAGATTGCGTCACGTCGCTCGGACAACCGTGCCCTCGGATCCCGGTCGACCAACCGAGCTAGTGCCTATCCGACGGTCCAGAATGTCGCTCGGACAACCGTGCCCTTAGATCCCCACCTCTGTCTAAAGAAGCCAGGAAAAATTTTGAATTAAAAGTTTTAAGGTACCGCCCTCGGCGAGCTCCCAGGCCCTAGGTCTCGGTCGGCATCCCTCTCACCTGTGAGCAAAACAAAGCCTGCGGCCTCGGAGTCGAAGCCACAATTTGTTCAGGGATTAGAGAGAAACCACCGACTCACGGGGCCCGGTTAAAAAGCAGATCGGCTCACCTCCCATCTCTAACTCCTTCGGGCTGACAACCATCAGGAGCCGTCAGCCCGTAAGGAAGACAGAGATCGGAAGAGACCCATCCTTCCGAGGCACATTGTCCCCCGGATCCAGACTTTGGTCATCACCTCTTCCACCATGATCTCCCCTGACCCTGACACCCACATCGGGACTGTCAGAGTCAGGAGAAGATCATGGTGGAAGAACTACCACCCGTCCCTCTGGAGCAACTCATCCCTCGGGTCCGGACTACGGTCGTCACCACTTCTGCCCTGTTCTCCCTCGACCCTGACATCCGCATAGGGGCCGTCAGGATCGGGAGAAGAACAAGGCAAAAGAGTGACCACCCCTCCGAACCTCTCGAGGTTAAAATTTTCACAAGACAGGCATCCGCCTTGACTCCGGTCGTCACTTCCTCTGCTATGATCTCCCCCGACCCTGACATTCGCATCGGGGCCGTCAGAACCAGGAGAAGACCATAGCCGAAGAGCAACCACCCAAGGCAGATGCCTCCGAGGGCTAAAACCCAACATTTTTTGTGACAGAAATGACAAGGGAAATGGGGTACTTATAACCTACCCTCCAAGAACCAGCCATTATGACCCTCGGGAGTTGAAACGCCACGCATTAATTGAAGGGCACCATTCTTAATGATCTCGGGAAGTTGGAACGCCGCAAAAACCCCGGGACACCATTAATGCCCATGGGAACAGAACCATCTCGGAACTCGTTCCGCCAGTCAACGGCCCGAACCGCCATACCACGCTCGGATCGCCAAACAGTCGGAGCTCCGGTCGGCCAACCGAGCAAGTGCCATTCCGAGCGTCAAAACGGAGAAAACTCACTTTTTCCTCAACATTCGTGTAGGATCTCAATTAGACGGCCCAGATCTTGCCGATGGTGCTAAACGACAAGATAACATTTTCTTGGGAAACGCGCCCGTCTCGAGATTCGCGACACCATCCAATGGCTCAGATTGCGCAAGTTGTTCGACCAGCCGAACCCTCAGAGCTGCGGTCGGCCAACCGAGCGAATAAACATTCGACGTCCCAGAAAGTTGAAGAGAGGCAGCCGAACCCTCAGAGCTCCGGTCGGCCAACCGAGCAGACACCCATCCGGCGGCTCAGAATGATGCTCGACCAACCGAACCTTCAGATCTCCGGTCGGCCAACCGAGCAGATGCCCATCTGGCAGCTCAGAATGACGCTCGATCAACCGAACCTTCAGATCTCCGATCGGCCAACCGAGCAGATGCCCATCTGGCAGCTCAGAATGACGCTCGGCCAACCGAACCCTCAGATCTCCGGTCGGCGAACCGAGCAGGTGCCCATCTGGCGGCTCAGAATGATGCTCGGCCAACCGAACCCTCAGCTCTCCGGTCGGCTGCCGAGCAAGTACCATTCCGAGCTCGCAAACGGAGAAAAAAACCACTGAGCGACTACGACCATTAGATCTCTCAGAAATTCGCGCTCTTGGTGATGAACGGTCCAGATTGCGCCACGTGCGCTAAACGACAAGATAGCATTTTCTTGGGAAACGCGCTGATGTGTCGGATTTATATACAAATATTTGTACTCATTTACCTATTAAAATGACTTGTTTTCGCTGATATTGTCTATAATTCATCTTATTTCTATTTGATTTCATTTAATTAATTATTTTTGAAGAAATAATATTTTTGATGCAAAAAAGTAAAGAATTGTGGAAAAAATCAACAAACAAAGTAAAATAATTGATTTATCGATTTTATTGTTTTGTTGAGTTAAAATTGCGACAAATAATGTTAAAAGGATTTTTATAAGCTAATATGATTTGTAGTTAGTCTAATTAATTTTAAACTAATTAATTTTATTTAAAATTCCTAATTTCTAGTATTATTTTGTGTATGCAGCAGCACGTGGTGGGCAGAAAAGGAAGAAAAGAAAGAAAGGGAAATAAATAAAATTCTGGGTTATAAAAGGAAGGAAATAAAGGAAGAATGTGGACTTTTATGCAAAAAGCGCAACCCTAATTCTCCTTCCCGTTCTCTATAAGAAGAAGCAAAGAAGAGAGAGATGAAAAAAGAGGTGACGGCTGTACAATAACACAAAAGAAAAAAAAAAGAAAAAGTAAGGGAGAGAGAGAACATGCGCGAGTTCCAAGGCAAACAATACTGTGCGGGTAGTAGGGATTGCATCTTCTTCAAGTGCAATTTCTGAAGTGCACCCGACAGCTGGCAGCCCCTGACTCGCGCGGGACTCAAGGTGACGTGACTCCCCCTTTTCCTTCTTGCGTGCTGACATCGAACCAAAGAAGGAGAGAGAAGTAGCATACTTGAAGACTTCTTCCACTTCTTTCTTCAAAGTGACAGCCGCATACATCAGCAGCAAGAGGTGACAGGTCCAGACTGCTGAGAGGTTGACTCGGTGACGTGGCGATCTGACGGCTCGACGCGTTTTCAAAGCTTCCGGGTTTTGGTATTGTGAGACAGGGGTGCATACATAATTTTTTATTATAATTTTTTGTACTTCTTCTTGTTTAAATATTTGTAGATGCAACCCGAACATTTCATTAATTGCAAATCCAACATGAACTGAATTTATTATTGTTCTAGAGGCTAAGATGTAGCCAAGTTTTGTAGAACACAAATTTTAAATCCTTATTATTATCATATTTTTCCTGATTGTGTTTTAATTTTTATTATTTATGCGTACAACATGGTGGATAGACATTTGTATGATTTTTCAAATCACAAAGAGACCGAACAGGTTATTTGTGATTAATAAAAATTAAGAGCGTATATTGGAGGACGTGATCGTTAAGAAATCCAATTTTTCAATTAATAATTTGGTGGATAGACGAATGATTAATTGAGAATAATTTTAAACTACGTTGATAGAGTGGTTAATATCTTTAGGATTTTGGTCGACAATTGGGAAAGATAATATTTTTATTTATAAGGAATTATAATTTGTGTGTGTGATAAACGAGGTGAACCAAGAGCCCTAGAACAAATTTTACCAATAAACAAAGTACAAGAGCTTCATAGTTTAACAGCCCTATCCTTCTTCACCAATTTAGTTAGATTAAATTAGATTAGAGTAATTTAGTTGTTTTATTATTCATAAAATTTGATCTTCCAAATAGTGATTCATCTAGTGATATCGGTACTCAGTAAAATATCTAGTCCCTGTGGGTTCGACACTCTACTCATTTATCTATATTACTTGTGCGATTTTGTACACTTGCAAATTCAACATCAAGTTTTTGGCGTCGTTGCCGGGGACTAGTTATTCTTTTATTGATATTGAAAATTGCTAGATTATTGCTAATTTGGATTCTTTGTAATTATTTTTATTTTATTATTATTTTACATCTTTTATTTTCTTTTGACTAACTTTTATTTATTATTTTTTTTCTTATTTTAGTTTTTTTTAGTTTTTCTATTTTTTTTTCTTTTTCTTCTTTTTCTTTTTCGATACGTACATTTCAGGACATACACGTACATTGCCATGGCGAACGATGAAAATAGGCCTTTGAGAGACTATGCTATGCCCTCAATTTATGAGTCAAGCATAAAGAAGCCGATTATTGAAGCTAACGATTTTGAAATTAAACCGGCGATGTTTCTAATGCTTCAACAGACTGTTCAATTTTGGGGACTACCACAGGAGGATCCTTACGCTCACATTGCAGATTTTTTGAAAATTTGGGACACTTTCAAGTACAATGGTGTATCAGACGATGCAATCAGATTGAGGCTCTTTCCTTTTTCACTACGAGATAAGGCGAAGGCTTGGCTACATTATTTACCACCAGGTAGTATTACTACTTGGGAGGGACTTGCACAAAAATTTCTAACCAAGTATTTTCCTCCAGCAAAGACCGCAAAACTAAGGAAAGATATTGTCACATTTATGCAATTTGAGACCGAGTCTTTGTATGATGCATGGGAAAGGTTTAAAGAGTTGTTGAGAAAGTGTCCTAATCATGAACTACCAAATTGGCTGCAAATGCAAATATTTTATAATGGTTTGGGAGTTACACATAGATCTATGGTTGACACAGCAGCTGGTGGTGCACTGATGAGCAAAACTTACACAGCAGCCTATGATCTTTTAGAGGAGATGGCATCAAATCATTACCAGTGGTCTTCAGAGAGAACGATGCCAAGAAAAGTGGCTGGAATTTTTGAACTTGATCCTTTTTCTACTTTAAATGCAAAAAATGATATTTTATATAAACAAGTAGAAAATATAAATTTTAATGTTATGCAATCTAATATGATTTGTGATCTTTGTGCAGGAAATCATGCAAGTTCAGATTGTCAAGTGGGAAACCCTTTTGCTCCATCAAATGCCGAACATGAAAATTTTGTGTCAAACTTTCAAATGCAAAACAATCATTATGCAAACACATACAATTCAGAATGGAGAAACACCCTCAATTTTTTATGGAACAACAATCAAGAAGTAGTTATACAACCTCAACATTTTTCACAGCAAGAAAAGAAGTCGACACTTGAAGACATGTTTATGCACTACATGCAAAAGACAGATTTGGCAATTCAAAATGTTGCAAATTCAACTTCGGCTTCCATCCAAAATCTTGAGGTACAAATTAATCAAATTTCAAATATTCTTAATGACAAAACTGCAGGAACATTACCAAGCAACACAGTTGTCAACCCCAAGAAAGATGTCAAAGCAATAACACTAGGAAGCGGGAGGACAATTGAGCAACCACAAGAAGAAAATGAAGAACATAATGTGGTTGAAAAGCAAAGTGAGATTGAACAAATTGTGGAAGAACAAATTCAGTATGAGCAAGTAATGTATGATGTTTATAATTCCACAAATTTTTCTCCCGAAGAACAGTCATCTATTCAAGTAAGTGAAATTCATTTAATTGTGGGCGAGAAACACAAGGCTAAATTTGAAAAATCACCAATCGAAGTATGTCCAATAATTTCAGAAACTTTTGAAACTAAGAAAGAAAATATTTTTGAACATGTCATGTATTTGGATGCTGAACCTTCTATTTATTCAATTTTTCAGCATAAATTCAAAGAGGTGGGGGAATTAAAGACATCATCATCTAAAAGGAAACGCCTCAAATTGGAGCTTGAACCAGATCCACACAAGAAGAGAAAAATTAGAAAGGATGTTTTAATGTTGTTGGATCTTGGCGTTACATAACCATCTCACCCCCATGTCTGGCTGAAGACTTAAAACTTAGCGCTTCTTGGGAGGCAACCCATGTTTTATTTTATTGCATTTAGTTTTGATTTATCTTTTAGTTTATTTTATTTTTATTTTTGATTTTATCTTGTAGGATTGCACAAATTTGAAAGTCGCCAGGCGGAGCTGTTTTGAATACCTGCATTGATGGCTGTTTTTGAGCAGCATGGAGTCAGAATCTGAAAAAGTGATTCAAATAGAAGTTGTAGACAATTGTCTTAGCTTTCCAGTAAAAAAAGATTCAGCCCATTTTGACATCTACAGCTCCAGATATCGCCAAAATACTGAACACTGCGCGTGCAGAAATTTAAAGACGAATCAGGGGAGATATTCTAAACTTTTTGCATTCTTTTTGTTTTTCTTTTTCTTTCCCATTGAGGACAATGTGATATTTAAGTTTGGGGGGAAGGTTTACAAATTTATTTTTATTTTTATTATTTTTGAAAAGAAAAACAAAACAAAAGGATTATAATTGGGCTCACCATTACACATTTTGAGTTCCTTATTGTGATAAGCATTGAAACAATTTTTTTTGTATAAACAATTTTTTTTATAAAGCAATATTAAGCATACTTATTTACTTTGGATTATTGAGTTTCATAATTCCTTACAAAATTGTGTGAGTCATGCTATTATACATAAAAGACAAATGTGATGCTTTTTCTCGTGATTATCCCCTTTGATCTAGTCCTAAACAGGGTTTAAGTAAATAGAGTAATAATGAAAAAAAAAAAATTAGAATAAAGTCAATCTACTCCAATGTTTTGAGTTGCTTAGTAACTAGGGGTATTCATCACAAATGTTTACTTTTACGTAAAACGGCAACTTGAAATATGAGCATGCAAAGCACTATAAGTTTGTGACTTGTTGAGTAACCGGGTGAATTCATCACAAATGTTTTGCATTCGCGTCAAAAGGCAAGTGACAACTTAGAGAAGAGACTGAAAAAAAATTATTCTTAAAAAAAAAAAAAAAAAAGAAAAAAACTCTAGTTTACTACTCGGTTTGTAGTAGAGAGAAGGGACAATCACAGATTGAGTTGTTGCATAATATAATTACATTAATTGCATGAAAAATGCGATTGGGTTGGGAGTTATGAATAAATAATTGCACTGGAGAAAATGGGTATGCTTAGGTTGACTTTATTTGCAATTGTTTATATTTTTAAGTGAAATTTTGATGCTTACATGATAAGATCTCTTAGTGTGATGGGTTGAGTCTACTATTATTATTCCCTTGTTTATTATTCTACTTTTTGCTCGAGGACAAGCAAAATCTTAAGTTTGGGGGTATTTGATGTGTCGGATTTATATACAAATATTTGTACTCATTTACCTATTAAAATGACTTGTTTTCGCTGATATTGTCTATAATTCATCTTATTTCTATTTGATTTCATTTAATTAATTATTTTTGAAGAAATAATATTTTTGATGCAAAAAAGTAAAGAATTGTGGAAAAAATCAACAAACAAAGTAAAATAATTGATTTATCGATTTTATTGTTTTGTTGAGTTAAAATTGCGACAAATAATGTTAAAAGGATTTTTATCAGCTAATATGATTTGTAGTTAGTCTAATTAATTTTAAACTAATTAATTTTATTTAAAAATCCTAATTTCTAGTATTATTTTGTGTATGCAGCAGCACGTGGTGGGCAGAAAAGGAAGAAAAGAAAGAAAGGGAAATAAATAAAATTCTGGGTTATAAAAGGAAGGAAATAAAGGAAGAATGTGGACTTTTATGCAAAAAGCGCAACCCTAATTCTCCATCCCGTTCTCTATAAGAAGAAGCAAAGAAGAGAGAGATGAAAAAAGAGGTGACGGCTGTACAATAACACAAAAGAAAAAAAAAGAAAAAGTAAGGGAGAGAGAGAACGTGCGCGAGTTCCAAGGCAAACAATACTGTGTGGGCAGTAGGGATTGCATCTTCTTCAAGTGCAATTTCTAAAGTGCACCCGACAGCTGGCAGCCTCTGACTCGCGCGGGACTCAAGGTGACGTGACTCCCCCTTTTCCTTCTTGCGTGCTGACATTGAACCAAAGAAAGAGAGAGAAGTAGCATACTTGAAGACTTCTTCCACTTCTTTCTTCAAAGTGACAACCGCATACATCAGCAGCAGGAGGTGACAGGTCCAGACTGCTGAGAGGTTGACTCGGTGACGTGGCGATCTGACGGCTCGACGCGTTTTCAAAGCTTCCGGGTTTCGGTATTGTGAGACAGGGGTGCATACATAATTTTTTATTATAATTTTTTGTACTTCTTCTTGTTTAAATATTTGTAGATGCAACCCGAACATTTCATTAATTGCAAATCCAACATGAACTGAATTTATTATTGTTCTAGAGGCTAAGATGTAGCCAAGTTTTGTAGAACACAAATTTTAAATCCTTATTATTATCATATTTTTCCTGATTGTGTTTTAATTTTTATTATTTATGCGTACAACATGGTGGATAGACATTTGTATGATTTTTCAAATCACAAAGAGACCGAACAGGTTATTTGTGATTAATAAAAATTAAGAGCGTATATTGGAGGACGTGATCGTTAAGAAATCCAATTTTTCAATTAATAATTTGGTGGATAGACAAATGATTAATTGAGAATAATTTTTAGACTACGTTGATAGAGTGGTTAATATCTTTAGGATTTTGGTCGACAATTGGGAAAGATAATATTTTTATTTATAAGGAATTATAATTTGTGTGTGTGATAAACGAGGTGAACCAAGAGCCCTAGAACAAATTTTACCAATAAACAAAGTATAAGAGCTTCATAGTTTAACAGCCCTCTCCCTCTTCACCAATTTAGTTAGATTAAATTAGATTAGAGTAATTTAGTTGTTTTATTATTCATAAAATTTGATCTTCCAAATAGTGATTCATCTAGTAATATTGGTACTCAGTAAAATATCTAGTCCCTGTGGGTTCGACACTCTACTCATCTATCTATATTACTTGTGCGATTTTGTACACTTGCAAATTCAACATCACGCGCCCGTCTCGAGATTCGTGCCACGATCCAACGGCTCAGATCGTGCCACGTCGCTCAGGACTGCCGAACCCCAGTGCCTCCGGTCGGCTGCCGAGCAAGTGCCCATTCGAGCTCGCAAACGGAGAAAAAAGCTTCCGAGCGATAACAACCGCCAGATCTCTCAGAAATTCGTGCTCGTCCATGATCGACGGCCTAGATTGAGCCACGTCATAAATATGTATTAAACGCCAGTTTTTATTTATTTAAATCGTTCTATTTATTTATAAATTGCCAAAAATTCGGGAAAATTAACTAAAAATTCTAGAAAATAATTATAAATTCGGGGGAATATTTTTAAGCCCCTGAACGAACAATTATTGCCTAGAATATACGGTTAAGGCCCTTGAACAATTGGTTAACACATCGCAAAATTAAATAAATAATCCGAAAAAATAGATAAAAACCGTCGAATATTCAACAAGGCTTCAGAACAGCTTACTCCTTCAAAAATCACCTCACTACCCCCTTCAAGGTTCAAAACTCTCCATCCGGACTCCGATACAACTCCACCAGCCACTAAAATAGTTAAACTACTCCTCAAAGGCTGATCACACTCAGTCTTTAGGAGTGGGGGGCTCGTGATATGGCTAAAAATGGGGTTAAATCGGAACCGTCTAGATTGGGCGCGAATCTTGAAGCTCGGGGGTAAAACGGTAATTTCACATACAAATGGGTCCGAAACGGATACTAGATCTCCTTCTCACAGATCCAATAACCCACAAACGGATCCACTCCAATTGGGTACGGGTCCCGACCCGAGGCGAACCCAGACCAACAAGAGGCAAATCAGGGTCACTGATTTGACCAAGTCAACGGGCCTGATTTGCACTCACCGGGAATCAGGGATTAGTTTCCTAAACAGACTGTGAGGATTTTACTCCTGGCAGTTACACAGGAAATCAGGTCCCTAATCACTCCCCTGGCGACTATAAATACCTCCCCTCTACCACTGTGACCGGGTAATCACATTTTTTCCACCTTAAGCTCTTTCTTAATCACCACTGATTACTGACAAGAGCGTCGGAGGGTGCGTCGCCGGAATCAACTCCGGTGTATCGCACTTCCTTGCAGGTTGCGGTAGGAATCAGAAGGCTTGGATCTGCTGTTCAGGTTTTTCTCGAACTCACAAATCTCATCTGTTTACCCCCACACCGAAATCAGCGGTAACACTAGTAATAAGCAAAGAAGAAAAAAAAGAACTGTTTATCTAGTTGGTGTTACATTTAGGAAAAAGAATTTGCATCATCTAGCTATTCATCCTAAACTGACCCAAGCAGCTCAACTGCAGCTAATACTGTATGCATAAAATTAACAGTTTGTTGTGGTGCAAGTTACTTTCATGCTATGTCTACGTTTATATCTTTGAGATTACTAGATTTAGCAGTGTAATGTATATGTTTTTTTTTCTCAAATTAATGATAGATACTTTAGCCTCTCATGTCATAACATTAACTTGGATTGTAAGTGTTGAAGAGATGGTATCGATTTGTTAAGAGATGGTATCGATTTGTTGAAAACTTTTCTTTTGACCAAGAAACGATACGACCAATGGAAGGTAGGGTGATTCCCTACCTCAATACATTAGCAGATTTGTTGAAAACTTGAAACAGTCTACCCTTGTCCTGTTAGAATTTGCTGAGTTATGTGACAACTAATCCAATAAACAACCAAATAATAGTAGACCAAACTAAACTCATAAGCACACAATTTTATCCCGGTATGGCTTCGTCTAATCCGGGAGAGAAATAACAGAGATATTATTCAACTACAGAAGATACAAGAATTATAATTACTCTCATCAAGAACCTATCTATCTCTCAAGGCTCACTAGAAGATACTCTGCTGTTTACAATGGAAAACTCTCAGATCAAGTACTCGATGCTTTTGACACACCTCACAATAGAGGTCATTACAATATTATATAGAGATGTAGAGAAATCCTAGGTTGTAGTCTTAATACAATAACCTTCTGATATACCCTAAAGAGGAAGCCACACGATAGAAGCTGTACGATCTAACTTAGAAAATAAATTGGGCTCAGACCGATTCACCCAGAAACCACCCAATTGTTGTCACTGCTTACTTGCGGTTAACTGCTGCTCTCAAGTTAGAGAGCAACCTGAGAGCTTTGCAGTTGACTGCAATTCCTTGCAGTAGACTGCTCTCTGCTATTGCTTCTACATGTTGTTGCTGCTGCTCCTTTCTTCTTCCATATTCGTTTCGAACCTCGCTCTTCTCGCACCATCTTCTCATCACATCAAACCTAGTAAGACATAAATCCAATAATCTCCACTTGGATTGCATACTCATGCTTCCACACCTGTGTAATTAATTGCTTCCAGACTCTTTATTTTTTCTCTTGCAAACGATTTGATTCAGTGGCTTCTTCTGGTAGTTGAATTTACCACCACATGTTATTTCTCCAATTGTTTTTCCCCTTCAAAGGCATACCCCAATTGGTGTCAACACGAAGGCGACAAAAGTGAGATAGATCATTAGGGAAGCCTTAGCTTAAAAGATGAAGAAATAGAGTCTACTCTCTGCACGAACTCCACCAACCCTGAGGCATCCTCCATTTTCCGACGATATTGGAACATCGTGATTTCGGGATCTAGTGGCTGTGAACTAGATAGTTTTTTTAGGAACGATGGACTTCAAATCACTCAGCCGAGTTTTACCAATCCCACAAAACTTGTAGAGGTTGTGCTGAACACCCCTCATTCCCCTCATCATCTTACGATGACCCTCCCAAACTAATAGAACTCCATTTCGTGCTATGTACCTGTAGTCCCGTGCTTCCAGACTTCTCAAGGATATCAGGTTTCGTTTCATCAAAGTAATATGCATGACATTCTCCAATGTGAACTTCTTTCCATCTGGCATCTCTAACTAAATTGTTCTCTCACCCACTACGTCACAAATCTCACAAATCTTCGTTCTCACATAATGACCTGTTGTAAACTTGTAAGTAGAGAACATCTTCCTCTCGTGGTAAATATGAGAACTACCCGAATCAATAAATCAGCAAGAATCCACATATATAGAATTTGAAATAAGAAGACAAACTAAGCTATCACCTGATTCAGCGGCACTGACTATGTTAGCACCCCTTTGATTCAACAACTTGCGACAATCCCTCTTGTAATGTCCAATCCCTCTGCAATGGTAGCAACAAATCCTACCCTTATGCACACTATCCCTTCCAATTGAAGTTCCATCCGCCACTATGCAATTCATAGAAGTAAATGCTGATATCTGAGTCTCCTTCCCAAGTTCATCCTCCTTCAAGCCCTTGATCACACCGGCCACCAAAAGCTTCTCCTTGGTAGATTTCCCATATAGCATGCTGGTTATCAAATGCGTGTATGAATATGACATTGAATATATCAACTTGAAAGCTTTAGCCTCTTCGTTTAGATCAAATGCGTTTATCGCCCTCAATTCTGATAATACCTATTGAATTCCACTATATGATCTTGAAGAGCGGTACCTTCCTTCATTGAGATATGAAATACTTTTCTCTTTCAGTACATCCCATCCTGTTACGACGATTATGAGTAGTCAATTCTGAATCTTGCCCATAAACTGGATGCGCTTCTCTCATCAAGAAAGTTGCACTTGATTTCGTTTGTTAATGAAAGCGGGTTAAAAAACTCAAGGCTTTTGAACAAATCTCCTCCCACTTCTCCTGATTCATGCTGATTGGCCTCCCTTTATCTCCTTCTTGTTCACTATGCAAACCCTGTTGATCTAATGCATCGTACATGTCCACCTTCTTGAGATTAAAGGATTTTACCGTTGAACTGCTTGATTTTCATGAAACTCTGATCAGTCATCTTCTCCAAGGAACTGAAGCAACCACGAACTGCAATTTTTTTTTGGTAAGGAACAACCTGAAGCTCTGATACCACTTGTTAAGATTTGCTGAGTTATGCGACAACCGATCAAACGAATAACCACGCAATATTTGACCAAACCAAACACACAAGTACACAATTTTATTTCTGTTCGGCTTTGCCTATTACGGAGGAGAAATAACCAAGATATTAATCAATTAGAGAACATACAAGAGTTACAATTTCTCTCACTAAGAACTTATCTATCTCTCAAGCCTACTAGAAGATACTCTATTGTTTACAATCGAAAACTCTTAGATGAAGTACTCGATACTTTTGACACACCTCTCAGTGGAGGTCATTACAATATTATATAGCAACCTAGAGAAACCCTAGGTTGTAGTCTTGATACAATAATCATTCAGTATGCCTTGAAGAGGAAGCCACATGGTAGGAACATAGCTTGGGAAACAAGTTGGGCTCAAACTCCTAAAGTTGGCCCAGTTGCTGCCGCTACTTACTTGTGGTCAGAGAGCAACCCAAGAGCTTTGCGATCGACTGCAATTTCTTGCAGTTGACTACTCCCTGCTGCTGTTGCTTCTTCCATATTCGCTTCGAACTTGCAATTTCTTGCAGTTCACTGCTCCCGGCATCTCCTTCCATATTCACTTCAAACCTCTTCTCGCTTCACTGTCTTCTCTTCACATCAAACCTAGTATGCAAGACATAAACCCAACACGTCCAGTATATATTAGAAGCCTCGTTGCTCTTTGATTCACTTAATCTTAGATTCATTCCATGCCCAACCTTTAGAAAACTCTGATTACTATACTTATTATACTCTTCCAATCAGACCCCATAGCTCTCTTCAATTTGTGCATCAACAACAAACTATCGAACCCATAAACCCATAATAATCCCATTATCAACATGATTTTTCTTATACAATATATACATGAAAATTGTAGAATAATGCAAGACATTAAGAAGCAATTTAGTGGTGAAGGTTGCACTGAGCTAATACTGCATGCTAACAGCACTAATTTCCAGCAAAACATCAGTCACTCCAATAGAGAACATTTGCAATAGCCAGGCTTATTAAAATCAGATTTGGGAAAAATAATTTTTCTTGTTATTCATTCTTCTTCTATTTATCTTTATATATATATATATATATATATATATATATATATATATTACTTTCTTGGAGAAGGGGTACAAATGATTGATGAGAAGATTAAGGAGATAAGAGATTTGAGGGAATCTATTCCCTATAAATTAGGATGCAGAATATACAGCTCATACCAAACAAATTATATTTTAACACTCCCCCTCAAGTTGTCGCATAAATATTGAACATGTCCAACTTGTCCACAAATTTCAAGAAGAGCTGATTTGAAACCACCTTGGTAAGCATATCTGCGAGTTGGTCTTCTGACACCACCTTAGATATCTCAATAATTTTCTCATCTAATTTCTCATTGATAAAGAATCTATCCACCTCTATATGCTTCGTTCTACATGTTGAACTGGATTGACTGTAATATCACATGCCACTTGACTATTGCAATACACCTTAATAGGCCCATTTGGAGTACAACATAAATCATGTGACAAAAGTTTAAGCTATAAAACTTTAGTTATACTCAGTGCTACTCCGTGATACTCAGCCTCTGCACTTGAGCGTGCCATAACATTTTATTTTTTGCATCTCCATGTAACCATATTTTTTCCAACGAAGGTAAAATATCGTGAAGTGGAGCGTCTATTATCAAAATATCATGCATCAACCTTCAAGTGACCATGTTTTGCAGACAAAACCCTTTTTCCTGGATCAAACTTTATATATATCGGGATTCTCATCACTGTATTCATATGATGTTCACGAGGTGCATGCATAAACTGACTCACCACACTCAAGGTATATGATAAATCTAGTCGTGTATGTGTAAGATATATTAGTCGTCCTACCAATCTCTGATATCTCTCCTTATCACACGACATCTGATCATGATCATTCCACAATTGCAGTCATTCTTCTAACGGTGTATCAATAGGCTGAAAAGCAGACATTCTTGTTGTCTTCAACAAATCAAGAGCATACTTCCTTTGTGACTTTCATGCCCCGCTTCCCACTATACGAAAGTACGGGTACGTAATTAAGGCCCACTGAATGATATAAGTATACCAACCCATATCATCCATAGACTTTACAATATCAGTAAGCTCAACAATACGAGTAACAATAATAATCACATGAACAATGCTAGAATACAATAACCTGTAATGCCCCTGCCCCTAGCTCAGACAATTTATACAATTTATAAGACAAATTAGATACTATGTAGTACAACTGCCCACCACAGGCTGCCTCTCATAAGCTTAGTTATTTATATATTATTTTATTATAGTGATTTTTTGATGTGGTACTATATCAATACCACTTATCCTGAAGACTGTCTTCAACTACACGGGCAGGCCCCCCCACTAGTGCCACGTGCACACTGCATGTGCCCCTCAACCAGCACGTTCAGTGCTTTCAAAGCATACAACATATATGCTATATACACACCATGGGGCCCCCCTTCACCATTATAATTCCATACTCACATATACACATTATTTTACCATATGTATATGCTGTCAACATTTTTATATCTTGTATATATATATTTCTATATATAGTATACTGTTTGAAAATCACGGGGTGTTACACACACCCCCCCTTCAGAAGTTAGCGTCCTCGCTGAGCACGGGCATGCACAATCTAGTGCAGGATCTCCTTTCTAACCGATGTGGAGTGGAGTACCCTAATTCTGCTAGCTGCATCGTACCCCGATTCTGCGAGTGGTTCATTATTTCAGGCCACCACCTCGCTCCTTCTCAGGTATACCCGTACATCTGCTAGCTCCATCTCAGGCATACATCTTGCCTACTCTTACTCACACTCGGTGTCGAAAGTTGGCTCTGATACCATTTGTAATGCCCTTGCCCCTAGCTCAGACAATTTATACAATTTATAAGACAAATTAGATACTATGTAGTACAACTATCCACCACAGGCTGCCTCTCAAAAGGTGGTTAACCAGATTGGTGACTCTTGATCATAGGCTTAGTTATTTATATATTATTTTATTATAGTGATTTTTCGATGTGGTATTATATCAATACCACTTCTCCTGAAGACTCTGTCTTCAACACGGGCAAGCCCCCCCACTAGCGCCATGTGCACACTGCACGTGCCCTTCAACCAGCACGTTCAGTGCTTTCAAAGCATACAACATATATGCTGTATACACATCGTGGGGCCCCCTTTCACCATTATAATTCCATACTCACATATACACATTATTTTACCATATGTATATGCTTTCAACATTTTTATATCTTGTATATATATATATATATATATATATATTACTGTTTGAAAATCACGAGGTGTTACATAACCAATATCTGATATATAAGAAATTTGGGTCAAAATACCCGAGAATAAACAATGCAATAAACAATTTATTACAATGAGGTGGTAGAGAAATAGTTATAGCAATTTTGTTTAGAGTCTAATAATCAAGTTCCTTCTGTAATCATCACATATACATGTATAAAAGTTAACTCAAAGAAAATGGGAAAGTACCCGTTAGAGCAAGTTTCGGGCAGCAAGTAACAACAAGCAGTAAAATGGTAAGATAACAAGATATAACATGGAAGGAACAAAAAGTAGCAATGCAATTACTGAAAAACAGTACAATACAAGATGGAAGGAAGCAAGGAACTAGAACAATATGATCATGTAAGCAACAATTGTAAACTAGTGTATTCAAGACTTCAAAGTATAATCGATTGGTAATCCAGGATTAGTTAATCAATAATCATGTAATCGAGAATCAGGAATCATGTAATCAAGAATTTAATTAAGAATTAAGAATCATGTAATAAAGAATCAAGAATCATGGTTAGTATCAATATCGAGTTTATCGGTTTTATTAACTTATCTAATGCACGCAATCTTGTGTCCCATACCCCAAATTCGGATGCATATCAATCATGTGACATTTAGACATAAGTAGTGAATTCTATAGGATTATGTACTCGGGTCTTCCAGTTATAGTATCAAGACATGTAATCAAGAATCATGTAATTAAGAATCGTGTAATCAAGAATTAAGAATCAAGAATCACTATTTTGGAAAACACGAGCCTCCTTCCGTGTATACTGTCCTATATTGTCCACTACTAAGTCGTACCCTTATAACTCCGACTTGTTATTCTTTTAAAATAATTAATCAGGAACATGTAGTCGGTATGACTAGTGGAACAGTAATATCAAGACAGTTAATCAAGAATCAAGAAAAATATTAAGGCCGGTAATCATGGGTATGAGAAATAAAATAAGTACATGTATCAAGGGTAGTTATAATGGAATTATCAAGTGGCATAGAATACATTATATGATAAAATCTATCATCCTATTATATGGGTACAAGTTATTATTACAAGAACAACAATATCTATAGTTAAATTTATTAAATATGAAAAATAACGGGTTTATATGCAAAAACGTAGAGATAAATTTCTAGACAGCATCACCTATTTGCGTTCAAATTCACTTCCCCGTTACTACAGAAAAGCAAACCCAATTCCGTCAGGAATTCTAGAATGTAGACTCACTTTTGGTTCCAACACATATTCACACGATAAATTTTAAGGACAGTAGCTATACATAAAAATTCATTATTTGCTGATTTTGATGTTTCGTGCGCAATTCTGTTATGAAAATCCAGGAGTCATTATACTAAAATGTTAATAACTTACAATCTATAAATCGGATTAAGAAACCGTAAGATGTTCTAGATTCTAGACTTAATGGGCTACAGTTTTCATGTATAAAGTTTTTGGATCCAGTATCGGAAACATGATCTAATTCTCAGTACAAGAGACAGGACAGTAGGTTTTGTGCACAGTTTGGATTCTGGAATTTACAACATGACAGTACTAAAATTGTGATATCTCATAATCTATAAATCGAATTATGAAACTATAAAATGTTATGGATTTTATACTTGAAGGGTTACAAGATTCATGTATAAAGTTTTTTGATTCAGTATCAGGTGCTGGGTCAAATATGTAGCGCCCCGAATTTCCAATATGATATCATAGAAATACGTGGCACAATTCCCAACATCAACTTCAATTACAATATTAAACACAGTCCAAAAACACAGATAATTTTTATTCCAAATTTTTTATTACAATAATCATTTACATAACACAGCGGAATACAAAACACATTGAATTACAAACTTTTTCTTTTACAACACTTTCTATTACATTTTACACAAGCTCTATTATCTCAATCTATCTCAAGTATCCAAACCCCAAGCTCTAAGCAATAACCTGTAAAATATGAGGCTAGAGATGATCCCTAACCCCCAAAACTAAAGGGATCGGCCATAACGGTGTGAGTAACATAAAAACAAAGCAACATAATTAAATTATAAAACATAGAGTCATCCACAACATGTATCATTAGTAAGAATAAAGGAATGAGAAATAACAAATAAATAAAGCATGAAAACATCAAAGAATATAAGATAGTAGATAGTAATACATGAAAACATCAAGTGAATCTAGACTAAGTGTCAAGTGTGAAAAACAGGAAAACACATGCATGAAACCAAGTCAAGAAAACACATTTCTATATGCTGTCTCTCTCATGCGTACTTGTCAGATTCTATGCATTCCATAGTACATAGGTCCGGTGCAAGCTTTTAACGGTCTCCACTTTATAGGGATAACCCCTCGTTATGCAACTAATACTACTATGGTGATAAAAAACAAGATCCAGAATACTCCGCGAATAGGCACCACAGCCCTCGACGCGCAAGCATCATGTAAGATAGCTAAAAAACAACCGAAGAATCATCTCCCAAACCCGTGTACCCTACGAATAGGCTTACAAGGCCCTCGACGTGCAGATATACCAGGTACATTTCGTGAATAGGCCTGTCGATCCTCGATACGCGAATACACCCTGCATGCTCCATGAATAGGCATGCAGACCCTCGACACTCGAACATACAAATGTCCTTTCGGGACAGAACAACAAACAATTCTGGAACGCATCCATTGGACTAAACAAACCATGAGTCTATACTTATGTTTCCTAAGTTCCATCACATCCCCACTAGTGTCTGTCCTTAAGTTGATTATTATTAAACCGCAAAAATCCCCATCTCTAGAGTTAGTGTATCCTGCCGGACTTAAATACTCAACAACAACTAAACTAAGACCCCCCAGGTCTAACTCAACAATCTCAACTTGCTGGTTCACAGGACTCCCACTCAACTCCTAGAGATCTCAACAAGACCAAAATTCACAAATCCATCATCAAAACGATCATAGGGAGAAACCTCTCCAATCAACAAAACCCAAATCTTTATAAAATTCCAGTATCTAAATCCAACAATAAAATATCTTGAAAACATATGTTCTGTAGAAACAATAATATTTAGAATAGTAAGTTATACATCCAAAAACATTTAAAGAATCAATCGTTTGGAGAACATCAGAATAACTCAAGAAAGTATCAGTAATAGTCGACTGTAAAATGTCATCAGTCGACTGTCCAGAACGAAAATCCAACATTTTTAAGAAAATAAATTCTAAGTGTTGACGATCGACTGTAAAAGTCACCAGTCGACTGTCCAGAGTATAAATCCAACACCTTGAGAAAATATCAAAAATAGAGCAGAGACAGTCGACTGGAGAAATAATTCAGTCGACTGTTCCGCACGAGATTTCAAGAAACGAGAAAAACACAGTAGCCAGGTAGCAACGGTCGACTGTCGAAACATACCAGTCGACTGTCACACCTACAGACTGCAGTTTGGGTTGTGTATATTTCAACCGATACGAAAATTTACTTTACAAAAACGAAATCTATAAAAAGTATATTTCTGATATGATCAAATACAACTTATAGGATATACAAAGATCCATAAAAACCAATCAAAAACTACTTGAATTGATAAAATAGCTTTTTGATGAACTTTTTCAAAATAAAAACATGAATGTATGCATATATCAAAATTAGGGTTTTTAAGAATCAATCATACATCAAAATAACTCTGTTTTATATTCCAAAACATATCAATACCAAAATAAGTTGAGATATAGTCATATCCTTCGAAAACACATAAAACTCAATTTCTTCTAAAACAACAAAATACAATACTCATGAAAAACGTTTGTGCATGTTTGTGCACCAAAAGAACTTCACAAATCCATAATTTAAAAATAACAAAATACTCAGATTAAAACTTAGTATTTGAGTAAATCCAAATGCAAGTAAAATCTTTCACAAAATCGCGAATCCCCAAATTTAGTCAAAAGGTATCAAACTCAAATCTAGTCATCACAACTCAAATCCTCAAGACATGGTCTTTTAATCCATTACTCATTCTCAAAATTTCTCATACTCAATCTCAACTATTCTCAATAGTTACTCATAAATAAATTTATCATTAACATGGCCAAGCTGCTTTCATCCAACTCACCAATAGTACAAAAAATTTCATCTTAAATCAGTTAATGCATAACTTTCACCATACTCAATCGAATCAGTAAATACCCAAAAGAAATAGTCTACTCACAATTTATATTAGGTTCTCCTACAATCTAAAATCATCCACATGCAACTCTACTCACAAATAACTAGGGTTCTTCTTAAAAGATCCAATTTTAACTCATCCATTCATTCAATCCACCACATGTATTCATATCAAAAACCCTAGCATGCTTTCTACTAGATGAAACACCACATACAACATTCCAAGAACAAAACAAAACAACTTACAACATGCACAAAACAAAATAAAACAAAACAAGTCACTCACCTTGTTGAAGAGATCAAACGAATATAACAAAGCAAGACGAAAAATCCCTCCTTTGAAAGAATCCAAGATCTCCTCTTTAAATCTTCAAGAAAATAAAAAATTAATAAAATCTTATGTTGTACAGTGAAAGACGGCTGCACTCCACCTTTTAAATAGGCCGAAATTAGAAGAATTAAGATTTTGAACATATGCAAAATAATCCTTTTAAAATATATCTTTACATAAATAGATCTCTATACTTGGAAACTTGATAAAACCAATTTAATTGGGATTTAAAAACAAAATGAACAATTTATTTCCAGCTGACACTGTTTGAAAGTCCAGAAAAATAGTTTTGCACTTTCATCCCTCAAAATGACAATTTTGCAAAAAGAATATTCTTTTTGAATTATTTGCAACTCAATTCAATAAATATCAGAAAAATATACAAAAATCACAAATAATCTCAAATAATAAATAATGATTTTCCACAAAATAATTTTGGCTTTTGAACTTTTCAAGAAAATATTTGCACGTGTAAAAAGATAAATTTTCAGAAAAATATTTTTTAAATCTCCAAAAATCATTTTAATTTATTTTCAGATCTCAAAAATAGTATTTAACAATACGGGGTACTACAAAATATGCAGTGTAAATTAGAGCAATTGACAGACCAGAATACTAGATGTTCAATAAAATGAGGAATTAACGGCTCTAAACTTCAATTAATAACCTGGCATGGTATGGAAGCTATGATTCAGATTCGCCGAGGAACAATGAAATACGATGATCAATTCAATAACTACTTACCGAAGCTCAATAAATGTTTTCTTGAACCAGAAACAACAAATGGAGTTCAAGAGACGCTTGCCTTATTGACGATACACATGCAAATGAACGATGTAAGGAATAGAAAACCCAACGACTGCACCAAAAAATGCAACACGGTGAATTCAAACGACAACAAAAGGGTGTTCAACGCCGGGTTAAGTGTCGTAAGAGGTGGAGTTGGCTGTTGTTGGATGGGGGGTGCTGCAGTCGGTTAGTGGCAAGGTCAAGGGAGCAAGGAGCGAGGCTCGGTCATGGTTGGTGGTCGTCGGCAACAAGAGAGAGCTCCCAATTGTGGTGGCCAGAGTTTAGAGGAGGTGGAGCTTGCGGTGAGAGTGGAGAGTGGTGGGGAGCTCGGGTGAGGATGAGGAGGATGAAGGTGGAGCTTTTGCAGTAGCGAGTATAGGAAGTGGAGCTCGGGTTTGAGGAGGAGATGGGTTACGGGTTGAAGTGGCAGTGGGAGAGAAGAAGAAGGGAATGAGGTGGAGACTACATGCATGTATATATATATATATATATATATATATATATATATATATATATATATATGGGAAATGCATAGTTGAAAACGCAAATGTTGTGAAAACCCGTGAAAACACCCTAGGAAACAACGGCCTAGGTTATAATGCATTAGAACCTAGGCCGTTGTTTTCCAACAACGGCCTAGGTTGTTTTGCCACGTTTTTACAGACATTTGTGTTTTCAACTGAGCATTTACCTATATATATATATATATATATATATATATATATATATATATATATAAATTATTAGATAGGGGTATAGACACTAGGCTTCCATATATATATATAGACATATATTTATACACCTAGTGTCTATACCCCTATCTAATAATTTATATATATATATATATATATATATATATATATATATATATATATATATATATATGGAAGGGGAGTAGGTTAGCTGTGAGTGAGATGAAATTGGGTTTAGTGTGTATGACTTATAGGGTTGGCTATTAGAATGAGAAAGTGAAGGGGTAGTATGTTGTAGGAGGAGGTGCATTAATGCTGAAAAAAAGAGTTGGGGGTTAGGGTGGCTATGATGAGATGAAATTTGGTTTAGTGAATAGGGGTTCGCTACGAATGAGGTGAGAGGGAAGAAGACAGTAGATTGAAGGAGATGTGGCAAGGAGAAGGAATTTTGAATTTAATTAGGATTATGGATATGATTAATCAGGGTTAGAGTTTAAACTTAAACTCCAACTGAAAAATCACTAAAATTATAAAATGAATCAGAAAATATTTGGGTTCTAGCAAAAATCAAATAGTGCCCGGTAAAGAGTCCAAAGAGAAGAAAAAAATTGATCTAAAAATTGAAATACAAAAAGTCACGTAATAAAATACGTACAGCTGGAACAGAAGGTTATAGAAACAGAAATATAAATTTTCTAGAGTGAGAAACTTTGTTACCAAGGAAATATCTCAGAGGGCCAAGATCCTTCATTTCGAACTATTGTGACAAGTAGCTTTTAATGCCTTTTTCTCCTCAGGATCATTTTCGGTTACTATCATATCATCCACATATATAATGAGAGTAATAATCTTACCTTCTTTCCCTTTTCAGAAATATGGTATGATCTGAATTACTCTAACAATATCCGAATATCCTCATTGATTTTGTAAATCTCCCAAACTAAGCTCTTGGCGACTTCTTGAGACCATACAATACTTTCTTCACCAACACACTTTATTACTGTGTTAGACTGGTCTATTTGATCCTAGTGGTAGATCCATATAAACTTCTTCTGTCAATTCCCTATGTAGAAAGACATTCTTCACATCAAATTGCTCCAATGACCAGACATGGTTTGCAGCAAGTGAACTCGAACAGTGTTGAACTTTGCCACATGTAAAAATGTTTCATCATAATCAATTCCATAAGTTTGAATGTACCATTTGGAAACTAACCTTGCCTTGTATCGCTCTATTGAACCATCATACCTATACTTCACCGTATAAATCCATCTGCATCCTATCGGCTTCTTTCCGGCTAGCAGTTCGACTATATCCCAAGTCCCATTCTTCTTCAAGGACTTCATCTCCTCATCCATAGCTGCTTTCCACCTTGGTTGGCTAAGGCTTCCTGCACACTATTCGATACAACAGATAATTATTTCACAAATAACTTATTTGATTCAGATAATCGATAAGTGGATAAATAATGACTCATGAAATACTTGACATTACTCGTGGGATCAGGCACATAAATAGGTTTTGTGATACCTCTAGCAGTACGATTCGGGGTTTCTCTTCTTGGAGCTTCGGACAATGACGACGATTGATTTTAGAATTCTGATGGTGGTGGTGGTAGAGATGACACTAGCGATGGCATGGATCCCGACGGCTCATCTTCGAGGAGATTCGGCATCGATTGAATCGTGGAGATATTCTCCCTCAACCAAATAATATTCATTCGAGTGATCGTCACTACTTACATCCATATTTTCACTCCTTATTCAATTGTTCACTCTGAATGGTAACCACTTCATCATAAGCAAGAGTCTGAACTTCACTTCGGTACTCCCTCTGAAGTTCAACCTCAGGGAAAAAATACATCTCATTTTTCGTGGAACACAACATCCATAGTCACAAACATCCTTTGAGTTGGTGGATGATAACAATCTGTTGTATATCCCATGAAAACACATGGAACAACTTGAGGAGATCACTTATTACGTTCATGGATGAACAAATTTGACACACCCAAGCACACGAGGTGCCAAGTTGACGACTGTTGGTGCATTCACGACTTCAATTAATGCTTGAAATGGCATGATGAAGTTTAGAATACTAGAGGGAACTCGGTTGATTTAGTATGAAGCGGAAGCAAAGGCTCCCCGCAATACATGAGTGGCATATTTCCATGAATAAGAGAAGCACGGACCACCTCGAGTAAGTGTGTATTTTTTTTTCTGCGACCCCATTCTGTTGAGGTGTATACGAGCATGTAGTCTGGTGAACAATCTTATGTTCCACCAAATATTGTTGCAGATTCGAACATAGGTACTCACCACCATTATCGCTCCTAAGAATTTGAATTTGCGCTTTATACTGAGTCATAACCCGTTTGTGAAATTTCTGAAATAAGCCACTAACTTTACTTTTAGACTTCATTACAAAACTCCAAGTCATACGAGTACAATCATCATTAAATGTCACAAATAATTTTGCTCATCCAAAAGTAGTGTTTTTGGATGGACCCCAAATATCAGAAAGAATAATCATAAAGAAATAGAGCTTTTATTTAAATTTGGAGGAAAAGAGACATTGTGACTTTTTGCTAGTTCACCCACATCACAATGAAAATTAGAAACATTCAACTTCGAAAATAAACAAACAGTTTATTCAAATAACCAAAAGAAGTATGCCCTAGACATCGATGTCATAGCCAAATCTCTTATTTCTTCTTCCCCCCTCTGATCCTTCCACAAATAGAACTTGAGTCAATTTGCTTGAACTTTCAGATACCAAGTCTAGGTAGTATATCTTCCCGTATCTAACCCCATAACCAATTGTCTTGCGCGTCTGAATATCCGTAAACACACAATAAGAGGGCCAAAAAATCATAATACAATATAAGACAGTAGTTATTTGAGCAACAGATAACAAATTAAAATTTAAGGATGACACAACTAATACAATATGTAAGTTTAGGTTTTTTGTGAGAGATATGGAACCCTCTTCAGTAACGATGGCAGGATCTCCATTTGCAGTGGACACACTTGTTTGGTGGATGATTGTAAGGTTTGGACTTGTATAGAATCAAAAATCATATGATCGGTAGCACTGAATCAATTATCCATGTATTATTCATAACAGAGGCAGAAATATTAAATACCTTACCATCATTACCTACAGCTGTAACCAATGCAGAGGCTTCCAACACCCTTTTCAGCTCCATATCAGCAACTCTAATGGTGATAGTAGGTTGGTTGTAATTCTTCTTTTGAGTATCCCTGCTATGATCCCAGTTTTTCGGGTAGCCGATAATCTCATAACAGCGAGCTTTCGTGTGACCGATCTTCCCACAATGAGTACACTTCCTCGACTCATAAGGTAATTTTGGTCCAGATCGACTAGGGTGGTTTTTTGAAGAACGGTTCTGAGCCACTATTGCAACTGCATCAGAGAGTTTTGAAGAATTGTTCATGGTGCTTTGTTGGTGAGCCTCATGGCAAACATATGCATAAGATGCCTCAAGATCAAGAGCGGGATCCCTTTGCAAGATTTCTCCTCGAACTTGTTCAAACTCAGATTCCAATCCTGCCAAGAAGATATGAACCCGCAAGCGCTCAATCGATTTCCGATATATTTCAACATCATCAGAATTCTTCATGATCACCTTGTCACGGTGGTCAAGCTCTTGAAAAATCTCAGTTAATTCTCCATAATAAACGGAGAGTGAACTGCCATTTTGCCTTACCAAGAAGGCTCTCTGGTTTAGAGCAAATACTTGGACTTCATCGGTTCCATCATAGAATGTCTTTGCTAGGGCATCCCAAACATCACGAGCCATGCAATCGATTGTATCTCTCCATGATTTTCGGTTTCATGGACATCAATAATCAGCCTTTAACTTTCTGATTATCAACATATCGTTTATTATAGGAGGCATCACCTTAATCAGAAATTTTACTCTTTCCTCAAATATATCTTTTCACGTCCAGAAATATGCATCTCCATCAACTGAGTCCAAACATCATAGTTTGTTTCATCAAGAATTATCCAAGCATTAGAATTGAAATTGTCGAATTGTACAATAATCGGTGTACTATCCTTAGTGTTCGAAGATCCATCAGTTTGTCCCATGGTGTGGTTGTGAAAAAAAATGATATCTGATCGGCAGGAGGGACGACAGCAGTGGCAGCGAGTCGGCGCAAGAATAGCAAACAACAACACAGAACCAAACAGACAAAAAATATAGCCAATTGGGCACTCAAACAGCAGCAGCTGCTATTGATCCTCTCCTTGGCCAGCACACGGAATAACGAATCCCACCAGTAGGATTGTGGATCCTTTTTTGGAACAGATCTAGATATAATCCAAACCCATCGGGGAAGGAGATGAAGGTTGCAGCAGTCGTAGCGGCTTGCGGAGGATCGACGGCGCCGTTCGAGTTGGGCTAGCTTTCGGATCTGCGATGGCGATGGCGCCAGGGGATGTTGACGGCGACTATGGTAAGGGGTGGCGAGGATGGCGATGGGATCGACGATGCACGGCAGGGGATCGAGGTCGACGACTGGATCAGGAGAATTCTAGGTGATTTTGGCGGCAGAGAATCGGGATCGATGATGGCTTTTTGGAATCTATAGGAAGAAGAAGAGGGATCGAGATTTTCTTCTTCTTTACCAAGCCTAGGATATTTTTGTCTCTGATACCATATTGAAATTAGATTTAGGAAAAATAATATTTTCTTGTTATTCATTCTTCTACTGTTTATCTCTTTATATATACATTACTTTCTTGAAGAAGGGGTACAATTGATTGATGGGAAGATTAAGGAGAGGAAATATTTGAGGGAATCTATTCCCTATAAATTAGGAAACAGAATATACAGGTCATACCATATATTTTAACACTGCTCAGTCTCTGTTATATCTTATTCAAAAAAAATTATCTTTGAGGGAAATGATGCACATGAAAAGCACACATGAGCTGCATCAACTTAACACAAGGCTGCTACATAAAAGTCACTCACAGAAACTCCAAAACAGGTGAATCCGCAAAAGGAAAGAATTAAATGTTCAATAAGCTTTCATTATATATTAATAACAAAAAAAATTATTGGGCAGATATATGCTTTGAACGTTCATCTCTAGTAGAAAACTGATACTTGGGGCTTATTTAAGGCATGCATTTACTGATATACGGTACAATATTCTACAAAAACATCATGCTAAAAAAGGGGCTTTCTACAATATTTTCCAGTAACGCATTTAAGAATGGATTGACCCTGAAACAAATAATTCAGAAAACGAAAATTGAAAATGAATATAGGTTCAAGGAGAAGCAGAAGATAGAGGGACTTGTTGCTGATAGAGAAATAGGGGTACACCTATAGAAACCCCAGTTAGAGCACACTGCAAACATTTTATCCAGGTACAGTGCCAAAAGCAAATATAGGCATGGAACATCACACAACAGAGTAGTGTTCTGACTTTCAATGTCTCCAGCAATATATATTTGCAGAAAATTGAACCACACACTTCAAACTAGAGAAACAACGACAGTAGGAAAGGGAACTATGGCTCCTGCATTGCATAAGGCAGGGGGGGGGGGGGGGGGGGGGGGGAGATCGAGATCGAGAGAGAGATCTTTATGCTAATTTAGTTGGAGTGTAAATCATATTAAATAATACAAGAGGGATGGTTTTTTTTGTTGTTGTTGCTAGAATTCAAGAGGGAATTTGTTCCTGTTTTTTTCAGTGTGGAAGCAATCAAATGATGAGTTCGAATTTATGCTATTTTAGTTGGAGTGTAAATCATATTAAATAATACAAGAGGGATGGTTTTTTTGTTGTTGTTGCTAGAATTCAAGAGGGAATTTGTTCCTGTTTTTTTTTTGTGTGTGGAAGCAATCAAATGATGAGTTCGGATTTTGAGGAAGAAACTATATATCTAACCGTCGATCTTGTATGGTTGAGAACTTCTTGTTACTGAATCTGAATCTTTGGAAGCGCTTGGATCTTAATTGAACAGCTGAGATGTCACCGACGAACGTGCAACAAGTCTAAAACACCAGGGTTAGCCCCTGGCGATAGACCTTCCAGCGCTCATATCAGTAACTCAGAAATAAAGGAGAGTTTTTTATGACAAAAGATTGATTACCTGGTTACGAAAGAGGTGGAGAGTATTTATAGGCCTAGGGTTTGGTTGCAAAAGATTACTTAAAAGAGTATCTTTTGTGTTTAAACAACAGATTCTCCTTGTTAGGAGATAGAGGTAGTTAATAACACTATTCTGGACAGAGGATTTGATTAACAGCTTTTAATTAGCTGGAACTGCTCTTGTTGGGATGTAAATTAGCCATAATTGTAGCCTGGTTGAGTTGATGGGCTTAGAAACGGTCCAAGTTGTTCATGTAAGCCTGTAGTTATTAAATTTACCATTCTACCCTTAGAAGCTTCAAGATTCTTGCTGGAATTGTGCAGCTTTAATTTGCAGCAAATTTTACCCACTTCATAAGCCTTCACTCCAGAAGGTTGGATTTTTCAGCATTCGATGAGTAGTTTGCCCTGTTTCGGATGGTCTGGAGAGCGTGCATAATTTTCGGGGATGATTGGAGGTATTAAGAGCATCCACACTGATGCAAAGCCATTTGTGTTGCCATTTTCATTTTTGGCAACCTTAAAGAAAACTTTTAACAAAATATTGCAGTAGGTTATGCACCAATAGTTGTCATTCGGATTGCCAAATATATATATGATATGGCTAAAAATAGGGGTTTAATCAAGGCCGTCCAAATGGGGCACGAATCCCGAGATCTGGGGGTGAAACGGTAATTTTACCTACAAAACAGGTCTGAAGCGGGTACTGGGTCTCCTATTCGCAGATCCAGTAACCCGCGAACGGATCCACCACAACTGGGTGCGGGTTTCAACCCGCAACAAACCCGATCTAGCAGGATAGAATTAGGGTTTCTGATTAATATTAATCAACGGCCCTGATTCATATCTATCCTTTCATTGGGGATTAGGGATCACATTCCTTATCTGTATACACAGGAATTACATGCCTAATCTGTTCCCTGAGACGCCTATAAATACCCCCCACCCATCTCCGTTAAGAGGTAATCAATCTTTCACCAGTTTTTGCGCTCTTTCATAGTCTGCCAGATTACTGACTTGAGCGTCGGAGGGTGCGTCGCCGGGAACAACCCTGGTGTCTCGCACTTTTTGCAGGTGCACGGCAGGAACGACGATCGACGCCCGACGAAACAGGTACACAGGTTTTCTATTCGGTTTCCCTAAGAATCCACAAGTTCTATCTGTTTGCCCCCACACCAAATTTAGCGGCAACAGATTGGCGCCGTCTGTGGGAAACTAACGAATAGAAATCTCTCCTCTTCCCCGAGAACAGGTCTTCTCTAGCCATGTCGCCTCGCAAAGTTAGGTCAAGGGGGTCTAATCGAGTACCCAACCCTGACCAGCAAGAAGTCCTTCCTGATCCCGCTCAGCAACAAGGGCAACTTTCTCCTACCACGGAAGAGCCGCTCCAACAGAACCTTCCCCCTCCTGATCCAAAGGGTCCTAACCCTCAGAAACAGCCTCTTCACCAAGAGAACCTCTCCACCCACAATGCCTCCACTGACTCTATGGCCTCCCATCATCCTCGAGCCTCTGGTCGCCACAATGCCGCCCCCAAACGCCCGAAAGATGATGACCTCCGTCGTCATCTGGATGAAAAGCGGGCTCGGGAGGAAGCCTCCCGCCAGCAAGAGCGATCCCCTCGTCGCCGAGAATACAAGAGGTCCCCCATCCGAAGAGGGAGGAAGGACTCCCC
Organism: Hemerocallis citrina; assembly: GCA_017893485.1. NCBI lineage: Eukaryota > Viridiplantae > Streptophyta > Magnoliopsida > Asparagales > Asphodelaceae > Hemerocallis > Hemerocallis citrina. The sequence continues at coordinate 217,642,952 of CM030361.1, read as the reverse complement.
CGATCATTACCGAAGGAGGCACTCTCCCGTAGGTCGGCAACAGCCCAGGAACAATGAGGCACCAATCACCCGTGCCGAGTTCCAGCAGTTCCAAGCGACCGTCCTGCAGGCCCTCAACCTCCGTCAGAATCCTATTGAGCCGAAGCTCCCATCCCCTCCTCCGGTCCGAAGCCCTCGACGACGGCCCCCCTCTCCTCGACCCGCTCCTACCAACTCGAGGCGCACCCCAAGTCCTCGTCGTTCTCGAAGTTACCATCGCCGCAGCCCTCGCTCCCCCTCATACGAAGACGAGTCCCGTGGCTCGGCAGATTACTGTCGGAGAGATGACACCGTGAACCGCCGTCTTAACGAGGTAGAAAAGCTCCTGGGTCAGATAAACCGAGAAGAGGAGCTCAGGGGGAGGACCCTACGTCCTGGCCGACCCCCATTCTCCCGGACCATAGTGGATGCCCCTGTGCCGTTCAGTTTCAAACCTCCCCAGTTCGAGAATTACACCGGGGAGACCGATCCAGTTGATCACATCGAAAGCTTTAAGACTTTGATGCTCCTCCATCAAGCTTCCGATGCCCTCCTCTGCAAAACATTCCCCGCAACTCTCAAAGGCCCAGCTCGAGAATGGTACTCTCACCTTGCCCCAGCATCAATATTCTCCTTCGAGCAGTTCGAAACCCTCTTCATCACCCATTTTGTCAGCAGCCGAAGGGCTGAGAAGACCAGCATCTCTCTATTGCACCTCCGTCAGTAGAAGGGGGAGAAATTGAGGGACTACGTGAAGAGGTTCACAGCTGAAGCCAGAACCATCGCATCCCTCGACCAGTCGGTTGCTACCGCAGCGTTCCAATCCAATATCCTCAATTCCAACCTCCGCTCCTCCCTCGCCAAGAAGCCACCACAGGACTTTTCCGACCTCCTCCTTCGCACAGAAAAATACATTCGGGCCGAAGAGGCCGAGCAACAACCCAACTGGGAGGTGCCTGCCTCCGGGTTTAAGAGGAAGGGAACGGAAGAAGAAGGAGCCAAGAAGCTCCAGAAAGATAACGCCGGCCAGCGCCGACCTCCCCCTAGATTTGAGAAGTTCACTCCCCTCACCACTAACATCTCCGCCATTTTCATGGAAGTCGAAAAAGAAGGGGTCTTGCCTCCTGCTCCGAAGATGAACACCCCTGCCAAGAGAAGAGATAAAGAGAAATGGTGCCGCTATCACCGGGACCATGGGCATGACACCAACGACTGCCGTGCACTAAGAAACGAGATCGAAGCCCTTATCCAGAGGGGGCAGTTGGCGAAATTCGTGAGAAAGGACCGAGCCGAGCTTCCTCCCCAGCCTCGGGGGGCTAACAAACGTCCGGAACGAGAAGAGACGCCAGAGTTTGAGGAAGAGCGAGTCCTCCACCTCATCCATGGGGGTCCAATGGGGGGCTCCTCGAACTCCTCTCGGAAAGCTTTTATTAGAGAAGTGAACTCGGTCCGAGCTACCCCTCCTTCCAAAGGCCTCGGAGTGCCCGTCACCTTCTCTGACGAAGATCTCGAGGGTGTCCGCACCCCTCATTGTGACGCACTCGTCATCAGTCTTCACATGGCCAATTTCAAAGTCGAGAGGATCTTAGTGGATAACGGTAGCTCCGTCAACATCCTCTTTCTCGACGCTTTCAAGGGCCTGAAGTTCTCCCGAGACAGACTCAAGCCCGCCGGCTATACGCTCCATGGGTTCACAGGAGTGCCGGTTACTATTGAAGGGGTGATTACCCTCGATGTCACAGCCGGCAAAACTCCTACTACCCGCACGGAGTCAATGGATTTCATGGTCGTAGATGTCCCAGCAGCCTACAACGTCATTTTGGGTCGGCCCGGCCTAGTCGCCCTTGAAGCCGTCCCCTCTGCCTATCACCTCAAAATGAAATTCCCCACCCGGGCCGGAGTAGGGGAAGTAAGGGGCAATCAAGAGCAGGCCCGCAAGTGTTATATGACCTCCACCCTCGGGCCCGTTCTCTCATTAGAAACACTGGAAATTCCCCAAGACGCCGCTCGGCCGACTTCCGAGCTGGTGGACGAATTGGAGGAGGTGCTCTTCTCGGAGCAAGAGCCGACCCACAAGTTCTTCGTTAGCAAGACCCTCCCGTCCGCCCTATACTCAGATATCGTAAAATGCATCCGGGCCAACCGAGACCTCTTCGCATGGTTAGCTGCAGACATGCCCGGTATCTCCGAAGAACTCTTGGTCCACCGCCTGAGTGTTGATCTGGGGTCCAAACTGGTTCAGCAGAAGAGGCGCAAGTTCGCCCCCGAGCGTCAGCTCGCTATCAAAGAGGAGGTAGAAAAATTGTTGAAGGCCCGATTCATACAGGAGGTAAATTATCCTGAATGGTTGTCAAACATAGTAATGGTGAAGAAGTCCAATGGGACATGGAGAATTTGTATTGATTTCACCGACCTCAACAAGGCCTGTCCCAAAAATCCCTTCCCTCTGCCGAGCATCGACACTCTGATTGACGCAACCTCGGGACACGAGCTCCTAAGCTTCATGGACGCTTTCTCGGGTTACAATCAGATAAGAATGTTCCCCCCGGATATCCCTAAGACATCTTTTGTGACCGACCAAGGCCTTTATTGCTACAGAGTCATGCCGTTCGGCCTAAAGAATGCCGGGGCAACATACCAACGCCTCGTCAACAAGGTTTTCCAAGCCCAGATTGGCCGGAACATGGAAGTGTACGTCGATGACATGCTTGTGAAAAGCATCCGAGGCGTTGATCATGTGGCCGATCTCCAAGAAGCATTTGATGTTTTGAGAAAGCACAATATGAGACTCAACCCGAACAAGTGTGCGTTCGGCGTCTCATCAGGGAAGTTCCTCGGCTTCATGGTTAGCCAACGAGGAATAGAGGCAAATCCGGAAAAGATCAAGGCCATACTGGACATGGCCCCTCCCAGAAATGTCAAAGAAGTTCAGAGGTTGACTGGTCGCCTAGCCGCCATAGGGCGCTTCCTGTCGAAGTCCGGGGAAAAGTGCCTCCCGTTCTTCAAAGCCCTCAGGGGGGCTAAAGGATTCGAGTGGGGGCAGCAACAACAAGACTCCTTCGACCAGCTTAAAGCTTACCTCGTCAATCCACCTCTTCTCAGCAAACCCATACCGGGCGAACCACTCTACCTCTACTTGGCAGCTTCCGAACAGACGCTTAGTGCGGTCTTAGTCAGAGAAGAAGAAAGGGCTCAGAAGCCCATTTACTACGTCAGCAAAGTGCTTCGGGACGCCGAGCTCCGGTACCCGAAAGTTGAGAAAATAGCCTATGCCCTGGTAATGGCCGCAAGAAAGCTTCGGCCCTACTTCCAGTCCCATTCGGTGGTCGTTCTTACCGACCAGCCGCTGAAACAGGTCCTTCACAAGCCAGAGACTTTCGGCCGCCTCATGAAGTGGTCGATCGAGCTGAGCCAACATGATATAACTTATCAGCCTCGGACCGCGATCAAGGCTCAGGCACTGGCCGAATTCATAGTGGAAACAACTATCCCCGACTCCGAGCAAGCAATGAAGGGACCACCCGTCTGGTCGGTCTATGTCGACGGATCCTCTTGTAACGAGGGAAGCGGGGCAGGGGTCATCCTGGCAGGCCCAAATAACTTTGTCCTCCAATATTCCCTCCGTATTAACTTCAAAGCTTCGAACAACGAGGCCGAATATGAGGCACTCATAGCCGGCCTTGGAATGGCCCAAAATGCAGGGGCACGACGCCTGCGGATCTTCAGCGACTCTCAGTTGGTCGTCAATCAGGTCCTCGGCGAATACGAAGCCCGTGATGACAGGATGGTTAAGTACTTGGCTAAAGTGAAAAGCCTAATGGCACTCTTCGAGGAGGCCCTCATCCATAGAATCCCCAGAGAAGAAAATGCCCAGGCCGACGCCCTATCCAAATTAGCTTCCTCTTCCCTTCAAGGCCTCGAACAAACGGTTCTGATAGAAGTCCTCCTGAAGCCGAGCATAGAGGACGATGCGCTCGACTCTGTTGAAACACTGCCAGTCCTCCTCGAAGACAATTGGATGAAGCCCCTCGTCGAGTTTCTGAGAGACGGACTCCTCCCCCAGGATCCGAAGGAGGCACGAAGGATGAGAACCCGAGCCGAGCGTTATGTATTAATCGAAGACATTCTATATAAGCGCTCCTTCACCCAGGTGGATGGTCGGCCCCACCTAAGGTGCCTCTCCCCCGGGCAAGCCGACTACGCCCTGCAAGAACTTCATGAGGGCATCGGCGGAGCCCACTCCGGCTCCAGAGCCCTAGCGCGCAAAGTGTTAAACTACGGGTATTACTGGTCCACTCTCCTACGGGACGCCGAACGACACGTTCGGCAATGCATCTCCTGCCAGAAGTATTCCGACATCCGACGCCTCCCGCAAGCACCACTTACCTCCCTATCAAGTCCGATCCCCTTCGCAATGTGGGGGATGGATTTACTAGGGCCGTTTCCGCCGGCTCCCGGACAATTGAAGTTCCTAGTCGTGGCAGTCGACTATTTCTCGAAATGGATAGAGGCCGAGCCCCTGGCTACAATCACCGAGCATAGAGTTGTTCAATTCTCCTGGAAAAATGTAATCTGCCGATTCGGCGTTCCTCGGGTCATAGTTACAGATAACGGAACGCAGTTCGCTGGGGCTGTCTTCCGAGCCTTATGTGAGGACCTCGCCATACAACACCGCTTCTCCTCCGTCTCTCATCCCCAGTCAAATGGCCAGGCCGAGAATGCCAATCGACAGATCCTCTCTGGCATCAAGAAGAGGCTAGACAAGTGCTCCAAGGGCTTGTGGGTCGATCAGCTACCAAATGTGCTCTGGAATCATCGCACCACGAAGCGGACCCCAACAGGCGAGAGTCCGTTTAATCTCACCTATGGGTCCGAGGCCCTCATCCCCCTAGAAGTTGGGATACCCTCTCCTCGTTTGATAGCTTTTGAAGAAGAGCAGAATGCCAGAGAGCTCAGAGCAAGCCTAGACTTGATAGACGAAATCCGAGAAAGAGCAGCTATACGGCAACAAAGTTACCGGAGAAGAATTGAGCTCGCCTACAACAAAAGGGTCCGCCCAACAGACCTCAAAGAAGGGGATCTGGTTCTCCAAAAATTGGCCATCTCGTTTCCCGGGCAGAAAAGCAAACTGGCCCCGAATTGGGAGGGACCATACAAAATTTCAAAAGTGATCCGCCCCGGTGCGTACAAGCTAGAAGACCTTGAAGGCAGAGAAATTCCCAGGACTTGGAATGTCGACCATCTTTTGAAATATCAAGAGAAGGCAGCTACGCCTATTTAAGTAACTCGAGATGTCGAACCACTCCCTTCCTGCTAGTAGTAGTAATTTTTCCTTTATTTTTTCATTGTAATAACGGCTAGCAACTTTAGAAGCAGCCGACCATTAGATATTAATAAATAAAGTTTTTTAATATTTTTGATACTATCGCATCTCTCTGCCTTTAATTCTTTAACCGCACGATGGTTCGGAGTCCAGCACTCGGCTCGACTCTTCTTCCTCGGCTCGTCTACAGACGAGCCGGAAGTAGATCGCCGTTCGAAATTGCTCCTGCAGCCGTTGAATGGATCGGAGTCCAACACTTGGCTCGATTCTACTTCGCAAATTCGCTCCTAAGCGGACTAGAAGTAGCTCGCCATTCGAAACTGCTCCTGCATCCCTTAAACTAACCACACGATGGTTCGGAGTCCAGCACTCGGCTCGACACTTCTTCCTCGGCTCGCCTACAGACGAGCCGGAAGTAGATCGTCGTTCGAAATTGCTCCTGCAGCCGTTGAATGGATCGGAGTCCAACACTTGGCTCGATTCTACTTCGCAAGTTCGCTCTAAGCGGACTGGAAGTAGCTCGCCATTCGAAACTGCTCCTGCATCCCTTAAACTAACCACACGATGGTTCGGAGTCCAGCACTCGGCTCGACACTTCTTCCTCGGCTCGCCTACAGATGAGCCGGAAGTAGATCGCCGTTCGAAATTGTTCCTGCAGTCGTCGAATGGATCGGAGTCCAACACTTGGCTCGATTCTACTTCCCAAGTTCGCTCCTAAGCGGACTAGAAGTAGCTCGCCATTCGGAACTGCTCCCACATCCCTTAAACTAATCTAACGACCGGACCTCTCCTATGGCTCGACTCTATCTCTCCGACTCGTCCTCAAATGGGCCGGAATTAGATGCAAATCACAGTCCTGACGCGCCAAACCGAGGTACCGGGGTACCGACCCTCGTATATGGCAAAAAATCGTCCCGAGGCGAAGTCACCGTCGGATCTCTTCAAAATTCGTGACGGAACCTGATGGACGGTTCAGATCATGCCACGCCCACAAAACGACCAGATAACGTTTTCTCGTGATCAGAACCCCATCCTCGTGATGCGCTCCATGATGAACGGCTCAGATCCGTCCACGCGTATCTTCCGAGACGCCTGCCACCGGCTCGCCCAGCCGAGCTACCGAACAGCTCAGCCAAGCAACCGAGCTACTGGACGCGGACGGACTTCAAAACGTCAAACTTAGCACCTCGATCCAACAGTCCTGATGCGCCGAACCGAGGTGCCGGGGTACCGACCTTCGTATATGGCAAAAAATCGTCCCGAGGCGAAGTCACCGTCGGATCTCTTCAAAATTCGCGACGGAATCTGATGGACGGTTTAGATCATGCCACGCCCACAAAACGACAAGATAACGTTTTCTCGTGATCTGAACCCCATCCTCGTGATGCGCGCCATGATGAACGACTCAGATCCATCCACGCGTATCTTCCGAGACGCCTGCCACCGGCTTGCCCAGCCGAGCTACCGAACAGCTCAGCCAAGCAGCCGAGCTACTGGGCGCGGAAGAACTTCAAAACGTCCAACTTAGCACCTCGGTCCAACAGTCCTGATGCGCCGAACCGAGGTGCCGGGGTACCGACCCTCGTATATGGCAAAAAATCGTCCCGAGGCGAAGTCACCGTCGGATCTCTTCAAAATTCGCGACGGAATCTGATGGACGGTTCAGATCATGCCACGCCCACAAAATGACAAGATAACGTTTTCTCGTTATCTGAACCCCATCCTCGTGATGCGTGCCATGATGAACGACTCAGATCCATCCACGCGTATCTTCCGAGACGCCTGCCACCGGCTCGCCCAGCCGAGCTACCGAACAGCTCAGCCAAGCAGCCGAGCTACTGGGTGCGGAAGAACTTCAAAACGTCCAACTTAGCACCTCGGTCCAACAGTCCTGATGCGCCGAACCGAGGTGCCGGGGTACCGACCCTCGTATATGGCAAAAAATCGTCCCGAGGCGAAGTCACCGTCGGATCTCTTTAAAATTCGCGACGGAATCTGATGGACGGTTCAGATCATGCCACGCCCACAAAACAACAAGATAACGTTTTCTCGTGATCTGAACCCCATCCTCGTGATGCGCGCCATGATGGAAGACCCAGATAATGCCACGTACCTCGGAACCATCGAGCCGAGGCACTGATCATCCGAACCGAGGCACTTTGCTTCGGCACGCCAGGCCGAGCCGAGGTACCGAGGTACCGACCCTCGTATATGGCGAAAAATCACACCGACCCACATCAGCTGTTGGATCTTGTGAAAAAACGTGCTCGTCATGATGGACGACCCAGATAATGCCACGTACCTCGGAACCATTGAGCCGAGGCACTGATCATCCGAACCAAGGCACTTTGCTTCGGCACGCCAGGCCGAGCCGAGGTACCGAGGTACCGACCCTCGTATATGGCAAAAAATCACACCGACCCACATCAGCTGTTGGATCTTGTGAAAAAACGTGCTCGTCATGATGGACGATCCAGATAATGCCACGTACCTCGGAACCATCGAGCCGAGGCACTGATCATCCGAACCGAGGCACTTTGCTTCGGCACGCCAGGCCGAGCCGAGGTACCGAGGTACCGACCCTCGTATATGGCGAAAAATCACACCGACCCACATCAGCTGTTGGATCTTGTGGAAAAACGTGCTCGTCATGATGGATGACCCAGATAATGCCACGTACCTCGGAACCATCGAGCCGAGGCACTGATCATCCGAACCGAGGCACTTTGCTTCGGCACGCCAGGCCGAGCCGAGGTACCGAGGTACTGACCCTCGTATATGGCGAAAAATCGCACCGACCCACATCAGCCGTTGGATCTTGACAAAAAACGCGCTCGTCATGATGGACGGCCCAGATTTGGCCACGTCCACTAAACGACAAGATAGCGTTTTATGGAGATCCACGCTGAGATGGACGGCTCAGATGACGCCACGTACCTCGGAACCATCGAGCTGAGGCACTGATCATCCGAACCGAGGCACTGTGCTTCGGCACGCCAGGCCGAGCCGAGGTACCGAGGTACCGAACCTCGCATACGGCGAAAAAACGTGCCGAGGAACAGGGACCACACGATCTCTCCGACAATCGCGCTCCGCCCTGATCGAGGGCTCTGATGACGCCACGTCATAAATGAATATTAAAAATTCGGTTTTTATTTATTTAAATCATTTTATTTATCTAAAAAATCGCGAAAAATTACTAAAAATTCGGGAAAATTGGCTAAAAATTCCAGGAAATAATTAAAAATTCGGGGGATATTTCCATGCCTCCTGAACGAATAATTATTCCCTAGAACGCACAGCTAAAGCCCCCGAACGACTAGCTGACACATCGCGAAATCAGATAAATAACCTGAAAAAATAGACAAAAACTCGATACACCATATGGATTCAAGAAGGAGGAAGAAATTGCCTCACCACCCACTTCGGGATTCCAAAAACACCCATTCAGACTTCGATGCAACTCCCTTAGCCAATAAAGTAGTCGAACTACTCCTCAAAGACTGAATGACCTCAGCCTTTGGGAGTGGGGGGCTCGTGATATGGCTAAAAATAGGGGTTTAATCAAGGCCATCCAAATGGGGCACGAATCCCGAGATCCGGGGGTGAAACGGTAATTTTACCTACAAAACAGGTCTGAAGCGGGTACTGGGTCTCCTATTCGCAGATCCAGTAACCCGCGAACGGATCCACCACAACTGGGTGCGGGTTTCAACCCGCAACAAACCCGGTCCAGCAGGATAGAATTAGGGTTTCTGATTAATATTAATCAACGGCCCTGATTCATATCTATCCTTTCATTGGGGATTAGGGATCACATTCCTTATCTGTATACACAGGAATTACATGCCTAATCTGTTCCCTGAGATGCCTATAAATACCCCCCACCCATCTCCGTTAAGTGGTAATCAATCTTTCACCAGTTTTTGCGCTCTTTCATAGTCTGCCAGATTACTGACTTGAGCGTCGGAGGGTGCGTCGCCTGGGAACAACCCCGGTGTCTCGCACTTTTTGCAGGTGCACGGCAGGAACGACGATCGACGCCCGACGGAACAGGTACACAGGTTTTCTATTCAGTTTCCCTAAGAATCCACAAGTTCTATCTGTTTGCCCCCACACCAAATTTAGCGGCAACAATATATATGTATATATATATATATCACATACACACACAAACACACACACACACACACACTAACTATTATATATACACATTTGGAGAAAAAAGAGAAAATGTATGGTGATGTAGCATTCACTTTTGGTTTACCAAATTTGACCCAAAAAAATGGCCATTTCCATATTTGGCAACTTAAATGAGATGTTGGTGTTTTGCCATTTGGGTTGCCAAAATATGAAAATGACAACCTAAATGAGAGGTTGGTGTGGATACTCTAAGAACCATGTTCGGAGCTTTTGGAGCAGTAACAGTGTTCCTAGAATTTTATGGACTTTTCCATATTATTTCCCATTTTAAATTATTTTTTGGACTTTCTTTTATCACTTTTCCGAATTTTATAATTCAAATTTTCATTTCTTAATTAATTTTCTAAATTCATAATTTTTTTGTGTGTGTGGAATTTTTACTTATTTTCTGAAATTATAATCATTTGTTTAAAATTTTAAATAATTAATCCAAAATTTTAATTATTTTAAGAATTTTTAAATTAATTTAACGAAATTAATAATTATTAGAAGGGGGTTTTAATCAAAATCCAACAAAGCACAAATTTTGGGGAAATCCAACGCCCCAGATCCGGCACAACACAGAAACAACTTGGATGATGAATTTGCTGAGTTGCTCGCTAGCTGGGTGTGCGTACGAGCTACCGCTGATGTCATATGTGATGCCAGCTAACCTGTCGGGTAGCGAGATTGCACGAGTAGCTTGGATGACAAAATTTCCAAGCTGGTGGCTAACTTGACGTGCCACCGAGCTACCACTGATGTCAGCTAGCCTGTCGGGTATCGAGATTGCGCGAGCAACTAAGATGACGATTTTTCTGAGCTGCTCGCTGAGCTGGCAGCCACGTGGCACTTGGGTCCTACCTTTTGTTGAGCTGGCTGCAACATGGAACTTGGGTCCCGCCTTTTGCTGAGTTGGTTGCCATATAGGACTTGGGTCTCACCTTCTATAAGCTGTCTGCCATGAGAGGCTTGGGTCCCGCTTTTTGCTGAGCTAGAGCTTTACTGGTGGCCACATAGGCCATGTGTTTGACCTCGCATATTGACGCCACGTCAATCGCACGGATGCTGCCATGTGTCCCGACCATTGTTGTTCCCTCTGTATATATTCACTCCCGCTTCACTCTTATTCTTACTTCTTCTCATTTTCTCATATTTCCACTATCTCTAGGTGAAAGCTTCTCTCTCTAGGGTTTTCACACCGGTGGGTTTTCTAGCTTCCGTCTTCTTGAAGTTCATCGTTGTCGGGCTAGGTAACTTTTTGTATTTTCTTATAGTTATGTCTACGACTTCGTCGGGAGACTCCTCCTCCTCATCGTGTCGTATCATAGAAGGTGAGGCATCTTCTCGTCCTTCAAGGGAGGAGATGGGAAAATTGAGAGTTGGGACATCGGTATTCGTAGAGATGATAATTGAGCCAAAAAGGGAGTCTTCAAGGAATTTTTTCGATCGGCCCCATCCTCCTCATTCCCTGTTTCTTATCCACCATTAACCTGAAGATCTTGGAGGCCTCATTTGGCATAGTATGCATCATGAGGAACCGAATTAGGTCCATACTACCATGGTGGACTTCGCCAACACTATTTTGACGAAGGAGGCTTCGGTGAAGATTAGGGTTGCCTTCAGGAACCCTCTTGAGTATGAGTTAATCCTTTCTGGCCCTGGAGTCAGAGCTTGTTATGATTTGCCCCCCAAAATTTTCTTCTTCCCTTTCGATGCCTTCTTTGTCAGGCTATGCCTATCTATCCGTCCATTATTGAGAGAGGTTCTAAATTGGTATAGGTTGTGCCTGATGCAACTTATGCCAAACGGGTGGAGACACTTGAACATTTTTTCCCTTCATTGTCAGAGTATTAGCATCGAGCTAAGTCTAACTCTCTGGAGGAGGCACTTCCGAGTGATTTAGTTGAGCAGTTCGGAGGAGCGGTTCTACCTCTCCCCTCGCTTAGATATGGGAATGATCGAAAAACCCTAACTCAATCAAGCATTGGAAAAATCAGCAGTTCAAGGCCATGGGGTATCCCCACGAAGTGGAGGAAGAGTGTGACTTCGGTGGTGAAGGTCGATCCAGAGGTGACCGACGAAGAGAAATGAGCGAGCGACTCCCTCCTTAAGCGGAAGGCACTGAGGTGGAGAGCTGTGAATGAGGAGGTCCTTTTTGAGGGGGTTGAGCTCGTTGGACACTAGTATAATTCTTGCTTATATTTTAATGCTATTTACTTTCCAGTCGAAGTTTCGAGTCATTCTGGTTCCTTTGTTTTCTCATACTTCATTTTTTTGTTGTTTTTGCTGATAAGGAAGCCATGAACTTCGAGGATATCTTTGCTGATCATGTCGCTCTTTGCTACAAGGTGCTCGAGCAGTCAAAGAAGAGGAAAAGGGAGTCGAAGAAGCCACCTTCTTTGAAGTCGACCAAAAGTTCTTCAACTTCCACCTCGACAGCCTCCTTGGAGTTGCCTCCAGAGGGGTGATGAGTCTTACTGTGGAGGGCTCCTCCCTGGCTGCAAATATTGTCGGTGCGGTGCCTCCCCCCATGACAGTCGAGGCTGAGACGGTCCTTACAGTGGAGAAGAAGAAGATCTACGTACCCGACTAGAACGTGAAGTGTCACGATGGTTTCATGGGCAACTCGGTTGCCTGCCAAGATGTCGTTAGGATCCTCGCAACCCCATTGGAACGGATGAGGTTTTGGAAGGAGTCATCAGTTGTTTCTATCATGGAGATTGCCTAGAGCCAACATGGCAGTACACATTAGGTTTTGTAGTGTACATCTTATATTCCTTGGTGTGTTTCTTAGTGTTGATATTTTTTCCTACTAGCAGATCACTTGTCCCTTCAAGAACTTACTTGTGCAGCACGAGGCCGATGGGAAGGTATTGAAGGACCAGGCCAGTCTCACTGAGCGAGAGAAGAAAAGGATAGCCACGGAGCTTGAGGCGACTTTAGGGAGGGAGGATGAGCTTTGTTGGGAGCTTGAAGAGTCCACAAAGATGGTTGTAACGCCCCGAACTCCTAACCTAGGAACTCGTGACATTACTCTAGGATCTTCCTTCAAATGAGTCACTACACACAAAATCATAAGAAATTAAAAACTTTTATTACATCAAATGTTATTACAATGTCCAGTTTAATTACAACAATTACAAAGAATATAATATTACAATAATTTACAATGAGTTACAATAAATAGACAATATCTTGACTTGGATGCTTTAACCAACTTGAGTCCTTCGCGCCTCCAATACAGCGGATGGTCCTGCAACTAAAGAGTGGGCACGTCATTTGAATACAACTGATGCAATACTATATATGGCTATCCTCTCAATGCCATACTATAGCGATTCCAAACCTCAACAACCACAATATTTTATGACAAAGAAAATGTGAGAAAATACAAGTGTCGGTGTATGACATGACCTAGAACTAATGCACACCCAATGCACACAATGCTCTTAGTCTAATGCACGCTTGGTTGGGGAGATATGCATCCCATACTACACATTCCCCAAACAAAGGACGTTCTCCACATTATTGGGGTTCGATCCTCTGCCATGCAACCTATCTTGTGCTCTATCCTGTCTCGAACATTAGTGATGAAGAGATTGCAGTCACCGCAGTCACTGCAGTCAATACTGGTGTCAGGGTAACCCCCCTTTTGTTTCCCACTATACCCGGAGGCAGTCGTGCGGTCTCTCTTTTCCGACACTACTGTAAAAATGTCAATATCATAGAAAGTTCCTCCTTCAGGACCTCTTTCAAAAACTGTAATACAGGCATAAGGCCTCACGGTACCCCCGCTAGCCAAGAATATTAGAGTTCCACGTATGACGCTTCACTCTAAGTCCCTGCCCGCATTGAACAGTATAGGACATGACGGACATTAAGGGTTTCCCCCTCTTCTTTGCTAACTCTCGTCCTTACACTAAGTCAAACTTGCAGTCGAGTCGACATCGCCTCGCTAGTCATCAACAAAAGTTGTTACGGTCATATAGGCATGCATGCCGAGAGTCACGGAGCCTTACTCCTACCCGGAGTCTTGTTCGGCACTCCCTGCCCGCGTTAAATGAAACTTAGGACTTGGCCAGGCGTGACGACGCCATGCTTCCCCCTGACAGGCAAACACAACACCCACTAGTGTCTATCCTTACACACAAGAATACTCAACCTACCTAAGTCTCTACCCAACACAGGTGGTGTCAAAAAGATGCCCATGACTAAGGCCACAACTAGAGAATAGGGTTAACTCAACCACTATGTTGAGTTATTGTCATTACTACTATTTTACCTAATTCTAATGGCACTAATTAAAGTTCTAATCTATTTTATTACTTAGTAACACTAGGTGACCTAGTCTCACAGCCATATCTTGACCCATCCTAGGTTTTTACTAAAAAACCCAGTCACTACTCACCACTAGGGTTAACAATCAAGTTCTAGACCCAAACTTAGGGGTTACTAAAATATAGGGTTTGACTCACGGACTAACCCTAAATTTATAAATCCATTTTACCGTTATTAACTTACTAGGTGATCTAGTTCTACCCGACTAATCAATTAGTTAGGCGATCTATCATCTTGCCTCTCACCTAACTTAGATGTCACAACTAGATGTTTTATAACCACTAGTTAAGTTCTAGTCCATTCTAACTTACTCATTTGAACTTAACCCAACCCGCACTAGGGTCCAACTGGGCTCTCAAGCCCGGCCCACTACATGGGCCCACGAAGACTGGCAAATCGACTACATCGATCGCCACCGTCCATCACGCTTGGAGTCGCACGCCACCTCGGCCCAAACAAATTGCTGATCCCGCTAAACATCGCACTCCATTTCTTCCCAAAAAATGGTAGCTCCTACGATGCTGGATTCCCCTCCTTAGACGGTAAGCACGTCGATGCCCGAGTCGTCGCTCCAACACGTACGGGGGTCATGGGTCTCTAAATAGTCCGACACGAAACATCACATAAACGAACTTGAATCCGAGGGTCTCTAACTCAACCAAGTGACCTTAAGAAACTTAAATACAAGCAAGTCCTAGATAGAGACCTCAAAAGTGGTCAACAATCAACTCCAACCCTAACAACAACACACATGTACATATCTCAACTCTATTCTAGTCCATCACTAAGGACCTAGAAATAACCATGTCATGGATAAGATGACCTAAATTGGTCTACAATTGTTTCACACCCAAGTAAAATATGGCATATAAATAATATGTACAACACTTAGTCATACAAGGCTCCATCACATCAATGTCACTTTAAACAGTAAACTTGGATTCGGGTCTAACAGAACCAGTATACTATAAAAAATCATATAAAATAGCACACTGCATCAAAATTTACATTCTTAGGCTCTCTGGAAAGCTCTAGGTGTGCTCTGCAACTTCCTAGTTGAACATTTTCACAAAATTTGGATATTAACATGCTAAAAAACTTGGTTCTTTAACAAGCATCAAAATCATTTCCAGAACAGAGCACTTTGTGTATAGTGTTAATGGATTGACATGAAATTTAAGAATCAAACACATAACATAAATTCACAACACATATCCAAAATTAAAGTCTTTTCATAAAGTAGATCTTGAGTGATGACTTTTTTATTAACACCCAAAACAAAGAAATCAACAACAGCAGTTCTGTTTATCATATTGACTAGCTGAGTTTGCATGATTTATTTACCATAGCTATACCGGTCCAAAATTCATGAAATTTGAAACTTAAGCTCTAGATAGATAATAGAACAACACAAATTAATTTCAAGTCATTCCCATGATTACACAGTGAGTTCCAAGTATTTTAATCTACAATAGTAACATGCAGTAAAATATATTCTGTTTTTTACCAACATGCAAGTTAGTATTTTATTAATTAGCAGGAAAAATCATAAAAATCTAGAAAAATTATTGAAGGTGTACGACACATATATGATCATACCCTAAAATTTTCAGACCAAAATATCAAATAGTGTTCGTGCTATTAGCTTCTTACTGACAGAAAAAAAATATGCTTTTAACAATGTTACTGTTTTAGTTTCTTTTAGCATGAATCTAGACTTTAGGCTCCTAATCTTTTGCATGCATTCAGTTTTAGACATTATAAACGAGTTACAACAACAATCCAACCATTTCTCAACAATTTAAAATAATCATGAGCTCAGAATCACCCACCTTGATGATATGATGAAAATGAGGCCCAACAAACTCCTAGCTCCAAGCTTGACCTTCTTGCTCCTAGCTCCTTGCCTCTAGATTTCTCTATTTCTCTCTTCTCTTAGAAAAATTTTCAGAATTTTTGTGAGAATGAGAGGGTGTGAGAGGGTCAAATAATGTGGGGAGTGAAAGGGGGGTGTGCTTGGGGGTGTGGCTGGCAAGAAGTGACAAGGGGGAGGGGGTGAGGCCAAGTGTCTTGTGGTTTTTTCTAAAACCATGAGCTCTTGTGCTTAGTTTTGAGAATGGGTGATCCATGGTTTGATTCTAAACCATTGGATCAAGGATGAGAAGTTGATGGGGGGCTAGATCTTTATGCATGCAAAGAGGGTATATTGGTTTGTATTTTTAATGAATACAACATAATTATGATGTACATTATTATATACAAGTACAATTCATTCATATACACACACATATACATATATAAAACTAATTGGAAATATAATTCCAAAAATATAATTTTATTTATAATAAAAATTTTGCATACAAAATTACGGTTGTTACACTGGTTGCCTCTTTTGAGGCCGACGCAGAGGTTGCGAAGAGGGAGGTATCCACTGCAATGGCCAAGGAGGTGGCTGAGGTTGAGGCCAAGGCAAAGATCAAGTTACATAGTGTGATGGAAAAGACGTATGCCAAGGCGATACGAGGCATTGTCGAGCGAGTCCCCCTTTTCACTGGGAAATGATATTACTCCACTAATCTGCCTGGGGAAGTACCTATCGAGGGTGAGGTTAGCAGAAAAGAGGAGGTAGAGGAAGGAGAGGAGCTGAAGGAGCTCACGGCCGATGAGGTAAAGAGCTCGACGGAGGAAGCCGGGGTGAAGGGGAAGAAAGTGGCTGATATTTCTTCTCTTGCAACTCCATTGCCTTATGTTTCTGTTTTTTTAACTTTGATTTTGTAAGAATACCTAGTAGAGGACTGACCACTGATGATGTAACTTCTACATTTAGATTGAATGAAAGAACTTTTTCTGTGTCCAATGCTTGTCTCTCCTTGGCAAGTGATAATTTTGGACATGGCAACTTCCCTGTCATCGAAGTTGTGTCGTGCTAGATGTTGTAGAAACCACCTATCAATATTTATTGGCAGATTTTTGTGTGAAATGGGGGGGGGGATCCTCAGGACATCGGGATTACATGACTTCGCAATAGGTTGAGTGTGACGGAGTTGGGACTTTTTGTTCACCGAGAAGTCACGGGAGATGAAGCTAGAGCTTGCTCGTTTGAAGGCAGTTCTTGTCAAGAAAGGCTTGGATTTTCTCTGTATAAGGGAAGCTTACCTTGATGGTTCGAAATGACCTTGTGCGTTAGGCAAAAGATCCTAGGGGAACAAACTTCTGGTGAATAGGTCCAACTCAGGGAGTTGATAGTTGTGAAGATTTTGTAAATCTACCGCTCGGAAGCAAAACTCGGAGGGTTGCATGAAGCATTCCTCGTCCTAGTGGTACCTGTTGGGTTTCAAGGTTTACAACAGAGTAATAGGTAGCAGAAAAATACGAAATAGTCCGAAACCCAGCCATGGATCCATGTGAAATCCATAAGCGTGTTAGAAGTTTTGTAACCCCTGTTTTTCATTTTCTGTATTTTTGGATGTATTTCACTTTTTGGGTATCTATCCTCATTGTATTCTTCGACTCTTTTGACCATATATTGGACCTTCATTATCAATATATTCATCTATTTGTTTTGTCGTCTCTTAATTTGATCTTCTTGATTCATTTGTCTACCTATTATTTCATCTCTGGTTGAGCGAGCTATTGTTTTTGACCCTTGTTACTTAAATTGTTCGTATCCTATCTTATTTGTTCATTTTGTCCCTATCTCATTATTTTGAATCGTCCTATTTATTTATTTAATTTTTTTCTTTTGGATCTTTCATTTAACCCAAATCTACTAATTTAATCAATGCCCAAACCTAATAGCCTAATAAACCCAATTATTCTTAAACCCTAAACCTATTGGATCCTTAAAACTCTTACCCGGTTACCCTTCTACCTGATAACCCCATGAACCCTAATCTAGCCTATATATATATACCCATATAATTATACTCCTGTTCACCATACGCAACTCCGGCCGTTTTCCACTTCTTCATCCCTCTCCCGACTTCGTCCCCTACATCCGTTCCCCACTCCCGACCTCTCTTCCTTCCAAACCCATCCCCAACAGCCCCAGTCGCCAACCCCTCCACTGTCCCTCCAAATTGCGGCGACGCAGCAGCTAGGCGCCAGACCCGGTGCACCTACCCGACGTCCCTGTGCGCTGTCATCCTTCCAACACAGCAAGCCCCCAGCGACTCCCGTGCTGTGCCTTTCCTCTGTCGACAGACCAGACCAGCAGCGACCCTGCTGCCATGCCGTGCCCTTGCTTCTTCTCTTCCTTTGTTTGCACGTGTGTTCTGCATGTAAGTTCGTGATTAATTGGTTCATAGTTCGTTTGTTGTTATTGAGTTCATTGCCAGGAAAACCGTTCCCGTTATTCTTGTTATTGCTTCGTCAAACTCGTCGTCAATTTCAAGGCAAGTAACTTGTATTTATTTTTGTCGTATAATACAAGTACTAAATACCGCCTGTAGTATAGTTGCTTCAAGATCCATTCCCATGAAATCTTTGTTTGATATTGTCTTTAGTTGTTGATCCATCCGTAGTTGTCTAGTTACACACACGACATGAAATAACTTAGATATAATAAATTCTTGATGTATACATGCATGTTGTTCGTCGTTTATGATGTGTCGTATGATCTTGTATGCTTGATGTGTTAGTAGTAGTATAACTTGTTATAGACTTGTGAAATACCCTATATCATGTTTCTTGGACCTCTAGTATACCATATTTCGTGTTTTATTATGATTTGGATGTGTTACATATGAACTAGTTGATTTTATGCATGAAGAAGATTTCTGTTTTTTGGTTGTGATCCTGTTTGTTCAGTATTTTAGACCCTATTAAGGCCAGTATATGAAAATTATTTGTGAATATGAATTATGGAGAACTCTTTCGACTTTCCAGAATTTCTGAAAGATCTCAATTTCGATTTGTGAGTTGCAAGTTATAACTGTTTTACTACAGAGGTGTAGAAAAATTACAGATTCTATTTTATATGAATTCTGTACGGTTATTTATTTTTATACTGATGTTAAGGATAACATTTTGATTCAATATTTTGCTGAGTACAACTAGACTTGATTTGGATTAATCCCTAATTTTTGTGGATTTAATTGATGACCCTTTATAGACTATTCTATGTTTGCAAACAACTACTATACTTGCATAATTTTCATACTGTTCAGTAAATAACCTTAATTTCAACCTGATTCTACTTACTTTTGATAAAAACTTTGTGAACATGAAATGTAGCCTACTGTATCTATTTTATCACCCTTTTGACGGATCTGGATTTCGATTTATATTTTATAATCTATTGTTGTTTTAGTACTGTTGTGTGCAGAGTTTCAGATTTACAAAATTACTGTATCTTGTTGTTTACTGATTTTACTTGACTATTCTATCTATGTTGGAAAATTATGAAACTTTATTTTCTATTACTAGACATACTAGGGAATACCCCAGACTTTACTTGGATTTAATTAGTATGTTTTTATGCGATTTTCCTATTCATGAATACAAACTTCTGATTTCTGGCTGAACATGTTTTCTGGATACAACTCTGTTTTGAGTAATGTTTTTGTGAAATACCATATGACTTATATATATTTTCTGGATTCAACCGGGAGTCTGTTTTCTAGATTTTCTGATGGATCCAGATTTGCATGTCCGTGGCAACGGGAATTCCAGATTTGGTGTAGTACTGTCTTGCAGTCCAGAACTAGAATTTTCGTTGTCTTAGCCTATTTTGAGTCATTCATCACCTATTCGTGTCCTTCGTTCAACTTGTACTTGTTCCTTGTCATCTTACCATATTTCTTGACTTGTTTGCGCACGTCCATGCTTGCTTGAATAATAATAATAAGAAACTAAGCTGGAGTTTAAAGAGAAAGACCTATTAGTGAAAAATACAGAAATGTGTACTCGGATGAGGATCCACTGATCCTACTTGGTACTTGGAGCTTGATACTTGGTTATTTGGAGCTTGATACTTGGTTATTTGGAGCTTGACACGTGATTACTCGACACTTGCACACTTGACACATAATACTTGGTTACTTGAAGCTTGATACTTGTTATTTGGACCTTGATACTTGATACTTGATACTTGGAGCTTGTCCCTGAGTACACTGCCCTCTATGATCCACTATGAAATTTAAAATATAACTGTTTAAATGTAGCAACCATGTGGTAAAAATCTGGGATGCATGAAGTGCTACCTAGATAGGACTAGATACAAGACTTGAACATAATCTCATGACACTTGCTACTTGCTACTTGTACATGATACTTGATACTTGTTACTTGTTGCTCATTACTCGTTCACATGATACTTGTTTACTTGACACTTGTTACATGCCACTTGCATCCGTTCATCTTGCCATGCTAGTTGTTTCTGTTCTTGTCTTAAAGTTAGTTGCTCTTTTTTACTGTTATATCTTTTCCATGCTATTCTTGCTTCAGGTTGTTACTCTATTCTTGTTTATCACTTTTGTACTTGTTGCCTGCACTACAAGCGGCCCGTAACTTGCATTGACGAGCATTTTGTTTCTCTTTCCTTTTTTCTGCAATCTATTAAATTACAGATTATGGTGAACAGTTGCCCGATGGAGTAAGTGATCTGAGATACTAGTTGGCTGGAGTTCCTACTTTATCTATTTATTTCTTGTTGCTTATCTTGAATAAATGTAATTGCTACATGGATTATTTGTATTGGGCTTTTTGTTCCAGACTTGTATTTTGTTTCAAACATGATTATTTGAAATTCAGTATTCTTATTTCTTTTCAAGTAATCTTGTTGACTATATTGATTCAGTTATGCATGCATGGTTGACTATTCTTCTTGTATCACTCTTGTTTATACTTGTACTTGTTGTAAAGATCCTGACAGCTTATAAATGATGCAAGCCATTCGCTGAACTTAGTCACGTATCCGTATTCCGTATCTCCTTTTTGGAAAGCGGGGCATGACAAGTTTTTACCTCAATGACGGAATGACTGTCTCCACAATCTGCCAATCACGATCACTGCAACATTATGGTGCCTCTACGGTATCCACACGAACAAACAATGAAATCGGACTCTCCCTCACGCCGCGGTGCTAGCTGCGAGAAGGGGATGTTCCTCTTGCTCTCTCTCTCTCTCTTTCACTTTTTGTGATAGCTAGGTTTTTCTTGTTCCTTTCCCACAGATAAATAACATATATAGTATAGCAGGGAATCCACCCTAAGAGAGTAATGAGACTACCGGGCTCACAATTTAACCTAAGTCAGATTCATGTGTGGGCCTGCTAATTTTGGTTGGCCCATTTAATCTAATTAATTGTCCAACCAATGTTGGGTGTACAAACCTTACTCGGATTCCCAATTAAATTTATCTTATGAATTTAAATCCCAATTTCGATCCATTCTAAATGTGTGACCCTGTAGGTTCCCATTATGTTGACAGTAACAATAAAATTCAATTTTAGTGTTACAAACAGTGAGCGGTATCTAGCAATATATCACTGCTACTCAAATAACGAGATTTCCAGTGATTTGACATAATCTATCTGTGACCAATTGTCATGCCCCGCTTCCTAAAAAGGAATACGGAATACGGGTACGTAACAAAAGTCCAGCAATGATTTTCATCATCCTTAAGCTGTTTCAAAATCCTTACAACACATCACATAATTTATCAGAGTCGGAAGCAAAAGGCACAACCATTCATGAATACTTGAAATAAATTACCAATAGAAATTTACTTGAAACCAAATACAATATCCTCAAATAAATCAGAGTCTTGAGAAAAACAATATCCTGGGTCACATCGCCCAAATACAAATAATATCCAATAACCAAATACACTTATTCAATGTTCAAGCAAAAGTAAAAATAAAAAATAATAAAGCAGAAATCTCCAGCACTAAAACATCATCTCGCCAATACCTTATGACAGCTGACCATCCGGATCTGCAATTAGTAAATTTGCAGGAAAAGGAGAAAAGAAGAAAACAAGTACACGTCAATTGCAAGTCGCGCTCACAAATAATGTAGGATACAAGCACATGGAGAAAATTAACTAATAACATGTCATAATGAATTAACAGTAATATCTAGCATGGTATCCTAACAGTACAGTTGTTTTATGTCAAAGGCAGTGCCATAAGATAACTAACAGTTTCTAGTAACAGTATCTCAGTGTATCAGTGAATCAGGATAACAGTATCAGTCTAACAATCTCAGTATAACAGTATCAGTCTAACAGTCTCAGTCTAACAGTCTCAGTTTATGTTCTTACAGTCTTGTGTGTATTACTAACTAGGTAGCACTTCATGCGCCCCAAAATCATATCACATGGTTGCTACAACAAACAGTTTCGCTTAGTAAGATTTCATAGTGGACCATGATGGGGCAGTGTACTCAGGTATCAGTAACAGTAACAGTAACAGTCAGAACCAAGTAGTCCTCTTCTACTCTACACCTTCTTACAGAAGAAGTAATGTAGACAGGATCAGAAAACAGTAACAGTAACAGTAACAGTAACAGTATGGAACACTCGTTCCCTTCCAAGCCCACGTTTCCATATTTTTCACTACTAGATCTTCCCTTAAATCCCGGCTTGGTTACTTTTATTATGGTTATCAAACAGACAGGAATATGTACTAAATAGTGTCAAACTAACATGCTATAATCAGTATTAGGTTCAGGGAAACAAATCAGCAGGTATAGATAATATACAGTCACATAATCGAGGAAAACAGTGTATGTTTATAATCAGGACAGCTTGACCAGTCAGTACTAAAATTGTGATTCTGGTCTGTAAAGAAATGCAAATCTAGATCCGTCAAAGGATCTGGAAACTAGACATCCACACGAATCCAACGAGTATAATTAAGTCATACAGTAATTCACAACATCTTAACTCAAAACAAGTTCGAAGTCAGAAAACAAGTTTAGTCAGAAATCAGGAAAACGAATTCAAGAGCATAAAAACAGCATGAAAACACATTAAATAAATCCAACGAAAAATCTGGGGTATTCCCATATATTTCTAGACTCCAAATAACAAGTTTCATAATATTCCAGTAAGTATAGATCAGTCATCAAAAATACAAAAGCATCAAAAAAACATAGTTTAACGAATCTAGAAATCTCAACACTGCTGTACGAAAACTAAGATATCTCGCAACCAGTGAATCGAAATCCAATTCCGCCAAAAGGATATGAAAATAGATAGAATTTAATAACTTTCATATTACACAAAGAATTTTCATACAGTATAAGGAGTAGTAGTGAAAATAGAGTTCTATACTGAACAGTAAGCAAAATATAGCATGAGTAGATTTTAGAAAAGAGCATGAAACACCACATAAAACTTATATTTAAAATTCATCAAAATTCTGAGTAGTCCCTAACATCATATAGAAATACTAACCAAAATGTTAGATCAAGATATTATGTATAGAATAGTTCTTGAAAATAGTTTGTTAACAAAATCAATCAAAAACTGAATCTGGAATAGATCGACACCTCTGTACTAAAACACACATAACTCAGTCATACGAAATCCAAATCAAGCAAAACTAGTGGGGTTTGAAAATAGACAAGATTATCTAAAATTCATCTTTTATTTTGGAATCAAGATTCGAACTGTAGCATGGACGAAAACAGCAAACAAAACAGAACACCCAGTGAATACAGATTTCACACTTCAAATCACGAACATCATAACTTCAAGAATATTGATCCAAACACATCCAAACTTGAAATACAACCTACCAAACATCTAAACATCATGATTTAGGGTTACTAACATGTCTACACCTATTATTTCACATGGGTATTCATCCAAACACAATTTTCACACAATTATTCACATACATGGTTCAAAATCAAGATTTGGGTAAATCCTAGGTTATCTCCTATCAAAATTGGTGTCGTAAGTCATCTATGGCCAAATTATCACAATAGAGGTAAAACCCATCAAGAAAAACACAATCTTCGGTTGTCTCTAGACCCAAATAAACTATATGTGAACTTTTTGACTTGTATCAACCTAATAAATTGTTGTACAAGTTACTTGCCTAGTTAGGGGATAAAGAACGATCCTAATGCGAAGAGAAGCAAAACCAACGAACGAAATTCTTTCCACGTGCGAATCCAAGCAATTAACGAACAAAAACTCCCACGAATGAAATCCTTGATGCAACGAACGAAGTGTAAAATACCCACTTCAAGAATCCACAAGAAGAGATGATTGAAGGGATGTTGATGGTGATTGTGGTGCTTGGTGGTGTCGGCTACAAGCAAGGGAAGAGGGGGTCTCGGTTGTGGGGTTGATGAATGGCCAGAAGTAAGGAGTAGTGGTGGTCGGAGGTTGAGAGGATGGAGGGGCTCGGTGTGCAGGTTAGGTGCAAGGTCGGGATTCTTTGGAGAGGGAGAGAGAGATAATTAGGTTTAGGGTTAGGGTTTGAGGGGGTTTAGGATATTTATATAGGAGGTGAAAGTGGGTTAATGGGTTGTGGATATTAGTATGTAGTAATAGGCTATACAAATGGGTAATGGGTATTGGGTCAATTCCAAATAGGAATATAATTTAGTGTGAAATCTATGGCTCCTGAAAAATCTAATTAGGAGTCAAAAATCATAGGTTTGGAAAATCACCACCAAAATACCATCACTACACTAAAAATGTGAAATAAAGAGAACGAGGCAAAGAAAATGAGAAAAAGAATCAAAATGACGAAAACGAACAAAAATGACGATCAAACTACACAAGGAGCTCAAAATGAAATAAAATGAATATATATTGAAAACAAATCCAATATATGGTCCAGAAAAAATTCAAGAGAGATAAAAAAACACAAAAAATGAAAAATACATTCCAAAATATATAAAAAAAGAAAACTGGGGTTACAATCCTACCCACCAAACAAAAAAATTTCGTCCTCGAAATTCAAAAAAATGATACATAGGGTAACCCCAAAACAAGGAAAAAGACAAAACAAAACCAAAGCAACTACTTAAATAAGTGAGGAAACTTCTGCTGAATTTTCTCCTCCAACTCCCATTTTGACTCACCAGGCGTGTGAGGATTCCAAGCAACACGAACCAGCTTGAAAACCTTGTTCTTAAGCAACACCAAGCGAACTATCTACTCACTGCTGCTAACTCCAAGTCATGAGTAGATAGTTCTTCTCATGCGACCTCAACTACCTCGATGCATACGCAACAACACGGCCCTTCTGCATAAGAACTGCTCCAAGACCTTTACCAGAAGCATCACAGTGAACTTCAAATCCGCCTGAACCATCTGGAATAGTCAACACAGGCGCTGACGTCAATCTGTTCTTCAACTCAACGAAAGCCTTATTGCACTCATCAGACCAACAAAACTTCTAATCCTTCCCAGTCAACTTAGTCAAAGGTCCTGCTATCTTCGAAAAATCCTAAACGAACTTTCGATAATAGCCAGCTAAACCAAGGAAACTCCTGACTTCTGAAACTAACTTGGGAATAGGCCAATCCTTCACAGCCTCAACCTTGGCCGGATCCACAGAAATACGATCGACAGAAACAATGTGCCCTAAGAAAGAAATTTTGTCAAGCCAAAACTCGCACTTGCTAAGTTTTCCATAGAGCTGATTCTCTCTCAAAGTCTGCAGAACCACTCTAAGATGCTCAGCATGATCTTTCCAATTCTGATAATACACCAAAATATCATCAACGAAGACCACCATGAATCTATCCAAGTACTGAGAGAAGATCCAGTTCATATGACTCATGAATACAGTCGGCACGTTCGTGACCCCGAACGGCATCACAAGATACTCATAGTGCCCGTATCTAGTCCTGAAAGCAGCCTTCACCTTGACTTGGTGATATCCGGAACGAAGATCCAACTTCGAGAAAATAGCAGCCCTACTCAACTGATCAAACAAATCATCAATCCTGAGCAATGGATACCGATTCTTCTCAGTAACTCTGTTCAGTTCTCGATAATCCATGCACATACGATGACTACCATCCTTCTTATCAACAAAAAGGACCGGAACACCCCATGGAGAAACACTGGGTCTGATGAAACCCAAATAAAGCAACTGCTGGATCTGCACCTTAAGCTCTGCCAGCTCAATCGGTGCCATCCTGTAGGGACTTTTCGATATCGGTTCTGTTCCAGGCTGAATATCAATACCGAATTCCACTTCCCTATTAAGGGGTAAGCCAGGCAACTCATCTGGAAAAACATCCATGAAATCCCGAACTACTAGAGTATCACCAAGATGCTCAGCTGCGCCTCTAGCAGTTGAGATGGAGTCTTCTAGCTCCAAAAACAATTAGCATCCAGAATCTAAGTTGGTATAAGTTTCATTTATGCATGCATGGTTGGTGAAGTGTTGTGCAGATTCCAATTCGAGCCAAGCTTGTCTAATATATTAGGTAACTAATACATTAGCCAAACCTGATGCTCTGATACCACTAAAAATCCTGTCACGTCCCGCTTTCCAAAAAGAAATACGGAATACAGGTACGTAACAAAAGTCCAGCGAATAATTTTCATCATCCTTAAGCTGTTTCAGAATCCTTATAACACATCACAGAATTTATCAGAGTCGAAAGCAAAAGACACAACCATTCCTGAATACTTGAAACAAATTACCAACAGAAATTTACTTGAAACCAAATAAAATATCCTCAAATAAATCAGTCTGGAGAAAAACAATATCTTGGGTCACATCGCACAAATACAAATTATATCCGATAACCAAATACATTTATTCAATGTTCAAGCCACAGTAAAAATAAAAAATAATAAAGCAAAAATCTCCAGTACTAAAACATCATCTCGCCAATACCTTCTGGTAGCTGACCATCCTGATATGCAATTAGTAAATTTGCAGGAAAAGGGGAAAAGAAGAAAACAAGTACCCGTCAATTGCAAGTCGCGGGTCACAAATAATGTAGGATACAAGAACATGGGGAAAACTAACTAATAACATGTCATAATGCATCAACAGTAATATCTACCATGGTATCCTAACAGTACAGTTGTTTTATGTCAAAGGCAGTGCCATAAGGTAATTAACAGTCTCTAGTAACAGTATCTCAGTGTATCAGTGAATCAGGATAACAGTATCAGTCTAACAGTCTCAGTATAACAGTATCAATCTAACAGTCTCAGTCTAACAGTCTCAGTTTATGTTTTTACAGTCTTGTGTGTATTACTAACTAGGTAGCACTTCATGCGCCCCAAAATCATATCACATGGTTGCTACAAAAAATAGTTTTGCTTAGTAAGATTTCATAGTGGACCATGATGGGGCAGTGTACTCAGGTATCAGTAACAGTAACAGTAACAGTCAGAACCAAGTGGTCGTCTTCTACTCTACACCTTCTTACAGAAGAAGTAATGTAGACAGGGTGAAAGAACAGTAACAGTAATAGTAACAGTAATAGTATGGAACGCTAGTTCCCTTGCAAGCACACGTTTCCATATTTTCCACTACTAGATCTTTTCTTAAACCCGGACTTGGTTACTTTTATTATGGTTATCAAATAGAAGGGAATGTGTACTAAATAGTGTCAAACTAATACGGTATAATCAGTAATAGGTTCAGGGAAAGAAATCAGTATGTATAGATAATATACAGTCACATAATCGAGCAAAACAGTATATGTTTATAATCAGGACAGCATGACCAGTCAGTACTAAAACAGTTTTTCTGGTCTGTACAGAAATGCAAATCTCAATCCGTCAAAGGATATGGAAACTAGACATCCACACGAATCCAACGAGTATAATTAAGCCATACAGTAATTCACAACATCTTAACTCAAAACAAGTTCGAAGTCAGAAAACATGTTCAGTCAGAAATCAGGAAAACGAATTCATGAGCATAAAAACAGCATGAAAACACATTAAATAATTCCACGAAAAATCTGGGGTATTCCCCGATATGTCCAGACTCAAAATAACAAGTTTCATAATATTTCAGTAAGTATAGATCAGTCATCAAAAATATAAAAGTATCAAAAAAACATAGTTTAACGAATCTGGAAATCTCAACACTGCTATACGAAAACTAAGATATCTCGCAACCAGTGAATCGAAATCCAATTCTGCCAAAAGGATATGAAAATAGATAGAATTTAATAACTTTCATATTCATAAGAATTTTCATACAGTATAAGGAGTTATAGTGAAAATAGAGTTCTTTACTGAACAGTAAGCAAAATACAGCATGAGTAGATTTTAGAAAAGAGCATGAAACACCACATAAAACTTATCTTTAAAATTCATCAAAATTCTGGGTAGTCCCTAACATCATATAGAAATATTAACCAAAATATTAGATCAAGATATTATGTATAGAATAGTTCTTGATAATAGTTTGTTAACAAAATCAACCAAAAACTGAATCTGGAATAGATCCACACCTCTGTACTAAAACACACATAACTCAGTCATACGAAATCCAAATCAAGCAAAACTAGTGGGGTTTGAAAATAGAAAAGATTATCTAAAATTCATATTTTATTTTGGAATCAAGATTCGGACTGTAGCATGGACGAAAACAGCAAACAAAACAGAACACCCAGTAAATACAGATTTCACACTTCAGATCAAGATTATCATAACTTCAAGAATATTGATCCAAACACATCCAAACTTGAAATAAAACCTACCAAACATCTAAACATCATGATTTAGGGTTACTAACATATCTACACCTATTATTTCACGTGGGTATTCATCCAAACACAATTTTCACACAATTATTCACATACATGGTTGAAAATCAAGATTTGGGTAAATTCTAGGTTATCTCCTATCAAAATTGGTCTCATAAGTCATCTATGGCCAAATTATCAAAATAGAGACAAAACACATCAAGGAATACACAATCTTTGGTTGTCTCTAGACAACCAACTACACTATATGTGAACTTTTTGACTTGTATCAACCTAATGAATTGTAGTACAAGTTACTTGTCTTAGTTACGGGATGAAGAATGATCCTAATCTGAAGAGAAGCAAAATCCACGAACAAAATTCTTTCCACGTGCGAATCCAAGCAATTAACGAACAAAAACTCCCACGAACGAAATCCTTGATGCAACGAACGAAGTGTAAAATACCCACTTCAAGAATCCACAAGAAGAGATGATTGAAGGGATGTTGATGGTGATTGTGGTGCTTGGTGGTGTCGGCTACAAGCAAGGGAAGAGGGGGTCTCGGTTGTGGGGTTGATGAATGGCCAGAAGTAAGGAGTAGTGGTGGTCGGAGGTTGAGAGGGTGGAGGGGCTCGGTGTGCAGGTTAGGTGCAAGGTCGGGATTCTTTGGAGAGGGCGAGAGAGATAATTAGGTTTAGGGTTAGGGTTTGAGGGGGTTTAGGATATTTATATAGGAGGTAAAAGTGGGTTAATGGGTTGTGGATATTAGTATGTAGTAATAGGTATACAAATGGGTAATGGGTAATGGGTCAATTCCAAATAGGAATACAATTTAGTGTGAAATCTATGGCTCCTGAAAAATCTAATTAGGAGTCAAAAATCATAGGTTTGGGAAATCACCACCAAAATACCATCACTACACCAAAAATGTTCAATAAAGAGAACGAGGCCAAGAAAATGAGAAAAAGAATCAAAATGATGAAAACGAACAAAAACAACGATCAAACCACACAAGGAGCTCAAAATGAAATAAAATAAATATATATTGAAAACAAATCTAATATACGGTCCAGAAAAAATACAAGAGAGATAAAAATACACAAAAATGAAAAATACATTCCAAAATACATAAAAAAAGAAAATAGGGGTTACACCAATGTTACCATGTAGTCTAGTTCTTTTATCCAGATATCTTAATTGGCCATAAGGCATGGAGCGCGTCACCCTTATATAGTTCAATATTTGGTTTCTTGATGTTCGAGTAGACTTATTAAAATAAATGAGATCAATATCTCATATTGACTCATTTGAGAACGGTCATATTTTTGCAGTCTCACTCAATCAAGGAGCCCGAGATACCGCTCATGTTATGTAAGAGGGACAAATTCTATCTAAGTCACATACCTCTGCATGATTCATAGTATGTCCAATAGCCGAATTTATAATCACCTTGTCACAGGCAATGTTTGACAGTATTAAAACATATAACTTCTCATGTAGGTAACCGTAGTGACTTCAAGTCAAAGGACCACATACACCATGGTTACTGTGAGAATCACTCATGACACTTACGTAACGATCCATACAGCGTTTGATAGTGGGTCAGTCCAGTACATTATTACTCTAATATATACCCATGTGAAGACTTGATATCTCATATCCATGACCCGTGAGATATGGTCATCAGTCTACACATATACTAGTTTCTATATATTTTTGTTGTCCTAATTCACAATAATACTTGACTAAAGACATTTAAAAATAGTGCTCTGATTTCAAACAAAAGATACTCACAATTAAGTCATGTACTTGATGTCTCATGGTATTAACCTACTATTCTGAGGACTCTATTATGTTCATTTAATCACAACAAACAAAACAACAAATAAAATGTCTCATATATGAAATAAATGTAATGATACAATAGAAACTAGCAAGGTCAATATAAGGCTGTCCTCTATGTAAACCAACAATCTCCCACTTGCACAAGAGCCAATCATACATATATCTAATGCCTAAAGACCTAGTGTGACCCTTATGCTTTCGTTGTGCAAGAGACTTTGCAAGAAGCATCTAAGTGGAGGATACAGATTTTGTACAATGTATTTGATTGATGTAATTCATGATGAAAAGTTTATGTAAGATTATATTGTACAATGTAATATCAATGAGGAAATAAAAGTTTTTAATTTCTTGTGCTGTTTTTGTGTTGTGGACTCCTTTGAAGTAAGATTCTGGATTATGTCACGAATTTCCACTGTTGGGAAATCGGGGCACTATAGAAGTGGTATAAGAGGCGACTTCAAATTGCAGTACTAACATTGTGGGAAATTAGACTTGGATTCCCCAGTTAAAGTCGAGTTTAGTTTGGATAGTAGGATAGTCATGAATCATATTGTTGTGTTTTCAACTTTTGTTTATGATTTTTCCTATGTCTTGACTAACCCCAATGTATGTTTTCTTAAAATTATTGTGCAACCAGATGTCGAGGAGGCAAATCTGCAATCGGACGTCAATGGAGGCAAACCTTGCAACTGGAAGTCGGGGAGGCAAAACCTGCAACCGAATGTCCAGAAGGCAGACCTACAACCAGATGTCGATGAGGCAAAATCTACAACCGGATGTGCAAAAGGCGAACCTACAACCGTATGTCGAGGAGGAAAAATCTGCAGCTAGATGTCCAGAATGCATACCTGCAATCGATGTCAAAGAGGCAAACATACAACCGAATGTTAAGGAGGCAAGCATGCAGCTGGACGTCAACACAGGCAAAATTGCAACACATGATTCGAGGAAGAAGCAATGGAACCAACGGCGGTGACCTCAATGCCGAGACAGGAGCTATCTCCAAAATCCTCAACAAATAATATTTGATGCAGAAGAAAAATGTGAAAGTCAACCACATGTGTCGGTGTATGTCATGACCCTAGAACTAATGCACAACTCAAATGCACT
Organism: Hemerocallis citrina; assembly: GCA_017893485.1. Classification (NCBI taxonomy): domain Eukaryota; kingdom Viridiplantae; phylum Streptophyta; class Magnoliopsida; order Asparagales; family Asphodelaceae; genus Hemerocallis; species Hemerocallis citrina. The sequence goes on along the minus strand of CM030361.1, from coordinate 217,611,492 downwards.
CGATGCTCTTATTCTAATACACACTTGATTGGATACGTATGCATCACATACTACATACTCCCTAATGAAGCACACGTTCTCCAGATGATGGGTTTGATCCCATGCCATGCACCCTACTTTTGTACTCTTGCATGTTTCTGACGTTTATCTAGTGACTGATGAAGTTGCATTCGTGCGGTCCACCCCCACCTCTGCAGTCAGTAGTGGTTTCTACGATAACCCCGTCTAGTTTTCCACTCCGCCCGCTCCCCACGGTAACCCCGCTGCCCCGAACCTCATCAAAAGCTGTTACAAACATAAAGGCACCTCGCGGTAACCCTGCTCATCGAGAGACATAGAGTCTTACTCATGTCATGGAGTCTTACTCTAGCTCTCTGCCCGTATTAAACAACATAGGACATGGTAGAAATTTAGGGTCCATTCCTTAATTTCCCACGATCTCGCCCTTACACTAGATCTAAGAAATTAACATTCGAGATAATGCCGCCCGTGTCCTCTTGACCAGGTGAGACGGCGCCGCACGTGTCCCCTTGAAAGATGAGCACAACACCAAACTAGTGCATGTCCTTACACCCAATAACTACGGATTCTAGTCTTAAGTCACAACCACGCACAAGGATGCCAAGATCAAACCAACAACTAAGGCTTTAGAACTAGCAAATATGATTAATTATATAATTACTAGATCAATACTTCATTATTTGATTTACCTAATTCTAATGGCTCTTATTAAAACTCTAATCCTTCTCATAAACTCATTAGTTGGATAAACATGTGAATTATTAGGCGAGTCTAGGTCTACTTGATTAACCAACCGTCTCATTAGTTAGGCGATCTACCAACTAGTTTCAAAATCCCAACTCAGAAGTTATACAGCTAATCCAATTAGTAAATAATCAGTTATCCCTTTTAGTTAAGCGATTAGAGTATACTAGATGGCTCTTTCTAGTCAATTGACTTAGTCATTTTATTAAGACTTAACCCAGCCCAAGTAGGACCCAACTCGGCTCCTAATTTGTGTCCAAAATTCGGCCCAACTCGGCCAAACTTAGCCCAACGAACAATAGTGAATCGACCTATCGTCGATCGACGTTATGCCTTATTCGCTTGGAGTTTCGATCATGCCTTTGGCCCGTGACCAATCCTTGCTTGAGTCCCTCTGATTTCCACACCTCCACAGTCTTCCCGGCGAGTGGTAGCTCCAAACAACGAGTGGAACCCTTCATGGACAACGAGCAAGTTGGCGCACGAAGCTGTCTTCATCCATCATGTTCGTGGCATTTAGGGCTCCTATTCTACCCAATTAACCATGTGCTATCACGTTGGGACTTAGGGTTCATATTACCACATTAGTTAACAGCAACCTAGGGTTCTTATAAGTGATGTTTACCACCTAAACGGGTGCACAAATTGCTCAAGACAGTGAGCACGATCAACCAACAATGACAGCCCTAAAACAACTAATAAATAGACGTTTCGGCTTGTTTTAGCGATCAAATCACCCATCCAAGTGCCCCACCTTATCCCAACACTATAGGAATTGATCCACAAGATATCTAAGCAAAGTGATCTAAAGTCCTAAAACAACGAATTTAGAAATTCAAACAGCAAGCAGTTCATAGGCAAAACCGTTGTTATAGGGTTCTTTCCGGACCTGTTTCAAGGAGTAAACGAGTTTAGATCAGCCCTACGGTTTTACACAACATGCAAAACCAACTAGAGCACAACTTGGGTATATTTAATCCCAAAACCACAATTATAACCATGTAAATAACACTCTAATCACAAAACTAATTTACAACTCAAAACAGTGAGCAAGTTTCACTTGTTTTGCAAAGATGAACTAACATGGCTACTCTATCCACTTGCAAATTAAAATATATTTTTGCACAACTCAACCACATATCATAACATGATTTATAAGTTAACAAACAACATTTCTAAGTCTATTAAAAGGTCCTAAATTGATGGCAACTTATATGCATCAAAAACAGTAAGTTAAAAATTCAACATGCAATCCTTGCTACTTGTAAAAAATCACTAATAATCACACACTACTTGGAATTTCAACTTCTTAGGTTCTACAAAATATCAGTGAGCCTACTTCAATTTCTTAGTTTGAAGTTTCCTCAAATTATTTCATTTAAGATGCTAAAATTATCAAGAACTGAAAAGTTTACAAATTTCCAGAGACTGAACAAAACTGTCAACCAGTTTCAAGTTCGATTTTATTTAAAATAACAAATGATATCCAAAATTCATAAAATTTTGTGAGCATGTTCTAGACACATAAAAGTATCACATATAAAAATTTCAGCATGAAATACAACATTGCCAGAAAGGGATGATTTTTTGAAATGGGAGTAGTAAACAGGACAAAATCACAACTTATGCTTAGTTTTTATTTTTAACCAATAGTGATTTCGGATTTTATTAAAATAGCAAATATTATCAAAAAATTATGAAATTTAGTGGGTATGTTCATGAATTATATATTTCGATAAAAATTCAATCCTAAATTCCATTTATTCTTGGAGTTATGATTTCCAGACTAGAGTTCAAATTTCAGGACATAACAGTACAACAGTCCTAGTCATTTTATCATAAAGTTCATACACATCTATCAAAAAATCATCAACACATATCACACACTTGCATGCAACCCACCATCATGAAGGAACCTAACACCTCAAAAAAACAAGAAAGAGGGTTGGCAACACTCACCTCAAAGTGTAGATAAGAATGAAATCTCCAAGCTCTTTGGCCCTTCTTCTCCTTGCTCCTTCTCCAAATTCCATTAGCTAGGCTTGTTTGAGAGTGGTTTGGAGAGGATTGAGAGTGTAGGAAAATGAAGAAAATGAGCTTGTGCAACAACAGAGGGATATTTTTTTTTTTTTTTTTGGGGGGGGGGGGGGGGGGGTGTCAAGCTTTGGCTAGCTAAGCTTAGAGAAGAGAGAGGGATTGAGTGTTAGGCTAGAGAAATTGTTTGGGGTTCTCAAACAACTAAGGAAGTTTTGGAGTTCCAACAAAACCCTAAATTCCATGGTTTAAAATAATCAAGGTCCCCACTCCTTTCCCTCCAAAACCACCGGCCAAAATCCTACCTAGTTGCAACATTTTATAATTTTTTGTACATGTGTCATGCTAATTTGTTTATGCGTTGTGTATATGATTTGTTAGATCATGTGAACATGGTTTGAGCCCATTGTCTAACTCATGATGAGTTTAGTTTGGACTCAACCCTACAAATTAAATTTGTACACAAATTAATGTCAAACAAATTGTAGCACACACAAAATTAATTAAGACAATTTCACCAACATGTGAAATCATATTCATATTCATATATAAAATATAATTATTGTTAGTGTAGGTGCCCTAGAGGCAATACAATGATCAGTATTATTGACATTATGTTCTTTTGATTATATTAATAATTTATTATGCTTCGTATTTACTGCGTTATAAATATTAGCATGATAAATGTCCTTAGATTATTAATACGAACTATATGACCATGAGATTATATATAGTATAATAATCTTAAATGTCCCTAGTCGAGTATTATTATTATTAGGACAGTAATAATACATTGAGACTAGTATGTTGATTGATTGATGACCACCTCTCATGGGTCATTAGTATAGAGATACTAAAATCAATACATAGGTAAATGTAAGAGTACATTGTACTGGACAGACCCACTGTGAGATTCTATATGGAATGAATTAATAAGTGTCATAAGTAATCTCACTGTGATAATGGTGTAATGGTCCTCTGACCTGAAATCATTATATTTCTACACGAAAATTAATGTACTTTGATTCTATCAAAAGTTATCTTTAATCGGGTAATGATAAAGATAGTATTGGGTTCATTATGAATCGTGTGAGAAATATGAATGATCTAGAAGGAATTTAACCCTCCTAATTTTAGGAGCGATATTATCGGCCTCTTGTTTGAGTGAGACTATGAAATGCATGGCCATGCTCAAATATTGATTTGTTTGAATAGTCTACTCATCGATCAAGAAAATAAAGATTAAATTATTAAGAGGATGACACGTTCCATGCCTCTAGTTTAATCTATAATATGAAGGTTAAAAGGATTATATTACATGGAGACATTAGTCACGAAAGGTTTAATTGAATCACCAATTATTATTATTACTTGGGTAGCAATGATGTATTACTAGATGCCGCTCATTGTTTATAATTTTATTATAAGATAATAAAATTATTGCCAACGTAATAATAACCTAAAGGGTCACACACATAGAACGTTTAAAAGGAGTATTAATTTAAATTCGGAATTTAAATGATTCGAAATTAGTTATTTAATTAATTGAGTTGGACTTAATTAATTAAAGGATAATTCGAATTTAAATCAGATTGGTCTTATCAGAAGCCAAACTGATTACGGTTAATTCGAATTTAAATGATAAAACCAAATCAGATTGGTCTTATCAGAAGCCAAACTGATTACGGTTAAGCCCACCTCTTATCTCTCCCTATAAATACATAGTGATGTATTGGATTAGGATGATCTTTTGAAAAATCTGTCTTCCACAGAAAACCCTAGCCGCTCAACTGTTGAGAGGCAAAAGAGAGAGAGAGAGAGGCAAGCATCATCGGCTAGTACCGGCTCCCTCGATCGTTGGACGATCGGACGTTCGTGTGGACTGCCTTAGAGACGCGGATCTAGCTACTAGGGCTGCGTGGTGATTGCAACCTCCATCTTTCAGCCTTCGTAAAGCTCCGAAAGGTAAAATTTTATTTATCCATTATTAGCCATGTCTTGTACACGGATCCATGGGTTAGGGTTTCAGATCTGTCTTTTTCGCTGCGTTTGTGCCCCGAAACCCTTCAATTATCTATATAATAAAACACAAAGAAAGCTACAAGTGGCTTTCATTCATTTAGAAGAAAATCAATGGTTTAGATTTTTGTTCCTAAAAGACATTTTTCCTCCAAAATGTTTCCCCCCAAAATTCAAATTTTTTCTCCCAAAACAAAACAACTCATTCATTTATTACTCTCTCCCTCTCTTCTCTCTTCCCCCTATTTTCTCCTTTTTCATAAATCTTTCTCTCTTTCTTATTATTATTATTATTATTTACCCAGGTATGTCCAAAATAATAATAATAATAATGAATGCTTTGTTTTATTATTTCAAATTTTTAATTATGTTTTTTTTTCTTCAGATAATGCTTTCATAACTCAATAACATTCACTTTTATTTAATTATTTTCGAATTACCATATTTGATCTGATTGTATTATACTTCACTGAGTGATTGTTTTAAATTAGAATGCTTCACTGAGTTAATTTTGATTAGAATGCTTTTTTATTATTATGCAATTTCGGATTATGCTTTTTTTTGAATATTTAGGCATTTGCTGCTTTAAAAGATCATTGCAAATTCTTTAATTGACTCGCTTGATCATGCTTTTATGGACAAATCCCTGCTTAATCCCTGTATTTTGGGTTTTTGTAGCTGCAAAATTGTATCTTAATCTGCTTTGCTACAATTTCACTTCACGTATACATTACAATAAATTTTATCTTTTAAATTCATACATGGTTAACTACATAAAAAACAAATAAGGGGAAACTAACTCATGCAATTTGAGGCGTTAACCGTAACTCATGCAGTTAGAAAATGAATTGCTACTTATGCTAGACTCCACATAAAAAAATAAATCTCTTATGCTCAAGTCACACATAGCAAGGAATTTTCGATTCACCACTGTTGTAGATTCACAATACTATTTTTGAATCCTGAGCTGCTCACAAATAATTCTGCAATATACAAACCAATAAACATCAAGGTCACTTCATAATCCTACTTCAAAGTACATCAATACATCAACATCTACTAGCAAATAAACATCTATATAAATCATCCCTTACTGTTTACATGATTTTTTATATGCTGTATCGTTCCGAATACGTGTCGTTGCCCACGGGAATACCTAGTACATAATAATTGTTAATTATTTTGGGGATATTAAACATTCCATCTCAATTATGACTGAGACAACCAAACAATTTAATTGAGAAAATACCATAACTCCGATTCAAATAATACACCTTTGCCGGGTTCAAAACATAATATGTTTCAATACTTACTCAATTAAAATTGAGGAATCCATTAATGCGTGCGACTCTCAAATGTGCATGGATTAATATAAAAAATAGTTATATTCTATTTTGTGGGGTATTACAGTTTGTGTCCAGCAAGTTTGGAGAGACAAGTCCTAGACAGAGTTGAACGTAGAGCTTGTCATTTGATCCTGACAAGTTTGTACAGTCAACTTTGAGGCGGAGTTGAACAATGAGCTTGTTGTTTGATCCCAGCAAGTTTGGAGACATAGTTCCGAGTTGAACGTAGAGCTTGTTGTTTGATCCCGATAAGTTTGTAGAGACAACTCTGAGATGTAATTGAATACAGAGTTTGCCATTTGATTCCGACAAGCTTGTAGAGATAACTCTGAGACAGAGTTGAATTTTGAACTTGTTGTTTGCGCCCAGCAAGTTTGGAGAGGCAAATCTTTGGTGGAGTTGATGTAGAGCTTTTCGTTTGATCTTGGCAAGTTTGTAAAGGCAACTCTAGGCCGACATTAGGCAAGGAGCCTATTGCATGCTGATAAGGGGTTGTTGGAAGGACTCGAGCGAAAAGCAGAGTGTCGAACTCGTTGTATGGTAGTTGGCGAGTTGTTGGTGGAGCTCGGGTGAAGAGCAAGGTATTGAACTCGTTGTTTGGAATTAACAAGTTGTTGATGGAGCCTGAGTAGAAAGTGATGTATTGAACTGGTTGTTCGGAGTCAACGAGTTGTTGATGGAGCCTGAGCGGAGAGCAAGATGTTTGAACTCATTATTTGGAGTCAATGAGTTGTTGATGGAGCCTGGGCAAAGAGGGAGGCGTTTAACTTGTTGTTTGGAGTCAATGAGTAGTTGATGGAGCGCCCGAGTGGAGAGCAGGGTATTGAACTCGTTGTTTGGAGTCAATGAGTTGTTGATGTTTGTAGTCAACAAGCTGTTGTTAGAGCTCGAACGGAGAGCAGGGCATCAAACTCATTGTTTGGAGTCAACGAGTTATTGATGGAGCTCGAAATGAGAGCAGAGAGTTGAACTCATTGTTTGAAGTCAACGGGTTCCGGATGAAGCTCGAGCTGCGTTGAACTCGTCGTTTGGAGCCAACGAGTTATTAACAAACCTTGAGTGAGCGTCGAACTTGTTGTTTGGAGTCTACGAGTTGTTGATGAAGCCTGGGTGAAGAGCAAGGCATCGAACTCGTTGTTTGGAGTCAGCGAGTTGCAGATGGAGCTAACGAACTGTTGATGGGATTCGCATGATGTGTGTAGTGTTTGACGGAGTTAGAACTTGTCAGTCTTGTACCAGCTAGTTGTAGGAGCAACTATGAGCAAGAGTTATTTTCCAAACCTGTTGTATGAGTGTTTAGCTAGTTGTAGGAGCAACTCTGAGAGAGAGTTGTTTTCCAAACTTGCTATATAGGTCCTCCAACAAATTGTATCTGCCCCCAAATGTTGCTTTTGCAAATTTTATTGGAGTAACTACAATCGACGATTTTGGACCTCTAATCCATCTTTAAGGAATTTTAACTAATTTTAGGAACAGATCAAATGGCGAGTTGAACTCTCAACGTGCTTGATATGGCTAAAAATGGGGTTAAATCGGAACCATCCAGATGGGGCACGAATCTTGAAGCTCAGGGGTAAAACGGTAATTTCACCCACCGACGGGTCTGAAGCGGATACTGGTTATCTTCCCCGAAGACCTACTTACCCGCAAATGGATCCACCTCCACTGGGTGCGGGTTTCAACCCGCAGCAAACCCGGTCCAGAAGGGATAGAATTAGGGTTTCTGATTCAATCCTAATCAACAGCCCTGATTCATAGTTATCCCTTCACTGGGGATTAGGGATTACATTCCTTATCTAACCACAGGGGGATCACATTCCTAATCTGATCCCAGCAGCGCCTATAAATACCCCCCATCCATCTCCATTAAGAGGTAATCAATCTTTTGCCAGTTTTTGCGTTCATTCATAATCACTTCTGATTACTGACTTGAGCGTCGGAGGGTGCGTCGCCGGGAACAACTCCGGTGTCTCGCACTTCTTGCAGGTGAACGGCGGGAGCAACGGTCAAACTCTGGCGGAACAGGTAATAGGTTTGTTATTCAAAGTTTCCCAAGAACCCACAAATACTGTCTGTTTGCCCCCACACCAGATTCAGCGGCAACAGATTGGCGCCGTCTGTGGGAATCTAACGATAGCAACCTCCCCTCTACCCGTTGGTCAGATCCGCTCCGGCCATGCCTCCCTAGAAAAGTCAGATCCAGAGGGTCCAACCGAGGACCCAACCCCGATCAGCAGCAAGAAATTCCCATCCAGCCTACCCAACAGCAGGGGCAACTTCCTCCTCCAGCGGAAGACCCGCTCCAACAGGACCTTCCTCCTCCTCCTCCGAATCAGCCACCTCCTAAGGGTCCTAACCCTCAGAAACAACCTCTTCACTAGGACCACGTCTCCATCCACAATGCCTCTTCGAAATCTATGGCCTCCCATCATCCCTGAGCTTCCGGTCTCCGCAACACCGCCCTCAATCGGCAGAAGGATGAGGATCTTCGCCGCCATCTGGATAAAAAGTGGGCCCGAGAGGGAACCTCCCGCCAACACCGTCCGGATAAGCGGTCTCCTCGCCGCCGAGAATACAGAAGGTCCCCTATCTGAAGGGGGCAGAGAGAGTCCCCCGAGCATTGCCGAAGAAGGCCACACTTCCCTGCAGGTCGGCAACAGCCTAAGGACATTGAGGCACCCATCACCCGTACCGAGTGCCAGCAGTTCCAAGCGACCGTCCTACAAGCTCTCAATGTCCGTCCCAACACCAATGCACCCAAGATCCCCTCTCCTCCTCCGGTCCGAAGTCCTCGCCGATGGTCCCCATCTCCTCCTCCAGCTCCCAGCAACTCCTGGCATGAGCAAAGTCCTCGCCGCTCCAGGAGCTACTGTCGTCGTAGCCCCCGCTCTCCCTCATACGAAGACGAGTCTAGAGGCTCAGCTGATTACTGTCGAAGGGACGACGCTGTGTACCACCTGTCTCCATGAAATGGAGAGGCGCTTGGGTCAGTTAGACCGAGAAGAAGAACTTAGAGGAAGGACCCTTCGTCCTAGCAGACCTCCTTTTTTTCGAACCATAATGGATGCACCTGTGCCGATCGGCTTCAAACCCCCTCAATTTGAGACCTATTCTGGGGAGACCGACCCCGTTGATCACATCGAGAGCTTCAAGACCCTAATGCTCATCCATCAAGCTTCCGATACTCTACTCTATAAAACCTTCCCCGCAACTCTTAAGGGTCCAGCTCGAGAATGGTACTCTCGCCTTGCCCCGTCCTCAATATTCTCCTTTGAGCAATTCGAGACCCTCTTCGTCACCCATTTTGTAAGTAGCCGTAGAACTGAGAAGACCAGCATCTCGCTACTGTACCTCCACCAGAAGAAGGGTGAGAAGTTGAGAGACTATGTGAAGAGGTTCACAGCTGAAGCCCGGTCCATAGCATCCCTCGACCAGTCGGTCGCTGTAGCAGCATTTCAATCTAATGTCCTCAATTCCAACCTCCGAACCTTCCTCGCCAAGAAACCCCCACAGAACTTTTCCGACCTCCTCAATATTAGGGCCGAAGAAGCTGAGCACTGCCCCAACTTGGAGGGGTCTTCCTTCGGGTTTAAGAGGAAGGGAACAGAAGAGGAAGGAGCCAAGAAGCTCCAGAAGGATAATGCCGGCCAGTGCCGACCTCCCCCCAGATTCGACAAGTTTACTCCCCTCACCACTAATGTCTCTACCATTCTGATGGAAGTCGAAAAGGAAGGGATCATACCTCCTGCTCCGAGGATGAACACCCCTGCCAAGAAAAAAGATAAAGAGAAGTGGTGCCATTATCACCGGGACCATGGGCACGACACCAATGATTGTCGGGCCCTGAAGAATGAGATAGAAGCCCTTATCCAGAGGGGGTAGCTGACCAGATTCGTGAGAAAGGACCGAACCGAACTTCCTCCCCCGCCTCGGGGGCTAATAAGCGTCCGGAACGCGATGAAACGCCCGACTTCGAAGAGGAGCGTGTCCTACACCTCATCCATGGGGGCCCAATGGGGGGCTCCTCCAACTCCTCTCGAAAGGCATTTATAAAAGAAGTCAATTCATCCATGCCACCCCTCCTCCCAAAGGCCTCGGAGTGCCCGTCACGTTCTCAGACGAAGATCTCGAAGGCATCCGCACCCCTCATTGTGACGCACTCGTCATCAGCCTCCACATGCGAACTTCAAAGTGGAGAGGATCCTAGTGGACAATGGCAGCTCCGTTAACATCCTCTTCCTCGCCGCTTTTAAAGGCCTAAAGCTCTCCCGAGACAGACTCAAGCCCGCTGGCTACACGCTCCATGGGTTCACGGGAGTGCCAGTGACTATTGAAGGGGTAATCACCCTCGATGTAACCGCTGGCAAAACTCCTACCACCCGAATGGAGTTGATGGACTTCATGGTCGTAGATGTCCCCGCAGCCTACAATGTCATTCTGGGTCGGCTCGGCCTAGCCGCCCTTGAAGCCGTCCCTTCTGCCTACCACCTCAAAATGAAGTTTCCAACTCGAGCTGGAGTAGGAGAGGTAAAAGGCAATCAGGAAATAGCCCGCAAGTGCTATATGACCTCTACCCTCGGTCCAGTCCTCTCTTTAGAAACACTGGAATCCCCCAAGATGCTACTCGACCAACGTCCGAGCCGGTGGACGAATTAGAGGAAGTGCTCTTCTCTGAGCAGGATCCAACCCGAAAGTTATTTGTTAGCAAGACCCTCCCGTCCGCCCTATGCTCGGACATTGTACAGTGTATCCGAAGGAACCGAGACCTCTTCGCTTGGTCAGATGCAGACATGCCCGGAATTTCCGAAGAGCTCTTGGTCCACCACCTTAGCGTTGTTCCGGGGTCCAAACCGGTTTAGCAGAAGAGGCGGAAGTTCGCTCCTGAGCGCCAGCTAGCTATAAAAGAGGAGGTGGACAAGCTCTTGAAGGCCCGGTTCATACAAGAGGTGAACTATCCCGAGTGGTTGTCGAATGTAGTAATGGTGAAGAAGTCCAATGGGACTTGGAGGATTTGTATTGATTTTACCGATCTCAACAAGGCCTGCCCCAAGGATCCCTTCCCTCTTCCGAGTATTGACACTTTGATTGATGCCACCTCGGGACATGAACTCCTCAGCTTCATGGACGCCTTCTCAGGCTACAACCAGATCCGGATGTTCCCCCCGGATATCCCGAAGACATCATTCGTGACCAATCAAGGCCTCTATTGCTACAGGGTTATGCCCTTCGGTCTGAAGAACACAGGAGCAACATACCAATGCCTCGTCAACAAGGTTTTCCAAGCTCAAATCGGCCGAAACATGGAGGTGTATGTTGACGACATGCTTGTAAAAAGCATCCGAGGTGCTGATCATGTGACCGATCTCCAAGAAGCGTTTGACGTTCTGAGAAAGCACAGCATGAGACTCAATCCGAACAAGTGTGCATTCGGTGTCTTGTCAGGGAAGTTCCTCGGCTTCATGGTTAGCCAACGAGGAATTGAAGCAAACCCTGAGAAAATCAAGGCCATATTAGACATGGCCCCTCCCAAAAATGTTAAAGAAGTCCAGAGGTTAACAGGCCGCCTAGCCGCCATAGGGCGCTTTCTCTCAAAGTCCGGGGAAAAATGCCTCCCCTTCTTCAAGGCCCTCAGGGGAGTTAAAGGTTTTGAATGGGGCCAACAACAACAGGAGTCCTTCGACCAGCTCAAGGCCTACCTCGTCAATCCTCCTCTCCTCAGCAAACCAATTCCTGGAGAACCCCTTTACCTCTACCTGGCAGCCTCCGAGCAGACTCTCATTGCCGTTTTAGTAAGGGAAGAAGACCGGGCTCAAAAGCCCATCTACTATGTGAACAAAGTACTTCGGGATGCCGAGCTCCGCTACCCGAAGATAGAAAAGATGGCTTATGCCCTGGTGATGGCCGCGAGAAAGCTTCGCTCGTACTTTCAATCCCATTCGGTAGTCGTCCTTACTGACCAACCGCTGAAGCAGATCCTCCATAAGCCAGAGACCTCGGGCCGCCTTATGAAGTGGTCTATCGAGCTGAGCCAGCATGATATAACTTATCAGTCTCGGACCGCGATTAAGGCTCAGGCCTTAGCAAAATTCATAGTTGAGAGTACCATCCCCGAGTCCAGCCAAACAGTGAAAGGACCACCCGTCTGGTCGGTTTATGTGGACGGATCCTCCTGCAATGAGGGAAGCGGGGCATGGGTCATTCTGGCAGGCCCAGATGACTCCATCCTCCAATACTCCCTCCGTATCAACTTCAAGGCCTCGAACAACAAAGCAGAATACGAGGCACTCATAGACGGCCTTGGAATGGCTCGAAATGCAGGGGCCCAGTGCCTCAGGATCTTTAGCGACTCTCAGCTAGTCGTGAATCAGGTCCTCGGCGAATATGAAGCACGTGATGACAGGATGGTTAAATACTTAGCCAAGGTCAGGAGCCTCATGGCACTGTTTGAAGAAGCCTTCATCCAATGCACACCCAGGGAAGAAAATGCTCAGGCCAACGCCCTCTCCAAGCTAGCCTCCTCCTCCCTTCAAGGTCTCGAGCAGACCGTTTTGATAGAAGTCCTTCTGAAGCCAAGTATAGAGGACGAAACCCCCGACTCTATGGAGTCGCTGCCTGTCTTGCTCGAAGACAATTGGATGAAACCCCTCGTCGAATTCTTAAGGGACGGACTCCTCCCCGAGGATCCCAAGGAAGCTCGAAGAGTGAGAACTCGAGCCGAGCGTTACACACTGATCGGAGGTATCTTATATAAACGCTCCTTCACACAGGTAGACGGCCGACCCTACCTGAGATGCCTCTCCCCCGAACAGGCAGACTACGCCCTACAAGAACTTCATGAGGGCATTGGCGGGGCACATTCAGGATACAGATCCTTAGCCCGCAAAGTATTGAACTACGGATACTTCTGGCCCACTCTTCTACGAGATGCCGAACGGCACGTTCGGCAATGCAGCTCCTGTCAGAAGTACTCCGACATCCGACGCCTCCCTCAAGCTCCACTCACTTCCCTATCAAGTCCGATCCCCTTCGCAATGTGGGGGATGGATTTACTAGGACCATTTCCACCAGCTCCCGGACAGTTTAAATTCTTAGTCGTGGCGATCGATTACTTCTCGAAATGGATAGAGGCCGAGCCCTTGGCCACGATCACCGAGAACAAGGTTGTTCAGTTCTTTTGGAAAAGCGTGATCTACTGATTCGGCATCCCTAGGGTGCTGATAACAGACAATGGAACACAGTTCACCGGGGCTGCCCTCCGAGCTCTATGCGAAGACCTTGCCATCCAGCACCGGTTCTCCTCCGTTTCTCATCCTCAGTCAAATGGCCAGGCCGAAAATGCTATCCGACAGATCCTTTCCGGCATTAAGAAGAGGTTAGATAAATGTTCCAAAGGCTTATGGGTCGATCAGCTTCCCAACGTGCTGTGGAACTACAGCACCACAAAACGGACCCCCACAGGAGAGAGCCAATTTAATCTCACTTATGGGACCGAGGCCATCATCCCCCTAGAATTCGGAATACCCTCTCCTCGTCTATTAGCTTATGAAGAAGAGCAAAATGCCAGAGACCTCCGAGCCAGTCTTGACCTGATAGACGAAATCCGAGAAAGAGCTGCCATTCGTCAACAAAGCTACCGAAGAAGGATCAAGTTGGCATACAACAAGAAATTCCGCCCTACGGATCTCAAAGAAGGGGACCTGGTCCTCCGAAAGTTGGCCATCTCATTCCCAGGTTAGAAGAGCAAATTGGCCCCAAATTGGGAGGGACCTTACAGGATCGCCAAAGTGGTCCGTCCCGGCACATACAGACTAGAAGATCTTGAAGGCAGGGAGATCCCCAGGACTTGGAATACCGACCATCTCTTAAAATACCAAGAGAGAGCACCAACGCCTCTCTAAGTATTTCGAGATGTCGAACCGTTCCTCTCCTATTACTTGTAATGTTTTTTCTTTTATTTCACTCTTGTAATAACGGCTCGCAACTTTAGAAGCAGCCGGCCATTAGTCATCAATAAAGAGTTTTTTCGTATTTTACTTGTAAAAATTGCTTACATCTCTCTGCCTTTACTCTTCACTCTAACGATGGTTCCAGAGTCCAACACTTGGCTCGATTCTACTCCGCATGCTCGCCTCTAAGCGGGCTAGGAGTGGGTCGCCATTCGGAATTGCTCCCACGACCGTTGAACTCTAACGATGGTTCCGGAGTCCAACACTTGGCTCGATTCTACTCCGCAAGCTCGCTTTTAAGCGGGCTAGGAGTGGGTCGCCATTCGGAATTGCTCCCACGACCGTTGAACTCTAACGATGGTTCCGGAGTCCAACACTTGGCTCGATTCTACTCCGCAAGCTTGCCTCTAAGCGGGCTAGTAGTGGGTCGCCATTCGAAATTGCTCCCACGATCGTCGAACTCTAACGATGGTTCCGGAGTCCAACACTTGGCTCGATTCTACTCCGCAAGCTCGCTTCTAAGCGGGCTAGGAGTGGGTCGCCATTCGGAATTGCTTCCACGACCGTTGAAATCTAACGATGGTTCCGGAGTCCAACACTTGGCTCGATTCTACTCCGCAAGCTCGCTTCTAAGCAGGCTAGGAGTGGGTCGCCATTCGAAATTGCTCCCACGACCGTTGAACTCTAACGATGGTTCCAGGGTCCAACACTTGGCTCGATTCTACCTCGCAAGTTCGCTCCTAAGCGAGCTAGAAGTAGTTCGCAAGTCGGAGTTGCTCCCACAACCGTTGAACTACTCTTACGATGGTCAGCGAGCCCACTATTAGGTAAGGCTCGACTCATCTCGCAAGTTCGCAAGATTAGGAGACCGAAGCGCTGCTCGGCACCACTGGCCGAACACTCATGTCACCGAACCGCGAACAAGCAAGAGACCGGCTCAGGGACCTCGATGCGATGAACACAGTCACAAACAAAATGACTATACAAAGCTACAAAGGACATGCAAGTTCGAGAAAGAAATGTTATTGATAATTAAGATACAGTGCAAAGCGACTCTTCCATACGACTCTTCCATACAACAAGGTTACAAGGCCTTAAAGTACAAAAATTGCAATGCCGACCCACTACATTTGGTTTTGAAAACGATCATCAATGTCCCGTTCGGTCGTCAGTTTGGCAAACTCGGCCGTCAGTCCCTCTCCCTCCGTCTGAAGCTCCGCCTCTACAGTCTGCAAGTGACGGATCTCAGAAAGCAGATCGTCCCTTTCCGCTGTTATTTTTGACAAATTGTGCCGAACGCACTGGATCCGAAGGGCATTGCTAAAGGCGGTCGACGAACCTTCGTCCTCTCCTATGGGGGTCATCTCGGCGATCCTGCTCTCCAGACGCCGGATCTCGATGTCTCGCCGACCTAGGATGAGCTGAAGATGGTTTCGCTCGCTTTCGGCTCGGTGCAATCCCAGCTCGACTTCATAGAGCTGCTCTCGGCACCTCGCCAAGCACAACCTCGTCACCCCCGAGCCAGCCTTGGCTCGAGCGTGGTCATCCGAGCGAGTGGGCTCGACGTCTTGAGCTACCACCACGAGCTGAAAAGAAAAAGAGACAAACAACAAAATTTCAAACATTGCCGAAGTCCAACACATGAAGCCAATATTCCCAACGCAGCATCAGAAGCAAAGCAAAGGTTTTTATTCAAATAAAGTAGCTCTACATACAACTAGACCGACGCTACAGCAGAGTTTTACAATAATTTAAAGGAACATAATACAACTTGTTTAGTGCCTCTTCGGAAAGGGAATGCTCCGGTTCAAGGAAACGCGGGGGCGGCAACGCCTAACCTCCGAGCTCAATTCCAAACCAGCGAAGCGAGATCCCCCTTCGCCGCTAACTCTAACTGTGGCACCAACTGAGGCGCCACTAGACGAGACAGCTACACTACTCTGAGCGTCAGCAGGACTCCGCCTCGCCACAGGCAAACGAGTCGCAAGTTCGTAGAAAGTGATCCCTCTCTCGCTCTCTTCGCGAGTACACGACGTACTACGAACGTTGGCCCTCTCAGGCAGAGGCTTGAGCGATGCGATCTCTTCCTCCAGCTCGATAATCCTATCTCTCAGAACATCACCTTCTGTCGACATCTTCAGATGAGGAGGTCTTGACGAGCCCGCAACATTGGCACTATCGGTCGCAAGACGTCGATAATGGGTGACCTCGATCCCCCTGTCTATCGTAATCCTCCTAAGCTTGTCGACCTTGGCCAACAACTTTTGGCGCTCGGATGACAACTTCTCTTCTTCCGCCGAATGTTCTTTCTCCGTTACCTCCAAGTGACGGATCTCGGCCAAGAGCTCGTTATTCTTTTGCTCGACAACGAAAAGCTCCCTACGAAGCCACTCTATCTCACCTTCGAGACAAGAAGCTTGGGGTTGCTTCCGTAGTTGCTTCAACTCACGACAATACCCCCTCGCAGCTGCTTTTATCTCCTCCAACTTCAAAAGCATATAAAATCGCCTCTCTCGGCTATGGGAAAGCTCTCGCTTCGTTTCTTTCAGCTCCTTACGAAGATACGAAACCTCCATGATCGGACCAAACTTCACCTGAAAAGCAAAGATAAATCCGATGCCCAACACTTGGAGAAATTTTGCGGCTAGTCAAACACAAAATCCGAGGTCTAACACTTGGAGAATTTTTGGCCAAGCAAAAAGTGTTTTCATTCAAAACTCAAAAAGCATTACAAGAGCGGTGGCCAGTCCGCAGTCAGACTTTACAAAAAAGAAGCAAAAAGAAGACCAAAGATGCAACCAAGTCAGGGGTCGACCTTTTTGTCGCTCGGGTCTGCCGACCCCTCGACGATTCCTATGTCCTCGTTTTCGTCCTCGTCCTCGAAGTCGTCCTCCTCCTCACCTTCGGCCTCTGTCTCGCCCGTGCCTTCGACACCGTCGACCTGCCCCTTGGGGCCGAGCATTGCCGAAGGAAGCTCCTCCTCCCCCTCCACAGGGTCATAAAAGTGGTAGGAGGTGTCGAACCCCGGGTTCCGAGCTGCGATATGAAGTAGGGCTCGACCGTACGCATCCTCCATGTTCTTAAACATGTGCTCCTCGGCCTCTTTCTGGATAGCCCTTTTCGCCCTTGCCACCTTCGATTGGTGCTTGGCCATGACCCTTTCGGTCTCCTTCCGAGCTTTCTCCGCCTCCGACCGTGCTTTGGCCAGCTCCTCGTTAAGCGCGGCATTCTCCTTCTCCGAGGCCTCGAGCTTGGCTGCCTCGTCTGCCGATCGCTGCATAGCTTCGGCCAGCTTCGCTTCCAACCCCACCACTTCGTCTCCGCACTTTGCCGAGAGGAGTTGCTCGGCTTCGAACAGCTTCACAGCTTTCGCATGCTCCGACATCTCCCGGTCGCACAGCGCCGTCAGCTCCTGTTCTTTGCTCGCGAACTCTTCGAGCAAAAAGTTGAAGTTGCAAAGGGTCTGAAAAGAGAACAAACGTTAGAATCCGGACATAAAAACTTAGAAAATTTAGAAAAAAAAATATATGCTTCAAGAAGAAAGTGTTCGGTCTACTTACCGACATCGTGTTCCGAGCAATCTGCATTGTAGCGTCCCCGACCTCCCTGAACTTAAGCGCCGCTCGGTCCTTCGGGGTCGGCAGGTGCTTCACCGCCTGCATACAAATGTTGCCGTCCCTCAAGAAGCCGTCGACCTTCATTACTTGCCAGTCGGGGACGAAGATCCGCTTATGCTCTTCGGTCAGAATCTTCTCTGCTTCGGCGGTGAGAGGCGGAACTTGAAGGGCTAACGCCGCGCTCATGTTGAACGCGCCGCTCGACGAGCTGGGAGCATCTGTCTTCACCGTTGGAGTCGGCGCATCCGAGACAGGAAGATCGGAGGCCGCGACCTGGTCTTGCTCGGGATCGGCATCCGGGAGCACGACCACCTGCAGGTCGGCGGTCTTTGGGAAAGGTATCTTCGGTGCTCGGCCGCCCTGAGGCCCTGTCGAGGGTCTCTTCTTCTTCTTCGCCTCCTGCTCCCTAGCCGCCTTGGCCTTCGCCATCAACGCCCTATAGTCCATGCCGGAAGACTCTGCACAAACCGAATGAAAAAACTTAGAAAAATTTTCAAGAACTTCAAGGAAAAAAATTAAAAATACTAGAGGCATACTGGGATTGATCGGACTGAGAGCCCCTCGGAACAAGGCCTCCTCGGTGATGTCCTTCCAACTAAGCATCGGCAGGCCGAGGAGTTTCTTGAGGACTTCGGCCTCCTCGTCACTAAGCACTGGCTCTTTCTTCGCTCGCTTGGGCAGGCCCTCCCTCGACCAAGCTATCGGAATTGCCCAGGGTTCGGGAGCTCGGACAATAAAGTACTTCTCCTTCCAATGCTTGATCGAGTCCGGGTTCTCGATCAACTTCACGCCTGTCCGCGGAAAAAGGTAGAACCTCTGCTCGTTCCTGTTCGGCTGACAAGGACGGTAGAGGCTCCGAAGAAGGAACAGACTTGGCTCGGCGCCGATCTCTTGACACCGAAGAACAAATGCCAAGACATGCCTCCAAGTGTTCGGCATCAGCTGGGCAGGACTCAGGCCGTACCAATTGAGGACCTCGACAATGAACGGGTGCAACGGCAAACGAAGCCCGGCGGCGAAGGAGTTGACCGAAAAAATGCACGTGTCGGCCGAAGACGACGTGCAGGCTCGGAAATCGGGTCCGGGGAGAAGTAGCCCGTACTCGGCAGGGATCTGGAATCCAGTCCGGATCCGATGCAGATCAGCCTCGGTAAGGACCAAAGAGATTTGGTCCACCTCGGACATCTCTCTCGGCTCGTTCTCCTCTACCGACTTCGCGGTGCCCTGGGTCACCTTCTCCAGCATTTCAGAGTGGGGAGAAAGTAGCTCCGTACTCCCCCCACGCTCGACAGAGTGATCGGCTGCCGACCGAACTCCCCTGCCGTCTTCGGCTGCTCTATGACCGTAACCACTCCCGTACCCTTCCGGGACCTCGGTGAAACCTCTTGGAGTGGCTTGGTGACCTCCCTACTCTTGCTCGGCCGGACCACGGCCTGCACGGTCGGCTCTACCACCTCCTTCTCTTTACCCGCTCGGCTAACGACTCGGTCCGAGGCGGGGGTCTCATCCGAAGAAGTAATCTTAACCATTTTTTCTAAAGAGAGAGGAAAGAGACTGACCTTGAAGTGACTGTTACGGTCGAAAAAGTTCGCCGGAGCAAAGAAATGCCTTGCCGCGACAGCTAGCAGTGCCACCCGGGAGCTAAAAACTTCGATGGTGAAGAGTAAAAACTTGAGTAAGAAAGTAAAAGTGAATAATGATATTGGGGGTAGGGGAGTGAAGATTTATAGTAAAAGAAAAAGTCTCTTGGACTTTGTAACGTAAGGGCGTGAATCTCGATCGGCTCTTGAAGCGTTACGAAAGCCCAAATGACTTTATAACTGAGCAGCAACGGTTGGCGAAAAGGCAAAATGTTTTGATACAAGTCGAATAGCTCGGCACACATGGGATCAAAATCCGAGCGACGTGCGATCCGGCCCCAACATCAAAGAGCCCGGTCGGCTACCGAGCAAGTGCCCCTCCGAGCCCCAAAACGGAGAAAAATCACTTTTCCCTCAACATTCGTGTAAGATCTCGATCAGACGGCCCAGATCTTGCCAGCGTCGCTAAACGACAAGATAGTGTTTTCTTGGGAACTGAGCCCATCTCGAGATTCGTGCCACCATCCAACGGCTCAGATCGTGCCGTGCTGCTCGGACTGCCGAGCTCCTAGACCTCCGGTCGGCTGCCGAGCAAGTGCCCATCCGAGCCCCAAAACTGAAGAAAAATCACTTTTCCCTCAACATTCGTGTAAGATCTCGATCAGATGGCCCAGATCTTGCCAGCATCGCTAAACGACAAGATAGCGTTTTTTTGGGAACTGAGCCCGTCTCGAGAATCGTGCCACCATCCAACGGCCCAGATCGGGCCACGTTGCTCGGACTGCCGAGCTCCTAGGCCTCCGGCTGCCGAGCAAGTGCCCATCCGAGCCCCAAAACGGAGAAAAATCACTTTTCCCTCAACATTCGTGTAAGATCTCGATCAGACGGCCTAAATCTTGCCAGCATCGCTAAACGACAAGATAGTGTTTTCTTGGGAACTGAGCCCGTCTCGAGATTCGTGCCACCATCCAACGGCCCAGATAGCGCCACGTTGCTCAGACCGCCGAGCCCCTAGGCCTCCGGTCAGCTGCCGAGCAAGTGCCTATCCGAGCCGCAAAACGGAGAAAAATCACTCTTCCCTCAACATTCGTGTAAGATCTCGATCAGACGGCCCAGATCTTGCCAGTGTCGCTAAATAAAAAAATAGTGTTTTCTTGGGAACTGGGCCCATCTTGAGATTCGTGCCACCATCCAACGGCTCAGATCGCGCCACGTCGCTCGGACAGCAGAACCCTCAGACCCCCGGCCGGCTGTCGAGCAAGTGCCCATCCGAGCAACAAAACGGAGAAAAAAGCCGCCGAGCGACAACGACCGTTGGATTTTCCAGAAATTCGTGCTTCTAGTGATGGACGGTCCAGATCGTGCCACGTGCGCTAAACGACAAGAAAACATTTTTTTAGGAAACGCACCTCCTCGAGATTCGTGCCGGGATCCGACGGCACAAATCGCGCCACGTCGCTCGGACTGCCGAGCCCCTAGACCTTCGGTCGGCTGCCGAGTAAGTGTCCATCCGAGCTCCAAAACGGAGAAAAAAGCCGCCGAGTGACTACGACCGTCCGATCGCCCAGAAAATCGCGCTCAACACAGATAAAGGGCCCAGATCAAGCCACGCCATAAATAGGTATTAAAAATCAGTTTTTATTTATTTTAATCATTTTATTTATTTAAAAATTGTGAAAAAGTTACTAAAAATTCGGGAAAATTCACTAGAAATTCTAGAAAATAATTATAAATTCGGGAGAATATTTTTGAACCCCTGAACGAACAATTATTGCCTAGAATGTATTGTGAAGGCCCCAAACGACTGGTTAACACATCGCAAAATTAATTAAATAATCCGAAAAAGTAGATAAAGACCGTCGGATATTCAGAAAAGCTTAAGAACAGCTTACAGCTTCAAAAATCACCTCACTACCCCCTTCGAGATTCAAAACCCTCCATTCGGACTCCGATACAACTCCACTAGCCACTAAAATAGTTAAACTACTCCTCAAAGGCTGATCAAATTTAGTCTTTAGGAGTGGGGGGCACGTGATATGGCTAAAAATGGGGTTAAATTGGAACCGTCCAGATGGGGCATGAATCTTGAAGCTCATGGATAAAACGGTAATTTCACCCACCGACGGGTCCGAAGCGGGTACTGGTTATCTTCCCCGAAGACCCACTTACCCGCAAACGGATCCACCTCAACTGGGTGCGGGTTTCAACCCCCAGCAAACCCGGTCCAGAAGGGATAGAATTAGGGTTTCTGATTCAATCCTAATCAACGGCCCTGATTCATAGTTATCCCTTCGCTGGGGATTAGGGATTACATTCCTTATCTAACCACAGGGGGATCACTTTCCTAATATGATCCCAACGGCGCCTATAAATACCCCCCATCCATCTCCATTAAGAGGTAATCAATCTTTTGCCAGTTTTTGCCTTCATTCATAATCACTTTTGATTACTAACTTGAGCGTCGGAGGGTGCGTCGCCGGGAACAACCCCGGTGTCTCGCACTTCTTGCAGGTGAACGGCGGGAGCAACGGTCAAACTCCGGCGGAACAGGTAATAGGTTTGTTATTCAAAGTTTCCCAAGAACCCACAAATACTATCTATTTGCCCCCACACCAGATTCAACGGCAACAGTGCTTGGTTGCAGGTTGCTAAAGTAACTCCGAGCTATGGGTATGAATTCTGAACTTGTTAGTTTAGGTATTAGCAGGTTGTAGGAGCATATAGAATAGCGAATTGAACTCTGAACTTGCTTCGCCGCTAGTTGCTAGAGTAACATCGAGCCACAGGTTTAGACTCTGAACCTGTCATCGATGTGTTAACGGATTGTAGGAGCAAGTCAAATACCGAAGCAAACTTTTAACCTGCTTTGTTACAAATTACTAGAGTAACTTTAGGCCATGAGTATGAACTCCGAACCCGTCTTATAAGGAGCTTTTAATGAGTTTTTGTGCCACTTTTAGGAGTTGGCTTGGCGTATACAAACCAAAACTGTGAAAACCTAGAAAAATACATGCCCAGTTAAGGTGTGATATGATTGATGCCTAAGTACAACGATCTATTAGATCTAATTGTTGTTTTACAAAAAACAACAAATAGATGAAGAAGAAATCTTTTTTTTCATTTGAGTAAACTATGTTTCTGCTCAAACGAAATAGATATGATATTTTCCAATTTGCAATCTCAAGAAAATCTTTTTTACCTTATCCTTAATTCCTTAATTCTAATACAAATTAGATTCCAGTTATTCTCTTTCGCCTAGAAAAAGATGAACAATATTCCTTTCATATATGTATAGGTGAATGTTCGTTTTTTATCATTCAATGGGCATCTTGTATTTCATAGAAATTTGGGGTAATATAGTCCTTACGTAAGGGCCAGCCTATCCAACTTTTGGGCATCAATATACATTTAAGGCGTGGATGATTATCATAAGAGATTCCCAACATATCATAGGATTTTTGTTCTTGAAAATCGGCGCTTCTCCAAATCTGGAAAACTAGCAGGATTCTAGGATTCTTCCTTGGGGAAAATACCTTTATGCTTACCTCCTCCGGTTTATCTATAGCATACAGGATTTTTGAAAGATGATACACACTAGCTAAAAATCTGCCTGGTGCTACATCATAGGCACACTGGGGGCGTAAATAATTGTAATCATATACGTATGAAATGACAGAAAACTAGTTTTTTCTGAATTATATTAAGCCAGTAAGAAAACAAAAAATCCATGGGTTTGTATTTTCTTATTTTATTAGTAGTACATTTCAATCATTATAACTAGGTCCAATTGTTCCCCACATCTGTATTGTAACTATGCAGTTACAAATAATCTTGCTTGCACCTCATAAAAAAGAACTAGCAGGTTGGTGAACCTAGAAAGTCTTATGCTTTGGAAGAAGCTTGTACAGTTTGTGATGGGATTATTTTTTATTAAAATAATAAGAATCTACTTCAACCGATATGCCCCTGGGCACGACCATACATAACATATAAATCACACTTGGAAATGATGGACAATTGGCTTGAGCAGTAGGCGTTGTAGCGAAGCTGATCACAAAAGAGGGAAAATTAGCCACATTAAGATTACCGTATGGGGAGGTTCGTTTGATATCCAAAAATTGCTTAGCAATAGTCGGAGAAGTGGGTAATGTTGGGGTGAACCAAAAAAGTTTGGGTAGAACCGGATCGAAGTGTTGGCTATGTAAGCGTCCTATAGTAAGAGGAGTAGTTATGAACCCTGTTAGACCATCCCCATGGGGGCGGTGAAGGGAGAGCCCTAATTGGTAGAAAACAACCCACAACCCCTTAGGGTTATCTTGCGCTTGGAAGAAGAAGTAAGAAAAGGTAAAAAAAATATAGTGATAGTTTTATTCTTCGTCGTCGTAAACATGGATATGAAAAATCAAATTTATGGAATTTGAAATAATGTGATGGGCGAACGACAGGAATTGAACCCACACATGGTGGATTCACAATCCACTGCCTTGATGCACTTGGCTACATCTGTCCCTTATCTAGCTAAAGGATTTTCTCTTTTTCCATTCATCATTATTGTAATTGTATTTATTCTTACTTTCTTATTTAGATTGAGATATTCTATTAGACGTAGAATGTCAATCTTTAAAATGTAAAAAAAAGGAGTAATATTCTGAGTACGGGCTTTTGCCGATAAAAAGGAATCAAATGACTAAAGTGGAGTTTTTTAGAACATATCAATAAGCTAGACCCATGCTGCGAGTTTGAAAAACTAAGGGATCCCTTAACTATTTAAGTTATTAATCGAACAAATCACACTTTTACCACTAAACTATATATGTATTCATTATTACATATGAATGGCCATTTGTTAATCACCGTTATGCTCATACTGGTGACGGTATTGTTGTTGTAATCAAGGAAGCAGTGCCCAATATGCGTCTAGAAAGATCAAAAGTGATTAGAGTTGTAATTGTACGTACACTTAAAGAACTTAAATGTGACAATGGTATGATAATACGATATGATGACAATGCATCGGTTGTCATTGATCAAGAAGGAAATCCAAAAGGAACTCGAGTTTTTGGTGTAATTGCTCGGGAATTAAGACAATTGAATTTTACAAAAATTGTTTCATTAGCCGCCGAGATTGGCACTAGTCCTACATAGTCCTACATTTTTTTCTATGTGGACCGAGGAGAAAGGTGGCTCAGTGGGAAGAGGGTTGTACCATGAGAGAAGCAAGGAGGTCAACTGCTTAAAATATATAACATGGATTCTACCAATGCAATGGAGTTGGATCCTAATGTAGATCCGAACGAATTAGTCTTTCTGTAGAGGTTTTCGCACTATTATGGACAGTCAATAAAATAGTAAAATAATGGGAAAAATTGGATTCAGTTGTCAACTGCTCTGGGGCATGTCTTTTTTAACGATTCATACAAAAGAACCCCCCCCCCCTCTTTAGAAGGAATAGCCATTTATGATACAATGCAATTTGTTTTGCCTGGTATACATACAATATGTATGGGATTAGCCGCTTCTATGGGATCTTTCATTCTAGTCGGAGGAGAAATTACCAAACGTCTAGCATTCCCTCATGCTTGGCGCCAATGAGTTTTATTTGAAAAAAAGAAAAAGAAGACTAGGCCTTCGCCGTATTGAATATGAATAATAGGTAACAATAGCATGGCACTTCAAATTCGATATGAACAAACTATTATTTATAATTTTTCCTAACATAAGATTTTGACTTTGCAACCAACAGATATTGTCCTCATTGGTATTGGTTAGGGTGGGTAATTGAGTGGCGGCTCGAAGCCAGTGTCTCTGGTTCAAGCCAAGACTTTTCCATTTAAAAAAAAATTGACTTTGCTAAAGAAAAGGCTTTTACTGCAGCTAAATATCCATTTTTCTTCCAAAAAAGCGTACTTCTATCTCAAAAAACAATTGATCTTGTCGGATTCCCATGAAATTCTTTGATTTCTTTCGGAAGCAGATGATTATTTATCTGCTTATCATGTTCCGTGAATAGTCGAGACATTCGATTTAGTTGAAATAACTTAATTGGGGGTTGTTTGGCCAAGTAACGTGTTCCAATGGCGGACGGGTGAGTAACACGTAAGAACCTGCTCTTGGGAGGGGAACAACAACTAGAAATAGTTGCTAATTGATGGAATAATTTGCAAACGCACAAAATCGCAACAAGTAGTATAGTTTAAAAGGGTATCAAATCCACAAGGACTAATTATTTTATTGAGTACCAAAATTCACCAGATTAACTACTATTTGGAGAATCAAATTTGATAAAAAACAATAACTAAATTAAACTAAATTAATAAAAAACTAAACTAATTAAAAATAATGAATTCTGAATTTTAAGGTTTATTAGTAGCAAAACTAACTCTAGGACTTTTGATTTCACCTAGTTAATCTCACACAATTCATTATTCCAATAGACTAAAAACTCTACTTTTCCAAGTTGTATATCAAAATCTCTTAATTATTCAATGTCTTCTCTCGAATAACACCAAACATATCTCCTGTAACGCCCCGATTTCCAAACACATGTAATTCGTAGCAAATACAGGATCTTTACTTCATTTTCTTACAAATTTACAAGGAATTTAAAACTTTTTCATTTACAACATTGTCTGTTACAAATACACAGCGAAAGTTACATAAAACATACAACTTTAACATTCAATAACTTTAATCTGGCAATAATCATATGTATCAACTCTTCTTTGCATCTTTCGCTAACCAAATCCTGCACTTGAAAACTATGGGCACGTCAAAATTTATAAATAATCAAAATACAGAAATATTCAGAAAATATGTATTTTCGGAAACAGAGATTACAAATCCTACCCACCTTATAACAAAATTTCGTCCTGGGAAATTTGCTTAGGCGGTACATACGACAGGGCAGAAGCAAACAAACTTGGGGTAATCAAAACAGAGAACTAATGGGGAAGGAACAAGGCAGTGGCAATACCAGAAAAAGAAGGAAGTGGATATCAATGAGGTCAAATGGAATGCATGAAAGAGAATAAGTAGTATCAAAAAGAGAGAAACAACACAAGATAACAAAGCAAGATAAGGAGTAGGTAGAACTGGAATCAAGGAGAGAATGCATAGGGAAGAATTGAATCAAAGGATGAGTCAACAGATAAAGACGAATGCAAAGGATAGAGGGAAGCAAACAATACAAAGGAGGAGAAGCAACAAGAGGATCCTAGGACCTGTGAGTTATGGGCCCACCACGCTTCCGCTGCGCCACTCTGATCGGGAAGACTCTGCCAATAGCATCCATTAGCTCCAGCAGTCTGGTTCGTAGCTAACCATATCCTTGGCACGAACAAGCGGCATCTTTCCGGTATGAAGTTCGAACTTTGAGCAACTTCAGATTCTGAACACTTCGTGAAATCCTAGGACTCTGCATGCACATCTTGGAGCAAACGATGACACTCCATCTCCTGGTGATGATCCAAGCCGTTGACATGTCGATGTAGATCAAGTGATGTCGATCGACAAACCTAGCAAAAAGAAAAGAACGAATGACACCAAAAGCAGAAGAATATGGGTACGAAAAGAATGAATTCATATCCAAGAAGAAATCAACAAATGAGGACGACTGAAAAAGACGGAAGAATACAAGGAATCCAAGAATTAAATAGGAAGGGATCAAAATGAATGGAATAAGACTAGTATCCATGTAACAACCCGAATTCCAAATACAACCGAATACGAAGTTCCACAGGATCTTTACACTTCACTTCGTACAATTTTACAAGGAAATTTGAACTTTTTATAATACAACAAAGTCCTTTACAATTTCTTACACAGCGGAAGATGAAATGAAGTACAATAATGAGAAATTATACAATTACAACATCTTCATACAATTGCAACATCTTTAATTTTTAAATCAATCAACAGCAGCATATCAACTTTATATCTTCATGAATAATCCAATTCCTGCATATAAACTGTGGGCATGTCAGTTGCTTACAACCGACGAAAATGTTATACACGGCCACCCTCTCTATATCGAGATTATAACGATCTTAATACTTTAACAGATTTCAAACTTGAATGCAAATAAAGTGTTAAATGTGATTACTCTAAATATGTAAGTGTATGCAATGCCTTAATGCCTAATACAGTTTTTTATACTAAGATGACACTAATGCATACTTGTTCGGATTCTATGCATCCCATACTACATAGGTCCGAGGGCAAGAACCTACGCACTCCACATTAAAGGGTTCGATCTCTCGCCATGAAAACTACCCAGTAATAAAAGCAAGGTTTAGACATTCCACGAGTACGGATCCCTAGTCCTGAAGTACACCGCCCGACTGTTATACAGACTCGTCGTGCGAACATCCCGCTAGTGCCTCTCTAGTCCCGCTATACGTATATACACTGGAGTACAACAACTATCCGCCCGACTATGCATAGTCCCGGATTTAAAATAAAAACTCGTCTCCATCAAAGAAACCTTAGTCCCGGAGTACACTGCCCGACTGGGTCTACATTCCCAAAGTACATCGCCCGGCTATATAGTGTCCCGCTTACGTTTGCCCAGGCTTACTACATCTTCTCTTAGTGCCTAGTTCTTAATGTTCAAGACATGAATAAATTATCATACCTAGAGTTAGTTTTACCCCCTACCGGACTTAATCACAAATACGAGATAGCTCCCTGGCCATATCTGAAAAATATACCTCAAATCTTTTAATTCAATAATGCCGGTAGCCGAGGTCTGACTAAACTTTAGATCACAACCTTTCATGTATAAGAATCCATGGGTACACATACCCTCCCATAATTATGTATTAAAGTCAATATATTCTTATCTTCAACTTATTCACAATTTAATTAATGTCTTATCTTAATGTTATTCATAAATCATTTATTCATTTACAATTCAAAATAAAACAATATCTCCTTTCATGAACAATAGATTCATCACATTAAGTCTCATTAGTAATTTAAGCTCAAATAATATATCTCAACCCACATCAAGTATTCCTTAGATCAATTAAATGTATAATCTCATCAAGAGAAATCAATTCACATGAATAATTTGCTTTTCTTCTAAAATAAATGTCATATACTCAAATAAACAATTTTGAAATCAATAACTCTTTTTCTATCTCAATTCCTCTTTTTATTTGTCAAAATATTCATGAAAATTTCTAAAACTATTTTAAATAAATTCTATATCATTTTAATATTAGAATTTTTTCCCAAATTTTAATTGCATTTAAACTCATTTAAAATCCAAAAAAACCAAAAGAAATAAAATGGCGCCATCAGGTTTCGAACCCAGGCACCCCGACCAAGCTCAGCGAGCAGCCAAAGCCCAACCGCACGCCACTACGTCCATGTGGACTTTATGGTATAAAGGTGATCTGAAACCCATATATACAGTGCCTCTCTGTTTGTGCTATTTTAAACCGAAAAAAAAGGGGATTGCCAAGATTCGAACCCAGAACCCAAGACCACAGGTCCGCTACAGTAACAGTCTTAAAGAGCCTCCGCTAACCAATAAGTCCAACCCTAGTCACTGTTATGGAATTAGAATGCTAAACTTTTGTTCATACCCCACTGTATTTAGTTTATTTCACAAAACTCCAACGTATGATCGATCTAATCTTTTTAATGGACTGTATTTTTCTCATTTTTACTAAGTTCACTTGAAATCAGTAATTCATAAATTCCCAAATTTATATTTTAGATATTTTATCTATATTCCAAATTATCTCCTTCTCTTTAATGAACAAGAATTGTGTTTTCT
The DNA here is from genome assembly GCA_017893485.1 of Hemerocallis citrina. Taxonomy (NCBI): domain Eukaryota; kingdom Viridiplantae; phylum Streptophyta; class Magnoliopsida; order Asparagales; family Asphodelaceae; genus Hemerocallis; species Hemerocallis citrina. The sequence goes on along the minus strand of CM030361.1, from coordinate 217,582,401 downwards.
TCAATTTAATCAAAATAACAATTGTTTATCTCTTACCATGAATTAAAATGATTCTATGTGTATACATTTAACTTGACAAAAATTCATTTTAAACACAAGAGAAAATCTCAACAAATTTTCATACAATTATATATTCTGACATGTACAAATTAACAAGCATATTAGTATGATTCATGGCATTAATTCTTTGTTTAATATTCTTCTTTCTAATTATCATGGTGACAATTAGCTACTTAATCACAACAAGATTACTTTTATTCATGGCATACTACATTAGCATGGATTATGTCTACATACATCACATCAAATTCAATCTATACTACTCATTTATCAATTTTAGCATGCATTTTCTACATTTAGAAAGTACAAGATCACCCAATTCTAATGAAGAACTTGCAACAAGAAGATAAGACACAACTCCTACCTCCAACAAGCAACTCCTAGTCCTTTTCCTCCTAGCAAGAGCTCTCCAACAAGCCTCCAATGCACAAGTACACTCTCTTTCTCTCTTTTGTTTTCCTCTCTTTAATTTGTTTAGTTTAGGTGTGAAATGAGAAGGAAACAATGGTGTATTTATAGGACAAAGTGAATGGCTAAAATGCAAATTTCACCCTCCTAATAATTACCCGCTCACCTTTTCACTTTCCTAACTCCTCCATCCCTTCATCTCTATAACTCCCAACCTCTTTCTCTTCCACTCCCCAAAACTGGCCACTCTGTCTCTAATTTACACGTGCACGTGTTGTGCACTAATGTCACGCCCCGATTCCCAAAAAGAATACGGAATACAGGTACGTGATTAAGCCCAGCGAATGATTTTCATCATCCATAAGCTGTTCAGGAATCTTTATAACATCTCACAAAATAATCAGAGTCAGAAGCAAGAGAATCAACCACACATGCATAATTGAATCAATATACCAACAGAATTTACTTGAAACAAAATGTATTAATCTCAAATAAATCAGATCTGAACAAGTCAAAAATCCTGGGTCATACTGCCCGAACACAAAGAATCTAAGTAACAGATACATTGTTCAAAATGAGCAATAGGAAATAAATGAAGATAGCAAAAGCTCCAGCCAACTAGAACTTTAGATCACATACTCCATCGGATAGCTGATCACCAAAATCTGCAATTTGACAAATTACAGGATGAAGGAAAAAGAAACAAGATTCCCGTCAATGCAAGTTATGGGCCGCTTGTAATGCAGGATACAAGTAGATGGGGAAAAAATCCCAAATACAAAATAACAACAGGAATAAACAAGCATGGTATAAGTGTGTCAACAGAAATATAATATGTAACATGAATCAAGCAACATGGTATACAAACAGGTACAGGTAACATGTATCAGGTGTCAAGTAAACAGGTAAATAGGTAAACATGTAACAGGTATACAGGTAACAGGTATACAGGTAATCAGGTATATAGGTAACAGGTAACACGTACAAGTACAGGTAATCATGTAAACAGGCACAAGTACAGGTTCATGTAACAGGTATCAGGTTATGTCAAGTCTTGTATTATTACTAACTAGGTAGCACTTCATGCATCCCAATTTTTACTACATGGTTGCTACATTCAAACAGTTTCGTTTAGATTTCGTAGTGGAGTCCATAGGGCAGTATACTCAGGGATTAGGATAACAGGAAAAGGAATAGGTAGAACCTACTGGCTCTCTTCCGAGTACACCTTCCTATAGGAAAGTATGCAGTCAGGTACAGGAAACAGGCAGAACCTAGTGGTTCTCTTCCGAGTATATCTTCCTATAGGGAAGCATGCAGTCAGGTACATGAACAGGTAGAACCTAGTGGTTCTCTTTCGAGTACATCTTCCTATAGGGAAGCATGCAGTCAGGTACAAGAACAGGCAGAACCTAGTGGTTCTCTTCCGAGTACACCTTCCTATAGGGAAGCATGTAGTCAGGTATAGGTAAACAGGATCATGAATCATGTAGTCATAAACACATAACAGGCAGGCAGGACACATGTCCTCTTCTCAGTACACGTTTCTATATTTTTCACTACTAGATCTTTCTCTTAACCCCGGCTTGATCATTTATTATTATTATTAGGCATGCATGTATGTGTCGTAAAGCGAAGCAGGAATAACATGGTATGATCATGTAACAGGTTCAGGTTGCAAGCTAAACAAGTACAGGTACAAGAAGACACATAACAGGGTAAAACAACTAGCTTTCTAATTCAGGATAGCAAGATAGTGTTGTACTAAAATAGTGATTCCTGCTACTACAACCATCCAATACTGATCAAGACAAATTATTGGCAAAATACAGAATTTCCTTTAGGAACAAAACCAACAGGAATCACACGAAACTTGATTGAAATATAGTCAAACATGAAATAGAGTCTACTAAATATCCAAACATCATGAAATAGGGTATATAACAAGTCCATAACAAGTATATCACATGGATCCAAACAAATACCCAACTTCTCACAAATAACTCACATATATAACCACATAAAGAATGGTCAAATCCTAAGTTGTTTCATATCAAATTTGTGTCGTGAGGCAACTATGGTCAAATAGCACTATAGAGACAATATCCATCAAAGATAACACACACACGAGTTGTTTCTAGAACCCAACTACGCTAAAGTGAAATTTATGACTTGTGTCATACAAAAAAATTTGAGTACAAGTTACTTGCCTGAGAGACGACGACGAAAACAAAGCAAAAGCAGGAATAACGAAAAAGGATCCCGTCACGAACACAACAAACGAATCACGAACCAATCACGATCACACGAACAACGAACAAGATGAAGATGATCGGGATCACGAATACAATCGGACGGCTGAGATCGAAGATCAAGATCAAGATGATCGGATCAGATCAGACGGTCAGATTTCCCTGATGATGAAGATAATGATGAAGATCAAGATCGATCGATCGAACGGCTGCGATCAAAGAAAGTTGATGATCATCATAATCGTGACGATCAAGAAGAGATCGGACGGCTAGGATCTATTCAGATGATCAAGAGGAAATCGACGACCCACATCCAATCAAGCATGATGATCAAGATCCAATAGATGGCCAAGATCACCCCGATGGTGATGATCAAGATCAAATCAACGGACAGCTAGGAATCAATCAATCAAGATCAAGATGATCAAGTCGATCGGATGGCTCACATACAAAGCCAAGATCAAGACCAACAGCAAGGGCAACGGTGCACAGGCTGGCTTCGACGGTGGGCGACGGTGCAGCAAGGACTGCTGGCGACAGGGTGAGGGTCGCGAGGTCGGCACTGGGCGCTGCGTCGTTGACTAGGGAGAGGGTGCACAGGGGTGTGGCTGCGCTCCATAGGGAGAAGGTAAGGAAAGGATGCAGTTGCTGGCGCGTCGTGCTGCTCTCTGGCGTCGTAGCACAGGGGAGAGGGGACCAGGTGGACCAGGGGGTCGCGATAGGATAGGCCAGGAGAGAGAGCGGGAGGGAAGGTGGCAGAGGGCTACTGTTGCGGCGCGTGAAGAGGTGGTCGCGGCACGACACAGGGGTGGAGAGGTGCTGCGTCGAGGTGACGGGGATGCAGGGAGATGATGAGGCGGAAGAGGTGCAGGGAGAGAGAGAGAAACGAACGAAGATGAAGAGGTGGCTGAGGAGTTTGCAGCTAATGGGTTAGATGAAGAAGTAGGGTTACAAGGGGGGAATATATAGGTGTTGGGTGAAAGTGGGTATAGGTAATAGGGTTTAGTGAATTGGGTTTGGGTATTAGAGATAATGGGTAATGAGTTGTGGTTTATAGGTAACGGGTTAGGGTTAATTTATAAATGGGTATTTGGGTTTGGAATAAATGGGTTTTGGGTTTATAAAAACCAATAGGAATAGGATTTAGTCAAATGAGTATTTGGGTTTAAAAATACAATAGGAAAACAAAATATCCAATAAAATGTAGGATTATATATCAAGATATACATTGCACTACAATATGAAAATTATTTGAAATCACTACAAATACAAAAATCAATAGAAATAGATTTTTAAATCAACAATCAAGATAATAATATTAATAACAACAATAATAATTTTGATATACATATAAAAATGAGATTTGAGATAAATAAGTTTATTAAAATCCAAATAGTAATAAAATAAGATACAAATAGCCATCACTTAGAAAATAAATATTAAAGTTAGAATATACTACTATTCAAAGAAAATACAATTTTGCTTTGAAAAGATTTTATAGAAGGCCCAAATCGAGTTAAAAATAATAACGAATTCATAAATAATCAAAATACGGAAAATATTCAGAAAATATGTATTTGGTAAAATAAGGGTTACAACTAGTGCACACACATACACAAACTTTAATACAATTCCTATAATTCTAATATGTGTATTAAAAGTTGTTACATGTCATGTGTGAGTCCATGCACAACTAAAATTTGGATTTAATTAATAGGCTTGTTGTGTGGGCTTCCTTTTTAATTAATTAATTAAGTAGGCGAGTGGGCTAGAATCCATTTTTAGGTCCACGGTTTTAAAGAAAGACTAAAAAAAGACTTATGCATGCTAAAATAGTAAATGAGAGTAAGAAAAATAAAGATGAAAAAATTAGCACGCGCATCATACGTGCAAAAATTGAAATAAAATGCTTTTTTAATTAAAATAAAAATACGGAATGTTACAATCCAGATCAAGTTGATTATCAAATCGTTCATGTGATTGCATGGCCTGTTTAATGTTGAGTTAATCCTGACCGAGTCAAGTCTGTTTAATGTATTAGTCAACTAACACATTAGCCAAACCTGAGCTCTGATACCACTAAAAATCTGTCACGCCCACTTCCCAAAAGGAATATGGAATACGAGTACGTGACGAAGCCCAGCGAATGATTTTCATCATTCATAAGCTGTAGGTTCGACTCAGCTTCATAACAAGAAATATAGCAAAATATACTCAACCACGTATGCATGAATAATTTATTAATCAACAGAAATAATTGAAACAAAATATAAATATCCCAAATAATTTCCTGATTTGGATCAAAAGTAAAAACTTCGGGACTACAAGCCCATTAAAAGTTTTAAGTAGCAACAAATGAAATAAACTCAAATACAAGATAATTATAGCAATTTTTTCCAAGCGAAGCCTAAAAGGTTTGCACACCAACTCCAGCAGGCAAATCGTCTCCAAAGTCTATATATATACAAAAGAAAAAGGAGAAACAAAAAGAAACACCCTTAGTGCAAGTTAGGGCCGTAAGCAGTACAAGTAAGGGTATGAAAATAAATGCAAGAAGGTATGAAATAAGATATGGAATCTAGAGTATACAACATGATTTGACAAGGATGCAACAAGTAGTGAAGTTCAAGAGACTAGCTAACAAGTAAGACAACTCAAGTAACAGGAATGGGTAATAAGTACTAGTAACAGGAATAAGTAACAAGTGAGCATGTAACATGTATCAAGTAACAAGTAACAAGTATCAGGTAACTAGTGTCAGGTAACAAATGTCAAGTAACAAGTATCAAGTAATAAGTATCAAGTAGGGTATCAAGTGTGTACAAGTGACAAGTTATTCTTAAGTCTAATGTTTAATTCTATCTAGGTAGCACTTCATACGTCCCAACTATTTACCAAATGGTTGCTACGTACAAACAGTTACGTTTAGACCTAGTGGTGGATTTTATAGGGCGGTGTACTCAGGTATCAAGTATCATGCAACCAAGGTTCACGAATATAAAAATATTATAACAAGTTCACGAACCAGTTCGTGAATGCACTAACAAGTTCAAGAACCACACACTGGATTCATGAATGCACTATAGATACAACAAGTTCATGAGCCAAGTAATGGGTTCATGAATACACTCAAGATACAACAAGTTCATGAACCAAGTAATGGAAAACACGGGCCCCCTTCCGAGTACACTTACCTATATTGTCCACTACTATGGTTTTTTCCTTAACTCCGGCTTGTTATTTATTATTATAATCAACCAAGCATGAGAGTGTGCAAAATAGGGCAAGTATAAATGATCAAGAACAGGGAACAAGTTTAGAATAGGTAGGATACATATTCAAGAGTCAAAACAAATTAAATTATCAAGAACGACGAGAATTTCAAATCTGGACAGCATGACGTTGCTGCACCAAAACTGAGATTTCCGCCACCATAGGAATGCAAAACTGGATCCGTTAGAAAATTTAGAAATTATACTCTACCAAATCCAGATCATATAAACAAGATACATGAAAGTGATAACATCAGGTGTCAAAATAACAAACTACACAGGATTCGTGTTCAGCCAGAATTTGTAAAACTGTGTTTATAAATGTGAAACAGGTCTGAAACTTTATTAATTAATTCCAGAAAAATTAGGGAATATCCTCTAGTGTGTCTAGTATCAGCATGCAAAATTTCAAGTCATTATCTTATAGGTAGAATAGTTAATTTAATTGTGAAGCAAAGTAGTGCAGCAAATTCATGAATCTAGAATTCTACAACATAATAGCAGTAAAACTGCAATAAGTCACAAACCATAACTCGGAAATCAATTCCGTCAAAAGGTTAGTAAACTAGACAACTAGGGCTAAATTTCATGTTTAGAACTCAAGTCCAGATTTCGATGTTATCAGGGTTGAAACAGCAAGCAAAGACAGGAATAGCAGCATATGTGAATTCTTTTATATAAAAGTGGTATGATAAATGACTAGTATGAGTCTAGATTGGTGTTTGATACAAATAGGGTGTAATGGATATCAAATCAGCAAGTCACAATTGTTTCTCGACTCAAAGAAAGGAAGATCAACACATACATCATACCACATGCATCTACAAGTCAAGGTGGTTCTTAGTTTCATGTGTTTAAGTAATTATTGGATAAAATGGATTTAACTAGTTTTGCAATAAATATATCAACGAAAGGTTGTGAATCTTATAATCATGGAATTGATAAGGAATAAAATAAGATCAACAAACGATCAGCCAAAGGGGAGTCACAACTACGATCTACTTGCAGTATTTTCAAATAAAAACTTGTACTAGAACAAAAAATTATACAAGAAGATACTTGCCTTGATTGGATAAGGGCACTGATCGACGATCGAGATCGGATGGATCGAATCGATGTGGATCTTGATGGCGATTAAGATCAAGATAAACGAACGGCCCAGATCAGATCAGATCTGATCTGATCAAGATGATGGTGATCAGATCAGATCTATTGATCGTCACGATCTTGATGAGATCGAATGGCCGAGATTCAATACACAAATCTCCTTCTTCCCTTCTTGATCAATACAGCGACGGTGGTGGCTTGACTGGCGACTGCGCGTGATGACTGTGGGCAGCACTGCGACGGCAAGACGACAGCGACGTCGAGGGTGACTGACATCGATGCTGCGATCGAGGAGCAACGCAGCGATAGGTGGTGGTCGGGCTCTCTGTTCTTGGGAGAAAATAGAGGAGCGATGAGGCACCGGCAATGGTAGGAGATTCTTGGCTTGGACAGCGATGACGACGACGGATGTAGAGGTAGGGGATGACGACGAGGATAGGGCACAGGCGATGGGGTGGGTTCGAAGGTCGACGAAGGTGGATGGGTTCACGAGTTTCGGCAATGTTGAGGATGAAGAAGACGATGGGCTGTGATGAGGGGGTTGATGATGAAGATGAGGGTGATGGAGAGGCAATGAGGCGGTGACAGAGACGAGATGTCGAGAGGTGAAAAGGAGGGGGAAGATGAATAAACGAAGCAACGGGGTAGAGGAAGATGAATAGTAATATGAGGCTGGGTAAATAGGGTTTCAACAGTGAATAGGTTTAGGGTTAATTAGGGTTAGGAGTTAATTAGGGTTATATAGTATAGGGTTGCGGGTTTAGGATTATTGGATAGCGGGTTTGAGTCCAATAAGAGATAGGCAATAGGGTTTTTGGGTTTGAAAATCCAATAGGAAAACAATTAGGATTATAGAGTTTATAAAACATACATATACATATACATTAAGTCAAATAATGAATAAGTGTAAACCAGAGTATGTTCGGCTAAAAATAAAAAAATAATAATAATTAAAATATTAACAATAAAAATAATGATACTACAAAATAATAACACTAACAAAATAATGCTGGTAATAGTAATAATAATAATAATAATAATAATAATAATAATAATAATAATAATAATAATAATAATAATAATATGAATATCAAAATAGGATTTGAGATAAACAAGTTTATTAAAATCCAAGTAGTAATAAAATAAAATATAAATAATCGATCACTTAAAAATAGAAAAATACAGTTATAATATAATATTATTCGAAGCAAAATATAATTTTCGGTTCGAAAAGGTTTTTAATAGAAGGTCCAAATTGAATTCAAACAAAAATAAATTTATAAATAATCAGAATACGGAAATATTTAGAATATATGTATTTTCGGGAACAGGGGTTAGAATAAATGAGTCTACTACAATTTTGTAATTAAGACTATCTAAATTCATCATCAATTACTTCGTCGAAATTCATTTATAAAACAGTATGTTCAAAATTCGAAAATTGCAGCTCATGCAACTTGTAAAAATCATAGAAAATTCTATACTTCATGATACTTTGTGTTCTTCAGATCAAATTAAAGGTATACAAGTCTACTATAACTTTGTAGTTATAAGTTTCTCTAAAAAATTGTGTCTATACTGAATTCTTCAAAATCTACAGTAGGATCGAAATGTTATACAGACCGCCACTGTTCAAATTTGTAAAATTCATTATAAATTCAGTTCTTCATGGAAAATTGATTTCTTAGATTCTAAAGAAATTTTAACGAATCTACTTCAACTTCTTAGTTTTGACCTTTCTCAAAATACTGCACCTAAGATGCCAAAATGATCAATATCCAAAATGTATTCAAGTTTCCAGCAACTAGCCAACTACCAACGAGTGCTAAGTTTGGATTTTATTAAAATAGTAAACTACATCCAAATATTATGAAATTATAAATAGACGTTCTTGACATATACGAGATGCTCCTATAAAAGTTTTAGCTCTAGATTCCATCTAATTTAATAGATATGATTTTCTGAAGTGGAACTAAAACTTAAAATAGAACTTATAAAAATGCCCCCAAATCAATCATATGATAATTTCACACATTTAATCAGCAACAAATAATCTAAACATGAATGTTCAATTTATATAAGTTATCATCATCTAAAATTCACACATGTCAAGAATTTACTAAAAAAACTATATTAGAAAGTTGAAGAAATACCCACCTCAAAAATGAGAATTCCTAGTGGTAGAATCCCTAGAAAATAATACTCCAAACCTCCAAGCTCCCACAAAAAAAATCCCGGCCTCCTCTAGCACAACCCGCAAGCTCTTCTCCCTCTTTCTCTCTTTCTCTCTTTGCTTTTGTTTTGAGTTGTGTAGTTCAGGACAAAAGTAGGGACTATTTATAAAAAAATATTTGTGGTCAAAATAGCTCCCACTTCCCAAAATAACTCCCCACTTCCCACTAACTCACATCACTCTCCCTCATTCTCAACCATGGTAAGAAACACGTGCACGTGTAGTCAATGTGTGTGCATACTCTTCATACAAATTTTATTATTAATTTTTATTATGTTAGATGTGTGTGTTACACATGGCAAGTGTACCAAACCAACTATATTTTAAATGTACACTTTAGTGCACACAAAATCAATCATGGGCTTTAAATTAATTTAGTGGGCTACAAAATGGATTTAGGCCTAATAGATTTTATTTTTAAAAAAAATCGAGAATAAAAATATTCATGACTCAAGAAAATTTTAGGAATCAACATGTGCACTGCAAATACAGTGTGTTGCACGTATCAATACAAAATAAATTTGAGAGAACGAAAAACAATCAAAATATAAAATACATAGAATATTTATATTAATAATGTTACAGATATTTCACGTAACGGTGGAATATAAGTAATCATCACGTGCATTGAAAACACGTGCAATACACATAAAAACACAAAGATTGAGTTGGCTCAAAATAGGATAAATATGAATTTTGATTAGACAGAAAAATATATAAATAATTCAAATACAAAATATTTAGGATATTTATATTAAAATACGCTACTGATATTACCTGTAACTGCGTAACACCCATGGGCAAAATTGTCATAATTCAATTTTGTGGGGTGTTACATCTCCAACTAATAATTTATTATATCTCTATGCAAATTTAATTATTTCAAGATTCATTAAGTTGTATGGACATTTTTTCTACGGTCACATAAATCACGGTAAATTATCTCAAATTTCACTTAATCAATGGTGTTTAATTCTATAATTCTAAATCACAAGTTACTTCTCAGCATCCCCCATGATTCAATAAATTAAACAAAAGTTGGTCGGACAATTGAAAGCATTAACAACAAAAATTAAACACACTGTAACACCCCGCAAAATTTAAATGATAATTTTGCCCTCGGGTGTTACGCACGTGCATTTTGTACTGTTATTGATTATATCCTTAATGCATTTTGATATGTATTTTGAATTTCAATTATTTATGCAATCCCGTATTCTTAAAATCCCATTTGAGACAACTCAAATGCTAAATTTCAATCTTTGAGTTTTACGTGCTTTTTACGTATTAATCGATGCACGTGTCGATTCTGGACATTCCACCGTTACGTGCAAAGTTTTCGATGGGTTTCAATTATTTATTTTTATAAACATGTTTAAATTCATTTTTGTAAATAGAATTCATTTTTTTCTATTATAATTAAAATAAATTTTTATGTGCAATACACGTGTTTTCTGTATGTTTGAGTATATCATAGAAAATGTATATTAAATATATTTTATGTTGCATCCCAATTAACTATAAATATTTTTCGGTCGATAAAGTCAATTTTTTGTTTTTGAGATTTTACGGGCGATGCACGTGTTTCGGTGCACGTGTTTTAAGCGTATTATTCTTTCAAAATGAATTTCATAAAATTGTGTGTGTCTATTTTAATTGTGCATGAAAAGTATAATTTTAAAGTTAATTTTTTATATTTATTACATATATAAATAATTTTTTTTAAAGAGATTAAATAAATAAATTATTTGTACACAAAGCACGTGCACATGCACACGTGCGATGTGCACACATTGTTGGGGGTCGGGCTGTTCATAGAAGAGGGGAAAAACTAAATTTTGGATTTTAAAGTAGGAGGGAAAGCAAGTTTAAATTTTAGAAAATGGGAGTAGTGTGGAGGTAGTTATCTCATCATGAGTAGTTGGTACAACTCCCTAATTCATCCTATCCCTTAATCTCTAACTAGTTGATCTAATCCTAGCCATTCAATCCACCCAAAATTATGTATAAATACCCTATAGTTTCTTCTTATCTTAGTACATTAGAAAAATTTATTAAAGAGAGAAAAGATTTGAGTAAGAAAAAGATTGAGTAGTTTTGAGTTTTCCCCATTGGAGGTCGGCTATACAACCCAATTTGAAGCTTTTGATTTTGGCAAGGAGCTAGGAGGAGAAGGATCTATTCGTGCATTCTAAGTGATTTTTCTAGAAGCTTTCTATTCGTATTTCTTCAACTTTAGGTGGGTGTTTCTTAAATGCTTTCTAATTTAGGAGGAATTTGCATGATAGATGATATACAATTTATATGTTGAATTTGAATTGGTATAATGAGATTACATGCTAGTTATTGTAGATTGATTGCTAAATTCTAATCATTGTGATAGATGTGAATTGTTAGTTATGGTGATTATTAGAATATTTGCATGCAAGAATATGTGCCACTTGGTAAGTTTTAATTGTATGATGCATGGTTGAAATAGTAATTGAAATAATGCAAATATCTGGAGAAATGACTTTCGACGCTAATATAGCAAAGAAGTGCGATTCTAGTCTCAAAATATTTATTTATGTGAGTATAGAGATTTTATAAAGTGATTTTGATAAAAGACAACAGTTTATTTGGAAAATCGATTGGATATATGTTTTAATGCATATACGATATTGTTTTTTTAAAGGAATACATTCTGGAAATGATTTATATTTTTATGTGGAAGCACAAATCAATCAAAAGGGTCGGAAAATATATGCAGGCTGTAATTAGTGTAATTGACAGTCGACTGTTTACCTTCTACAGTCGACTGGAAAGTATAAGAAATTGGGTTTTCGTCGGCAGGACAGTTGACTGACTACTTTCACAGTCGACTGCTGCTGTCCTGAATTTTAGTGTTTGAGTTTTCAAAGTATTCGCGGAACAGTCGACTGTTACTGTCACCAGTCGACTGAAACGACTGTGATGATTTGATGTTAGCAGAACAGTCGACTGACACCGACTGAGATGTTTTGATGTTCGCTGAACAGTCGACTGGCACTGTCACCAGTCGACTGAACTGAACTGGTTTTTGGTTCTTGAGTTTGGATTTGATTTTGACAAAAGTTAAATGAGTTTAAATATGAGATTTTATGATTATTTAAAGTTTATTTTGAAATACATACAAGGATATGAATGATGAAATTGATAAAGAGATCGAATTGAATTGGTCTCATGTTATGAGATTATAAAGGAAATGTTTTTTGAGAAAGAGTTGTGAACAAAAGGGATGGAAATGATTATTTGAGATTAATTATGAAATACTGTTGATCTCTAGAAAGAGATAGTTGTTGGAATCTAGAGGCTAGGCGAGACCCAAGTGACCGGCAGTTTTATTTATGATTTTGAGAGCTAACCGTTGAGGGTTGAGCGTCTCTTGAGAAGTAGCCAGGTAGGCTGACTGTCTCTGTTGTTTTGATTTAAGTCCGGCAGGGTAAGCTAGCTCTAGGTTGTGATGATTTTCATTTAAAACAAATATGGTAGGGATGTAATGAAAGTAAGAGAAAAACATGAGTATGAGGGCCATTAGATGGGTGTTGTGAGGGTATGCACAGGCTGTCTTCACGATGCGTCGTGACGTGACTGTGGATACTACTCCAGAGTACCATCCCGGTAGCAATGCTTGTGGGATGTTTGGTGGCTGCAAGAGGATCGTGTGCCATGAAGGAGGCTGAATTACCGTAGAATGCATGCTTGATGAGTCAAGACATGGCACGGGATTACCCTCCAGGTTTTCTGTACACAGTGCTTGTAATCATAGAACATCTATGATACTTACCGAAATTACAGAGAGATACATAGTGAATATGTGATGAAAGTGAGAGAAAAACACAAGTATGAAAACTAGAGTTTACGGTGCGGGGGTGAACCACAGAATGCATGCTTGATGAGTCAAGACATGGCGTGGGCACTACTCAGTAATGATCGGACTTTAGCCACGCTTGTGGGATGTTTGGTGACTGCAAGAGGATCGTGTGCCATGAAGGAGGCTGAATTGCCACAGAATGCATGCTTGATGAGTCATGACATAGCGTGGGATTCTCCTCCAGGTTTTCTGTACACGAGCTTGTACTCATAGATCATCTGGGATACTTATCGTAGTTACAGTAGTAGATTAAGTCATGTCGAAGGATTGAACCCTACAAGATGAAGAACGATTAAGAGGCTTGCCCTCGGACCTATGTAGTATGGGATGCATAGAATCCGAACAAGTGTGCATTAGTGTCATATAATATAAATATCTGCATTAAGGACTAAGTGCACTGCACAACACGACATCAACAGGATAGTCCCTTTGTAGCTTTGTTTATGATCAAGTTTGTGTTTGCTAAAGTATTTAAGAATCGTTATACTGTTCCGGCATAGAGAGGATGTCCGTGTATAATATTTCGTCAGTTGTAAGCAACTGACGCGCCCACAGTTTTATATGCAGGAATTGGAGTTACATGAAGATATAAAAGATGATTTGATGCTGTTGATTACTTAAAAGTTAAAGTTGTAACAATTGTACATTTATTATTGTTGTATTTTATTGATTCCGCTGCGTATTGATGTAAAAGAATCTGATGTAATTATTGTTGAAATAAAAGTTTTAAATTCCTTGTAAAATTGTACGAAAGAAGTGTAAAGATCATGTGGAAATCTCGAATTCAGTGTATTTTGGAATTCAGGGTGTTACACACACAACCATGGAAAAACAGAATAATAAAAAAACATGAAAATCGAATTGTGTTTTCGAAACTAGGTCACATCAAAGCCCTAGAAAAATAAAATTAGTTCATAACAAATTTGATTCTAACGAGCATATTATTGGATTCCATAATGAAAAATAGAAGAGAAGAAAGAACTCTTGACTGTCTTAATAAACGCTATTGGTCTTGCTCTCCAACGGTGTGATGAGTCTTCTCCTGTAATTCTTTTAGCCTCCAAAATTTTTCTCTTGCCCTAGAGTTCATATCAACATCTATATATAGTACCCCAATAAATCCCTAAAAAGATATATGCAAATACAGCCCATTGGACCCGAAACCCGCATTCAAAATATAACATTAGCGCCGACGCGGCCGACCACAACTTTGTTTGGTCGATCGTTCATGTCCTTTAACTGTACAGGGCTTTAACAGTGAGCGGTACGTTCGACTACGCGGTCTACCGGTCATTCGATCGGGTGTGCGGTCGACTGTCCACTTTTTATTTTCTGTGTGCAGGTTGTAGAAAAAATGACTTTTTCAGAGCTACGGAACTCCGTTTGTAACATATGAGTACTCGTTTCGAAGAAGACTCGATGGACAACATCTTTGATTTAGAAAACAAGTTTATATTTGTCCATCTTCATGCTGAAAACAGTCGTACAAGTTCTAGGTGTTTTTGTTGCAGCTTTTTCGCATTACTTTGGGTCTTCTGTTTTTCCAACTCCAAGCCCCGTGACTTCGTGTATATGATTCCGTAATCCTAAAAATCTTCTCATTACTTTAAAAAAAACAAATAAATAAAATTAAGTAGAAAGAAGATGAAATTCAAATAGATAAACGTAAACTCACAATTTTTATATGTAAAAAGAGTAACAAAATTAGGTATAAATTACACTCATCTCTAATACCCCGTAGGCTGAGGAGCAAAAGGAGGAATCCACCTGAGGAGGGGCTCGCATCTGATTAGCTAGTTGGTGAGGCAATAGCTTACCAAGGTGATGATCAGTAGCTGGTCTGAGAGGATGATCAGCCACACTGGGACTGAGACACGGACGAGACTTCGATGGGAGGTAGCAGTGGGGAATTTTCTGCAATGGGCAAAAGCCTGACAGAGCAATGCCGCATGGAGGTAGAGGGCCCACGAGTCATGAACTTCTTTTCTCGGAGAAGTAGCAATGACGATATCTGAGGAATAAGCATCGGCTAACTCTGTGCCAGCAGCTGCAGTAAGACAGAGGATGCAAGCATTATCCAGAATGATTGGGCGTAAAGCATTCGTAGGTGGCTTTTCAAGTCCGCCATCAAATCTCAGGGCTCAACCCTGGACATGCGGTGGAAACTACCAGGTGGAGTATGGTAGGGGCAAAGGGAATTTACGGTGGAGCGGTGAAATGCGTAGAGATCGGGAAGAACACCAACGGCGAAAGCACTCTGCTAGGTCGACACTGACAATGAAAGACGAGAGCCAGGGGAGCAAATGGGATTAGATACACCAATAGTCCTAGCCATAAACGATGGATACTAGGCATTGTGCGTATCGACGCGTGTAGTGTTGTAGCTAACGCATTAAGTATCCTGCATGAGGAGTACGTTCGCAAGAATGAAACTTGATGTGAAGAACCTTACCAGGGATTGACATGCCGTGAATCCTCTTGAAAGCTAGGGGTGCCTTTAGGGAAATGCACTAGAGTACTGATGTCTACCATGCACATGAATATACATATAGTAATGTTCATCATATTTATATGGTTTCATAAGAACTTTCTAACATCTTGTAACACCCCCTTATTTTATAATTTCAAAACAGTCATTTGTAATTCTTTTATTGCTATTAGATATTATTATTATTGTTATTATTGTGCATAAATACGCAATTTTATTTTATATATATTCCTTAATTTATTTATTCATCCGGTGGAGTGGATTTTATTAAATTTTATTATCAAAAATATAACTATTAGGGTATATAAGTAATAGAAGAGCCTTGGAAGGGTTTAAAATTAATTTTTCCTTTTTATTTACCAACCCTACCCCTCCCCATCCTCCTTATTTCTGCCCAACTTCTTGGCCGACCTCCCTTCTTTCTTTATTTCTTCAATTAGGGTTTTCCAATTCCTATCAATTCTTAGCCATTTCTGGAAATTTTTAAGGGATTCTAGGGATGCTCTCCAATATCCCGGTGTTGATTTCTCGAATTGGCATCTTGGAAGGTGAGAAATAATTTCATTAAATTGTATAAGTTGTATGTTTTCAATTTTTAGCAAGAAAAATAGTGTAGTATGGAGATTAGGGGATTATCTTTGGGTTAGAAGTGATTATTTCTTTAATTGATATGGTAGGAGTAAATATGAAAAGAGTTAGGGTTAAACCCATGTTTGAAATTAAAAGAGGTTATGTCTTAAATTTTTTAGAGATTAGCAATAGGAATTGTTGTAAATTATGGGAAAATAATTTAGAATAATTTTTGGAGGATTTTATAGGCTTAAAACCTAGCTTGTAACTCCCCGTACTTAAGCGGGTATATATATAATATATATATGTGAGAAGAAAAATGGTAGTTGGCCTATAGGGAGATCCTATAGGGCTATGGCTTAACTAATTAAGAAAGTAGCCTATAGAATGGAGCTATGGGGCTATGGCTGAATATTGCACTAAAGGACAAAATATGCATGAAAATGAGATGTATGAAGTGAGGTGTTTACATTTGGCAGTGAAGCTTCTTAGTCCCACATCGTGGGTGTGGAGGAAAGGGTGTATATGTATATTAGGAATACCAAATGAGAAAGGTCACTTATAGGGTATACCCACCTTTTGATGGTGCCTGTAGTAGGCGTGTCTAGAGTTTTGTGTTCGTTCTTTCGCGTGTGCGCACGTGTAGCTGCGTGTGCAGCCAAGCTGGGCTCGAGGTGTTACATAGCTAATAGAATTGTGAGTGTGTGCATACGTAGAATGCACGTCTGGCGTTCGATGAAATGTCTGTAAGAACTCAAGTATTTCCAGGTGTAAATTTGGACTAGTTTGGAAGTAGTTAGTACTAATTGATATATATAACTTGGTAATAGGCGGTTGTAGCGACCTCGGACGTATAGATGATGAGCTGTATATCGAGTTTCTGCATTTTGGCAGGTGAGTATGATTCTGTTTGTTTTATATATGATGTTTTATTAAATTGTTCAGAGGATGGACATGTATTTATATATATAAAAGAAAAGGGAAATGGGGTGTAATGCGAAATGTATGTGGGTATGATTATAGTTATTATTCTTCATGATTTGGTAGGGTTTTGTGGTTATTTGAGCTATTTTATGGCATGTATGTTGAATTGGAAATTGTGGTAGAAAATACGGGTAATTATAGTTTATTATTGGCCTAAATGGTGATTTATGTTTTGGACATGCGCGTATCTTACACTTTGATGGATGATGATATAGATATGATGTTAGATTGATTATATACTGGTGTATTTTATCCATGCATGTACAAGAGGGTTATGGAAAGAAATAATGTTATATTCTAGGTGTATATTACCCAAATGGGTTGCAGGTTATATAACCCAAATATATGATTCTCATTCTTGGTGATATTATTAGCGGTATTATATGGGTAGTAATATATTGGTGATGTATATATGCATGGGCAAGCGTGGGATGTATTCCTATCGATTCGTCAGGTGAGTATGAATATACTAGATATATTTTATGTTGTGGTGAAATTTTAGGGTTATCCAATGTGTATTGTGATGGATATGGCCGGATGACGAATTAATCAAAAATATGGAATTTCAATAGTTGGAATCGTGGTTATGTGGTGCTTTTACATGATTTTGAATGTTTGGTGCTTTTAGTGTAACGCCCCCAATTTTTTCTCTTTATATTTAACTATGCCTTATTCCAATGATCTCTAACTTAATCTATTACTTATCTATACCATTTCTTACTTAGAAAAACACTCATAGATTTTTATTAAAAATTTCGGCAAAGTTTCCTCTGAAATATTAGCTCTTTTACAGATATTCCTTACGGAAATCTGAAAACAATTACAAAAATCAATTTACCTGTAATTTATATCAATCCTCCCCAGGCCAAATCATTCAGCATCACACAGGCAATAATATATAAGGCTCTGGGGGCATAATTCTTCATAACAAGCAAGATATAATTTAAAGACCATAAATTCTTTTGAAAACCGATAAGATTTTTAGAAAAACATTAGGAAAACCTTTTAGAAACCAATCACAGAACCCAGTACTCCACAACGAGGTGGGTACGGGCTTTCATACTTCATCACAGCACTATATATATCATTATATATTATAGTTATACACACAATCTTCCATAATACAAAATAATACATCATTCTACTCTCATTTCTACATATAATACATACATATATTCCATTTTACTAAGAGAAAAAGTATAACTACCAAACTACAACAACTATCTCACCTCGCTGCTATCATAACCCGCAGGAGAGTTAGGGTCGTCCACCCTCAGAGAGGGACTCCCCTAACTCCCAGAAAACAATAAGGGTTAGACATTTTTAGTGTGAGTATAATTTACTAGTTTAGCAAATAAATTAAACTATATAAAAAATAGAAAAAACTTAAGAAGTATCATGATAATAAAGTTCAACCTGAAATCTGGATATAAAAACATCGTAAAAGTGACTTTATACCAAAGTAGCCTTCTGAATCTGCACCCATCCACATATCCATATCTACTCTCACTACCTTGAAGTTGTGTCTCGGCAGGTAGTTCCCACCATTTCCATGGAAATAGCGGGCGTGTAGTTCCCCGACACAGTTCCAAGGCATACTATATTCACATTAGTTCTCGTCTGTAACGTCATAGTCATTCAATCTTATAGCATTTCATTCATGCAGTCTCATACTACATTCATAATATTCTCGTTGCATCACTCATTCAATCTTATAACATATTGATATTTATTCTCATCACATAACTTCACATTCATTCTATTATATAATATCACTTGCATTTTCATCGCATCTCATCACATCTATTTATTCAATCGCATATCATCACATTCATTCGTTTTCATCCCATCTTATTCACATGCATTCAATCTCACAATATCGTATATCATAACATCTCGTAATGCATTAACTTTTCTTTTCATTATATATTACAATTTATCTTCTTTTCATTCTGATTTCATCATATAAATTATTTTAATACTCATTCTCTTTTTATCATATATTTTACTTTATAATTCATTCTCATCCCATCATACAACTTAAGTGATTTCTTATTCTTATTGATAATATATCTTTCTTCATTTTCTCTTACATCTCATATTACACTTTACTTTAACTTTCATTCTTATTAAATAATACTCTGCATCTCAAATATAGTTTGGGTAATATTACATCACACCCCAAAGTCGATAGCTTGGGTAATAATAACTGCGCCCCAGATAAGCTTGGTAATAATCACTGCTGTAGCGCCCCGAATTTCCAATATAATATCTTAGGAATATGTGGCACAATTCCAGAATCTACTTCAATGTAATCATAAACATAGCAACCAAATACAGGGAAAATTACAACTTTTTATTACATCAATTGTTTACAAAGCACAGCGAGAAATAAAACACCTTGAATTACAATTTTCTTTCTTTACAACACTTTCTTTATAATTTACATAAGCTCTCTTAGCATTCTATCTCATGCATCTAAATCCCAATGCTATAGGTAATCACCTGTAAAATATGAGGCTAGAGATAACCCTAACCCCAAAAACTACAGGGGTCAGCCATAACGGTGTGAGTGACATAAAAACAAAAGCAACATAAATAGAACAGGAAACATGGAATCAGAAACAACAGGTAAAAAAAACAAGAATAATTGAATTAAGAAATAACAATGAAATATGAAAAACATCGAGTGTAGCTAGACTAAGTGTCAAGTGTAGAAAACAGGAAAAACACATGCATGAACCAAATCAAGAAAACACAATACTATATGCTGACTCTTTAATGCGTACTTGTTGGATTCTATGCATCCCACTCTACATAGGTCCGATGCAATCCCTTAACGTCTCCACTTTATAGGGTTTAATCCCCCGCCATGCAACTAATCCTACCACGATGACTACTATGAGATATAGGTAAACTGTGAGTATTAGCCCATGCCCCGATAATTTCGGAGGTCAAACTCTATCCATAGATAATTTCGGAGACTATTTCACTCACACCTGGGAATCTTCGAGAACACCCCACACCGCAAGCTATGGCACCTCATCACACGAATACCACATGAGTGTCACTTCGACCCCGATAATTCTGGAGATCAATCCCACACCACAAGTAATTCCGGAGACTATTTCACTCACACCTGGATAATTCCAGGGATTATCTCACACTGCAAGTCATACCGAGGTCAATAACCCATGTTCTCATTCATCATATCACCACTAGTGCCTGTCCTTATCTTTTTAAGTTAATTAATTTAATTTCGAACCTCCTAGAGATGGTGTATCCTACCGACTTAACTCAACAACTGATCAACAAATATGCCTCAACAAGCCCCACAATAACTCAACTGCTGGCATACTAGGGTCCCACACAACCTCTAGAGACTCACACTCAACAATCCAAATCCAACAATAAAACATCTTGAAAATATATGTTCTGTAAAAAGATAATATTTAGAATAGTAAGTTATAGATCCCCAAAATATTTAAAGAATCAATCATTTAAAGAGCACCAGAATAGTTTAAGGAACGTCAGTAACAATCGAATGTAAACTGGAGTCGATCGACTGTCCAGAGCGAAAAACTAGCACTTCAAGAAAATAATTCTAAGTAATAGCAGTCGACTGTAAAAGTCATCGGTCGACTGTCCAGAGCGAAAATCCAAAACTTCAAGAAAACATCAAAACAGAGCAGAGTCAGTCGACTGTAAAAATGGGCCAGTCGACTATTCCGCACAAAAATCCAAAACTCCAAGAAAACACTACAGTCAGGATCACGACGGTCGACTGTCGAAACATACCGGTCGACTGTCACACCTATAGGTTGCAGTTTGGGTTGTGCATGTTTCAACCGATATGAAGATTTGCTTTATAAAAACAAAATCTATAAAAAGTATATTTCTGTTATGATCAAATATGACTTGTAGGGTATATAGGAGCTCATAAAAACAATCAAAACCACTTTGAATTGATAAAAGTAGCTTTTTGATGAATTCCTTCAAATTGAAACATGAATATGTGCATATATCAAAAATAAAGTTTTTACGAACCAGTCATACATTAAAAGACCTTCGTATTATGTCCCGAACCAAATTAATACCAAAATATGTAGAGATATAACCAAAATATTCAAAAACACTTAAAGACTCAATTCCTTCGAAACGACAAAATAGGATATTCATGTAATAGTGTTCATGCAAGTTTGTGCACCAAAGAAATTTCACAAATTCATCAATTTAGGAATAGACAAATGTTCAGATTAAATCTTTAATAATTGAGCAATTCAAATCCAAGTAAAAACTTCATAAAATCACGAAATCTCCAATCCAGTCATAAAACATCAAATCCAAATCTAGTTATCACAACTCCAATCCTTAAGACATGATCTTTTAGTTCATTAGTTCTTCTCAAAATTCCGCAAACTCATTCACAATTATTTTCAATAGTTAACTCATGAACATAAACCAATTTAACATTACCATGGCCAATTTGCATTCATCCCAACCCATCAATAGTCAAAATTTCATCTTTAATCAATTTGTGCATAACATTCACCATACTCAATTAAATCAACAGTAATCCAAAGAAATAGCCTACTCATGATTTAAAATAGGTTCTTTAACAATCTCAAACCATATACATGTAATTTCAATCATAAATAACTAGGTTATCATAAAAGACCAAAAATTTTAACTCATTAATTCATCCAATCCATCATATATGTTCATATCAATCTCTAGCATGCTTTCTAGTAGATGAAACACCACATACAACATTCAAAGGACAAAACAAAATAAATTATATCACTCACCTTATTGAAGAAATCAACCAAATTAATAAAGGATGAGAAAAAATCCTTCTTTTGCAAAATCCAAGATCCTTGTTTCGAACCCAAGAAATTAATAGTAAAATAATATTTTGTTTTTGCAGAGGAGGGGGACGGCTGTAGTTTCTATTTTATAAGCCGAAATCTGGAGTTTCTAGGGTTTTACAAGTTTATGGAAACATTCTCTAACAAATTATTATTTTACATATATAAACCTTTCTTTAATAAAGTAGTTAAATAAGTTGAATAAATTAAAATCAAATCAAATCCTTTTACTACTAAGTTTTACAGCCATCCAGCACAGCCCAAAAAAATAAAAATTTCCGATTTGTACTAAAAGTGGTAATTTTGCACAAAAGTCCCTCTTTTTGTAATATTTACAAATATATCATAAAATATTCATAAAAATTCAGAAAAATCAGAAATAATATCTATTAATACATATTAGATTTTCCAATTAAAATTTTAGACTTTTACTTTCCAAGAAAACATTTGCACAAGATCCAACATAAATTCCATATTTGTAAAAACACCATATTGTTTAAATCTTTACCAAATCAACTCTAAATAAAATTTAAATATATTTTATTTTCATTGATGACCATAGAAAGCCGAAAAATCAGTAAAAATGAATTTCAATTATTTGTTTGACATCCAAACGGCTTTTTACATAAAAGCCTCTATCTTTCGAGGTATTTATAAAAATAGTTTCTTTATTCAGAAAAATCCCAAAATTTATGCTAGACTCAATTATAAGTAGGAAAATTTAATAAAATTTTTTAATTGGATATTTGCAGCAAAATATTCGCATGTATTTTGCACGTGTAAAATCGAAAAATTTGTAAAATAGTCAAATTAATTTAAATAAATCTAAAAATTAAAATATCATAAATAAATAAGAAAAATCAATCATTAACCATAAAGTTTTAAGAATTCAAAATTCATAACTTTGCACGTGTGTTGCACGTGCAAAATTGCAATTTCAAGAAAATAGTCAAAATAGTCAACCTTACAAATTTAATATTATTTAATAATGCAAAATAAATTATTTTATTTTTCGGGGTATTACAACTGCACCCCAAGTAGAATTTGGGTAATATAGCATCACATCTCAAGCCGATAGCTTGGAATATTACTTTACTTTATTATCATGTCCATCTTACAATTTATTTCTCTTTTCATTTCCATCTCGCAATACAACTATCATATCAACAACCCACCAATTCTCTCTGGGAGTTGTGCCAAGGCTGGTAGTTCCCACCATTTCCATAGAAATAGCGGGCGAGTAGTTCCTCGACACAATTCTAGGGTGCATCAAACTCATATCATTACATATTTTAACTTTATAACCATTCTCATATTCATCACATAATACACTTTACTTCATGTTTCACACTCATATTACATATTACTTTACTTTTCATTCGTATAATATATGCACATTTTCTTCAATTTATTCACATTAATTCACATACATAATTTATTCACTTTTATACTCGTATTTAATCACATAACACAAATGTTTCTCTTTTCATAGTTATTCTTATTTCACAATTTCTTTATTTTTCGTATATAATCACATAATGCAATTTCCTCACTTTTCATGCTTATTTAACCACATACTTTATTTACCATTCATTTTCTTTTACATACTCGTGACTCATATTCTTTCATACTCATCTTCATTCATATACATTTTCTTTTACTCTTCTTATTCATTTCAACTCATATACTTGCTTTACTTTCTCATTTCCACTTCACATCAGATACTTTCTTTTCTTTCTCATTCTCATATCACATTATATGCTTTCTTTACGTTCTCATTTTCCTTTTCATTTCATATTAATTCATTTTATTAATTTTTCGACCAGTGAGCCACAGTATCTCAATATACTGAAAGCCGACAACCCAGTAAACACGTGGACCTCTGCCCCCTGGGTCTTACGCATCCAACGATACGCCTTCCTCTCATCCTATGCCAGTGAGGGAAACACGCACCCCAAGTAGAACTTGGGTAATAATCACGCACGCCAAACAGAGTTTGGATAATAATCACCGCACCCCAAGTAGAACTTGGATAATAATCACAACACCCCAAGGCCGATAGCCTGGGTAATAATCATGCACCCCAGACAAGCTAGGTAATAACCATGCCTCAAGCCGATATCTTGGGCGAAAAAATACACACCCCAAACATAGTTTGGGCAATAACCACACATCCCAAGCCGGTCCTTAGGTGTTAGGAGGTCTAGCCGAAACCCCCAAGATTTCTGTAGGTACTGGTCAACAAAATTTATTTGTTATTATCATTTTCACTTCATCTTATTATCTCATATTATCACCGCATAGCATCTCATCTTTTATTTTAATAAATTATCACATCTTTGACATTTATCATGAGAATTAATATCTCATTTTATTATCACATATCATCTCATCTTTAATCATAACATATTAACACATATTCGGTGTTCACCATATTATTTATCTTCTCATTATATCACATATTTGCATACACCGGATTATTTAATTTATAAGATTATTACATCATATTATTCCGTATCATAAATACACCAAAGTATTTTTTTAATCACATTATAATATCTTATGAATATACCAAATTAAGTAGATGATTATATCATATTATCGCCCATTAGTTTCACTTTGAACATCACTATATTATACATATACGCACTCATTAATTTCTTCGATTATGATACCACAACTCATTATCACCCATATATATCACAAACATGCACCCTATAGGTCAATACATCATAACACTGTATATATATGATGTCACTTTTGTTTATCTACCGGAATTATACGTATATAAACCCCAATTACTTCATATTATCATACATATACCCAATATATCACCCATAACACTAAATATTCAAAATCACACAAATTTACCATATAACACAATTTCAACATATAAAAATTCTGTATTTTTGGTTAAATCTTCATTTAGCTATAACTCACATAAATCATATCGAATCCACATAAAATTTTGTCACAACATAATATATACCTAGTATAATCATACTCACCTGACAAACCAGCTAGAAGACACTCCTCGCTCGCTCAGTCGCTAATCAAACTTCACGTTTCAGCACCTATGAAGAAAATTATCGAACTCATAAATCATTAACTCATAACACACATTATCTATCCCCCAAATTCACATCCAACATACTTATACATCACATACAACATACCTAAGCATATCAAATCAACACTTCTCCAAATCCTAATTTTACCCCTCGATCGGAGGAGTTCTAATCAATATTTTATATTTTAAGGTTAAAATACCCCAAATTAAATTTTATATCACAAAATTAACTCATATATGCATCTTGGGAATAAAGTCTATTATTTATACATATTTTCCCATACTCATCATATTTTCATATCAATAAACCTTATTTTTACAAATTCCCGACACTAGGAAAACTCCTTATAATTGTCAAAAAATTATTAAAATTTATTGTAAATGCTCATACATTATCACATAATATTCTACATCATCCAAAATAATTATTAGCATTCCATTGATGCAATTCCCCATACCCTTCCTAAACTCAAACCCTTGGTTTAATAAAATATCCATATTATTACCATAGAAATCGAAATCTTTCACCTCTAGCATGTTCTACAAACTCTAAGCATCCTTCTCCTATAATTTTTTGAAATGAAATGAAAAGCACAAAATCCCATAACTAAAGATACAAATTGATATACCTTCTTGGAGCTCTCTCGACAAACTGACCCTACCATGCTGAAGAGCACACTAAAATCTCCTAAAAACCCCAAATAATTTGAATCTTGAAGTGAGATGGAGGTTTGATTCAAAACCCTATATTGGCATGAAATGGGTTTCGGCCAAATGGTTGGGTTTTGGCCAGAGGGAAAGGAGAAGGAAAAGGTGAATGAGAGAAATGGCATTTTTGTAAATATTAGGGTTTCAAATAGTGAAGGGGGGGTTTCGGTCTGATGGTTTCGATGGGCAGAAAAGGGAAGGAGAGAAGAGGAAGGGGAGAAAGTTAGAAATAGAGTTTTAGTAATTATATGGTTTTTTAAATAATTAGGATTTAGGGTTATGGGCTTAAGGCCCAAAATCAATTAAAATGCTCATTTTTTAAGAGTTATTTTCAACCCCGAACTCCAAAATTTTCATCTTCTTGCTATAACCAAGCAACTCCTTCAAATTATCACTTATACAACCCTCTATTATGAACAAGTACACAAGAAAAGTATTGGTTTAAATCGAAATCATCTGGTCCGAGAAAACTTACCTCAAAACTCCTGTATTTCCAATTTCTCCCGTTTAATCCTGAATTCCAATTTAATCATTCTAAATCAAAATAAAATTGATTAATATGAGAAAATATACTTAGAATCACAAATAGTAATAATATAAATCAAATATTTAAGAATTTTTAAAATTACAGGTGTTACATTTAGTGATAAATTGGATTTTATACATGATAAGATGATGTGATTAATGGCATGGTGTATGCATGATATGCAGGTAAAGGTGATGGGTGATGTTGAGTATAGGTGGGTGCGTATTACACGTGATAAATTAAGTATATAATTAATGTGTTATGAAACTGCGTTTGATTGATGGATAGGCCTTAATTGGTGATATTAATTGGATGTATATTTTATTTACACTCATATGTGTGTTTGAATAAAAAGTGATAGTCATGTGATTAATGTATCTTTAAAGTAAATTTTTTTGATTTATCAGTGCTTACAGAATCCATGGGGTTTGGACTAGACCTCATAACACCCAAGTTATCAGGCTTGGGGTGCAGTGTATATTACCCAAACTATGTTTGGGGTGCAGTGTAATTACCTAGTTTATCTGGAGTGTGGTGTAATTACCCAGTTTATCTGGGGCACAGTGTAATTACCCAAGTTATCGGCTTGGGGTGCAGTTTAATTACCCAGTTTATCTGGGGTGCGGTGTAATTACCCAAGTTATCAGCTTAGGGTGTGTTGTTATACTTATTACGCAAGTTATCGGTTTGGGGTGTGGTGTATATTACCCAAACTATGTTTGGGGTGCGGTGTAAATTACCCAATTTATCTGGGGTGCGGTGTATATTACCCAGGTTTCACTTGGGGTGTGGTGTATTCACTCGCTGGTATTGGGGCCAAGATGAAGACGTAGTCTCGGACGTGTAAGACTCTGTATGAGCATCGATCCACGTGTTTATTTTACTAGGCTATCGGCTTCAGTTTGGTGATGATGGGCACTGATCGATCAATAGATAAAATGAATATTTATGCCAGAAAAGTGGAAATTTAAAGGTAAGTTGTATTGTGAGATGAGAATGATTATTAAAGTAAAAGTAAGATATAATATGAGATTGATAAAAGAAAAGGAAATGATTATATAGTCAGGGAAAGAGGAATTGTTAATGTATAAGTAAATATTCAACTTAGTGAAGATAAAGTAAATATCCACTTAGTAAAGATAAAGAAAATATCAACTTAGAGAAGATAAAGTAAATATTCAACTTAGTGAAGATAAAGTAAATATCCACTTAGTAAAGATAAAATAAATATAAACTTAGTGAAGATAAAGTAAATATTCAACTTAGTGAAGATAAAGTAAATATCCTCTTAGTAAAGATAAAGTAAATATCAACTTAGTGATGATAAAGTAAATATCAATTTAGTGGAGATAAGTAAATGAAAATATGTGGAGTGTGGTATATTACTTAGTTCATCTGGGGTGTGGTGCTATATTACCCAGTTCATCTGGGGTGCAGTGTTACATTACCCAGTTTATCTGGGGTGCAGTGTATATTACCTAAGTTATCGGCTTGGCGTGTGGTGTATATTACCCAAACTATGTTTGGGGTGTAGTGTTATATATTACCTTGAAGTAATGGTTAAATATGATAAGTATATGGTGAGAATAAGTGTAAGGATGTAATGCAAGTATCTTTACCTTGGTATTGTGTCAAGGAACTTCCGCCTGCTATTTCTATAGAAATAGTGGGAACTACCTGCCTCAGCATAACTCCATGGTAGATTGGGTGTGGTATTTATTAGCTAGTTTATCTGAGGTGCGGTGATATATATGTATTATCCAATTTATCTGGGGTGCGTTGTTATATTACCCAAACTATGTTTAGGGTGCGGTGTTATTTATTACCTTGAAGTAATTGTTAGTATATGGTAAATATATGGTGAGAGTATGTGTAGGGATGTAATATGAGTATCTCTACCTTGGTATCGTGTCAAGGAACTTCCCCCCGCTATTTCTATGGGAAATAGTGGGAACTACCTGCCTAAGCACGACTCCACGGTAGATTGGGTGTGGTGTTATATATATTACCCAAGTTATCGTCTTGGGGTGCAGTGTTATATCACCCAAACTATGTTTGGGGTGTGGTGTACATTACCCAAGTTTCACTTGGGGTGTGGTGTATTCCCTCACTAGTATAAGACCGGGAGAAAGATGTAGCCTCAGATGCGTAGGACTCTTGGTGGGCGGTGAGTTGTGTAATCATATAACGTTGGATATATATATATACACTAGCTTTGCCCGTGGTTATGTGCCTACGGCACGTCTTCAGAACGATACAAAACACGGAAAGCCCTATAAACAGTAAAACAACAATTATGTAGCCCAAGTTTGAATAGTATGACAATAATTAGTTGTAAATAAAAGTCCATATTTCCATTAATATATGTTGAAAAATAATTATAAATGGGGGTGTAAAATCGAACTTCGTAGAAATTTAAGTGTGGAAAATGATGAAACTTAACTGTTGAAGAGGATATTTGCTATTTTCAATATAACATGTGCAATAAAAAAAATATAAATTTTTTAAAAATCTACAAACCTGAAATATTAAAATCTAAATTTCTAAGTAAATGAAGAAAGAATGGGAGAGAGAGATAGGGAGAGAGAGAAAGAGATAAATATAAAAAAGTGAAGAGAGAATAGAGAAATAGTAATAAAGTAATGAGTTTTTTAGTTTTGAGGGAAAAATTTCGGTTTTGGGGTTTGAAAATTTTTTTTTTGGGGGGGGGGGGGGGGGGGGGGGAATGTGTGTTGTGAGGTTAGATCTGGGCCTTTGATTTTGAGGGGACTGAAGGTGAGCCACTTGATAGCTTTCTTTGTGTTTTATTATATAGATATACCCCTATGGTGTTAATATATTGGAGATAGATATTAATCGTGACATTCTTGTTAATGTTATATGAATATATTGGTGATATTTGTCAATGGTGACATTCTTGTTAATGTTAGGTGAATATATTGGTGATATTTATTACTGGTGACATTCATGTTAGTGTTGTATTAATTTATTAGTGATATTTATTGTTGGTGACCTTCTCGTTAATGTGTATTAATGAGTATGGTGATAGAATATCATGATGACATTGAGATGGATTTATGTATATATTGGTAATACTATTTTACCGATCGTTTAATGTATCTGTATAACATCATAGAGAATTAAGAATGTGTGTGTGTGTGTGTGTGTGTGTGTGTGTGTGTGTGTGTGTGTGTGTGTGTGTGTATGTACAGGAGAGACTGGTGATGATGATATGATTATATATATCTGTTAATATCATAGCGGTAACTTGATTAATGTAAAAGTGGGGTAATATCTACTTACGCGATAATAGCTTGATGCTGGATATATATATATGTGTATATAGTTGAGTTGTGTATAGGAAAACGGGTGACTCGGGTGAGGTTGGTGAATTATAGGAGTTTTCATATATAGGAGGTTTATTGGTGAGATGGATTAAATTATGGTGGTTATATTATTCTGATTGGTGAAATAAAATACAATTGACGTGAGAAGCTTTCGGTAGTGTGCCTAGGAACTACTGCCCCCATTTCGATAAAAATGAGAGGAACTAGCTACCTGGACACATATCAGAGGCAATGACCTATTTCAGAGTAATGTGTGATAGTTATTGTTATTTTTCAATGAATTGTCCTTTATTTATGCTTTTTACTTCTTTAATCATATTTGTATTGGTTATTTTTAACTTGGTAATAATTCCTTGTGTTTAAATGTATGGTTTCATTCTTTTTGGAATTCTACTCACACCAGTTCTGGGTGACCCCTGTTGTTTTTTGGGTTAGGGAGTCCATCCCTAAGGGGGGACGTCCCTAGACTTCCCTTTTTGTAGGAATTGAGTAGCTGCGAGGTGAGAATTTGGATTTCTTAGTTTTTGTAGTTTTATCTTCTCAGGAAGTTGCAAGATTGTATATGTAGATATGGTTTAATTTTTAATAGCTTAAGTTATGTATAATTGGGGGTAGAAAATAGAATCTATGTAATATTTTGTATTTTGGGAGATGTTGTATGTATCAGTCTGCGATGATGATTATTAGTGATGAGATGATGTGAAAGCTCGTACCCACCTTGTTGTGGAGTATTGGGTTCTGTGTTTGGTTTCTAAAAGTTTTTCTACAAATCTATTACGTTTTCAAGTCAAATTTTGATTTTTTTTATTGTATATCTTGTGTTATATGATGATATTTACCCCTAGAGCCCGATATATATGATGCCTGTGTGATATTGTTTGTTTTGGCCTGGGGAGAAAATATATTAATTACCTGTGATGTGATATTTTTAATTGTTTCCAAAATTCCGTAAGGAATTTATGTAAAAGGACTAATATTTCAGGGAAGACTCTGCCCAAATTTTAATTGAAATCCACTAAGATTATTTTAGCAAGAAATTGTTATTAAAAAAAATTGGGGTCGTTACACATCTACACCTGAAATATCGTATAACCCTTTTAAGTGTTTTAATGGAAATTCTGCAAAAATTAATACTAAATTTTATTGAAAAATAAAACTAAGCGGCAAATCTAGTGGCTGGCCGTTATTACATGCAGTGACTGATAGTGAAAGCGGTCTTTATTGAAAAGTAAAACTAAATGGTTGCTCTAGTGGTTGGCCTTTATTACAAATTGAGAAAATTTGGTACTACTACTAAGAGATGACATTTTAGATACCCTCATTGTACTTCATAAGGTGTTCATCATTCCAAGTCTCTGATGATAACTCCTTGCCCTCCGGGTCTTCAAGTTGATGAGCTGCTAGGCAAACAACTTGGTAGACCTTTGTCTGGACTTGCCTGTTTTGGAGCGAGCCTCCCATTATTTTGCATAGAGAATGGGAGATCTTCGGAGTTTTCAATGTTTTTAATCAGGACTATTTCTTTTCGTTGAATGAGCGGAGTAGCTTCTGGCGGGATTCAAGTATGTCATTGGATTCTGATGAGGTCGAACTTGTACCTGGTGGGAGATGATTTGGCAGATTTGGAAGTTCTCTGCAGAATTTCCTAGTGCAGTAGCATCAAGCTTGTTTATGGGCTTAGATTTATAGTGAATGCTTTTTGGTGGTAACTTTATGGCGTCAAGGGGGAGAACCAAGCCCCCCATTGTAGTGGTGTAGCATGCTTGTGCTGCATATTGGTTCCTACAACTTGGCCTATGCCTGCTGTTGTCGAGAACTTCACTTTCATGTGGAAGGCGGAAGCAACTGCATGAAAAGCAGGTTGGCCTGGACGGCCGAATATTGCATTGTAAGTGTCACGCCCCGTTTCCGAGAATACAGAAACACGGCACGCAACTAAGGCCCAGCGAATGATATATTCACATCATTCATAAGCTGTTATAATCAACTCAACAAAATAAAAATAAATACAACCTTGCAAACAAATGTCATAATCACATAAACATAGATAACATAAATAAACCATGCCATAGTCCATACATAACCACCATCCAAAAATAAATACTGCGAGACAACATGCCCGGAATACGGAGTTTTGCGATAAACAAATATAACTGAAAGTAAAAACATAAAGCAGTAAAGTAGAGTGGGATCCATCTATATCTTCAGAACACCTGGTCACTAGTTCCTTCTAACAGTTCTTCTTCCACTCCTGTATATTCATCAACTCGAGTTTGGGGAAAGAGAACACCCGTTAGAGCAAGTAACGGGCCACAAGTAGTACAAGCAAATGGGCAAGGGTAGGAATATAACAAGAGAATTAAGTATATAGAAACTATTCATGCAACAGGACTATATAACATGTAAATGAGGATCATGCAATTTCAACTTATAAACAAGAATCATGAAACTAGTAATGAGCATATAACATGTAAACAGGAATCATGAACTAGTAAACAAGAATTATATACTTGTAACGGGACATGTAACATGTAAGAGGAATATGCAAGTGCTTAGTGTCAAACTTATGTCTATTCATTTAATCCATCCTAGTTAATGCACGCAATGTCGCGTCCCATACCACAGGTTGGGTGCATACAAACATGTTACGTTTAGACTCTAGTGGTGAATTATACAGGGTTAAGTACTGGAGAATCATGTAACAGGTATCATGTACTCATGTAACGGAGTCTAGAGGTGGCCGCTGTAGAGGCTAGAGGTAGCCCCCATCACCAATGGCGTGGCACTTAGTTCCATCTAACTTGTAATCATGTGTTCATATAATGGAGTCTAGAGGTGGCCCCCGTAGAGGCTAGAGGTGGCCCCCGTCACCCATGACGTGACACTTAGTTCTACATGGCACTTAGTTCTATCTAACATATAATCATACATCATCATCACGAAAAACACGGGCCCCTACCGAGTACAATTTTCTATATATTCCACTACTAGGTCTTCCCCCAATACCTCGGCTTGTGATTCTTTTATAGTAATTAAACATGGTGCAACAATGGGGACAGTATCGGGACATGATCAGGGAGATATGAAGGGTTATGCGATGTGTTTCAAGTCATAAGTGCAAGAAATAACATATTCATGTATAAACAAATACAAGTCAGGGCAGTCAGAAGTTACTACACAAAGATCAACTTTTCTGCTGCCACAGAAAAGCAAATTCAGTTCCGTCAAGGATTCTATAAACTAGACTCCACGCTAGTTCCAGTCCATACACACGACGTGTTAAAAATACAGAAACTAGGCAAATAATCTAGTTCTTTACTGATTACATGTTCATGCAGCTTGTAAGAGTTAAATACTTATAAACGAAAGTAACTTGTAAAATCATTTTAAAATACCATAAAATCAGATTAAAACTGTCACGCTCCGCTTCCCAAAAATACAGAATACGAGTGCGTGACGAAGCCCAGCGAATGATTTTCATCATTCATAAACTGTAGGATCGACTCAGCATCATAACAAAAAATATAACAAGATATACACAACTATGCATGCATGAATAATTTATTAATCAACAGAAATAATTGAAACAAAAAAAAATAATGTCCCAAATAGTTTTCAAATCTCGATCAAAAGATAAAACTCGGGACTATAAGCCCGTTACTAGATTCAAGTAGCAAAAGAAATAAATAACTCAAAAACAAAATATTTAAAGCAAGTCTTTTCTCCAAGCAAAGCGTAGAACGTCTGCTCACAAATTCCAGTAGGCAATTCGTCTCCAAAGTCTGTATATATAAATGAAAAAGGAAAAATAGAGAAAACAAGACAAATGTCCTTAATGCAAATTAGGGCCGCAAGTAGTACAAGTAAGGGTATGAAAACAAGTGCAAGAAATATGAAACAAGATTTGGGATCAAGAATGTATAACATGATATAATAGGGATGCAACAAGTAGTGGGATTCAAGAAACTAGCTATCAAGAAAGATAACTCAAATGACAAGATTGGGTAACAAGTACTAGTAGTAGAACAAGTGGCTAGTGAACATGTAATTGTATCAAGCATCAAGTAACAAGTATCACGTACAAGTGTCAAGTAACAAGTCTCAAGTACCGAGCATCAAATAGGGTATCAAGTGCGTACAAGTGATAAGTTAATCTTAAGTCTAATATTTAATTCTATCTAGGTAGTACTTCATGCATCAGTACTTTTACAACATGGTTGCTACATACAATCAGTTACGCTTAGGACTAGTGGTGGAGTTTATAGTGCGGTGTACTCAGGTATCAAGTATCAAGCAAGTCATGCTCATGAATCGAGTAACATATAACTAGTTCATGTATCAAGTCATAACAAGACAAGTCATGAATCAAATATATACTAGTTCATGAATCAAATAATATACTAGTTCATGAATCGAATAGTAATATACTAGTTCATGAATCAAATAATATACTAGTTCATGAATCGAATAATAACATACAAGTTCATGAATCAAATAATATACTAGTTCATGAATCGAATAATAATATAACTAGTTCATGAAGCATGTATCATGTGGGAAACACGGGCCCCCTTCCGAGTACATTTACCTATATTGTCCACTACAATGGTCTTTCCCTTAAACCTCGGCTTATTATTTATTATTATCATCAAACAAGCATAAAAGTGTGTGAAAAAGGTCAAGTAAACATGATCAAGAACATGGAACAAGTTTAAAATAATTATAAAGCATATTTGAGGGTCAACATAATTTAAGATTATCAATAATTACGAGAATTTCAATTCTGGACAGCATGACGTTGGTGCACCAAAACTGCGATTCCCATTGCTACAAGATAGCAAACGTGGATCCATCAGAAGGCCTAGAAACTAGACTCCTGTCCGGTTCCAACGCATATAATTAAGACACATAAAAGTTGCAGCAATTGATGTCAAAATAGCAAACTATACAACATTTGTGTTCAGCCAAAATTTATAAAACTGAGTTTATACATATGAAATAAGGTTGAAACTTTATTAATTAATTCTGAGAAAATTAAGAAATGTTCTATAGGGTGTCCAGTATCAGCATGTAAAATTTTAAGTCAATTACTTACTGGTAGCATAGTTAAAATAATTATAAACCAAAGTGGTGCAGCAGTTTTTATGAATTTGTGATACCGACACAACAACACTAAAATTGTGATATCTCTCAAACCGTAACTCAGAATTCAAAAATTCTGGATGTTATTGGAAACTAGGCAGTTGGGGCTACATTTCATATTCAGGACTCAAGTTCATATTCTAGTGTTATCAGGGTCGAAACAGCAATCCAAGACGGAACAGAAACCAAATAAGACATTTTTTCCATGAAATGTGTCAAAATTATACTAGTTGTGAACAAGTGTATCAACAAAAGGCTATGACTCTTAGATCATGAGATAGAGAAGGCGAAATATGAGATCATCAATGATAAACAAAGAGAAGTCACATTTACAATCTACTTGCAGTATTTTAAAGGAAAAACTTGTACTAGAAAACGAAATGTATAAGAAGATACTTGTCTTGGGGTGTAGCGATGAATCCGATGAAAGAATAACGGGAATGGATTCCCGGGCACAAACTCAACCAACAAATCGAATCACGATCCAATCACGGACACACTATAACGAACAAGATGAAGACGATCGAGATCACGAACACATTCGGATGGCTGAGATCGAAGATCAAGATCAAGATGATCGGATTAGATCGACGGCCAGATCTCCCTGATGATGAAGATAATGATGAAGATCAAGATTGATCGATCGAACGGCTGCGATCAAAGGAAATTGATGATCATCATGATCGTGACGATCAAGAAGAGATCGGCTGGCTAGGATCTAATCAGATGATCAAGAGGAGATTGACGGCCCACATCCAATTAAGCATGATGATGATGATCATGATCACATCAGATCGGACGGATCAGATCGAAGATATCAAGATCAAATGAGATCAAGGTGATCGACGATCGGACTGTCATGATTTAATGCCATGATCAAACCCATGATCAACCAGCATAGTTGAAATCACCATAGAAGAGAAGCATGGCAGGGGAGGAGCTCGACGGCGATCGACACAGGGCAGCAAGGTGGCGGACGACAGCGGAGGGCTGATGCGACTGCTGGACGACGCAACAGTGCACAGGGGGGAGCACCGGTGGCTACCTATCGCAGAGACGACGCGACAGAGAAGAGCACATGGGGGGAGTAGCTACACTGCAGGAGGCGTGTCGGTGCTGCAGGGCACAGGGCACGCGACGGGGGCCTACGTTGGGGAGGGAGAGCAGGGAGAATAGACAGGAGGGAAGACGAGGTTGCGCAGGGACACGCGTTGCGACTGCAGGCGGGCGAGGCACAGGCCGAGAGGGGAACGGGAGAGACGGAAGGAGGTCGGGAGAAGCACCGGAGATGGGCTAGATGGTCGGGAGGGTGAAGCACAGGATTGGGGACGATGGGTAAGGGCAACTAGGGTTTTTGGCGAAAGGAGATGAATAGTCGATGCATATAGGTGCATGGGTGGTTCAGCTGAAGAGGGTTTTCGGGTATGGGTTGATAACGGGGATAGGTTAGGGTGTTAAGTAAATAGGGTAGGTATTAGGATAGGGTTTAGTTATTAATTAGGTTTATATAGATAGGGCTATAGGGTATGGGTTTAGGTGATATAAGATCCAATAAGAGAAAGGGTATTGGGTTTTGGGTTGTAAATCAATTAACAGGTTTAAATCCAACTGGAAAAAATAATAAGCATTATAGGGTTTATAAAACATACATATACATTAAGTCAAATAATGAATACATAAAAAATAGAGTATGTTCGGATTAAAATAAAATAAAATAATAATATTATTAACAATAAAAATAATGATACTGTAAATAACAACACTAACAAAATAATACTGATAATAGTAATAATAATAATTTACGTATATCAAAATGCAAATTCGAGTTTAACAGATTTATCAAAATAATCAAAACAATATATAATATAAATCCGATCAAATAGAAATAGAAATTAAGTTAAAATATACTATTATTCGAAATAAATAAAATATACAAGAATTATTTATTTATGAAAACAGAGGTTATAAATCTTACCCACCTTACAACAAAATTTCGTTCTCAAAATTTGCTTAGGCGATACATAGGAAAGGGCAAAAGCAACTTAGGGGAGGGTAACTAACAAGGGATCCAAAAGAAAAGTCAAATTGGTGGCAACAACAGGATAAGGAGGAAATGGATAACAACGACGTCAGGCGGAATGCATAAAAGAGAATAAGTGGTATCAAAAGGAAAAAACAGCACAAGATAACAAGGCAAGGAGATGAAGAAATAGATAGAGCTAGAATCGAACAAATGATGTACAAGGAAGATTTGAACCAAGCAATGAGTCAACAGATGAGGATGAATGCAAGGGATAGAGGAAAGCAAACAATACAAAGAACTAGAAGCAACAAGGGGATCCTGGGACCTGTGGGTTATGGGCCCACCACGCTTCCGCTGCACTACTCCGATGGTGATGTCCCAAGCAACATACATGTCGCTGTAGGCCACAAGATGCTAATCGACGAACTAAGCAGGAAGACAAGACTGAGACACCAAGATCAAGGAGAGTATGGGCTCAAGATAGACATAAATAAATAATGCAAACTGAATATAAAGTTTGGCTTCAATTTAAATAATTAAAAGATATGATATAGATCAAAACTAATGGGCTTTAACAAGAATAATAATAACAACAAATATTAATAATAAAAATAATAATATCAATAGTAATAGAATAGTAATAACAATAATAAAATAATAATAACAATAATATTAAAAATAATAATAGCAATAGTAATAACAGTAATAAAAATTATCATAATCATAATGGTAATAATATTAATAATAAAATTAAAAATGTTAACAATACCGATAATAATGATAATACATACATGACAGAATAGGATTCAACACATTCATGAAAATAATACAATAATAATAATAATAATATTGATAACAATAATAAAAATAACAATAATAAAATATATTAACAATACTAGTAAGAATAATAATTTACGACAGAATATAAGTTGGGTTCAACATTTTTTTTGTATGAAGGTAATTCAATAGTAACAACAATAATAATAAAATAATGAAAACAACAATTATAATAGCAATGGTAATATCAGTAATAATAATGATACCAATAATAATAACGAAAACCATTGCAATAGTAATAACATTATAAAACAAAATAAGAATTTGGCTTATCAACTCTGTAAATAAATCAAACAAGAATATATATGGTCGATTAATTGTAAATGAAAAGTGAAGTCAAAATACACCATTAATCCCTAATCGTAAGAAAATAGGAAGACTATTTGCATAGATTAAGAAGTCGAAAATGAGGAGATAAAACCCAAATATAAAAAGGTTGATAACCATGCAAACGATAAAGGAAACACAAACTTTAAAGGTTATATAAAAAAAAATAGTTTGGAAAAATAACCAGTCGAGATACATAGAAATACGAACAAATTAGTGAATGTAAAAGACGTATAATAATTAGTGAATGTTGACATTATAATCAATACTCAAAAAACACATTAAAGGGTAACGAGCAAAATAGACCAAAGTATATATATGCAAGAAAACTTAAAAGGAGTTCATTAAATATTACAAAAGTAAGCATCAAATCATTAAATAAGACGTGGAAACAAAAGTAAGTGAGTAATCTAAAATGTTAAAGAATTGGGAAACGATGTCAATAAATAGTAATTCACAAAAAAAAAAACGAAAACTTAGACCATAGTTGATGTACTTAATCTTAACAAAAATGAAAAAAAAAATTGTAACACAAAATAGAGTAAAATCAACTATACGAGTTCAAATTGTATGGAAACATAAAGTGTAATTGTATAAACAAAATGTCATAAAAAAATTATTTCTTTACCATTAGTTTCATTATATAAGGAAAAAGTCTTGAAATATCAATTAGCAAATAGATAGAAAATCATGCCTCCTTAACATGAAGTTGCATGTTTGCCTTCACGACATCGGGTTGCAGGTTGCCGTCTAGATATTTGGTTGCACATTTTGCCTCCCCGACATCCAGTTGCAATTTGCCTCCATTGACATCGAGTTGCATATTTGCTATCTCGACATTAGGTTGCACCGAAATGGTGAAATGGAAGATGTAACCTTCAATATGCACAGGGATATGGGATATTTAATTTAAGTATGATGTTATGTTTTGAAATTCGTGATATAAAAATAATAGAAAAGTAAGAAATGGAGTTGAAAGTCACACAATGGAATATCAAATTACATGTATAGATTATAAATATCTAACACAATAGTACAAAATAGAAGTAGTGAAAATGATTTATAAAAGTAGGGAGAAAAACGGAATGAAATACATGCAAAAAGCACAATGCAAATGTGAATGAGAAAATAAATATGTAGTGTAGCAAATTTACACAATAAATATATCATAAAAATATACAGTGATGTAGGAATTAAACAAGCCCCTAACATGTCGTTGAAGATTCACCGATGCCGACCGACGAACTAAGTGGGAAGAAAAGAATGGATAGCACCGAAATTTAAGGAGAATGAGATAGGGAAGGAACAACTAGTATGATACACAATATGAATCTATGAATGAAGATGAATGAAAGGCAAAGCATTGAATGACACACGAGCAGAAATAAGATGGGATCAACGAGGCAAGCAGAAATAAGATATTGCTGGCACCGGAATCAAAAGAATATGGGTACGGAAAAAATAAATTATACCCAATATGGAATCAACAAATCAGGACAACTGTAAGTGATGGAAGGAAATAAGGAATCAAAGAATTGAATATGAAGGGATCAAAATGAATGGGATAAGACTAGTGTCCAGATCAAGTTGGTTATCAAATTGTTCATATGATTGCATGGCATGTTTAATGTTGAGTTAATCCTGACTGATTCATGCTAGTCTAATGTATTAGTCAAACTAAGACATTAGCCAAACCTGAGCTCTGATACCACTAAAAACCTTGTCCCGCCCCGCTTCCCAAAAATATGGAATACGAGCGCGTGACGAAGCCCAGCAAATAATTTTCATCATTCATAAGCTGTAGGATGGACTCAGCATCATAACAAGAAATATAACAAAATATACACAACCACGCATGCATGAATAATTTATTAATCAACAGAAACAATTGAAACAAAAAAAATAATATCCAAACTAGTTTTCCAATCTGGATCAAAAGATAAAACTTGGGACTATAAGCTCGTTACAAGCTTCAAGTAGCAAAAGAAATAAATAACTCAGAAACAAAATATTTAAAGCAAGTCTTTTCTCCAAGCGAAGCCTTGAACGTCTGCTCACCAATTCCAGCAGGTAATTCGTATCCAAAGTCTGTATATATAAATATAAAAAGGAAAATAGAGAAAACAAGACAAACGCGCTTAGTGCAAGTTAGGGCAGCAAGTAGTACAAGCAAGGGTATGAAAATAAGTGTAAGAAATATGAAACAATATTTGGGATTAAGAATGTATAACATGATATAATAGGGATGCAACAAGTAGTGGAATTCAAGAAACTAGTTAGCAAGAAAGACAACTCAAGTGACAAGATTGGGTAACAAGTACTAGTAGTTGAACAAGTGGCTAGTAAATATGGAATGGTATCAAGCATCAAGTAACAAGTATCACGTACAAGTGTCAAGTAACAAGTCTCAAGTAACAAGTCTCAAGTAACAAGTCTCAATCAACAAGTTTCAAGTAACAAGTCTCAAGTAACAAGTCTTAAGTAACGACCATCAAATAGGGTATCAAGTGTGTACATGTGACAAGTTAATCTTAAGTCTAATATTTAATTCTATCTAGGTAGCACTTCATACATCCATACTTTTACTATATGGTTGCTGCATACAATCAGTTACGTTCAGGCCTAGTGGTGGAGTTTATAGGGCGGTGTACTCAGGTATAAAGTATCAAGCAAGCCAAGCTCATGAATCGAGTAATCATATAAGTAGTTCATGTGTCAAGTCATAACAAGACAAGTCATGAATCAAATATATACTAGTTCATGAATCAAATAATATACTAGTTCATGAATCGAATAATAATATACAAGTTCATGAATCAAATAATATACTAGTTCATGAATCGAATAATAACATACTAGTACATGAATCAAATAATATACTAGTTCATGAAGCGAATAATAATATAACTAGTTCATGTAGCATGTATCAAGTGGGAAACACGGGCCTCCTTCCAAGTATACTTACCTATATTGTCCACTACTATGGTCTTTCCCTTAAACCCCGGCTTATTATTTATTATTATCATCAAATAAGTATGAAAGTGTGTGAAACAGGTCAAGTGAACATGATCAAGAACTGGGAACATGTTTAAGATAATTATAAAGCATATTCAAGGGTCAACACAATTTAAGATTATCAAGAACTACGAGAATTTCAATTCTGAACAGCATGACGTTGCTGTACCAAAACTGTCATTTCCGTTGCTACAAGATAGCAAATATGGATCCGTTAGAAGGCCTAAAAACTAGACTCCTACTCGGTTCCAATGCATATAATAAAACACATAAAAGTTGCAATAATTGATGTCAAAACAGCAAACTGTACAGCATTTGTGTTCAGCGAGAATTTGTAAAACTGAGTTTATATTTATGAAACAAAGTTGAAACTTCATTAATTAATTCTCATAAAATTAGGGAATGTTCTCTAGGGTGTCCAGTATCAGCATGTAAAATTTCAAGTCATTTACTTACTGGTAACATAGTTAAAATAATTGTAAACCAAAGTGGTACAATAGTTTTTATGAATCTGTAATTACCGACGCAGCAGCAGTAAAACTGCAATATCTCTCAAACCTTAACCCGGACTTCAAAAATTCTGGATGTTATTGGCAACTAGACACTTGGGGCTACATTTCATATTCAGGACTGAAGTTCAGTTTCTACTATTATCGGGGTCGAAACACAATCCAAGACGGAACAGAAACCAAATAAGACACTTTTTGCATGAAATGTGTCAAAATTATACTAGTTGTGAACAAGTGTATCAACAAAGGGCTGTGACTTTTAGATCGTGGGATAGAGAAGGTGAAACATGAGATCATCAATGATAAACAAAGTGAATTCACATTTACAATCTACTTGCAGTATTTTCAAGGAAAAGCTTGTACTAGAAAATGAAATGTACAAGAAGATACTTGCTTTAGGGTGTAAACGATGAATTCGACGAAAGAATAACGAGAATGGATTCTCGGGCATGAACTCAACGAACGAATCGAATCACGAACCAATCACCGACACACGATCACGAACAAGATGAAGACGATCGAGATCACGAACACATTCAGACGGCTGGGATCGAATATCAAGATTAAGATCAAGATCAAGATGATCGGATCAGATCGTACGGCCAGATCTCCCTAATGATGAAGATAATGACGAAGTTCAAGATCGATCGATCGAACGGCTGCGATCAAAGGAAATTGATGATCATCATGATCGTGACAATTAAGAAGAGATCAGGCGGCTAGGATCTAATTAGATGATCAAAAGGAGATTGACGGCCCACATCCAATTAAGCACGATGATGATGATCGTGATCACATCAGATCGGACGGATCAGATCGAAGATATAAAGATCTGATGAGATCAAACCCATGATCAACCAGCATAGTTGTAATCACCAAAGAAGAGAAGCAAGGCAGGGGAGGAGCTCGACGGCGATTGACACAGGGCAGTAAGGTGGCGGACGGCAGCGGAGGGCTGTCGCGATTGCTAGAAGGCGCAACAGCGCACAGGGGGTAGCACCAGCAGCTACCTGCCACAGAGACGACGCGACAGAGACGAGCACATGGGGGAGAGTAGCCGCTGCAGGAGGCGTGTCGGTGCGGCAGGGTACAGGGCATGCGATGGGGGCCTGCACTGGGGAGGGAGAGCAGGGAGAATAGATAGGAGGGAAGACGAGGCGGCGCAGGGACACGCGTTGCGACTGCAAGCGGGCGAGGCACAGGCCGGAGGGGAACGGGAGATATGGAGGGAGGTCGGGAGAAGCACCGGAGATGGGCTAGATGGTCGGGAGGGTGAAGCATAGGATTGGGGACGATGGGTAAGGGCGACTAGGGTTTTTGGCGAAAGGAGATGAATAGTTGATGCATATAGGTGCATGGGTGGTTCAGCTGAAGAGGGTTTTCGGGTATGGGTTGATAACGGGGATAGGTTAGGGTGTTAAGTAAACAGGGTAGGTATTAGGATAGGGTTTAGTTATTAATTAGGTTTATGTAGATAGGGTTATAGGGTATGGGTTTAGGTGATATAAGATCCAATAAGAGAGGGTATTGGGTTTTGGGTTGTAAATCAATTAATAGGTTTAAATCCAATTGGGAAAAATAATAAGCATTATAGGGTTTATAAAACATACATATACATATACATTAAGTCAATAATGAATACATATAAAATAGAGTATGTTCGGCTTAAAATAATAATAATAATAATAATAATATTAACAATAAAAATAATGATACCGCAAAGAACAACACTAACAAAATAATACTGATAATAGTAATAATAATAATATATGCATATCAAAATGCAAATTCGAGTTTAACAGATTTATTAAAATAATCAAAACAATATATAATATAAATCCGATCAAATAGAAGTAGAAATTAAGTTAAAATATATGATTATT
This sequence comes from Hemerocallis citrina, assembly GCA_017893485.1. NCBI lineage: Eukaryota > Viridiplantae > Streptophyta > Magnoliopsida > Asparagales > Asphodelaceae > Hemerocallis > Hemerocallis citrina. Next base: position 217,538,880 of record CM030361.1, on the reverse strand, counting down.
CGAAATAAATAAAATATACACTAATTATGTATTTATGAAAACAGTGGTTATAAATTTTACCTACCTTACAACAAAATTTCGTTCTCGAAATTTGCTTAGGCGATACATAGGACATGGCAAAAGCAACTTACGGGAGGGTAACTAACAAGAGATCTAAAAGAAATGTCAAATTGGTGGTAACAACAGGATAAGGAGGAAATGGATAACAACGACATCAGGCGGAATGCATAAAACAGAATAAGCGGTATCAAACGGAAAAAAACAGCGCAAGATAACAAGGCAAGGAGATGAAGAAATAGATAGAGCTAGAATCGAAAAAATGATGTACAAGGAAGAGTTGAACCAAGCAATGAGTCAACTGATGAGGACGAATACAAGGGATAGAGGAAAGCAAACAATACAAAGAACTAGAAACAACAAGGGGATCCTGAGACCTGTGGGTTATGGGCCCACCACGCTTCCGCTGCACTACTCCGATGGTGATGTCCCAAGCAACATACATGTCACTGTAGGCCACATGATGCTAATCGACGAACTGAGCAGGAAGACAAGACTGAGACACCAGGATCAAGGAGAGTATGGGCTCAAGATAGATATAAATAAATAATGTAAAATGAATATAAAGTTTGGCTTCAATTTAAATAATTAAAAGATATGCTATAGATCAAAACTAATGGGCTTTAACGAGAATAATAATAACAAAAAATATTAATAATAAAAATAATAATATCAATAGTAATAGAATAGTAATAACAATAATAAAATAATAATAACAATAATATTAAAAATAATAATAGCAATAGTAATAACAGTAATAAAAATTATCATAATCATACTGGTAATAATAATAATAATAAAATTAAAAATGTTAACAATGCCGTTAATAATGATAATACATACATGACAGAATAGGATTCAACACATTCAAAAAAATAATGCAATAATAATAATAATGATGATAACAATAATAAAAATAACTACAATAAAATATATTAACAATGCTAGTAAGAATAATAATGCAAGACAGAATATAATTTGGGTTCAACATTTTTTTTGTATGAAGGTAATTCAATATTAACAACAATAATAAAATAATGAAAACGGCAATAATAATAGCAATGGTAATATCAGTAATAATAATGATACCAATAATAATAACGAAAACCATAGCAATAATAATAACATTATAAAACAAAATAAGAATTTGGCCTATCAATTCTATAAATAAATCAAACAAGAATATATATGTTCGATCAATTGTAAATGAAAAGTGAAGTCAAAATACACCATTAATCCCCAATCGTAAGAAAATAGGAAGACTATTCACATAGAATAAGAAGTCGAAAGTGAGGAGATAAATCCCAAATATAAAAAGGTTGTAACCATACAAACAATAAAGGAAACACAAACTTTAAAGGTTATATAAAAAAAAATAGTCTGGGAAAATAACCAGTCAAGATACATAGAAATACGGACAAATTTAGCTAAGTTAAAAAAATCTTAATAACAATGAATGTAAAAGACATATAACAATTAGTGAATGTTGACATTATAATCAATACTCGAAAAACACATTAAAGGGTAACGAGCAAAATAGAACAAAGTATATATATGCAAGAAGACTTAAAAGGAGTTCATTAAATATTAGAAAAGTAAGCGTCAAATCATTAATTAGGATGTGGAAACAAAAGTAAGTGAGAAATCTAAAATGTTAAAGAATTGGAAAACGATGGCAATAAATAGTAATTCACAAAAAAATTGAAAACATAGACCATAGTTGATGTACTCAATCTTAACATAAATGAAAAAAAAAATTGTAACACAAAATAGAGTAAAATCAACTATTCGAGTTCAAATTGTATTGAAACATAAAGTGTAATTGTATAAACAAAATGTCATAAAGAAAATATTTTTTTACCATTAGTTTCATTATATAAGGAAAAAGTCTTGAAATATCAATTAGCAAATAGATAGAAAATCATGCATTCTTAACATGAAGTTGCATGTTTGCCTTTACGACATCAGGTTGCAGGTTGCCGTCTGGATATTCGGTTGCACATTTTACCTCCCCGACATCTAGTTGCAATTTGCCTCCGTTGACATCGAGTTGCGTATTTGTTATCTCGAAATTAGGTTGCACCGAATGGTGAAATGGAAGATGTAACCTTCCATATGCACAGGGATATGGGATATTTAATTTAAGTATGATGTTATGTTTTGAAATTCGTGATATAAAAATAATAGAAAAGTAAGAAATGGAGTTTAAAGTCACACAGTGGAATATCAAATTAAATGTATAGATTATAAATATCTAACACAATAGTACAAAATAGTAGTAGTGAAAATGATTTATGAAAGTAGGGAGAAAAACAGAATTAAATACATGCAAAAGCACAATAAAAATGTGAATGAGAAAATAAATATGCAGTGTAGCAAATTTACACATTAAATATATCATAAAAATATACAGTGATGTAGGAAATAAGCCCCTAACATGTCGTTAAAGATTCACCGATGCCGACCGACGAACTAAGTGGGAAGAAAAGAATGGATAGCACCGGAATTTAAGGAGAATGAGATAGGGAAGGAACAACTAGTATGATACATAATATGAACCTATAAATGAAGATGAATGCAAGGCACGGAAAGCATTGAATGACACACGAGCTGAAATAAGAAGGGATCAACGAGGCAAGCAGAAATAAGATATTGCTGGCACCGGAATCAAAGGAATATGGGTACGGAAAAAATAAATTATACCCAATATGGAATCAACAAATCAGGACAACTGTAAGTGATGGAAGGAAATAAGGAATCAAAGAATTGAATATGAAGGGATCAAAATGAATGGGATAAGACTAGTGTCCAGATCAAGTTGATTATCAAATCGTTCATGTGATTGCATGACCTGTTTAATGTTGAGTTAATCCTGACTGGGTCATGCCTGTCTAATGTATTAGTCAAATTAATTCATTAGCCAAAGCTGAGCTCTGATACCACTAAAAACCTTGTCACGCTCCGCTTCCCAAAATGTGGAATACGAGCACGTGACGAAGCCCAGCAATTGATTTTCATCATTCATAAGCTGTACGATGGACTCAACATCATAACAAGAAATATAACAAGATATACACAACCACGCATGCATGAATAATTTATTAATCAACAGAAACAATTGAAACAAAAAAAATAATGCCCCAAATAGTTTTCAAATCTGATCAAAAGATAAAACTTGGGACTATAAGCTCGTTACAAGCTTCAAGTAGCAAAAGAAATAAATAACTCAAAAACAAAATATTTAAAGCAAGTCTTTTCTCCAAGCGAAGCCTAGAACGTCTGCTCACCAATTCCAACAGGACAATTCGTCTCCAAAGTCTGTGTATATAAATGTAAAAAAGGAAAATAGAGAAAACATGACAAACGCCCTTAGTGCAAGTTAGGGCAGCAAGTAGTACAAGCAAGATTATGAAAATAGAAATATGAAACAAGATTTGGGATCAAGAATGTATAACATGATATAATAGGGATGCAATAAGTAGTGGAATTCAAGAAACTAGTTAGCAAGAAAGACAACTCAAGTGATAAGATTGGGTAACCAGTACTAGTAGTTGAAAAAGTGGCTAGTGAACATGTAATGGTATCAAGCATCAAGTAACAAGTATCACGTACAAGTATCAAGTAACAAGTCTCAAGTAACAAGTTTCAAATAACAAGTCTCAAGTAACAAGTCTTAAGTAACGACCATCAAGTAGGGTATCAAGTGTGTACATGTGACAAGTTAATCTTAAGTCTAATATTTAATTCTATATATGTAGCACTTCATGCATCCATACTTTTACTATATGGTTGCTACATACAATCAGTTACGTTTAAGCCTAGTGGTGGAGTTTATAGGGCGGTGTACTCAGGTATAAAGTATCAAGCTAGCCATGCTCATGAATCGAGTAATCATATAACTAGTTCATGTGTCAAGTCATAACAAGACAAGTCATGAATCAAATATATACTAGTTCATGAATCAAATAATATACTAGTTCATGAATCGAGTAATAATATACTAGTTCATGAATCAAATAATATACTAGTTCATGAATCGAATAATAACATACTAGTTCATGAATCAAATAATATACTGGTTCATGAAGCGAATAATAATATAACTAGTTCATGAAGCATGTATCAAGTGGAAAACACAGGCCCCCTTTCGAGTATACTTACCTATATTGTCCACTACTTTGGTCTTTTCCTTAAACCCCGGCTTATTATTTATTATTATCATCAAACAAGCATGAAAGTGTGCGAAACAGGTCAAGTAAACATGATCAATAACATAGAACAAGTTTAAGATAATTATAAATGATATTCACGGGTCAACACAATTTAAGATTATCAAGAACCACGAGAATTTCGACTCTGGACAGCATGACGTTGCTGCACCAAAACTGCGATTCCCGTTGCTACGAGATAGAAAATATAGATCCATTAGAAGGCCTAGAAACTAGACCCCTGCCCGGTTCCAATGCATATAATTAAAACACATAAAAGTTGCAGCAATTGATGTCAAAATAGCAAACTATACAGCATTTGTGTTTAGCCAGAATTTGTAAAACTGAGTTTATAGTTATAAAACAAAGTTAAAACTTCATTAATTAATTCTTAGAAAATTAGGCAATGTTCTCTAGGGTGTCTAGTACCAGCATGTAAAATTTCAAGTCATTTACTTACTAGTAACATAGTTAAAATAATTGTAAACCAAAGTGGTGCAATAGTTTTTAAGAATCTGTGATTACCGACACAGCAGCAGTAAAACTGCAATATCTCTCAAACCTTAACTCGGAATTCAAAAATTCTGGATGTTATTGGCAACTAGACACTTGGGGATACATTTCATATTCAGGACTCAAGTTCAGATTCTACTGTTACCGGGGTCGAAACAGCAATCCAAGATGGAACAGAAACCAGAAAAGACACCTTTTGCATGAAATGTGTCAAAATTATATGAGTTGTGAACAAGTGTATCAACAAAGGGCTGTGACTTTTAGATCATGGGATAGACAAGGCGAAACATAAGATCATGAATAATAAACAAATTGAATTTACATTTACAATCTACTTGCAGTATTTTCAAGGAAAAGCTTGTACTAGAAAATGAAATGTACAGGAAGACACTTGTTTTGGGGTGTAGATGATGAATCCGATGAAAGAATAACGGGAGTGGATTCCTGAGCACGAACTCAACGAACGAATCGAATCACGAACCAATCACGGACACATGATCACGAACAAGATGAAGATGATCGAGATCACGAACACATTCGGACGGTTGAGATCGAATATCATGATTAAGATCAAGATCAAGATGATCGGATCAGATCAGACGGCCAGATCTCCCTGATGATGAAGATAATGATGAAGTTCAAGATCGATCGATCGAACGGCTGCGGTAAACTGAAATTGATGATCATCATGATCATGACGATCAAGAAGAGATCAGACGGCTAGGATCTAATCAGATGATCAAGAGGAGATCGACGACCCACATCCAATCAAGCATGATGATGATGATCATGATCACATCAGATCGGATGGATCAGATCAAAGATATCAAGATCAGATGAGATCAAGGTGATCGACTATCGGACGGTCATGATTCATGGCCATGATCAACCCATGATCAACCAATACAGTTGTAATCACCACAGAGGAGAAGCAAGGTAGGGGAGGAGCTCGGCGGCAATCGGCACAGGGCGGCAAGGTGGCAGACGACAGCAGAGGGCTGTCGCGGCTGCTGGATGGTGCAATGGCGCAGAGGGGGGAGCACCGGCAGCTGCCTACTGCACAGACGATGCTACAGAGAAGAGCACGTGGGGGGAGTAGCTGTGCGGCAAGAGGCACTTTGGGGTGGCAGGGCAAAGGGCACACGACAGGGGCCTGCGTCGGGGAGGGAGAGCAGGGAGAATGGACAGGTTGGAAGACGAGGCGGCACAGGGACACGCGTCGCGACTGCAGGCGGGTGAGGCACATGCCGATAGGGGAACGGGAGAGATGGAGGGAGGTCGGGAGAAGCACCGGAGACGGGCTAGATGGTCTGGAGGGTGAAGCACAGGAGTGGGTACGATGGGTAAGGGTGACTAGGGTTTTTGGTGAAAGGAGATGAACAGTCGGTGCATATAGGTGCATGGGTGGTTCAGCTGAAGAGGGTTTTTGGGTATGGGTTGATAACGGGGATAGGTTAGGGTGTTAAGTAAACAGGGTAGGTATTAAGATAGGGTTTAGGTATTAATTAGGTGTATATAGATAGGGTTATAGGGTATGGGTTTAGGTGATATAGGATCCAATAAGAGAAAGGGTATTGGGTTTTGGGTTGTAAATCAATTAATAGGTTTAAATCCAATAGGGAAAAATAAAAAGCATTATACGGTTTATAAAATATACATATACATATACATTAAGTCAAATAATGAATACATATAAAATAGAGTATGTTTGGCTTAAAATAAAATAATAATATTATTATTAACAATAAAAATAATGATACTGTAAATAACAACACTAACAAAATAATACTGATAATAGTAATAATAATAATATATGTATATCAAAATGCAAATTCGAGCTTAACAGATTTATTAAAATAGTCAAAAAAATATATAATATAAATATGATCAAATAGAAATAGAAATAGAAATTAAAGTTAAAATATACGATTATTTGTAATAAATAAAATATACAAGAATTATTTATTTATGAAAACAGGGGTTACAAAAACTACTAACAGTGTTAAATATCAATACAATTAATCTTAGATTTCAATACTTAAATTAACCTATTGTTTCGGTTAATTAAGCAGGGTGATGTATATTTTAGACTGTATTCTGGAATTCAGATGTCACTGTAGGAAAATGTGAATATCTTGCAATCTGTAGGTCGGATTGCAAAACCGTCAGATTATCTAGATTCCAGACACAGATAACTAAAATTATCATTCACTAAATTTTAAATAATGACAAGTAGAATAAGGTAAAAAATGAGTTTATTTACTGAACTAGCATGCAGGCAGCAATCTAGAATCATGTTTGCATAAATATATGAAGTCAGAACAATTATCAAATAATTCTACAAAAATTTAGGGTGGCTCCTAATCATGTCTATTCATAACCAGATTAATATCAAGTCTAAATTTTACTGTTAGCATCTATTTTAATCAATAATTCTTGCCAATATTCTTGTACTCAGGAATCTGAAAATTTGCGACCCAACAATATTAAAAGTGTAATATCTTACAAGTTACAGATTAGAATCCAAATCCGTCAAAAGTCTTGAAAAGTAGGGTCATGGGGCTACACAAGCTATTCACAAGGTTTTATCAAATCTGCAGAACAAGTGATTCAAAACTTCAATCAATATCAATTAGGCAGCAGGCCAACAAGCAAATTCATATTAATTGTCGACTATTTAGGTATGCAAGTATACAATTTCATGACAATAAATTTACAGAAATTCTACTTTATTATTGGGATGAGATTTCTACAATTACGAGGCATTTCATGGTAGTTAGTTCCCGAAAAATCATATGCAGTTGAAGCTTTCCATTCATCAAATTATTTGATCACCTATTTATAAAAATTTGAATATATGTTTCCAATTCTTGTGTTCATGTAATGAATATGATGTCAAGTAGTATTCATGATTGAATTTCGAGTTACATGATCAACAATAATCCAGTGGGATAATAGATATTAACGGGTAATCAACATGTGACAAAAGGGTGAAGAACGAGATTATCTCACGACGGATCAATATAAGGTCTACTTATGGGATTCAAAACAAAGCTTGTACGGGGATAAAAAGATGTACAAGAGAATACTTGCCTTAATATGATGACGATGATTCTGATAATATTGAGAATAACAGGACGAGCGTCCTGATGGCAACATGTGCAAAGCACTGACAGCAACACAGCAACAGTAGCGAGCGGTACGAGAGCGACAGCAGAGCTTGGTGGTTGGGGCTGCGACTGCGGCGGCGAGGGAAGGAGCAGCGGCGACTAGTAGGTGGTAGTTGGCGATGGTCGTCGATCAGGTGGAGGATGATGGCTCGAGTGGCTGGCAACCAACACGAGAGCGACGGCAGCCAACGACAGCAAGGCTTCGGATGGCGGCAATGGTGGCAGTAGTTGATGGGGTTCAACTGCAGGCAACAACTGGTGGATGGTCGAGGACGATTGAGGTGGACAACAAGATGGGTTCGAAGGTAGGGCGAGTCAAGCTCGAAGGGTGGAGGAGACGAGGGGAGAAGGATGAGGTGGAGCGGTGGTGGTGTTAATGGTGATGATGGGTTCAACAAGGAAAGGTGGTAGTGGGTGTGGTGGCTCGCATGGTGGAGGGTGGCGACGAGGTAGCAGGAGGATGAGGATGAAGGGAGGTCGGGGTTGCACAGTGACATGGGGGAGGTTGAACAGTGGAGAAGATGAAGGGTTAGGGGTTTTGGCTGTGGAGATTATGAAGAAGGGGAGAGAGAATATCAGGGGATTTGATGGGGGTGGTTAGGATTAGTAGGGGAGCGTGAGAAAGATTTGAGGGGGAACGTGAGGGATTTTGTTGATCCGGTAAATAGGCAGGTGCGAAAGGAAGTGATGTGAATATTTGCAAGTGTACAAAATCGCAACAAGTAGTATAGTTTTAGTGAAAAGAGTGTCGAACCCACAGGAACTAATTATTTTATTAAGTACTGAAATTACTAGATGAATTACTATTTGGAAGATCGAAATTAATTAAAGAACTCAACTAAATGAAATTAAGCTAAAGAAAAACTAACTAAATTAATTAAGAGAGACGAGTGATGAATTCATATTGTTTATTAATTGCAAAATTAATTCTAGGGCTTTTGACTTCACCTACTTTATCCCACACAATTTATTATTCCATATGAGTAAAAAAATTTATTTTTCCAAGTTGTAGACCAAAATCCCCAAATTATTTAATGCTTTCTCTCGAACAACACCAAAAATATCTCCAACTAACAGTTTGTCATATCTCTATGCAGAATTAATTAATCGAAGACTTATTACGTTCTGTGGATTTCTTAACGGTCACATCAATCGCGGTAAATCATCTCTAATTTCACTCAATTAATGGTGTTCTATTTTTATTGTTCTAAATCACAAATTACCTCTCGGTCTCTCCATGATCCAATAAATCATACAATAGTTGGCCAAACAATTGCAAGCATTAAACACAAAAATCAAACACACAACCATGAAAAAATAGAAAAATAATATGGAATTAAAAATTGTGTTCTCAAAACTAGGTTACATCGAAGCCCTAGAAAAATAAATTTAGTTCATAATCAATTTGCAACTAACAGAAAAAATTGTCTTGGATTGCATTATAAAATTGGAGAAGAAAAAGAGATACAGAACGAACTAAAAAAAATTGCAAACCAAACAGTAAGCCATTTCTCTATCCTGTTCCTTCTCTCTCTGCCTCGGACTCGGTGCCAGCAAAATAGCAAAAACGGAGCACCACGTCAGCCGCCAACTTAGTGCAACAAAGCTGTCGCACGTGATCTGTCGCCGTTTGGAGCAGTCACGTCTGCTGGTGGGACCCGCCATCTATCTTCTTCTGCCCTTGATTTCCATGTCCCAAAACCCAAAGCACTTCCTGTTTTCGTCTTGAACTTCACACGTCAAAGACAGAGAGCAGAGAAGTTGCCCTCTGTTCAGATTTTACTTTTTTTTTTTTTTTTAATTTGTTGTTTTGTAGCCGTCTTTGTGTTCTCTTGGGGTGCGTGCTCCTCTTTCTCTCTTTTGGTCTTGTATTTATAAGTATACGGGTAGAAGAATTAGGGTTTACTTTTTGCAGAAAAGCCCATATTCTCTCTTTATTTCCTTCCTTCTTTAATTTGATCTTTATTTCTTTCTCATTTTTCTTCTCTTTCCTTTTCTTGAAAACACGTGCTGCATACACAAAATAAGACCATAAATTAGGGTTTAAAAATAAAATAAAATTAATTAAACTAACTAAAAATCATATTAGCTCATTTAAACCTCTTTTACAATTGTTTATTGCATTTTCATCTCACTTGGCAAATTAATATTTATATCTTTCATTTCACACGGCAAAATTGTATAATTTAAAAATCAACAAAACAATAAAAATTAAGAAATCAATACGTTTGTTTTGTTTATTGATTTTTTACCAAGAATCTTCATTTTTTGCATCAAAAATCTTATTTCTTCAAAAACAATTAATTACTTGAAATCTTATGGAAATAAGATAAATTAAACACAAGCTAGACGAAAACAAGCACTTTTAAAGGGTAAATGAGTACAAATATTTGAATTAAATTTAGACACATCAAATACCCCCAAACTTAAGATTTTGCTTGTCTTCGAGCAAAAAGGTAAAACCATGAATAAGGGAATACTAATCAATAATAGCTCAACTCATCACACTAAGAGATCTCATCATGCAAGCATCAAAATTTCAATTAAATATATAAACAATAGCAAATAAAGTAAAATCGAACATATTCACTTTCTCCAGTGCAATTATTTATTCATAATTCCAAACCCTAATCATATTTGTCATGAAATTAATATCATTATAGTATGCAACAACTTCATCTGTGATTTTCCCTTCTCACTACTACAAACCGAGAAGCAAACTAGAGTTTTTTTTTTCAAGTCTCTTCTCTAAGTTGTCACTTGCCTTTTGACGCGAATGCAGACATTTGTGATGAATTCACCCGGTTACTCAATAAGTCACAAATTTAGAGTGCTTTGCATACTCATATTTCAAGTTGCCGTTTGACATAAAAGTAAACATTTTGTGATGAATACCCCTAGTTACTAAGCAACTCAAAACATTAGAGTAGATTGACTTTATTCATAATTATTTTTTTCATTATTACTCTATTTACTTAAACTCTGTTTAGGACTAGATCGAAGGGGATAATCACAAGAAAAAGCATCATTTTTCTATCTTTTATGTATAATCACATGACTCATACAATTTTGAAAGGAATTTTGAAATTCAATAATCCTAAAGTAAATGAGTCTGCATAATCTTGCTTTATAAGCACTTGTCTATCCTAAAAAAAATTATTTCAATGCTTTTCACAATAAAGAACTCAAAAGTGTAAAGGTGAGCCTAATTGAAATCCCTTTTGTTTTATTTTTTCCTTTTAAAAAATAGATAATAAATTTGTAAACCTCCCCCCCAAACTTGAATATCACATTGTCCTCATTGGGAAAGGAAAAAAATAAAAAACAAAAAGAATGCAAAAAGTTCAGAATTTCTTCCCTGATTCGTCTTAAAAATTCTGCACGCGCGGGGTTCAGTATTTTTGTAATATCTGGAGCTGTAGATGTCCAAATTGGCTGATTTTTTTTGCTGGAAAGCTAAGACAATTGTCTACAATTTCTCTTTGAATCAGTTTTCCAGATTTTGTCTCCATACTGCTCAAAAACAGCCATCAATACAGGTGTAGAAAATAGCTCTGCCCATTGACTTCAAAATTTATGCAATCCTACAAAATAAAATCAAAAATTAAAATTAAAACAAACTAAAGGAAAAATCAAATATAAATGCACTAAAAGAAAACATGGGTTGCGTCCCAAGAAGTGCTAAGTTTTAAGTCTTCAGCCAGACTTTCTCCGTCACTCATTTAGGGTTGGCTAAATCGATGCTCCACCTTTGCTTGTCAAAGTCCCCATCCATATATGGCTTCAATCGCTGTCCATTTACCTTGAATGTCCCTTTCTCATGATGTATTTCAATGGCTCCATATGGAAAAACTTTTGTTACAAAAAATGGCCCCGACCACCTAGACCTCAATTTTTCTGGAAAAAGTCTAAGTTTTGAATTGAATAACAATACCTTCTTCCCTACATTAAATTTTCTTCTCAAAATATGTTCATCATGCCATCGTTTAGTTTTCTCTTTATAGATCTTGGCATTTTCATAAGCATCGTTTCGAAACTTGTCCATCTCATTTAGTTGCATCATTCTCTTCTCACCTGCATCTTTCATATCAAAATTTACTGTCTTTATTGCCCAATAAGCGCAATGCTCAAGTTCCACCGGTAAGTGACATGCTTTACCATGGTGTTTTAAATGCCGTCTTATATGCCCATAATGCATCATCTAATTTTCTTGCCCATTCCGTTCGTGACATATTCACTGTCTTCTCAAGTATACGCTTCAACTCTCTATTTGAAACCTCCAATTGACCATTTGTTTGAGGATGATATGGTGTTGCCACATGATGAGTAACTCCATAATTAGCAAGTAAAGCATCAAATTGACGGTTTCAAAAATGTGTTCCTCCATCACTAATAATTGCCCTTGGAGCTCCAAATTAGGAAAAATATTTTTCTTAAGAAAGTTCACCACCACTCTTGCATCATTGATTGGTAGGGCAGTAGCTTCCACCCACTTGGAGACATAATCTACAGCAACCAAAATATATTTATTAGAAAATGAAGATGGAAAAGGACCCATAAAATCTATCCCCCAAACATCAAATAATTCTATCACTAAAATATTATTTAGGGGCATCTCATGTTTCCTAGAAATATTTTCCACCCTTTGACAATGATCACATAATTTAACAAAATCAAAAGCATCTTTAAAAATTGAGGGCCAATAAAATTCTGATTGTAAAATTTTTGCTGCTATTTTTGCTTCACTAAAATGGCCACCAACTCCCAATGTGCGGCAATGTTTGAGTATGCTTTCCATTTCCTCTTCAGGTACACATCTCCTTATTACTTGATCTGCACAATGGCGAAATAAGAAAGGTTCCTCCCAAAAATAATATTTCAAGTCAGAGAAAAATTTCTTCTTTTGTTGATAAGTAAAATCAGGAGGTAGAATTTTTTGATACCAAATAATTAACTATATCGGCATACCATGGAGGAGTTTGTATCATCATTAAATACTTATCTGGAAATTCTTCATTGATTGGTGTAACCTGCAATTTGTTTTCATCTTTTGGCTCAATGCGAGATAAATAATCGGCCACCACATTTTCCACACCTTTTTTGTCCTTGATTTCCACATCAAACTCTTGTAAAAGTAAGATCCAACGAAGCAACCTTGGTTTGGCTTCTTTCTTTGCAAGCAAGTATTTGAGAGCTGAATGATCCGTGTACACCACCACCTTTGAACCTATCAAATAAGATTGAAATTTGTCAAAAGCAAATACAACAACTAATAATTCTTTTTCAGTAGTAGCATAATTAAGATGTGCTTCTGTCAAAGTTCTACTTGCATAATAAATGGTGTGAAAAATTTTATCTTTTCTTTGCCCTAAAACAGCACCTATTGCCACATCACTAGCATCACACATTAATTCAAAATGCAAATTTCAATCTGGTGCAATAATTATAGGTGCTAAAATTAATTTCTTTTTCAATATTTCAAAAGCATGCAAGCAATCATGAGAAAAATCAAAAGGTGTATCTTTATTCAAAAGATTGCAAAGAGGTTTAAAGATTAAAAAAAAATTCATTTATAAATCATCGATAAAATTCTGCATTACCCAAGAAACTTCTCACTCCTTTAACATTGGTTGGTGGTGGTAGTTTTTCAATGACATCAATTTTAGCACGATCCACTTCAATTCCCTTAAAGGAAACTTTGTGGCCTAACACAATTCCTTCTTCCACCATAAAGTGACATTTCTCCCAATTCAATACCAGATTTGTTTCCTTGCAACGCTGCAAAACCAAAGATAAGTTAGATAAACAATTATCAAATGAATAACCAAAAACTGAAAAATCATCCATAAAAATTTCAATAAACTTCTCAACCATATCAGAAAAAATTGATATCATGCAGCGTTGAAATGTGGCGGGGGCATTGCAAAGACCAAAAGGCATCATTCTATATGCAAAAGTTCCATATGGACAAGTAAAAGTTGTTTTCTCTTGATCTTCTGGTGCTATAGCAATTTGATTGTATCCCGAATACCCATCAAGAAAACAATAGTATTGTAGCGCCCCGGATTCCCGTTACCGGACATCCTTGACACTCACCAGAATCTTTGCCTTCAAATGCATCTCAACACAGTAATAACATGGAAATTTAAAAACTTTTTATTGCCAAATAAAGTCATTACATCATTGATTACAACCGATACCTTGTTCTTGGACAAGGAGTACAAATTACATCTGCTCATTACAACTTATTACAAATAATTACAGACTCCACTTGTAAAGCTATCAGCTGCCTCCTGGAATGGTAATCGACTGATTACTGCTGAACTTCGCTGAGTGGCCCATCGGCTTCCTAGGGACTTGCTCCTCGGCTTGAGGCTTCTGCTGCGCGACTCTGATATATCTACACCTGCTCGAAAGGTAGAACCGATACCTAAAAGGTGGGGAATATCAGTACTTCGACTGATGCAAAGCTGATGATGACATTGATCCTCTAAAATTCAACCACAACCATAGTTTATGCAAAAAGGAAAAGTGTTGTGCCAAAACAAGGGTTTAATGGATTCGGGTTCTAGTGCAGTGATATACCATGACCCTATTACTTGATGCAGCAAATCACATGCCTGATTCTAATGCAAGCAAGACTTTGGAGCATGAATGCATCCCATACTACATACGCCCCCAAGTCTAGCCATTTTTCTCCACAGTTCAGGGATTCGAACCATTGCCATGCATCCTACTCTTGTACTCAACCAGTTCCCAATAGATTTGTCCGTCGCCCAAGGAGGTTGCAGTTGGTCAGTCTAATTTCGCCACTGCAATGCCTAAGTGGTGGTCGTAGCCGCCACTTGGTACCCGTGTACGGACCTCTTCAGAAAGCCACGTTGAATCTGGTCGCAAGACCGTATGATTCCCCATGTCCACCCCTACCCTGGATTATGGACTGACGCATGCGTGTTCACCCCTGATCGGGTTATGAACATATATATATACCAAAAAAAACAACAAACCCCACGTGCATAGGTGCATAGGGACGTAAGTGCCTCGGGAGGTCAAATTCTCCTAGCCTCTCGTACCTTACTCCGGTAAAACTTCGGGAATTAACAGATTGAGATACGAGCCGAGGACACGTATCCCTACGACTGGAAGGTACAACACCGACTATGGTCTACTAGGACTAATGCAATTTTCCAACCCCTTAATATGTCACTCTAATCCCAACCTTACTTTATCACTTTGGGTAAAAGATAAGATTGCTTTCCACTTGTTTATCAACCTCTGGCCCTGGCGATACTGGTCCGATTTACCACTTCCCCGGCTTGGAATTGTCCCGCATTACGGCATACATTTGCTGTTACCCCTACTGTGAATGTATGTTCACCCCTGATCGGGCTATGGACTTATCTCAATGGCACGGCTCCGATGTCCTACGCTTCGGTGGAAGTTTATAACTTAGGATCGACAGGTGTATAGTATCCCTTATCCTAGTGACTAACTCGAGTCATGCATCCCACTATGGGAGTCAACAACACCACAATAGATACCAACGCCCCTAGACAAGAGTTATCAACTCTAATAGTACACAAGGGAAAAGTTCTCACAATACCTAGTCAAAACCAAAGACTAGGAAATCTACGTGTTTCTGCCCGAATCTTAAAAAGGTCATAACTGTCTCGATACAACTCCGATTCGGTTGTATGAGACCAATCCAGAAAGTTGAGAACCTAGGCTACAACTTTCTAGTTGATCATAAACTCAAATTCCATCATCTAGATCCCCAAAATAGTCTTTCAAGACTCAGTCAGTGTATTCCCTATACACGGGCTGCACCTTACCGGTAGCACAAAATACTACTCACTCATCAGAATGTCACAAATCCAAGTTCTATATAAGGGTGTGGGTTTTCTCAACAACTCTCTAGCTGTTCATGAGTCCAAAATATACTAATAAATTACCCTAACATACACATCTCTCACCAACGTACCAAGTCGCACACTAGGACTTCCTAATTCAGAGCACTCAGATCCATTCTTGGTCTCTTTCCAGTATTACAAAAATCACAGTAAATCAAAAACTTACTGGAAATGCCTCAAATAGGTCTTGTTGGAAAGGTCTTGGTGTCTACTACAAATCTCTAATGAATCAGTTTCTCAAATTGTACTCTTAATGAGCCTCAAATGTACAATCTCTACAAGGTATCAAAATTTGCCGAAACCAGCATAGTACATGCTAAATAAATCATCATAAATTCTATACTCATCAAAATGACAAAAAATTTATAGCGATAAAAATAGAGATCATAACAGACAACATGCAAAAGATTTCATGTCAAAACTCCAAGTATATAGTGAGTTCTCTATATTTTAATTTAGCACAGAAAGTCACCATGTTCTTCAGTTCAGCTCCAGCTACCGATTAAAGATCAATTTTTATCAAGCCTATAAACTCATCCAAATATTTCTTGATTTTTGTATAGAATCTAGATGCATTTAGGAATACAGGATAAAAATATCAGATCAAGAATATGCACCAATCAATTATGAAAATTCCAACAATATCAGTCATCCTGTGAACCAACTGCTGATTTACCTTACGACACAGTTCTACCATTAGATTTTATTAAAATATCATACCTCTACAGAAAAATCCGAAATAAATCATGAACTATCTACACATATATAGGAAAAATCTCTGAAAATTTCATGGCCTAATTCCTTTTGGTTTGCTCTCGAAAAAAATCTACAAATTAGCATTCAGAATAAGTTCTAGTTTAAGTTTCTGATTTCATCTTTCAACTTCTTAGATAATCATCCTAGCACTTCCTATCATACATGCATGTAAGAAAATCAATTAAGAGACATAAAGGAAGGTTTAGAGTAACTCCCCACCCTTGGTTGCTGTAGAGGAATTGATCTCCTTGAGCTACTTCCCTTGAGAATCCTTCCTTGAGTCCTTTCTTCAAGCTCTCTTCTTCGTTTCCTTCTCTTCTTTTTTCCTTAGTTGGGTTCTGAAATTCCTGAGCAAGAGAGGTGGAATGGGGGGGTTTTTTATGGAGAAATGAAGAAGGAAAGAGGGGAGAAGATGGGCCGGATTCATAGGGGGGGTAGGGTAGGGTAGTAGGTTGTTTTGGAGGCAAAACCATGGCTTAGCCCATGGTTTTGTGGTTGATTGTGTTGGCTGCCCATTTTAGTTTAAATGGGTCCCTTCGAATATGAGACAAGAGGTTTACCGAGCGTACGCAATATATATCCACTGTAGTATCATACAGTATTATATTTGCATAGGCGTCGTATCGAAACTAGTGTTTATACTAGTATCGGTCCTCCTCGTTCTCGTGCATCTTTTAGAACGCAATCCTCCCATGAACCGTCCCACAACCCTAACCACATACCACGATAGCAAAATCAACTCAAAACACTGCAATCATGTGCACGTATACAGATAATATACATACATACATATATATACAAGCATCATACAATCCGGGGTGTTACATCACTCCCTCCTTAGAGTCGTTCTGTCCCCAGATTGTTCCTAGTGGAAGAAAAGAACAAAAAATAAAAATAGGAAACACTTAAAACAAATCCGGATATAAAGCCTTCATGCGGCTCTCTGGTTCCCACGTGGCTTCTTCCATGAACTTGTTCTTCCAGAGAATTTTGACCATCAGGATGACCTTGTTTCTCAGTACCTTGTCCTGATGATCAAGTATCATGACTGGTTGCTCTCTACAGGAAAGATCAATCTGTAAATTTTTCGGAACCTCTGGCAACTGATAGCTTGAATCCGGCACGTACTTCTGTAGCGTAAATACGTGGAACACGTCATGCACTTGAGATGACTCCACCGGTAGCTCCAACTTATAAGCCATCTTGCCTATCTTCTTCAGAATCTTGTATGGTCAAATATATCTTGGAGATAATGTTCTGCCTTTTCCGAACCTGATAACTCCTTTTGTCGGCGACACCTTGAGAAATACGGAGTCACCTTCCTCAATTTCCAACTCTCTTCGGCGGTTGTCCGCATAGCTCTTCTGCCTGCTTTGTGCTCCTTGAAGCCTTTTCTGAATAAGCTCAATCAGCTCTGCCATTTGCTGTACGATTTCTGGCCCATACATCTGCCGCTCTCCTACATCGAACCAACAAACTGGTGTTCTGCATCTTCGTCCATACAAAGCTTTATACGGGGCCATGCCATTGCTTGCCTGATAGCTGTTATTATAAGAAAACTCTACCAACGCTAAGTATTTCTCCCAACTTCCTCCGAAGTCCAAAATGCATGCCCGCAACATGTCTTCAAGAATCCTGTTGAATCTCTCCGTCTGTCCATCAGTGTGTA
This sequence comes from Hemerocallis citrina, assembly GCA_017893485.1. Classification (NCBI taxonomy): domain Eukaryota; kingdom Viridiplantae; phylum Streptophyta; class Magnoliopsida; order Asparagales; family Asphodelaceae; genus Hemerocallis; species Hemerocallis citrina. The sequence continues at coordinate 217,520,597 of CM030361.1, read as the reverse complement.
GGTGAAAAGTTGTGCTGAAGTCTGTTTTAGTTCCCAACGCTTACTGTAGACATTGCCAGAATTGATAGTAAATCTTGCATCTCGGTCGGATACTATCGACACTGGCACTCCATGTAGCTTTACTACGTTCTCAATGTAGACTTTGGCCAACTTCTCGACTTTCCAGGTCGTCCTTACTAAAATAAAATGTGCTGACTTGGTCAATCGATCCACAATCACCCATATTGAGTCATTTCCTTTAAGGCTCCTAGATAACCCAGTGATAAAATCCATACTGGTGTTCTCCCATTTCCATTCTGGAATGGGTAAAGGCTGTAACAATCCTCCTGGTTTCTGATTTTTGGCCTTAACTTGTTGGCATGTCAGATATTTGGCAACGAACTCTGCTATATCTCGCTTCATCCCTGACCACCAATAGTGCTGCTTTACATCATGATATATCTTGGTGCTTCCGGGGTGAATCTCAAGTAATGTGGAGTGAGCTTTCTTCATGATGTCTTCCCTTAACTTCTCGTCCTTAGGTACACATAGTCAGTTACAAAACCATAGTGAACCTTCTCTTATACTGAATTCAGACAATTTCCCTTCATGCACTTGTTTCTTCATGTCTTCCATCTCTGGATCTTCGGTCTGAGCCTTTTTCACTTGCTCATACAAGCTTGGTTGTAACACCAACTGTGCCAAAACTATACTTAAGTGTTGTGTAACCACTTCAATGCTTGCCTGCCTAATCTCTTCATCTAGCTCCCTACGGGTCGCTACCAATGTAGCCACACTTCTCTGCCTACTGAGCGCATCTGCTACCATGTTGGCTTTTCCTGAATGATATATAATTTTCAGGCCTGATGTCTTCGAGTGCTTCCAACCATCTCCTCTGCCTTAAGTTGAGATCCTTCTGCTGGTAGATTTACTTCAAGCACTTATGGTCAGTGTATATTTCCACCCTTGCTCCGTAGATATAATATCTCCATAATTTCAAAGAAAAGATTATGGCTGCGAGTTCCAAATCATGGGTCAGATAATTCTTCTAGTGTGGTCGTAGCTGTCTCGAACCATAAGCTATAACATTGCCCTCCTGCATTAGCACACACCCGAACCCCAAATACGATGCATCACTGTAGATGACGTAGTCCTTGTCCTGTTGAGGTAAGACCAATATAGGTGTGGAGATTAAACGATTCTTTAGTTCCTGAAAACTCTCTTCACACTTCTCCGTCCAGTCGAAACTTTGGTTCTTTTTGGTCAAGGCTGTAAGGGGTACAGCTATCCTTGCATAATTCTGGATAAACTTCCGATAATATCCAGTCATACCTAGAAAACTCCTTACTTCCTTCACCATCTTTGGTTGTGGCCATCCCTTGACCGCTTCTATCTTCTGAGGATCCGTTGCCACTCCTTCCTTAGAAAGGATATGGCCTAGGAATGCAACTTCCGATTTCCAGAACTCACTTAGATAATTTGGCAAACAATTGATGCTCTTATAGCTTGCTCAAGACTGCTGTCAGATGTTCAGCATGCTCCTTTTCTATCCTTGAATATACCAAAATGTTGTCGATGAAGACCACGACAATTCTGTTCATTAAGTCTATGAAGATTGCTGGAGCGTTAGTCACTCCAAACGGCATTACCAAAAATTCATAGTGTCCATGTCGAGTTCGAAAAGCTGTCTTAGGTACCTCCTCTTCCTTGACTCGCACTTGATGATATTCGGACCGTAGATCAATTTTGGAAAATACTGTTGCTCCCTGAAGCTGATCGAATAAATCGTCGATCCTGGAAATTGGGTACTTGTTCCGAACAGTGACTTCATTCACTTCCCGATAATCAATACACATCCTGGATGACCCGTCCTTCTTCTTAACAAGCAATACTGGTGCTCACCAAGGTGACACACTTGGTCTGATAAATCCTTTCTGCAAGTACTCTTCAATCTGCTTCTTAACCTCATTCTGCTCCACTGGTGCCATTCAATAGGGTGCTTTGGATACCGGAGCGCTACCTAGTTGAATTGTGATGCTAAACTCGACATCACGGTGTGGGGGAATTCCAGGTAAATCCTCCAAGAATACAAGTGGAAAATTCCACTGGTATCTTGTTCATCTCTTCTGGTATCCGTACTTCACTAGCAGTTGCGAAAGTCATTGCCTTCGATCTCTGCTTCCTGTGGAATACAAGTTCCACTCCTTCAGCTGAGATGACTACCTCCTTCTCCTTGTAGTCAATGCTTGCCTTGTGCCTTGACAACCAATCCATACCAATAATGGCATCTGTTCCGGCAAAACCCAACTCCAACAAATCGATACTTAGGGTTTCTCCGCTAATCTGGAGCTTACGTCCCCTATAGCATAGATCTGTAGTAAGGGTTGCCCCTGACGGCGTAGCTACCGTCAAAGCTAACTGTGGGATTGCCTTTCGTGTGCATCTTAGTTTTCTCGAAAAAGATTTTGACACAAAAGAATGAGTTGATCCACTATCAAATAAGATCGTAGCCAAAATTCTATTTATATATATATGTCCTGTTACATCAGTACATCATCCATCAACTTCCAAAAACCCAAAATACAACTTAAACTTGATTACATTACTACTTCAGCTTCCAAAATAACTCAAAATATAGTAGGTCCACATAACATTTTCACCTTGTTATTTATTTGGTTACTTGCTTGATGAGCATCCCTTTTGTAATTCTGGGAAATTTGACTTGATATGCCCAAGTTCCTTACAGTTGAAACAACTCTTGATCGTTGTTGGGCAACGCGACTTGTAGTATCCGACTTCCCCGCAATTGTAGCAACTCTTAGTTGCAATTGCTCCCTTGGGGCATTTTTCTTTAGAAGGTTTGGTGATTTTCCCAGTAGTTTTTGGCTTGGGGCCTTTCTGAAGTCCCCACCAGCGGTTCTGGAGGTGTCATACCGTCTTGAAGCTGCTTTTGTTCTTTTGTGTTATCTGTGCTTAATAAAATTTGATCTGCTGCTGGGCCCGGTGGATTGCCTTATCCCTGCGTTCCCCCAGCCTTTTCATTTCCAGATACCCGATGGCTATCCTCTGCTGCTCCGCCGTTGGGTCTAGTGATGGTGGTGGTGAGTTCTCCTCACCTTCAGTCTTCTGTAGCACTTCCCTCATTTCTTCCTCCATCGTCATCATTTTCCTTGGAGGTATTGGCTCACCTACTGTTACTGACCCATCCTGGATGAAGATATCTTCGAACACCATCTGCAAAACATAAATAGGGTTTAGTTCCGGAATCACAGACACATATTGTTCTGTCTGCCCCCATTAATGTCTGTTAACTGACTAGCCACCATTTGGACTTGGCTGCACCAAGCTTGTTAGTAAAAATGAAGTACACTGAGACTGGTTTAGATATAGGGAAGATCATAATCATAAGTTGTAAGCGCTACCAAATGATTGATAATCATCCTATCTGCCAACTAGAATCAATTTATCTGGCCTTCAAGTCTAATTTCCTACCATGTTAAACTGCAATTTGAAGTCAGCTCTGATACCACTTCTGAAGCGCCCGGATCCCCGTTACCTCACCAGAATCTTTGCCTTCAAATGCATCTCAACACCGTAATAACATGGAAATTTAAAAAAAAAATTATTGCCAAATAAAGTCATTACATCATTGATTACAACTGATACCTTGTTCTTGGACAAGGAGTACAAATTACATCCGTTCATTACAACTTATTACAAATAATTACAGACTCCACTTGTAAAGCTATCAGCTGCCTTATGGAATGGTAATCGACTGATTACTGCTAAACTTTGCTGAGTGGCCCATCGGCTTCCCAGGGACTTACTCCTCGGCTTGAGGCTTCTGCAGCGCGACTCTGATATCTCTACACCTGCTCGAAAGGTAGAACCGATACCTAAAAGGTGGAAAGCATCAGTACTCCGACTGATGCAAAGCTGATGATAACAGCGATCCTCTAAAATTCAACCACAACCATAATTTATGCAAAAAGGAAAAGTGTTGTGCCAAAACAAGGGTTTAATGGATTTGGGTTCTAGTGCAGTAATATGCCATGACCCTATGACTAGATGCAGCAAATCACATGCATGATTCTAATGCAAGAAAGACTTTGGAGCACGAATGCATCCCATACTACATATGCCCCCAAATCTGGTCGTCTTTCTTCACAGTTCAGGAATTCGAACCCTCGCCATGCATCCTACTCTTGTACTCAACCAGTTCCCAATAGATTTGTCCGTCGCCCAAGGTGGTTGCAGTTGGTTGGTCTAGTTCTGCCACTGTAATGCCTAAGTGGTGGTCGTAGCCGCCACTTGGTACCCGTGTACGGACCTTTTCAGAAAGCCACGTTGAATCCGGTTGTAAGATCGTATGATTTCCCATGTCCACCCCTACCCCGGGCTATGGACCGACACATGCATGTTCACCCCTGGTCGGGGTATGAACACATATATATACCAAAAAAAACAACAAAACCCACGTGCATAGGGACGTGAGTGCCTCGGGAGGTCAAATACTCCTAGCCTCCCGTACCTTACTCCTGCAAAACTTTGGGAATTAACAGATTGAGATACCAGCCGAGGGCTCACTCATGAGTGCCGAAAACGTATCCCTACGACTGGAAGGTACAACACCGACTATGGTCTGCTAGGACTACTGCAATTTTCCAACCCCTCAATATGTCACTCTAATTCCAGCCTTACTTTATCACTTTGGGTATAAGATAAGAATGCTTTCCACTTGTTTATCGACCTCTGGCCCTGGCGATACAGGTCTGGTTTGCCACTTCCCCGGCTTGGAATTGTCCAGCTTTACAGCCTACATTCGCCGTTACCCTGGCTATGAATGTGTTCACCCCTGATCGGGCTATGAACTTATCTCAATGGCACGGCTCGGATGTCCTATGCTTCGGTGGAAGTTTATCACTTAGGATCGACAGGTGTAGGGTATCCCTTACCCTAGTGACTAACTCGAGTCACACATCCCAATATGGGAGTCAACAACACCAACAACAGATACCAACGCCCCTAGACAAGAGTTATCAACTCTAATAGTACACAAGGGAAAATTCCTCACAATGCCTAGTCAAAACCAAAGACTAGGCAATCTACGGGTTTCTGCCCGAATCTTAAAAAGGTCATAACTCTCTCGATACAAATCCGATTGGGGTGTACGAGCCCAATCCAAAAAGGTAAGAACCTAGGCTATAACTTTCTAGTTGATCATAAACTCAAATTCCATCATCTAGACCCTCAAAATAGTCTCTCAAGCCTCAGTCAGTGTATTCCCTATACACGGGCTGCACCTTATCGGTAGCACAAAATACTACTCACTCATCAGAATGTCACAAACTCAAGTTTTATATAAGGGTGTGGGTGTCCTCAACAACTCTCTAGTTGGTCATGAGTCCAAAATATACCAATAAATCACCCTGACATACACATCTCTCACCAATGTACCAAGTCACACACTAGGACTTCCTAATTCAGAGCACTCAGATCCACTCTTTGTCTCTGTCTAGTATTACAAAAATCACAGTAAATCAACCACTTACTGAAAAAGCCTCAAACAGGTCTTGTTAGAAAGGTCTTGGTGTCTACTACAAATCTCTAATGAATCAGTTTCTCAAATTGTGCTCTTAATGAGCCTCAAATATATAATCTCTACAAGGTATCAAAATTGGCTGAAACCAGCATAGTACATGCTAAATAAATCATCATAAATTCCATAATCATCCAAAAGATAAAAGATTTATAGTGATGAAACTAGAGATCATAACAGACAACATACAAAAAATTTCATATCAAAACTCCAAGTATACAGTGCGTTCTCTCTATTTCAATTTAGCACAGAAAGTCACCATGTTCTTCAGTTCAGCTCCAGCTACCGATTAAAGATCAATTTTTATCAAGTCTATAAACTCATCCAAATATTTCCTAATTTTTTTATAGAATCTAGATACATTTAGAAATACAGGGTAAAAATTTCAGATCAAGAACAAGCTCCAATCATTTATGAAAATTCCAACAATATCAGTCATCCTGTTAACCAACTGCTGATTCTGCCTTACGACACAGTTCTACCATTAGATTTTATTAAAATATCAAACCTCTATAGAAAAATCCGAAATAAATCATGAACTATCTACACATATATAGGAACAATCTCAGAAAATTTCATGGCCTAAATCCTTGAGGTTTGCTCTCGGAAAAAATCTAGAAATTGCAATTCAGAACAAGTTCTAGTTTCAGTTTCTGATTTCATCTTTCAACTTCTTAGATAATCATCCTAGCACTTCCTATCATACATGCATGCAAGAAAATCAATTAAGAGACATAAAGAAAGGTTTAGAGTAAATCCCCACCCTTGGTTGTTGTAGAGGAATTGATCTCCTTGAGCTACTTCCCTTGAGAATCCTTCCTTGAGTCCTTTCTTCAAGCTCTCTTCTTCCTCTCCTTCTCTTCTTTTTTTCCTTAGTTGGGTTCTGAAATTCCAGAGCAAGAGAGGTGGAATGGGGAATTTTTTGATGGATAAATGAATAAGGAAAGAGGGGAGAAGATGGGCCTGGATTCATAGGGGGGTAGGGTAGGGTAGTAGGTTGTTTTGGAGGCAAAACCATGGCTTAGCCCATGGTTTTGTGGTTGATTGTGTTGGCTGCCCATTTTAGTTTAAATGGGTCCCTTCGAATGTGAGACGAGAGGTTTACCGAGCGTACGCAATATATATCCATTGTAGTATCATACAGTATTACATTTGCATAGGCATCGTACCGAAAACTAGTATTTATACTAGTATCGGTCCTCCTCGTTCTCGTGCGTCTTTTACAACACAATCCTTCCATGAACCGTCCCGCAACCCTAACCACATACCAAGATAGCAAAATCAACTCAAAACACTGCAATCATGTGCACGCATACAGACAATATACATATATACATATATATACAAGCATCATACAATCCGGGGTGTTACAAGTATGAATGCCCTACAAGTCTCTCAAGCATTTGGTCAATGAAAGGTAGTGGAAGATGATCTTTTCTAGTTGCATCGTTTAGTCTTCGATAATCTATGCACACTCGCCATCCCGCTACTCTTCTAGTTGGTATTAACTCATTATTATCATTTTTTACGACAGTTATTCCTCCTTTCTTTGGCACAACATATATAGGACTTACCCAAGCACTATCTAAAATTAGATAAATAATACCTACATCCAAAAGCTTCAAGACCTCCTTATGCACCATCTCCTGCATTGATGGATTTAATCTTCGCTGTGGTTGTACTATAGGCTTAAAATCATCCTCCATTAAAATTTTATGCATGCATATTGAAGGACTAATCCCCTTTATTTCAGAAATTATCCATCCTAATGCTGTTTTATGTTCTCTCAAAATTCTTAACAACTTCTCTTCTTCAACATTATTCAAAGAATCATTAATAATAACAGGAAAAGTGGAGTTTTGGCCTAAAAATGCGTACCTCAAACTAGAAGGCAGTGGTTTTAGCTCAAGTTTGGGGGGTTCATCTGTTAGTAATGAAATTTTTGATAACCCCACATCTTTGAATTTTAGTTGAGCTAAAGGATGAATAAATGGTGCAGCCTCCAAATACCGAACACACTCCAAAACTTATTCATTTTCAGATTCTAAAGTTGTTGAATTGGTTAGGCACATTTCTAGGGGTAATTTGTCAACTTCACCTTTATGTGTCTTTCTAATGGATAGATCAATTTCACTCACTTGAAAACATGAGTGAACTTCGGCAGGATGCTCCATAGCTTTAAGTACATCAAAAGTCCCATGTTCGTTGTCAACCCTTAGAATAAGTTTTCCTTGTTGTACATCAATTAGAGTTCGCCCTGTTGCAAGAAAAGGTCTCCCCAATATCAAACGAATTTGTATATCTTCTCCATGTCAAGCACAACAAAATCAGATGGAAATATGAATTTGTCAACCTTCACCTAAACATCTTCAATGATCCCTCTTGGATATTAGATAGACCTGTCCGCCATTTGCAGGGAAATTATGGTGGGCCTTGCTTCTCCAATACTTAATTTTCTGAAAACAGAATAAGACATAAGATTAATACTTGCTCCTAAATCACATAGTGTTTTATGAAAAGAAGAATTTTCCAATAGTGCAAGGAATTGTAAAACTCTATGGATCTTTTAGTTTAGGTGGCAGCTTCTTTTGTAAAATTGCACTACTTTCTTCAGTTAACATCACCATCTCATGCTCTTCTAGCTTCCTCTTGTTTGATAAAATTTTGTTCAAAAATTTAGCATATTTAGACATTTGTTCTAAAGCTTCAATAAGAGGAATATTAATATGCAATTGCTTGAAAATATTTAAAAAATTTTCAAAACTGGTTATCAAGCTTATTCTTTTTAAGTCTTTGTGAAAAGGAATAGGTTGATCATAAGGAGAATTAGGATAAGTGTTAGAATTAAACTCCCCTGAAATTGTTTTGCTTGAACCTCCTTTGTGCTTCGTTTAATCCTCCAAAATTTGCTCATTCTCACCTTGCTTTTCAACTTCATTTTGTTCGACATTTTGAATTTGTGGCTGCTCAATTGTTGTCCCACTTCTAAGTGTTACTGCTTTGACATGCTCCTTGGGATTGACAACCGTGTTGCTTGGTAATGTTCCTACATTTCTTTCAGTTAGAATATTTGAAATTTGACTGATTTGTACATCAAGATTGTGAATGGAAGCTGTGTTATTTTGTATTGCCAAATTCGTCTTTTGCATGTATTGCATGAACATCTCTTCTATGTCGGTTTCTTTTCTTGTTGTTGAAAATTTTGTTGCGGTCTAGCTCCTCCTTGATTATTGTTCCAAGAAAAATTGGGGTGATTTCTCCATCCTGGATTGTATGTGTTTGCATAAGGGTTATTTTGCCTTTGAAAATTTGACACATAATTTACTTGTTTGGAATTTGATGGAGCAAAAGGATTCCCCACTTGGCAATCTGCACTAGAATGGTTTCCAGCACAAAGATCATAAATAATATTAGTGTGAATGGAATTAACATTTAAATTGCCTATTTGTTTAGATAAAGTAGCCATTTGTGCAGTTAAAGTAGAAATAGGGTCAAGTTCAAAAACTCCCGCCACATTTCTTTGCATTGTTCTTTTTTAGGACCACTGATAGTTATTAGATGTCATCTCTTCTAAAAGGTCATAAGCTGCTTAATGAGTTTCGCTCATTAGTGCACCTCCAGCTGCTGCATCTACCATGGATCGATTTGTAGCCCCCAAACCGTTATAGAATGTTTGCACTTGTAGCCACTTTGGAAGTTTATGATGAGGACACTTTCTTAGTAGCTCATTGTACCTTTTCCATGCATCATATAATGACTCTGTCTCGAATTGAGTGAATGTTGTGATTTCATTTCTTAACTTTGCTGTTTTTGCTGGGAGAAAGTACTTTGCCAAAAAATTTGTGTGCTAAGCCCTCCCAATTTGTAATAGCTCCTACGGGTAAAGAATTCAATCAAGCCTTTGCTTTATCTCTAAGTGAGAAAGGAAAGAGTCTCAGTCGGATAGCATCGAAACTCCATTGTGTTTGAAGGTATCATGTGCTAGTCCTCCAAACTGAACTGTCTGTTGAATCATCTGGATAATTGCTGGTTTAATTTCAAAATTATTTGCTTCAATTGCAGGCCTTGTGATGCTTGATATTGTTCCATTGACTGAGGGCATTGTATAATCCCTCAAAGCTTTGTTCTCTTCATTCGCCATGAAATAAAGAGGATGTGGTGTTTTCTTTCTTTTCTTTTCTGATCTGACGTAAAGTTCTCTCAATTTCTGGGTCAAAAAGTGTAGGCTCCAAAGGATTAGATTTGGGCATACACACCTAAGTCCTGAAAAACAAGTAAAGAAAAATAAATCAAAAGAGAATAAAGAAATAAAATAACAATTAAATCTAAAATAAAAATAAAAATCCAAATTAGTAATAATCTAGCAATTTTCAATATTAATAAAAGAATAACTAATCCCCGGCAACGGCGCCAAAAACTTAATGTGAATATTTGCAAGTGTACAAAATCGCAACAAGTAGTATAGTTTTAGTGAAAAGAGTGTCGAACCCACATGGACTAATTATTTTATTAAGTACTGAAATTACTAGATGAATCACTATTCGGAAGATCGAAATTAATTAAAGAACTCAACTAAATAAAATTAAGCTAAAGAAAAACTAACTAAATTAATTAAGAGAGACGGGTGATGAATTTATATTGTTTATTAATTGTAAAATCAATTCTAGGGCTTTTAACTTCACCTAGTTTATCCCACACAATTTCTAATTCCATATGAGTAAAACGATGTATTTTTCCAAGTTGTAGACCAAAATTCCCAAATTATTTAATGCTTTCTCTCGAATAACACCAAAAATATCTCTAACTAACAGTTTGTCATATCTCTATGCAAATTTAATTAATCGAAGACTCATTAAGTTCTTTGGATTTCTTAACGGTCACATCAATCGCGATAAATCATCTTTAATTTTGCTCAATTAATGGTGTTCAATTTTTATTGTTCCAAATCACAAATTACCTCTCGGTCTCTCCAAGATCCAATAAATCATACAATAGTTGGCCAAACAATTGCAAGCATTAAACACAAAAATCAAACACACAACCATAGAAAAAATAGAAAAATAATATGGAATTAAAAATTGTGTTCTCAAAACTAGGCTACATCGAAACCCTAGAAAAATAAATTTAGTTGATAATCAATTTGCAACTAAGAGAAAAAATTGTCTTGGATTGCATTATAAAAATGGAGAAAAAAAGGAGATACAGAACGAACTAAAAAAAATTGCAAACCAAACAGTAAGCCACTTCTCTGTCCTGTTCCTTCTCTCTCTGCCTCGGACTCAGTGCCAACAAAATAGCTAAAACGGAGCACCACGTCAGCCACCAACTCAGCGCAACAAAGCTGTCGCACATGACCTGTCGCCGTCAGGAGCAATCACGTCTGCTGGTGGGACCCGCCATCTGTCTTCTTCTGCCCTTGATTTCCATGTCCCAAAACCCAAAGCACTCCCTGTTTTCGTCTTGAACTTCACACGTCAAAGACAGAGAGCAGAGAAGCTGCGCTCTGTTCAGATTTTACTTTTTTTTTATAAATTTATTGTGTTGTAGCCGTCTTTGTGTTCTCTTGGGGCGTGTGCTCCTCTTTCTCTCTTTTGGTCTTGTATTTATAGGCATACGGGTAGAAGAATTAGGGTTTACTTTTTGCAGAAAAGTCCATATTCTCTCTTTATTTCCTTCCTTCTTTAATTTGATCTTTATTTCTTTCTCCTTTTTCTTCTTCTCTTTCCTTTTCTTGAAAACACGTGCTCCATACAAAAAATAAGACCAGAAATTAGGGTTTAAAAATAAAATAAAATTAATTAAACTAACTAAAAATCATATTAGCTCATTTAAACCTCTTTTACAATTGTTTATTGCATTTCCATCTCAATTTGCAAATTAAAATTTATATCTTTCATTTCACACGGTAAAACTGTATAATTTAAAAATCAACAAAACAATAAAAATTAAGAAATCAATACATTTGTTTTGTTTGTTGACTTTTTTTACCAAGAATCTTCACTTTTTGCATCAAAAATCTTATTTCTTCAAAAATAATTAATTACTTAAAATCTTATGGAAATAAGATAAATTAAACACAAGCTAGACGAAAACAAGCACTTTTAATGGGTAAATAAGTACAAATATTTGTATAAAAATTAGACACATCAGGAAGTTGGGTTTGGGTTAATGGGTTAGATTGGGTATCCAAAAGAGATCCAATAGTAGTATGGGCTTCAAAAGAAGACCGGGCTCAAAGTAAAAAAAAATACTAATTTTGGGCTGGGTTGGGCTTAGGACTTGGGTTCAAAAGGAAATGAAATAAGAGAAATACAACTCAGATTCAAGAGAAGGAAATACAACTTGCATTAAAAAAAATAGAATTTACAAGAATACAATGAGAGAAAAAAATACAGTCCAGTACAATAAAAAATGTGAGTTACAGTAAGCGGCTTTGACATTTACTACCATGAAGTCCAGTGATTTTGTCCGAATAGTATAGGCTTTTCTTGCTGTCACATCGAGTGTGACGATTCCTTCTACTTGAACGGGAACACCGGAGAATCCGTGGAGTGTATAGCTGGCTGGCTTGAGCCAACCCGGGAGAGCTTGAGGTCATTGAAAGTGTTTATGAAAATGATGTTTACCGAGTTGCCATTGTCCACCAGGATGTGACGTACCTCATGATTCACCATGCAAAGGTTTATGACCAATGCATCACAATAAGGTATTCGGGCACATTCTAAGTCTTTATTGGAGAAAGATATCGGGACCCCGGTGCTCTTGGCAGATGATATGTTATGTACTGAGTTGACTTTCCTCATGAAGGCTTTGCAGGAGGAGTTTGAATCTCCCCCATCGGACCTCCGTGGATGGAGTGGAGAATGGCCATGTGTTCTGAATCTCGTGATTCGGAAGGCCTTTCTTAACGCTTATGAGCCCCTCGTGCCTGAGGGGTTTCGGTGTTATATTTTGTTGGACAAATTGAGAGAGATAACCCCAGCGAATTAGGCCTTCAAGTTCTTCTTTAAAGGCTCGACAGTTATCAGTTGTGTGTTCATGATCTCTATGAAATGCATACCACTTGTTCCTATCCATTCTCTTGCTAGTTAATATTAAGTAGTGAATATGCAAATAGGATAGATATAGAAATTAGTATAAATAATATAATGCTAGGTTGTAAAATATTATAAAATAGTATAAGCTAGTATAAAAATGGGATAGTGGTAAGTAAATATTATAGAAAACAAAGTAGGAGTTAAGTAGAAAATTTCCTTCTGGTGTAGGTTCGCCTCGTTGGTGTTCAACTGCAGGCTTGCCTCCTCGACCCTAAGTTGCAGAATTGCCTCTATGACATCTGATTGCAGTTTGCCTTCTAGACGTTCAGTAGCAGACTTTGCCTCCCCGATGTCTAGTTGCAATTTGCCTCCAATGATTTTTAGTTGTAGATTTGCCCTCTCGACATCAGGTTACACCAAACCAGAAGATGGAGAAATGTAATCTTCCATATGTACTTGGATATTGGATATTTAATAAAGTATGGTGTTACATTTTGAAATTTGGGATATGAAAATAGAAGCATAATTTGAGATAGTAAGAGTAGAGAATTGCACTGATAAAATGTTTACAAAAAAATGATAGATTTTAAATATTGAATATAAGCTATATCACAAAATAGTAGGAAGAGGATTTATAATGTGTAGAAATTTGTCGTATCTATATAAGTAAAAATATTACAATCCTGTTAAAAATATACTAAAATATATAAGGCAATATAATATACTGGAAATATATAGTACCACAAAATCAAATCATATAAAATGAATGCACATAAGAAAAATTCAAAAATTTAGAAATATAATAGAAATAATAAATGAAGAAAATAATAGTTGCAATATTAATTTAACAAGCGGTTATTTAAAACTTAATAAAATATGTAAAGTAATAGTAATGTAAACGGATAAACATAAAGTGACATAAAAAACACGGAGAACAAAATTTTAAGATTGAAAGACAGATAAAACAAATTTAGAAGATCAAGTCTAAGGAAGATATACAAAATAATAAATATCCAAGTGATTTAATAGTATAAGAAAATATTTATTTGAAAAATATTGAATGTGGAAAAAGTACTGTGATGAAAATCCGCGAAGAATTTTTTTTAAGAGGGAAGTGTGTCTACGTGTAAGGTATCATGAATGACGGTTCAAACCAACCACACTTCCACTGGCCACTCTGATACCCAGGGAAAATATACTCGCATACGATCTCACATCAATGTATACAAGGAGGGAATCATGAATGAAAGTAGTTATTGAATCTTGCATTCATGACTCCAGCCATCTAATAGGGAAAGGGGGGAGAAAACATCAGTGTATAGAGCAACACAAATATAAATCACTTACATTTAAATCTCTATAAACTAAACTCACTCTCCAATGTCCACTCTAATGTGTTGTCCTTGTAAATTTGTACTACTTATTGAAGAGTGGCTCTGATACCACTCTGTAACGCCCCAAATACCAAAATACGGTAATTCATAGCTCAACAGGATCTACGCTTCACTTCGTACAATTTTACAATGAAATTTGAGACTTTTTATTACAACATTGTTCTGTTACATCAATAACGCAGCAGAAAAATGAATGAAGTACAACAAGATAAATATACAGTAGTATCAACTTTAGCATTTAAGTAATCATCTGCATCAAATTCATCTTTATATCTTCTTGTAAATTTCAAGTCCTGCATATAAAACTGTGTGTAATTCAGTTGCTTACAACCGACAAAATATTATAAACGACAATCCTCACTATATCGTAATATAACGATTCTTTAATACTTTAACAACCACAAACTTGAATGTAAACAGTGTAAAAGAGTGACTAACCTAAACATGTCAGTGTATGCAATGACTTAATGCCTAATACAGATGTTTACGCTAGGATAACACTAATGCATACTTGTTCGAATTCTATGCATCTCATACTATATAGGTCCGAGGACAAGCACCTACGTACTCCATATTATAGGATTAGATCCCTCACCATGACTACTACAAGATTTAGACACTTTACAAGTATTGGCTCTCGCCCTTGGAATACTAGAGACTAATCCCTTTGCATGGATCATTCTGTGGCTTTTACGTCCATCGTCCCGGAATACTGGGGATCGTCTCGCTCCGCGGGTCATTCTGGAGCACTCAATGCACAAGCATCCCATAAGCGTCACCCTCGTCCTTGAATACTAGAGATCATTCCCACTCCGTGGATCTATCTATGGCCATTACATCCATCGTCCTGGAATACTAGGGGACCGTCTCTCTCCAAAGATCATTCTAGAGTCCATAACTCACGTTTGCACTCATTTCGTCATATCACCAACTAGTGCCTATCCTTAAGTTTAGGTTATGATTATTAAAAACTAGAGTCTAGCTTACCCACCGGTCTTAAACACAATACTGAGACAATCAACCCAATACTGGTTACTTCTCAAACTTTCTTAAATTTCAACTGCAGGTAATCTGGGCCTCGCTCACCCTAGAATAACAACCATCTCAACTGAGAACACAAAGGTTACATCTAACCTCATCAAGATAATTCATTTCTTTATTCACAATCTCTTTCTCATATTCATTTCTTTATAATCTCAAAATATAAAGCAACTCACTTCAACTTCCATTATCAATTTAATCATTTATAACATTGTATGCAACTCAAATATTCACTTAATCAAATATTAATAACTATAAAATCTCATCAAGAGGAATCTAATTGTATTCCAAACTTTATCTTTCTTTAATCATACGAGAGTCACATCTTTAATAAGAATTATTAAGTTCTTCAACCCATTGTTGATTGTGAATTCCACTTCTAATTCTCACAAAATATATATCAAATATTGTGGAAATATTTTTATAAAGTCTAGATATTTTTTTGAGGAATAATAAAAAATTTTCCAAATTTTTATGCTCATGAAAACTCAAAATATGTCAAAAAAATCAAAAAAAATATTAAAAGGGTTGTGCCAGGGTTCGAACCCACGACTCCCGCCTGCTACTGTAAACGCCCTAGGTCGTACTCGGAGACCAGTATGCCCAATAGCAGCTACTGAAGAAAAGGAAACTTGAAAGCCTTATATACAAGCTTATGTGTTTTTGGGAAAAATCAAATTTGAAAATAAAACAGAGCCTATTCAAGGCTTTGAGCACTGTTCACACCGCTCTAAACCCACACCGAAAACCAATATTCCCAAACCCATTCTCTGTTATGTTTCGAAGTTAAAATTCCTTTATTCTACTGGTATGTTTATAACTCTTTTTTTAAAAAATCGATTTCTCAATTAATTTGTATCATTCAAATCTAATTCTTCGCAAAATATTTTCTTTCCAAAATACTGTACAATAGCATATATTTAAACTCGTAAAACTCTTATTTTTGACAATATAATAAAGTTTCCCTTTTAATTGCATACATGAACTCATATTACCAAACTTTCAAATAAAATCTTGTACCTCTTTAAAACAACTTTATAAAATTCTTTATATTAATAAAAATATATACTAGTGAGGCTATTTCTATATTTCTTTACTATAATAGAATTTTAAAGCTTTTTCATACATGTTGCATTATTTTGACTACTATGTGAACATTCTCATATGCATCAATTAGAAGATTTTCATTCCAATAAATTCTCAAGATGTTACTTTCTTTTTCTCTTTCTAATTAACAAGAGTTCTATCTATTCATTTGGACCATAACATCATTTCAACGAGCCATGACATAATTAAAATAACATTATGCAATTACATTCATCATATTAATCACAATTCTACAACTACTCATATGTCACACTAGCATGCTTCATCCTTCAAAATTTAGAAAGCATTCATGAAACACCCACCTCAATGAAGATTGTAATGTAGAAGAAAAACTCCTAGCTCCAACACGATTGCCTAGTACTTCTCTCCTAGCAAGAACAACTCCAAGCTTCCAAGAATTGCAAGACAAAAATCTCTAACTCTCTTTCTTTTATTCTCTTTTTTAATTCTTAGTTTTGGTGCAAATGACAAACAATATGTGGGGGGGGGGGGGGGGAGTTATATAGGGGAAATGTAAGGTTAGGATTCACTCCAAGTAACCACCCACTACCCCACTCTCCCGCTCTCTCCACTCTCACCACTATAGGCCGTCCTATCCCTATGTGCTTGCACGTGCACGTGTAATGCACAAGTGCACACTCTACTCACTTTTATATTTTATTAATTTTTTTGTGTACCTACTAGTTGTTACAAACAAGTGTGAAAATGTACAACTAATTCTAGGATTCTATTATTGGGCTTTGCCTTGTAGGCTTGGTTTTATTTATTTAAGTTATTTTAAGGGGCTTAGAGTCATTTTAGGCTTATGGGTTCTAATTAGGAAAGGACAACTAAATAAAATAAATGAAGGGGAATTTATGCATAACTTAATAAATTTTAGAATGAAAATAATGAGATGAAATTGCACGTGCATTGCACGTAAAATTAAATGTTCAAATATGAAATCGATCTTATCAACGGAAAATATTTATAGATAATCAAAATACAACATAAGAAAAATATATTTAATATACACATTCAATAATGCAATCAATACGTATATAGAAAGTACATGCAGCGCACGTATAAAATACTTTAATAATAAATAGAAGAAAAAATGAGTTTCCGTTTGTAAAACTAATTCGGACACGCCATAAACTGAATAATTGAAACACATAGAAAATATCACCGTAACGATAAAAATACACGTGCGTAACACACGAGAGGCAAAATTGTCATTTTCAATTTTGCGGGGTGTTACAAATAGCCCCACAAATAGAACCCAAATTTACACCGAATCATATGGTAGGAACTCACAACATCCCTACACACGAAATGGAAGATGAAATGTATGATGTTGACACACAAACACAACAAATCGAACCCACTAGTAGTAGAAAAACTAGGGGGATACAAGTAATTGGCACAAATATTATGACTATATCCCCGAAGAGTTTAATCCAGGTGTAGGACATAAGGTTTTTTCAAAACTTGTTTTAAGAGTTACAAATGGAGGAAGCGTGAAGGAATGAGTACAATTGAACGACACATACAAAATATGCATAAGGAACTATTAGAAAACCAACCTGGCCAACAAAAAATTCACCATAAGATCGAACATGTAGATAGCCACCCATATGATCCCGAAAATGTTCAACGGGAAATGACCAATCTAGTTATTAAGAAGGAGTTAGCTTTTTCTATTCTGAGAGTAAGAATGTAGAATAATTTAACCAAAATGCACTAAATCTATATTTTAGAAAAATTCCCAGAAATACACTCAAATCGGATTATTTTAAACTTTACAACGAAATCAGAGATTATTTAATTTCACTTTTGTATAGTTTAATTTGCAGAGTATCGTTAACTTCCGATTGTTGGAAAAGCTGTAACGATGTTCTAGTGATGGGCATAACTACTCATTGCATCGATAGTGATTGGATGATTCAAAAGAGAATCATATCACTTGCGACTTTGTCGTATCCTCAGTGGTTTAGTAATTGCACATCGTATTGTAGAATTTTGTGATATCTTTCATATTCGTGATAAAAAAATTTTGTATTAGTTTTGATAATGCATCTAACAACAATGCTTCGATTAGTACATTAAAAATACAATTAGCTCCTCCATGTTTAGAAAATTTTCATGTGAGATGTGCATATCATATTTTAAATATATGTGTTCAATATGCATTAAAAATAGCCGAACAATTTGTGCATAACATTAGAAATTGTGTACAATTTTATTGCTTTAAGTGACCTTATGTTTCAACAATTTAAAGAATGGTGTCAGCTTAAGGGTGTACATTTAGAAAATTTTCTAAGAATGGTGTCAGTTTAAGGGTGTACATTTTAGAAAATTTTCTAAGGATGTTAAACACCAATGGAACTCTACTTTTGATTTATTAAATGTTGTTACTCAATACAAAGCTTTGCAAAAAAAATATGGAAAAATTTCAAAAGAATGAACAATCATGATATTATGCAGAATCTTTGTTACGATTTTTAGATACTTTTAAAACCACAAATTTGAAAATTTCAAAATCATATGATTCTATTTCTAGTAGTATTTTTATTTCACTAATTACTATGATGCAAACTTTTCCAGAAATGATTGATGACATTTACATTTGTCATATTGTTAAACCCATATACACTAATTTTTTGAATTATTTTCGTCATCCTTCTATGTTGTATTGTATTGCTACAGTTACGGATTCTTGTATCAAATTAGTGGGTAAGAGGAGTTTGATTAAATGTATTTTACTTTACTTGGAGATGAATCTGAAATTGATTGCGATGAATTTTTAGCTAGCTTTAAATCTACATTAAATAACTTGTATGATTATTATGATAGAACTTTTGTATCTAGTAGTACAACCAGTATAGTTACTACTTCTTCTACTTCTAGTGGTAAGGGTAAGAGTACATTAGAAGATGTCATTGCTAATTTACTTGCTTGTATTCAATCAAAAAAATCTAGGACTAATGAACCTAATGAATTAAATTGGTGTAATCAACAAGATAGTGAGAGTTCTAGTACTAAGATTGAAGTACTAAGATTAAAGTGCTAACAGATTACATGAATCGCTTGAAGCCGGATTTGTTAGAGATGCTCGTGTGCGTTGAAGATTGGATGAAGGCTGAAGACAAGATTCAAGAAAAAATGATATTTACATCAATAAGTGGAAGCAACTCGCTTGAAGTCCAATAATAAGATTAGAGAATTTAAGGAGATGAGATCCTAGATTTATGTTAAGTAGAGGTGAATGACAGTAGTCCAATGGCCTCGCTTCAATCTAACTGTAAGCTATCTTGAACTCTAGATTCTGATTAAACGCTCAAATATGTAAATGTAAATCAAGAAATATTGTATGTTCTTTATGAGTCTCTATTACTTGTATTTGTATACAAAAAAAAAACATGTAAAAAAATCATAGAAGTTGAAATGGATAATATATGCATTTTTCAGTCTTATACAATTGATATGGCTAAAAATGGGGTTAAATCGGAACCGTCCAAATCAGGCGCGAATCTCAAAGTTTGGGGTAAAATGGTAATTTCACCTATAAACGGGTCTGAAGTGAGTACTGGGTCTTCTCTCTAAAAGCCCAGTAATCCACAAACAGATTCACCTCAACGGGGTACGGGTCCAAACCCGAAACGGACCAGCCCCTGCAGGATAGAATTAGGGTTTCTGATTAATCCTAATCAACGGCCCTGATTTACATCTATCCTTTCACTGGGAAATTAGGGATTACATTCCTAATCGGATCCCATAGGCGGCTATAAATATCCCCCATCCACCACCATTAAGAAGTAATCAATCTTTTGCCAATTTATGCTCTTTCATAATCTTCTCTGATTATTGACTTGAGCGTCGGAGGGTGAGTCGCCGGGATCAACCTCGGTGTATCGCACTTTTTGCAGGTGAACGGCGGGAGTCAACGGTAAAACTCCGGCAGAAAAGGTTAAGGTTTGATTATTCGGTTTCTCTAAGAATCCACAAATACTATCTGTTTGCCCCCACACCAGATTCAGCGGTAACAGATTAGCGCCGTCTGTAGGAAGTAACAAATAGCAGCCCTTCCTCTTCCCGTTGGTCAGATCTACCCAGCCATGCCTCCCCGAAAGCTAAGATCCAGAAGGTCCAACCGTGGACCCACTCCTCCTCAACCACAACAGGAGATCCCCCTCCAAACCATCCAGCCGGAGGGACTTCCTCCTCAACCTGATCAGGCCCCGCAGCAGGACCAACCTCCTCATCAGAACCTCCAACCCCCTCGGGGTTAGACCGGGCCTCAGAATCCCGGTGCGGGGGGTTCCCATCCCAATCCTCCGAAACAACCTCTCCAACATGACCACGTCTCCATGCATAATCCCTCTACCGACTCCATGGCATTTCACAATCCCCGGGCCTTCGATGACCTCCGCAACACCCTTAACAATCGGCATAAAGAAAAGGATCTTTGCTGCCGTTTGGATGAAAGGCTGGCCCGAGAGGGAGTCTCCCGCTAACAACGTCCAAATGAGCGATCTCCTTATCGCCGAGAACATAGGAGGTCTCCGCCTCACCGAAGACGGAGAGAGTCCCCTGAGCACTATAGAAGAAGGCCTCGCTCACCGAGAGATGATAATGCTCCTATCACCCGTGCCAAATTTCAGCAATTCCAGGCAACCATCTTGCAAGCCCCCATCTCCGACCCAACAATAACAATGCTCGGAGGGTCCCCACTCCTCCTCCGGTCCAAAGTCCTCGCCGATGGTCCCTAACTCCTCCCCTAGCTCCTAGCAACCCCCAGCACATTCCAAGTCCTCGCCACTCTCAGAGATACCATCGTCGTAGCCTCCGCTCTCTCTCGTACGAAGACGAGTCCAGAGGCTCGTTTGATTACCGTCGAAGGGATGACACTGTCTACCGTCGTCTCCACGAAATGGAGAGGTGCCTGGGTCAGCTAGACAGAGAAGAATAACTTAGAGGAAGGACCCTCCGCCCAAGCCGACCTCCTTTCTCTCGAACCATCATGGAGGTGCCCGTTCCAATAGGCTTCAAGCCTCCCCAATTCGAGACTTATTTTGGGGAGTCTGACCCCGTCGATCACATCGAAAGCTTTAAGACCCTCATGCTAATCCACCAAGCTTCTGATGCTCTGCTGTGCAAGACCTTCCCCACTACTCTTAAGGGTCCGGCCTGGGAATGGTACTCTCGACTCGCCCTATCCTCAATATTCTCCTTCGAGCAATTCGAGACCCTCTTCGTCACCTACTTCGTGAGTAGCCGCCGAACTGAGAAGGCTAGCATTTTGCTACTCTACCTCAACCAGAAGAAGGGTGAGAAGCTGAGAAACTATGTGAAAAGGTTCATTGCGAAAGCCAGGTCCATCGCTTCCTTCGACCAGTCAGTCGCTGCAGCAGCATTCCAGTCGAATGTTCTTAACTCCAGCCTTTGGTCCTCCCTCGCCAAGAAGCCCCCGCAAAACTTCTTCGACCTCCTTCTCTGATGCGAGAAGTATATCCGGGCTGAGGAAGCTGAGCATCGCCCCACCTTTGAGGGGCCTTCCTCCAGAACCAAAAGAAATGCAGGTGAAGAAGAGGGAGCCAAGAAGCTCCAGAAGGACAATGGCGGTCAGTGCCGCCCTCCCCCCAGATTCGAAAAATTCACTCCTCTTAACGCCAACATTTTCACTATTCTCATGGAAGTTGAGAAGGAAGGGGTGATACCTCCTGCCCCAAAGATGAACAGATGAACACCCCTGGCAAGAAGAGGGACAAAGAGAAGTGGTGTCGCTATCACTGGGACCATGGCCACGACACCAATGATTGTCGGGCCTTGCAGAACGAGATTGAGGCCCTCATCCAGAGGGGGCAGCTGGCCAAATTTGTGTGAAAGGACCGACCGATCTCCCTCTTCCCCCTCGGGGGGCTAACATGTGTCCTGAACGACGCGATGAAACTCCAGAATTCGAAGAGGAACGCATCCTACATCTCATCCATGGAGGCCCCATGGGAGGCACCTCTAACTCCTCTCTACAGGCTTTCATAAGGAAAGTCAACTCAGTACATGGCATGCCCCCCCCCAAAGGCCTCGGAGTACCGGTCACCTTTTTAGATGAAGACCTTGAGGGTGTCTGAACCCCCCATTGTGATGCACTAGTCATTAACCTCCATATGGCGAATTTTAAAGTAGAGGGGATCCTAGTGGACAATGGCAGCTCCGTTAACATCCTCTTCCTCGCTGCTTTCAAAGGACTCAAACTATCCCGGGACAGACTTAAGCCCGCCGGCTACACACTCCACGGGTTCATGGGAGTGCCAGTGACTATTGAAGGGGTGATCACTCTCGACGTAACCGATGGCAAAACTCCTACTACCCGAACGGAGCCGATGGACTTCATGGATGTCGATGTCCCCGCTGCTTATAATGTGATCCTAGGCCGACCCGACCTAGCTGCTCTCGAAGCCGTCCCTTCCGCTTATCACCTCAAGATGAAGTTCCCCACCCGGGAAGGAGTAGGGGAAGTAAGTGGCAGTCAGGAAATGGCCCGCAAATGCTACATGACCTCTATTAGGGGTCCAGTCCTCTCCCTTGAAACTCTTGAAATCCTCCAAGATGGTGTCCGACCAACGTCCGAGCCGGTGGATGAATTGGAGGAAGTGCTCTTCTCTGACCAAGATCCAAACCGTAAGTTCTTTATCAGCAAGACCCTCCCATCTGCCCAAAGCTCAGACATTGTCCAATGCATTAGAAAGAACCGTGACATCTTCACATGGTCGGCTGCTGACAGGAATCTCCGAAGAGCTCCTCGTCCACCACCTGAGTATTGCACCGGGGTCCAGACCGGTTCAACAGAAGAGGCACAAATTTGCTCCTGAGCGCCAACAAGCTATAAAAAAAATGGTGGACAAGCTCTTTAAGGCTCGGTTCATACAGGAGGTCAATTATCCTGAATGGCTCTCAAATGTTGTAATGGTAAAGAAGGCCAACGGGAGCTGGAGAATCTGCATTGATTTTACCGACCTGAATAAAGCATGCCCCAAAGATCCATTCCCTCTTCCAAGCATCGACACCCTGATTGACGCCACTTCAGGCCATGAGCTTCTCAGCTTCATGGATGCTTTCTCTGGGTACAATTAAATCCGCATGTTCTCCCCGAATATCCCGAAGACCTCCTTTGTTATTGATCAGGGCCTCTACTGCTACAGGGTGATGCCTTTCGGGTTGAAGAATGCAGACGCCACCTATCAACGCCTCGTTAACAAAGTCTTCCAAAATCAGATCGGGCGCAACATGGAGGTGTATGTTGATGATATGCTTGTGAAGAGCATCCGTGGGGCCGACCATGTCACCGATCTGCAGGAGGCGTTTGATGTATTAAGAAAGCATGATATGAAGCTCAATCCGAACAAGTGTGCATTTGGAGTCTCATCAGGAAAATTCCTAGGCTTCATGGTCAGCCAAAGAGGAATCGAAGCCAACCCCTAGAAGATCAAAGCCATACTGGATATGGCTCCTCCCAAAAATGTGAAAGAGGTTTAGAAGCTAACCGTCGCAGCTATAGGACGCTTCCTCTCTAAGTCAGGGGAGAAGTGTCTTCTCTTCTTCAAGGCTCTCAGAGGGGCTAAGGGCTTCGAATGGGGTCAACAACAGCATGAGTCATTCGATCAGCTTAAAGCCTATCTAGTCAACCCCCCTCTCCTCAGCGAGCCTATCCCCGGGGAAACACTCTACCTCTACTTAGCTGCCTCCGAACAGAGCCTCAGTGTAGTCTTGGTAAGGGAAGAAGATAGGGCTCAGAAACTCATCTACTATGTGAGCAAGGTACTTCGGGATGCCGAGCTCCGTTATCCAAGGCTGGAGAATATGGCATACGCCTTAGTCATGGCAGCTAGGAAGCCTTGCCCGTATTTCCAGTCCCACTCGGTTGTCGTTCTTACCGACCAACCGCTGAAGCAAATCCTCCACAAGCCGGAGACCTCTGGCCGCCTTATGAAGTGGTCGATCGAGCTGAGCCAGCATGATATATCATACCGGCCTCGGACCGCGATCAAGGCTCAGGCCTTAGCTGAATTCATCATGGAAAGCACCATCCCCGAGGTTAGTCGAGCAACAAACGGGCCTCCTGTCTGGTCGGTATATGTGGACGGGTCCTCTTGCACCAAAGGAAGTGGAGTCGGGGTCATTCTGGCAGGCCTCGATGATTTCGTTCTCCAATACTCCCTCCGCATTAACTTCAAAGCCTCCAACAATGAAGCAGAGTATGAAGCACTTATAGCCGGCCTCGGTATGGCTCGCAAGGCAGGGGCACAATGCCTACGGAGTTTTAGGGACTCTCAGCTGGTCGTGAACCAAGTTTTGGGCGAGTACGAGGCGCGAGATGACCGAATGGCTAAGTATCTAGCCAAGGTCCAAAATCTCATGGCTCAGTTTGAAGAGGCGCTGATTCGGCGGATCCCCAGAGAAGAAAATTCCCAAGCAGATGCCCTCTCTAAGCTGGCCTCCTCCTCCCTTCAAGATCTCGAGCAGACCGTCCTGATTGAAGTGCTCCTGAAACCGAGCATAGAAGAAGAAACTCTCGACTCAATGGAGTCACTGCCCGTCCAGCTTCAAGACAATTGGATGAAACCCTTGATAGAATTTCTAAGGGATGGGCTCCTCCACAAAGACCCTAAGGAAGCTCATCGAGTTAGAACAAGAGCGGAGCGGTACACCCTTATTGAGGGGGTCTTGTACAAGCGCTCCTTCACCAAGTGGACGGTAGACCTTATTTGAGGTGTCTCTCCCCAGAACAAGCCACATATGCCTTACAAGAGCTTCACAAAGGCATAGGCAGAGCACATTCAGGGTCTAGATCACTCGCCCGGAAGGTGTTGAATTATGGATACTTCTGGCCTACCCTTCTCCAAGACGCCGAACGATACGTTCGGCAATGCGGCTCTTGTCAAAAGTATTCCAACATTCGTCGCCTACCCCTAGCTCAGCTCACCTCCCTATCAAGTCCGATCCCTTTTGCAATGTGGGGGATAGATTTACTGGGGCCATTTCCCCCAGCTCCTGGCCAGCTCAAATTCTTAGTCGTGGCAATCGACTACTTTCAAAGTGGATAGAGGCCGAGCCCTTGGCTACAATCACCGAGAACAAAGTACTTCAATTCTTCTGGAAGAACATCATCTGCATGTTTGGCATCCCTCGAGTCCTTATAACAGACAATGGAACACAATTTACAGGAGCCGCATTCCGAGCTCTATGTGAAGACCTTGCCATCCAACAATGCTTCTCCTCCATCTCCCACCCACAGTCAAATGGTCAAGTAGAAAATGCCAACCGAAAAATCCTATCCGGTATTAAGAAGAGGCTGGATAAGTCCGCTAAAGGCTTATGGGTCGATCAGCTTCCTAACGTACTGTGGAATTGCCGCACTACGAAATGGACCCCTACGGAGAGTTGCCATTTAATCTCACCTTTCGGTCTGAAGCTGTGATCCCCTTGGAAGTCAGTGTACCCTCTCCTCACCTCATTGCCTATGAAGAAGAGCAGAATGCCAGGAAGCTTCGGGCGAATTTGGATTTGATTGATGAGCTCCGTGAAAGAGCCTCGATTCGCCAACAAAGCTACTGAAGGAGGATCAAGCTGGCCTACAACAAGAGGGTCCATCCCACCGACCTCAAAGAAGGGGACTTGGTCCTCAGAAAGTTAGCTATCTCATTCCCCAGTTAGCAGAACAAGCTAGCCCCAAATTGGGAAGGACCCTACAAGATCTCCAGAGTGGTTCGGCCCGGGACATACCGACTAGAAGACCTTGAAAGAAGAGAGATTCACAGGACTTGGAATGCTGACCATCTCTTAAGTACCAAGAGAGCGCATGAACGCCTCTCTGAGTACCTTCAGATGTCGAACCGTTCCTTTCCCTTCACTTGTATTTTACTTTTGCTTCTTTATTTCTCCAATGTAATAACGGCTCGCAACTTAGAAACAGCCGACTATTAGTTTTCAATAAAGAACATTTTTCTTCATATCTTACTTGTGAATTCTTGTATCTGTCTGTTTTTTACCTTCTTTATACTCAAACGACGAGTTCGGAGTCCAACACTTGGCTCGACTCCGCTTCGCAAGCTCGCTCTTAAGCGAGCTAGAAGTGGTTCGCTATTCGAAAATGCTCCCACAACCATTGAAACATACTCAAACGACGAGTTCGGAGTCCAACACTTGGCTCGACTCCGCTTCGCAAGCTCGCTCTTAAGCGAGCTAGAAGTGGTTCGCCATTCGGAATTGCTCCCACAACCGTCGACACGTGCAAAATTTCTACAACTAGACTAGACATAGGAGAAAAGTACTTAAATGAGCTAATGTTTGGTTCTTATGACTCGTTTCGAATCGAACTACCATGCACGTCCAACACACGAACATCAGAAAGAAAACGAGCTTTTATTTCATTAAAAAGTTCGACAAAGGAACCCAAATTACAAGACCGAGTTACTACTACGGGGCGCTACAAAAACTCAAAGAAGCATAATTACAACTTATTCAATGCTTCTTTGGAATGGGGATGTTTCGGTTCAAAGACACTCGGGGACGGCATCTCCTAACTTCGGAGCTCGTCTGTAGGCCAACGGACCGAGACACCTCTTCGGCACTACCTCTGACCGTGGCCCCAACCGAAGCGCCACTAGACGAGGCAGCCACCCCGCTTTGAGCATCGGCCGGGCTCCGCCTAACGACAGGCGAACGAGTCGTGAGCTCGTAAAAAGAGATTCCCCTCTCACTCTCTTTGCACGTACACGACGTGCTCTGAACGTTGATTCTTGCCGGCTGAGGCTTGAGTCGAGCGACTTCCTCCTCGAGCTCGACAATCCGATCCTTCAAAGAGTCGTCCTTCAAAGATATCTTAAAGCGAGGAAGCCGAGCAGAGCCTCCAGCGCCAGGGCTATCGGCAATAATACGACGAAGGTGGGTCGCTTCGATACTTCTGTCAACCGTGACCCTCCTCAACTTGTCACCTTTGCCGTCAACTCGTCGCGCTCGTCCATCAATTTACCCACTGCCAAGGCTAACTCGTCTTCCTCCGCCAAGAGTTCTTCCTCAGCTATCTTCAAATCTTGAACTTCTGCCACAAGATCACCTTCCCCTCGGGTAACGTCGAACAGCGCCTTTCGGAGCAATTCCACCTTGCCTTCAAGGCAAACTTCACGAGATTGCTTCCGTAGTTGTTCCATCTCGGAAAAATAAACTCTCGCCGTTGCCTTGACATCCTCTAGATCTAACTCGCTTTTGAGGAAGCACTCTCAGCTGCGAGAGAGGGCCCGCTTCGCCGTCTTCAATTCAGTACGAAGGCGAAAGACCTCGGCCGCCGAATTTGACTCAACCTGAAAAGTAAAAAAATATCAACACAGAGAGCAAAAGGAGTCTTCAACGCTTAGTAAAATTTCAGGGTGTTCACAACTCTTGGGTTCTCAACACGGACAACAAAGTGTTCAAGTGTTCAACAAGGCGAACACAAATCGAAGACAAAATATTCAAACGTTCTGCCAACAAAAAGGAAGTCATTTCATTAAAAATCCAAAATATACACAAAAGCGGTGGCCAGTCCGTAGTTAGGCATTACAACAAAAACAAAACAAAAGAAGTAAAAACAATGAGAGAAGAGGCGACTAAGTCAGGGGTTGACCTCGTGGTGTTGTTCCGAAGCGTCGTTGCTCGGCACGGTGACTATCGCGCCTTCGACGCGCACCTCATCCTCGGCCTCTTTTTCCACCAACCCGGGGACGAGCTCTGCCAGAGGAAGTTCTTCCTCCCCCTCTACGGGGTCGTAGAAGTAGTAGGAGGAGCTGTCGAACCCGGGGATGCGAGCTGCCACATGCTTCAGTGCTCGAGCGTACACCTCCTCCATGTTTGTCAACATGTGGGCCTCGACCTCGTCCCGAACCGCCTGCTTCGCAGCCGCCACCTTCAACGCCTGGCTGCTCAAAGCCTCCTCCGAAGCCCTCAGTGCCTTGGACAGCTCCTCTTCGAGACGAGCCGTCTCCTTCTCCAAAGCTTCGACCCTGGCAGCCTCGGCGGCCGAGTGCTTCAGCGCCTCGGTGAGCTTTGCCTCAAGACCGGCCACCTTGGCCACGCGCGAAGCGGAAAGCAGCTGCTCGGCCTCGAATAGTTTGACCGCCTTGGCATGCTCCGACCTCTTCCGATCATTCAGCACCTTCATCTCCTTCTCTTGGCTCGCAAACTCCTTGAGCAAGTGACTAAAGTGGCAGAGAGTCTGCAAGCGACACAAGAGAAACTGTTATTCCCGAACGAAAAAACTTAGAAAAGTTTTTGAGAAGTTTTTGATACTCACCGACATAGTGTTCTGAGCAATCTGCATAGCGTCGTCGCCTACGGAGCCCGCCTTCATCGCGGCTCGGTCTTTGGGGGTCGGCAGGTGCTTCACCGCCTGCATATAGATACCCCCGTTGCCGAGGAACCCATCCACCTTCATCACCTGCCAGTCGGGAACGAAGGGGCGCTTATGCTCCTCGGTGAGGATCTGCTCGGCCTCGGCAGTGAGCGGCGGAACCTCAAGAGCTAAGGCCGCACCCACAGTGAACGTCCCGCTCGACGACCCGGATGCGTCAGCCCGAGCGGCTCGAGCAGGCGCCTCCGATGGAGCTTGGGCGGGCATTTCCAAAGGGCCTTGGTCGGGCGCATCCAAAGGTGCCTCAGCCACCGGCTCCACAACGGTCAGGGGTGCCGAGGGGACCTTCACAGCTCGTCCCTCCTGAGGCCCGGCTACGGTCCTCTTCCTCTTCCTCGACTCTTGCTCCTTCACCGCGCGAGCCTTAGCCATCAATCCTTTAAAGTCCATGCCGGGGCTCTCTGAAAAAGCCAAGCAAAAGAGTCAGAAAAAATTAACTAAAAGATAAAACTAAAGCGAGAAAAGAAGAGAAAGCATACTAGGGTCGATCGGACTGAGACCCCCATGAAATAAGACCTCCTCGTTAATGTCCTTTCAACTGAGGGTCGGAAGTCCGAGCAGCTTCTCCACCACCTCTTCCTCTTCTTTAGTGAGTACGGGCTCCTTCTTTGCCCACTTCGGAATCCCGGTCTTCCACGCGTCGGAAAGACCCACGACTCGGGAGCACGGATTAGAAAGTACTTCTTCTTCCAGTGCTTGATCGAGTCCGGGTTCTCGGTCAACTTCACGCCCTTCCTCGGCGACAGGTAGTACCTCTCCTCCATCTTGCTCATCTGACAGATGCAATGAGGCTTCGAAGCACAACCATCTCCGGTTGCACTCCAATCTCTTGGCACTGAAGGACAAATGCGATGACGTGCTGCCACATGTTCGGCATGAACTGAACGGGACTCAGTCCATACCATCGCAGTACCTCGACCACGAAGGGGTGCAGTGGCAGCCGAAGTCCGGCGTTCAGCGCGTCATACGGAAAGACGCAAGTATTAGCCGAAGTCGTCATGCATGCTCGGACACCGGGGCCGGGGAGTAGAAGCACATACTCTTTGGGGATCTGGAAACCACTCCTGATCCAATGCAGGTCTGCCTCGGTCAAAATTCAGGAAATCTGATCCACTTCGAAAGGTTCCTCGGATCATTCTCCTCGTATGACAGAGCCGTACCCTGCGTCACCTTCTCCAAGATATCTTCGGGATAACTTCGCACCCCGCTAACACTAGATAGAACTGATGGGTGCCGACCCAACTCTCCTACTGTCTTCGGGTTCTCGATTATCATCGTCACCCCGACCGGTTTGGCAACCTCCTTCCCCTTGCTCGGCCTAACCGTCGTCACCCCGACCGGTTCGGCAACCTCCTTCCCCTTGCTCGGCCTAGCCGTCACCGCTCGGCTGGTGTTTTTGTTCAAGGTGGGGTCTCATCCTCAGAAAAAAACTTAACCATCCAAGGATAAGGGGAGAGACTAACCTTGAAGTGATGTGAATGGCCGGAAAAGATCGCCGAAATCTGAAAGCACCTTGCCGCGACAGCTAGTAGCGCCACCCGAGAGCGAAAACTTCTCTAGTAGAAAGTAAAAGCAAAAGTAAGAAATGAAAAGTGAAGAATGAGGTAAAACGTGTGGGGGGTGAAGACTTATAGTAAAAGAAACGACTCTTGGGCTTTGTAACGTAAAGACGCAACTTTTGGTCCTCCCCTCAAGGCATTGAAGAAGCCCAAGCGACTAAGTAGCAAAGAGCGGCGACCGTTCACAAGAAGTAACGACGGTTCGATATGAGGCCCTCTGCTCGGCTTCACCTCAAGCCCCAAGTTGCCGATGCACTCTACTTAGCAACCAAGAAGCACTCAGATCGGCCCACGATTCCTTGGAAACCGAGCAACTGCCAATCCGAGCAGTGAATTGGAGAAAAATGACTTTCTCCCGAAAATTCATACAAGATCTCGATCAGACGGCTCAGATCGAACCACGCCCACAAAACGACAAGATAGCATTTTCTCGAAATCTGAGCCTACCCTCGAGATCCGCGCCATGATCCGATGGTACAGATCGCTCAACGTCCCTCGGAACCAAAATCCGAGCGACAAGCGATCTGAGCTACTCACACGAGAAAGTAACTCGGAAACCGAGCAACTGCCAATCCGAGCCGCGAATTGGAGAAAAATGACTTTCTCCCTAAAACTCGTGCGAGATCTCGATCAGACGGCTCAGATCGAACTACGCCCACAAAACGACAAGATAGCGTTTTCTCGAAATCTGAGACTACCCTTGAGATCCGCGCCGTGATCCGATGGCCCAGATCGCTCCACGTCCCTCGGAACCAAAATCTGAGCGACAAGCGATCCGAGCTACTCACACGAGAAAGTAACTCGAAAACCGAGCAACTGCCAATCCGAGCTGCGATTTGGAGAAAAATGACTTTCTCCCCAAAATTCGTGCAAGATCTCGATCAAACAGCTTAGATCGAACCACGCCCACAAAATGACAAGATAGCGTTTTCTCAAAATCTGAGCCTACTCTCAAGATCCGCACCATGATCTGGCGGCCCAGATCGCTCCACGTCCCTCGGAGTAAAAGTCCGAGCGACAATCGATCCGAGCCGAGAAAACAACTCAGGATCCCAATCTGACCGACTAGACTTCCGAGCTACTTGCAATACAGGAGAGAACGAAGTCATGTCGCTCGAAATCCGAGCCAATGGCAATCCAAGCTGCACATTTGAAGAAAAATGCAACCGAGCAACCCCAATCGTCAGATCGTTGCGAAAATCATGCCAAAAATGATGAACGACTCAGATCGTGTCACGCCCACAAAATGACAAGATAGTGTTTTCTCGAGAACTGTGCCTGCCCTCGAGATCCGCGCCGTGATCCAACGGCTCAGATCGTTCCATGTCGCTCGGAATTCCTATCCGAGCGACCGGCTATCCGAGCTACACATACGGAGAAAAGAACGCCGAGCGGTAACAGTCATCGGATCTCCTCAAAAATCGCACTTCGACCTGATGAGCAGTCCAGATCATCCCACGTCGCTCGAAAACTGTGCTCCGAGCAACTGGCGATCCAAGCCGCTCACACGAAGAAAATGGCACCGAGCTACGTGCCTCGGATTCCGAGCAACTGGCCATCCGAGCTGCTCATGCGAAGAAAATACTGCCGAGCGACTCTGACCATCCTATCTTTCAGAAATTCATGCCCACACGAGATGGGCGGCCCAGATCTCGCCACATCATAATTCGGTATTAAAAATAGATTTTTATTTATCAAAATAGATTTATTTATTTAAAAATTGCGAAAAAATGGTTAAAAAATGGGGAAATTTTAATTAAAAATTCTAAAAAATAATTACAAATTCAGGGAAACATTTTGAGCCCCTGAGCAGATAATTATTGCATAGAATAGTTGAGTAAGACCCCTGAACGACAAATCAACACTTCGCAAAATTAAATAAATGGTCCGAAAAATTGCCAAAAGTCCAGGAAAGCCCAAGAGCAACCTAGGGCGCGCAACTAACTCAACAATTACCAAAGTCCCTCACACAAAGATTCGACGCCTCCTATTTGGACTCCGATACAACTCTGCAGACCATTAAACAGTAAAACTACTCCTCAAAGGCTGATCAAACTCAGTCTTCGGGAGTGGGGGGCTCATGATATGGCTAAAACTGGGGTTAAATCGGAACCGTCCAAATCAGGCGCGAATCTCAAAGTTTGGGGGTAAAATGGTAATTTCACCTACAAACAGGTCTGAAGTGGGTACTGGGTCTTCTCTCTAAAAGCCTAGTAACCCGCAAACAGATTCACCTCAACTGGGTACGGGTCCAAACCCGAAACGGACCCGCCCCAGCAGGATAGAATTAAGGTTTCTGATTAATCATAATCAACGGTCCTGATTCACATCTATCCTTTCACTGGGAAATTTGGGATTACATTCCTAATCTGATCCCAAAGGCGGCTATAAATACCCCCCATCCACCACCATTAAGAGGTAATCAATCTTTTGCCAATTTACGCTCTTTCATAATCTTCTCTGATTACTGACTTGAGCGTCGGAGGGTGCGTCGCCGGGATCAAGCCCGGTGTATCGCACTTTTTGCAGGTGAGCGGCGGGAGTCAACGGTGAAACTTCGGCGGAAAAGGTTAAGGTTTGATTATTTGGTTTCCCTAAGAATCCACAAATACTATCTGTTTGCCCCCACACCAGATTCAGCGGTAACAACAATTATACTTGTAATTTTTATTTTTATTTTGGACGTGAGGTTGTTTTTAAAAAAAAAAAACCGGACTAATTCGCGACCCAGCCCAACCCGAAAACAGGGACGATCCTAATAGGTTCGCTGGTCGACCGGGTCGAATATTTGCATTTTGAACCTGGCCTGACCCGTTTATGCTGGCAACCCAATTTGAACATGCTCGAATATCGGGCCAACCCGATCGGTTCGGCCCGACCCGGCCTGGCCGATCCGATTGCCACCCCTATTATATGCAGTTTAAACAACAATACCTCTTACAATTATGTGGGTGCGCTAAGTGCATATTGTTTCTTGATAGCAAGTTATTGCAGTTTTATGTTGATAATATAAGACTAATTCCGACTGAAAATGACTCAACTCTTTTTATTGCTCGTTATAATTGAACGCCAAAAGAAGGTAGTACAAGTTTTTCACTACCTCCCCTATCCCTATATGATGATATACCAAAATTTTCAACCTCCGAGTTTTTGCTAAGATACGTACTCCACAATTAATGTAGGACTATATAGTTCATTCAGGAACGCGTGATAAAAAAAATGGTACGATTATATGCATTGATTTTGTAGTTCGACAAGTAAAAATATGGTAGGATTATATACATTGATTGTATAGTTCGACACAAGTACTACGTCAATCTAAACTCATAATAGTTATTGTACAGCGCAAGAATGTGTATGTTGCACATACTAATTATTTTAATTCAACAAATACATTTTTTTAAAAATATAAGCCAACAAAAGAAAAAGATTATGTTTGGCTTAAACTTTTGTAAATCTCTCACTATAATCTCATGCTCATAGTTCCCTAGCTAAGAACTAGCTAAAATACCTGCCACTAGATTAAAATCACTCTACATACTAGTAATATACATGTGTGATGCACGTATTAATTTTTTTTAAAATTTAAAGTAAAATTCTGATTTACACATGCGATGCATGTCTTAATAAATAGGATTATATATTTTTAAAAGTAAATGTGAAGAGTATAATGAGATAGTTGGAGTTGCACATGCGCTGCACATAAGTAGGTAGATTTACAACTCCAACTCTCCCATTATAATATACTAGTATAATGTACGTGCGATGCACGTCTAAAAGAAGTAAAATCATCAAATTAAATGAATATTTATTGAATAAGAAAAAAAAATAGTTTATATTTGAATGTTTTGATTTGGGCTACACGTGCGGTGAACATTTATATTTGTTGGATATAGTTTGAATGTGTATTATACGTGTTTATATAGTTACAAAGTTAGGGTTTGTTTGTTTTTTTTGTGGTTAAAGGTGGAATAATGTCACCCTATTTCATTAGTAAGAAATTAATAAAACAACCCCGGTGTACCGGGAGAAATACAAATGTACAGTGCAGGAAATAAAACATAATCCCCCAACAAAACTCTGGGGAGTGGGTCTAAACATCCATACATCATACAACCAAAAGAACAGTAGGTCGACACAAAATACAAAGTAGCGGAGACTGCAACTAATGAAAATCCGATGAGCAAGGAGGGCGCCTACCCTTCAGTCCAGTGTCGGCCCAAACTCTACCTCCTCATCATCAAAGTCCTCCACCTGGAAGACTCTGGCAATCCTCGCTCTCGCTCCTGTGGCAGCAGCTGTAACCCAAAAGAAATAAGATGCATGATATGAGTAAGGTTACCAGAAATAGTATTACATGAAGCACGGAAATAGAAATTATTTCTGTCTAGCCATAACACCCAAGTGGTTGCCGCAATGGCTATGTACCACGCATCCTTCATTTCGTGGCGAATCGATGTAAATTTGGGGTCAATCCACAATTCCTCATATTCGCTGGGATAGTCACTTGTTCCTACCATATTCGCCTTACTCCTTGGGCAGTGAATAAAGAGGTGGTTCAAATTCTCCGCGTGCATGTTGTAGAATCCACAATTGGTCGCTATCAGGGGCTGTCTTTTGGCAAGTTTCTCTCTGGTAAGGATTGCATTATTGAGCACTAGCCAGAGGAAGACCCTAACTTTAAGGGGTGTTTTAGCCTTCCATAACACCTGTGCCCAGCTGGGTCTGCATCCTTGATAGTGAATTCGGTGATACAGAGATCTAACTGTGAAAGCTCCCTTGGTCTCGAGTCCCCAGCACAACTGATCTAGGCCTTGAGCACACATCGCACCGTTCCGTGTGATGTGTGCTTGCAATTCATGCAGTTGCTGATGTAATTCTGGGGTAAGAGTTCCCCAGAACGACGGCCTCCAATTGCCCCTCTTCCAAGTCTCGGCCACAGATATATTTTGTCGAGTCATTTTTTCATACAGCTATGGAAAAGTTTCCTTAAGGGTATGGGCACCACACCATCTGTCCCACCAGAATCTAGTAGATCGTCCATTACCAATAGCCAAAGTAACTGCTGAGTTGAACGGTCCGCTAGTTTTGGTAATTCCTTTCCAGAATCGAGAAACTCTAGACCCTACTCGGAAGCCTAAACTTCTCGTCCCTTTTCCCTAAAGGTATGGTTGAATGAAATCCTACCATCCTTCCCTACTGTGGTGAAATACCTTCCCCCACCATTTCCCCAAAAGGGCAAAGTTCATATATCTAAGGTCGATGATGCCTAGCCCTCCATGCTTCTTCTTCATGCAAGCAATACTCCATTTGATCAGGTGGTAGCCTCCCCTATTCGAGTTTGCTCCTTTCCAAAGGAATCTCTTTCGGATTCGTTCAATCCTTTGGATTACCCATTTAGGAAGCTCAAAAAACGACATGTAATAAATGGGCAGATTAGACAACACTAAGTTGATGAGAACCATTCTACCACCGAGGGAGAGCAATTTTCCTTTCCAACCCGACAATCTGTCCTCTACCCTTTCTATGATAGGGAGCCAGTCTGTCTTAGTAAGTTTTCCTGGCTTGAGTGGGAGCCCTAAATATTTGATTGGGAACTCGTTGGTCAAACAGTTTAGAATGGTCGCATGGTCCTGTGCCTCTACATCAGAAAGTGCAATTGAAATCAAAGCACTCTTGTGGAAATTAATCCTGAAACCTGACCAGACTTCAAAACAATAGAGGGCACCTTTAAAGCAGACTGTCTCTGACCTATCCCCATTACCAAAGAGTAGGGTGTCATCAACATACTAAAGAATCATGCACCCTTGGTTAGAGTGACTGCTAGCCACTGGCGTTATCCAGCCCTTTCTCCGGCAGTTGTCAAGCATGCCCCTCAGTACATCTGCTACGACAGTAAATAGCAGAGGAGACAGCAGATCCCACTGCCGTAGCCCTATCATACAAGGAAACGGTGGACCCAGGTTGCCCATTAACTGAGATTGCTGTTTTACT
The DNA here is from genome assembly GCA_017893485.1 of Hemerocallis citrina. Lineage (NCBI taxonomy): Eukaryota > Viridiplantae > Streptophyta > Magnoliopsida > Asparagales > Asphodelaceae > Hemerocallis > Hemerocallis citrina. The sequence continues at coordinate 217,484,463 of CM030361.1, read as the reverse complement.
AGTGTATAAGCACTGTTTGATCCACCTAATCCATTTAACCCTGAAGCCTCTCCCTCTGAGAGCTTCCAGCAAACATTCCCAGTCGACGGAATCATAAGCTTTCGCAAAGTCTAGTTTTAGAAGAAAATTCTTAGACTGGCCGGTATGGCAGTGGTGGATGACTTGTTCTGCCGTAGCCACACAATCCAGGATGCATCTGCCCTTGATAAAATCAGTCTGTGCTTTGGAAATTAAACTATTCATTGTGTTTTCCAGGCGGATGGCCAGGACCTTTGTGATGATCTTAGCTGAGCAGTTTATAAGGCTGATTGGTCTAAAATCCCCCACCCTCGAAGATTCCTGCCCTCTTAGGAATCAGAACTACTTCCGCAAAGTTGAACATGCCCAATCTGAGATTGTTGTGAAATAATTCATCCATCAACGCCATAATGTCCCCTTTTATTTCTTCCCAGAACACCTTGAAGAACAGCATTGGGAATCCGTCTGGCCCAGACAACTTGTCTGCTCCCATTTGTTTAATGGCATCTTCCACTTCCATTTCCGAGAAAGGTGCTTCCAAGTTAGAAAGCGTTTGCGCTGATTCGTTCTGACAGCCCTGCCAGAAGTCTTCCCTGAGCGGGACCCTGAAATCATTCTTCTTCCCAAAGAGGCCCTTGTAGTAATCTTGAAAGGTTTTGGAAATCTCAGTTTCGTCTTGCAAGGTTCCCGTATCCGTTTCTAGTGACAGGATTATGTTGGACCTACGTCTTGCGCTTGCCACTCGGTGAAAGCAGGCTGTGTTCGCGTCTCCCTCTTTGAGCCACGAAATCCTCGACCTCTGCTACCATTTGATCTCCTCCAGCTTATAAAGATTGGCGATATTTTCTCGGAGGTCTAGCCGCCTGTTTCTTTCATCTTGTGACAGGACTCTCATTTCTTCCAGTCTTTTTAGCTCATCAATGCCATCTAAAAAGGAGTCTTTTGCATGCCAGATGGTCGAAAATCTAGACCGGTTCCGTCTGCACAGCCGCTTTCTTAATCTGTGGACTTTTTCGCACCATCGGGATGCTACATCCGTATCAGTGGTTGGGAGCGCCCAGCTTTCCATCACCATGTGGTGAAATCCTTGGATTTCTAGCCTAGCCTTCTCAAATATGAACCTTTTTGGTCTTAGAGGTCCCTGTACCCTGGCATCAAGTAGGACCGGGGTGTGATCTGATGTCGGTCTAGGGATAGATTTAGCACTTGCTAATGGGAATTTAGCCTCCCAATCCATCGATATTAGAATTCTGTCCAATTTGGACATGATCGGGGTTTCCTGCATGTTTGACCATGTAAATAGTCTGTCATTGATAGGGATGTCGATTAGTTCTAGTTCCGTGATCACCCTATTGAACTCTTCTATGTGCTTGTCGCTGGAACCTCTTCCCTTGTGCTCAAAAGAAAATCTAGTGATATTGAAGTCCCCCCCGACAATCCAAACTCCCGACCATCATTGTCAAATACCGATAAGCTCTTGCCAGAAGGCGTTACGATCTGTAGCCACGTTCGGCCCATAGATGACAGTGATTGTCTGTACTCAGTTATCAGATCGTCGCTTCAGCCGGATAGTCAGAGAAAACGTTCTGAAGTACTCCTTAGAGCAGGTGAAGATATCCAGGTTGAACCCAATAGCAATCCGCCCCCCCGATGCTCCTGCAGACGGGCGTAGCACCCATTCCTTGATTCCGTTGCCCCCTACTCTTTTGAGTTTAAGCCCATTCGTGAGTTTGGTCTCCTATAACCCCACTACTTCTGCCTTGGAGCTCATAATCACGTCCCTAACCATATCTCTCTTCCTTCTATCCCCCAACCCCCTAACATTCCAGAATAGTGTATTCATTTGGGAATTAAATCAAGGTTGATCGTGGGTGTGTGACGGGGTTTTGTCGAAGCCCGTTCCGATTCCCAACCCCTAATTTTGTTGAGCAGTAGAGCATTACGCTCTCTGTTATAAACTTTTAGGACACATGTTTGAGCAAGGGTAAAAACATCTGAATCTTACATATAATTTAAAATAGATGCTAAAAAACTTTTCGTACCTCCATCATCGAATTTTGTAGCTTTAGCTGCCGCAGCTACCTCCAGATAGTCATCTAGGGACTCCACATGAGCCATCTTAAATAACTGTTGTACCCTGATTCCAACTGTCCTGCCTGACGTACCAGAGCTGTAGGCAGGCGCTGATTCTGGCAAGGTGGATAAGACCATCCCGGGAGAGATGTCTCTCTGTGTGTCCGCCAAATAATCAGTCTCCTTTGACTCCTCTTCTGTGAATGAGAACTCCTTGTCTAAATTTAGTTGCCCTTCCATATCCTCATCGATATCTGCTTGTTCCATAATTGGGGAAGTTTCCATAGCAGACCCCTCTGTGGGCCCGCTACTCGCCCCATGCCGCTGCTCATTGTGACTAACTGTAGTTTCAGAAGGCCCAACAATAGAATAATGCATTTTGGACCCCCTCTTTGGGCCCAATAGCATTATAAATACATCCCCCCATACACTCTTCTCATTTAAATGGGAATCGTTTAATTCTCCCCCTCCTCTGCGATGCAGCATACCGCCCTCCTCGGGTGTCGCGCCTGCCGCTTGCGGTAGTGGGCCACGTGTTGTGCTCTTTGTGGTTGGGTCTGCGGTCGAGACAGATGGCAATGGGAATCAGGTGTTGAAAACAGCCTTATCCCTCCCTTCTCTTTCGTCTTCTTTACCATTACCAAGCTCATCATCTTTATTTCCCTTTTGAGCTTCCTTCTGTTCGAGCACAGAGGTCTCAGCGCCTGTGTCGCTCTTGCTTTAGGCGGATCCATTGCCAACTCCTCTCTCCCTATTCGTCGTGTATCCCACTTTGGCATGGTCTCCTCTCGACCCACTTCCCACTACTACCCACTCTTGCTTTTTTGGGTGTTAACTGCGCAAATCGTCTTGCATGTCGACTTCCAGGTTGCTTTTGCCCTTTTTGCAGACTGTCCCCTTTCTCTGCTCCGCTCGCAGACCCTGCACTTGCTCCTTTGTCGAACGACTCTGCATGTTGTTTTGCAAGTCGACAAGCACGGAGCTTTTGCCTTTTGCAGTGCTAGCGTAGTTTATCTCTCCTCTATGCTCCTGTCGCCTAGCCTCCTCACCAACCCCACCAGCTTCGAGGTGTAAGCTTCCATTTTTGGGTATCTTTTGATTCGCCTTTTGGTGGGTCGCCTCTGCGACTACCAACCTTCCCAAATCTGGAAATGATTGTTGATTTGAATTTCATGAATCTGAGCCGTTGGATCTGTTGGTCGAAGCACTTTCTCGACCACCTCTGATTGGAGACTCCTTCACCGGTACTGATCTCGTCGCCCCTGGCATTCCTTTCCTCTCACCTCTTTGATGAGCTCCCTATGCACTCTCTCGATCTCGTGAGATCCATCGATGGTCATGTCTCCACCTGGTGATACCACCTGCGCATATGAGCAGTTGTCTCTGAGAGCTTTTGCGTGGGTAGGAGACATGATGGCCATTTTCCCTATCTCAGACTCCGTTCGTTTGTCGAGAACGAAGCGAATGAGGTATGAATCCTTGAATGAGTATACTTTGGCAAATCTGGACATCTGTGAGATATCCACCCTCCTGATCAGTATCCTTGCTGATATAATCTCGGAGAGCCTCACCGTCTTCTCGTCGACTTCTTCAACCGATCCAAAGTCGACAACAATCTCTTGTAGCGCCTCTCTTTTACAAAAATGCAATGGGACGTTCAGAATCCATACCCAAAAAAGCTCTCCCTGGGGGAGCTCCGCTCCGAAGCTTGGGGTCCAAGGGACGAACTCCACTGTGAAGTGGCCGAAGTCTACAACCCCCATTCCTGTGACCTCCCTAACCTTCTCTGTGGATGGGAATGAGACCAAGAATTGGAGGTGACACAGTTTCTTTGCGACCCAATCTTTATGTGCCTTCATGGGCCACTTAGCGCTCAGCGCTTGCGTTAGGTGGGTCTCGGAGGGCCTCCCTGATCTCACTTTTGCCACAGCACACCATTGCCGCAGCTAGTGCTCCTCCTTCCTGATGATATCCAAGCTATTGACGAGGCAGATTGGTGTGGGGTGGTCAGGCGATCTTCCTCTAGCCACGGTGTGTTCCTCATCGTTATGGGTCTCGACTACATTGGTGCAGACATATGAAAGATGACCCCACTTCATACACTTGAGGCAACAGACCTCTTTGGTGCAATCCTTACGGTAATGGCCAAGCTCACCACAGTGAAAGCTTGGCACCGGTTTTTGCTTGCCTTTTCTTTCCTTTTTTTGGATATCTTGATGATGAGGGGGGTGGGGATCTGGCTTTGTTCTTACCCTTGCGCATTACTTTTTGCCACTTCTCGGTAGAGTCTCCCACCTCATCTTGATCCACCCTCTCTGTAGTCCCCTCTGGCTCCCCTTTTTGGGCCCAGATGACTATGGATTTGAGAGGGTCAATGGGGTCGACCTATGGTGAGGGTTGTGCCAGTTGGTTTGAAGACGAAGCCAGGGATTTGGTGGGGGGGTGACTGTCTTGGAGGAAAGTTGTGGTTTGTGGGTGCCCTTGGGGGGGGGGGGGGTGGAGAGGTTGAGGTGCGATGTTGGGGATGCTGAGGGAGGTTGTTGGTAGCCGCAATACTGGTATGGCTTCTATGGTGTTATTGTCCCTGTCCTCTGTGATCATACTGATCATTGGGGTATCTGTGGTGCCTCTCTGGTAAGGTAGGTTGCGCATGTTGCCTCTGAGCATGGTAGTGTCTGTCGTCGTGATGTCTCTGCATTGGGGGGGTTCTTTTACGCCCGTAGTGGCCCGTAGGAGGACCCCCTCTATGGGCCCATCCTAATGGCCGCCTGCCATCCCAATGGCGATGATGATATTCGGCTCTGTCCCCCCGTCGATGATGTGCACTCCAGTGTGCCCGCGGGGGGGGGGGGGGGGAGGTAGCCTGTCTGAGCCTAAGGGAATCCCCCTCGGGGGGGGGGGGTTCAGGGGTGGGTTTGGCTGAGGGACAGGGGTTGCCATCGGTTGAGGAGGAGGCGGAGGGGTTTCAGTAGTCGAAGGGGGGGGGGTGGGGTGACGGTAGTGTGTCGTGCCCTCTCACTGGGCCCGACCCCACTGAGCTCTAACTCCGATAGCATCGCGGAGTGAAGCTTGAAGGTCCGAAGGTTGAGAAGGTTGCGATAGAAGGAGGCGAAAGTGCTGCAAAAGTAAAGGTGAGTTTCTTGAGAAGGAGGTGGGAGGCTTAGGAGAAGAAGATAGTCGGAGAACAGGGGAAACAGGTTAGGGGGAGGGCCAGAGAAGGTGCTGCAAAAGTTAGGGTTAGTTTGTTGCAAACAGCAACTCTCCCATTAAAATAGTAGAGATATAATGTACGTGCGATGCACGTATAAAAATTAAAGTCATCAAATTAAATGAATATATATCAAATAAGAAAAAAAATTAGTTTATATTTGAATGTTTTGATTTGGGCTACATGTGCGGTGCACATTTATATTTGTTGGATATAGTTTGGACGTGTATTATACGTGTTTATATAGTTACAAAGTTAGACTTTGTTTGTTACAAACCCAACTCTCCCATTAAAATAGTAGAGATTATAGATTATAGATAGACTAGGTTTGCCCGTTGACACGTGCCTACGGCATGTCTTCGGAACGGTGCACCTTGTTCGATCATATAAAATAGTTTTGGAGGTCCAGCAAATTAATTGAAGTAGCAAACATATTATATGAGAAACTTCTGGGGGTCCAGCAAAAAACATATTATATGATTTTTTTGATTTTTTTTGAATTATTTTAAAAGTTTTTTAATTTTAAATTTTTTTAGTTTTAAATTTTTAATTTTTTAAAAATTTTAAAATATTTTATTTTCTTAATTTTTTGAATAGAAGAGGGAGGAATAGAGACAGAGAAAAAATAAATAAATAAATATAGAAGTTGTTTTGGGTGGGGGATTTGAATTTGGGTTTTGGGGGAAAACTTTGGGGGGGGGGGGGGGGAATATGTTTTGTGAGGTTAGATCTGGGCCTTTGATTTTTGGGAAAATTGAAGGAGAGCCACTCGATAGCTTTCTTTGTGTTTTATTATATAGATGGATAGATAGATAGATAGATAATAGTTTACACATGTGATGCACATTTAATATATTAAAAAAAAATTAAAGTAAAAAATCTGACGTAGTGAGAACTCGAACCTGAGATCTCCTTCATATTAGTTATGCACGTGCAATGCATGCGTTGATGGATTTACCAATAACATTAAGGCCTTCTCCCATTATAATATTAAAGATTTTTATGGAAAAGTGTATACCAACTCATTAATTAATTCAAAATTAAATTCCAGCTAAAAGCATCTGTATTGTTGGCTATTTAGCCAAAAATGGAAAATTTTGCTTTAAGGGGTCTTACCGCGGCTGCTGGCACAGAGTTAGCCGATGCTTATTCCTCAGATACCCTTCAAGTATCGGTTTGAGGAACCAAGGCCTAGCTATTTTGCCAAAATTTGGCTTTTGGAGAACAGTAGCGAGCTTTATTTGGCAGACGATTTGGCTAAATGGAAAAAATAGACCGACGAAACATTATTTTCCGTTTGTGCATCGGATGGTGTATAATTTATTGTCTTAAAAATTTTTTTTATTAATAAAATAATCGGACAGGAAATTATACACCGTCCCAAAAATATTTTTATTAATAAAATAATCAGACGGGAATTTATACACCATCCCAAAATTTTTTTTTTTACAACGTCGGACGGGAGATAATTTCCTGTCCGAAAACTTTTTCCCAAATTTTTTTGGAACGGTAGATAATCTACCGTCCCACTCATTTTCTTTTACAAATATTTCTTAAAAGAGAAATGATCTGTCTGTGTGATAAATGTGGGGAATTTTTTGATTTTTTTTTATATTTGAAAATGTCACTATCATTGAATGAGACAATTTTTTTAAGGATTTTTTTTTGAACATTGGATGGGAAATAATTTACCGTCCCTTCCATTAAGATTTCGAAAAGTCAAATTTTGGCTAACAACGACTACAGACGAAAGCCATTTTTGTTATTGCTATTTACCAAATATGCAAAATTTGGCTTTAAACGACTACAGATGCTCTAAGTGACCTTAGTCAACATAATTTTATTGAAAAGTGTATACCAACTCATTAATTAATTCAAAATTAATTGCTAGCTATGTGACCTTTCGTAAATAACAAACAGGTAAAGACTCTGCACACGAGTTTTACTCTACACGTTCGAGTAACAAAATCTCCACTATAATTCATGATTTTCCAGTAATACAGGTAAACACTGAGCCATAGGGGTGGGCATCGGTCGGTATCCGACCTAATATGGATCATCCACCACCGGTCAAAAAAATATCGGTTTTATAATTTTTTCATGCGTAACCAATCCGAGCCTTAATTGGATCGGTTTCCATCCAAGCCAATTAAGCTCGGTTTGGAATGAATTGGATGGTCGGTTTTGCGTGTTACTTTTCACCTCCAACATCATTCACCATTTCGATGAAATTTAAAAGATCAACTTCAATTAATCTTAAGAAATAACCTGCTAACAATCTGTTAATTGTTGTTCATAAATAAATTTAAAATGAAGATTCATAAAACCACAAGTTGCTAATGAATTTTACACTAACTGTTTGAGATGGTTACAATTAAATGGGTGAGATACACTGCTTTTTCACCTGCATACTTATGCAATCTTATTTTATTCTATACAAGGAACATAAAAAATCGTAGCTAATTGAATTTCAGGTAAAATAAAAAATGATTTAGAAAATAATTTCTGCTTGACTTGATTAAAGTAACTACTAAATGTTACATCAACTTTATGATTCTATTAAGCTATGTCACATTGTAAATCAAGCATTGCTCAACAACATAACACATGAATATGGAGAATCAAAATATAGGTAGAATTACTCGGTTTGGATTAAAGAAATTAAAGGAGATTGTTTGTATCTCCAAGAAAATGAGAAATGACTATTTTTATATTCAAAAAATTAAAGGTCAATTAGACTTTTTATGGACTAATGCTGATATGGCTAAAAATATGATTAAATCGGAATCGTTCAAATCAGGAACGAATCTTAAAGCTCTCAAGGGTAAAACAGTAATTTCGCCTACAAACGGATCCGAATGGGGAACGGGATCTTTCTTCAAAGCCCCAAAGCCCAAAAATGGATTTGTCCATCTGGGTATGGGTAGCAACTCGTTGCAAACCAACCCAGATGGATAAAGAGGGATTCAAATTCGTGATTATCTCTAAGAGGCGGTTTAAACCACCTCTTATCATGAAACGAGTTTAACCTCTCCATCTTATCTATAAACATCCGGAAGTAAAAATTTATCCCTATCTCGAAACTGGTTTCGAAGGCGACTATAAATACCCCTCTCCTTCCACCGTGACAAGGTAATCTATCTTTTTCTACCTAAAGCTCTTTCTTAATCTTTTTGATTACTGACAAGAGCGTTGGAGGGTTCGTCGCCGGGATCCATCCCGGTGTATCGAACTTTGTGCAGGTTCGCGGCAGCAGCGAGAAACAAGTCAATGCGGTGGTGAAGGTCAACAGGTTTGCTTTATTATTTTCTTCAAGAATCCACAAATTCATTTGTTTGCTCCCACACCAGAAATCAGTAGCAATAAATGCAGAGAGGTACGGTCGGTTCGATTTCATCGGTTATTTGAAAGCCCCATCCAACAACCAAACCGGTCCATTGGTTATTGAAGATCAAGAACCGGCCAACCCAAACCCCCAATTGGTTCAGTTAAAAACTTGTCGGTTCGGGTTGGATTGGTTCGGATTGGTCAGTTTGGATAATAGTTTTCCACCTTACTGAGCCATACCAGCTCGCAACGAAGTAAAACTAGGGGCAACGAGTGGACCGAGTGACCCACCTAGCCCGCACCCCGACCCAGACTGCAAGCAATCGGGCCAGGCTGGGCCTAGCCCATCGATGAAGAAGTGGTCCACTTTGGTCTACAAATGATGGATTTAGCCTGGTTAAGCCTGGCCCGCCATCGATTCGAAAATGGACCAGCCCGTTGCGGGTAAGGGTGGCAATTGGCCCGAACCTGGTCAGGGGCCACGTACGTCCGACCTAATAATTTGTAACACCCCGAATTCCAAAAAAAGACTGAATTCGAAGTTCCACATGATCTTTACACTTCTCTTCGTACAATTTTACAAGAAAATTTAAACCTTCCTTACATCAGAGTTACAACTTGAATTACATTTAAACAGCGGAAGTCATTTACAATAATTACATGAATAAAAAGTACAACACTTAAGACATTCTTTAAGCAGCTTGCATACTTAATCTTATCAATCTCTTTATCCTGCATAGAAACTGTGGGCTCGTTAGTTTATTCAACTGATGCAAGGATATAAAACATCAAATTTCTCCTACTTAGAAAGCACAAACTTGTCACAAGCAAAACTACGGGGACTATCCTATAGATGTCGTGTTGTGTTGTGCAATTAGTCCTTAATGCAGTTATTATGTTATATGACACTAATGCACACTTGTTCGGATTCTATGCATCCCATACTACATAGGTTCGAGGGCAAGCCCTTAATCGTACTTCATCTTATAAGGTTCAATCCTTCGCCATGACTTAAACTACTACGGTAACTATGGTAAGTATCCTAGATGTTCTATGATCTACGAGCCCATGTCCAGGTACTCTGGAGGGGAATCCCACGCACTGACATGGCGCATCAAGCAGGCAGACTATAGACAATTCAACCTTCGCCATGGAACAATGGCACCACCTGTAATCACCAAACACTCCACAAACGTCGCCACCGGGACGATAATTCTGGAGTAGTGCTCACGGCATGTCATGAGACATCAAGCAGGCAGTCTGTGAATCACTCTCACACTGCCAATCCGATATCCCTCATACTCGTGTTTTTCTTTCACTTTCGTCACATCACTACTATGTATCTAAATCCTTAGTTTATTTGAATCACGAATAAAATCAACCCCTAGAGTTAGCTCTTTCCTCTATATCGGTCTTAATCAACAACTTGACCATCTTGGTCTTTCATCTCAATAATTTATCTCAATAATTATAACTCATTCAATTTGCCGTTAATAGGACTTATCTACCCTCTAGTTCAAAATCTCATATCATGTTCATTAATTTAGTATTCACACTCACCAATAATTTCATAAGTCACCATGATTTTCTTCATTTCAATTCTTGTATTACTTTTCACAACAATGCGACAAGGTAGTTTCATTTCACAATTTCTCAAATTACAAATTTAATCCCATAATCTCATGCATTCACAAGTCTAGAAATCTCATTTAGTTAACCTAAACAAGTTATTCACATTTGCATTAAGCCATGAATTTTCGAAATAATTTTCCATAATTTTCCATAAAGAAGAGAATGCATATTGTTTAACTTATCACATAAAACACACTTATAATCCCTTTAATCTTGATCTATAATTTTATAAATCCATAGAAATTTTCTGAACAAGTCCAAATTAATCTCTGGATTTTAATATAATTTTTATAAATTAATTTCACAAAAGAACCATTAAAAAATATTATTTTTTCCCAAAAATAAAAAAAAACAAAACCTTGGCCGAAGCTAGGTTTCGAACCCGCACCAACAGTAGCAGCATGCGCTACAGTAACGTTACTATGGCGCAGCAGCTGACCAAAAGGGACAGAGCGCCCATACGTCACAAAGAGGGTATAAATCCTCTTATACTCAGTGTCTCGGAATTGGGTTATTTTCAACAACAAAAATAAAGAGTGTATGCTAAGATTTGAACCCATGACCTCCTACTACAGTGTCGTTTTTAATTTACACCCACTGGCCAGAAGGGACAGAGTGACTCACCCGTAGAGAAATAATTCAAATTGGTTTTGTTCAAGACTGTAACTATTCTAGTATGTTAAAGAAACTCATTTCTTCAAAAAATGTAATTTGTTCTTCATTAAACTAAATAGTTTCCTGATTCAAAATAACCAGTAATTTGGGGGTTTTTAAAGCCATTAAATTCTCATTTCTCATATAGAGTACATCTCTTTTTATTCCTACAATTGTACATGAAAAATCACTTAATGTTCTATTAACAAATTTCTTTTTCAAGGGACATTTTTCTTGAGTTCTTTCAATCATAAAGTAGTTCTTCTTAATTAGACTAAAGAGTTTTTCTTATTTCTTTTTTATTAACACACAAATGGATGACCTCTTAAATTTGGCCTAAATAATAAAATGTTCATTTCTCTCAACAATTAACATACAACTATAGGATTATTTAGCATCAATCACACCAATTGTCATGTCCCGCTTCCCAAAAAGAATACGGAATACGGATACGCGACAAAAGCCCAGCGAATGATTTTATCGTCCATAAGCTGTTCAAGAATTTTTACAACATCTCACAAGAATAATCAGAGTCGGAAGCAAAAGAATCAACCAACATGCACATATGAACCAAAATACCAACAAGAATTCTTAAAACCAAATACATTAATCTCATATAGTCATGATCTGAATAAGTCAATAAAATTCTGGGTCGCATTGCCCAAATAAAAGAATAATCCAAGTATCAAAAATACAATATTGTTCAAACTACTACAAAAATAATAATAACAAGATCCAGCACTAATACTTCATGTCACTAATACCATCTGGAACCTGTTCTCCAAAATCTGCAATTCAACAATTGCAAGGAAGAGGAAAAGAGAAAACAAGTATCCGTCAATTGCAAGTTATGGGCCGCTTGTAATGCAGAATACAAGTACATGGGAAAAACTAACTAATAGTATGGAATAAGCATGATGTCAAAATAAATAACTAGCATGGCAAAGTGAACAAGTTTAAATGGCATGAATCAAGTGCAAAGTAATCAAGTATCATGTAAACATGCATCAAGTGTCAAGTATCATGTAATTATGTATCAAGTGTCATATTTCAAGTCTCATGTCAACAAGTCTCATGTATCATGTACTTAAGTGTGAAGCAAGTATGTATCATGTTCAAGTATATGTTCAAGTTTCATGTATCAAGTCTTGTAGTGATAACTATTTAGGGAGCACTTCATGCAGCCCACCTTACATGGTTGCTACAACAAATAATTTTGCTTTAGATTTCATAGTGGACCATAAAGGGTAGAGTACTCAGCGACAAGTATCAAGTAAATAAGTATCAAGCATGAGTCACGTAATCGTGAACACGTGGCAACAAGTAGTATCAAGCACGAGTCACGTAATCGTGATCACGTGGCAATAAGTAAATCAAGCACGAGTCACGTAATCGTAAACACGTGGCAACAATTAGTATTAAGCACGAGTCACATAATCGTGAACACATGACAACAAGTAGTATCAAGCATGAATCATGTAATCATGAAACATAGCAGCAAGTAATATCAAGCATGAATCATGTAGTCATGAAACATGACAATAAGAAATATCAAGCATGAATGTAGTCATGAAACATGGCAACAAGTAATGGGAAACACGGGCCCCCTTACGAGTACACGTTTCTGAATTATCCACTATTCGATCTTTCCCTTAAACTCCGACTTGATTATTTATTATTATTGTCAAACAAGCATGTATGTGTTACGAAACAAACAAGTATATCATGGTATAAACAAGTAACAAGTTCAGGTTGCAAGATAAACATGTGTGGATGAAAGGTATCACACAACAGAACAAAATAACAAAATTTCTAGTTCAGGACAACAAGATCATACTGCAGTAAAACTGAGATTTCCAGTGTTACAAACATGCAAATATGAATTCGTCGAAACGTCTAGAAAATAGACTCCCAACCGAATCCAGCGAATATAAATAAGTAATATAGTATTTCACAACAACATAACTCAAAACTGATTTGAATCCAGAAAATAGGTTCAGCCAGAAATCAGGAAAACGAATTCACAGTCAGTAAAACAACATCAACACTCATTAAATAAATCCACGATAAATCTGAGGTATTCCCCTATATGTCCAATATCAAAATATAAAGTTTCATAATTTTTCAGTAAAATTAGTTTAGCCAACAAAAATCAGAAAACATCAAGAAACGATAGTTTGGCAAATCCGAAATTCCCAACATTGCTGTACGAAAACTATAACATCTCGCAAACCGTGAAACGAAATCCAAATCTGACAAAGGGAGAAAAAAATAGAAAAAATAATCTAACTTTCATATCTAACAAATATTTTTTCATACAGTAAAAGGAATCAGGGTGAAAATAAGATTCTTTACAAAACAGCAAGTAAAATACAGTAAGTACAGTCTTTATAAACAAGCATGAAACAGCATCTAAAACTCATCAATAAAATTAACCAAAATTCTGGGTAATCCCTAATTAGATATAGAAACACTGACCAAAATATCAGATCAAAATATTATGCTAAGCACTAGTATTAAAATAATTTAGTCATCAAAATCATCAAGAAACGAAATCATGAAACGAATTACACCTCTGTAGTAAAACAGTCATATCTCATACATGCGAAAATGAAATCGAGAAAGGTTAGAGGGGTTGGAAAGAAGAAGAATTTCTCTAAAAATCATGTTTTATACTGAAATTAATATACTGACCTTAATATGATCTAAATTACTGATCAAGACAGATCATCGACAAAACACAAAATTTCCTAAAAAACCAAAATCAATATAGATTCAACGAAACTTGATCCAAATACAACCAAACATGAAATTGAGTCTACCAGGTGTCCAAACATCGTGAAATAGGGTAATTAACATATCTAAAACAAATCTATCACATGGTTCTCAACAAATAACCAAATTCTCACAAGAAGTCTCACATACATGATCAAATCAAGAACGGGCAAAACCTAAGTTAATTCATGTAAAATTTGTGTTGTGAGGCAACTATGGTCAATAGCACTATAGAGACAATATCAACAAGGGGTCTCACACACGAATTGTCCCTAGAATCCAACTACACTACAAACAGAATTTATGACTTGTATCATACAAAGGAATTTGAGTATAAGTTACTTGCCTGAGAGACGACAAGAACGACACCAAGAAAGAATAACGAAAATGGATTCCAGGGCACGAACACAACGAACGGATCATGAACACAAGGAACAATAGATCACAAACATGATCGGACGACTGAGATCAAAAGATGAAGATATCAAGGCGATCGGATCAGATCGAACGACTCTGATCAAAGATCAAGATCAAGATCAAGATGTGATCAGTATCTTGATGATGATGATGATGTTGATGATCGGATCCGAACGGCCACCAATCAAAGTGATCAAAGAACTCCATGATGATGATGATCATGATGATCGACGGCCCACATTCAAAACCATCAATACCCAACAGCAAAATAGAGCACGGGGGGAAAAGCTCTGCGACTGAAGGGATGATGGCGGCACAGGGGCGGCACGACAGCGGGGGTCGGCACAGTAGTGAGGGCAGCACAACTAGCTGCGCTGGAAAGAGAGAACAGCGCTACAGCAGCTGCTAGCGACTGGGCGCAAGGCACTGGTTGTGGCTGACAAGGAGGGGCACGGAGAAGGAAGGGACCAGGGGCACTGTGTCATGGAGGCAGGTGACAGGGTGGTGCGAGGGTGGCAGCAGTCGCAGGGCGGTCGATGCTATGGTCGACTGAAGCTGGCATCACAAATGCAACGGGTGGCACTGCTCGCCTGGGTCGCAACTCAGAGAGGAGGACACCTGGGCGGCACAGGGATGGAGAGGTAGGCAGCAGGGTGGAGCGTCGAGGGGATAGGCCGGGGCCGACAACGATGCTGGGCTACTACAGGATCATCATGGAGGAGCGCGACGCAAGAGGGGAAGAAAGGCAAAGGGTGGAAAATGGGAGAGAGAGCAGGAGGGGAGGTTGAGGAGGTCCTGGGAGGTGCAGGAGGCATGACCGAGGGGGAGGAGAGGTGAATGGGGAGAGGGAAGGTGAACAGGCGGCTAGGTAGGGAGTACTGATGGGTTATAAACAGAGTAATATATATAGGGATATATTAGGGTTAGGTGTATGTGGGTATTGGGTTTCCGGGTTTATAGGCTTGGGGTGAACGGGTAATGGGAAACAGGGTCTGGGTAATGGGTTTAGTAATAGGGTAATGGGTTTATGGGTGTTAACAGGGTTTGGGGTTTGGGTAATTGGGTTTGGAATAAATGGGTTTTGGGTTTATTGGGGTATAAAAAAAATACAATACGAAAACATAAAATAACCAATAAAATATAATTTATAAAATAATGTAATTTACATTACAATATAGACTTTATTTAAAATAAATACAAATATAATTAGTAAATAAAAGTGTATTTTAATAACCAGTTCAAAATATCAATAAGAACACTAACACTAATAACAATAATAATAATAAGAGTAATAATAATAAAATAAGAATTGTGTTACAATATAAAAATCATGGAAATAGTTACAAATAAAATTATTGATTGAAAACAGATTTTAATAGGATATCCAAGAGTACAATTTGACAAAAGAATTTGAAAACCGAAAAAAATAATTTGTGAAAATTTTTAAATACAGAAAATACACAAAAAATACGTTCTTGGGAAAATAGGGGTTACACTAATCATAAATATGCATAATTTACTAACCAATCTTATTTTAATAATGTAGAGATTCTCACAATTAGCATTTTCCACATAAATACATTTCTCAAAATTGCACTTTTCCCATGAACACAAATATTTTGACATGGAGAAACATTTATTCTAATTTAGCATGCTTGATTAATATCCAAATATCACAACAACAAATATAACATTCAATTAATTTCACTTATTCATTTCATGCAATTTCACATATGTTCCATTTTCACCTTAATCATGGTATTATCAAAGAGCAATATTTTCACCATTTATTCTAGCATGATTAGCACACAACCTAGCATGATACTACTTAGAAGTTAGAGAAAATTGCCCACCTTATTGGAGAGAAAACGAAATGAACTCCTAAGAACTCCTAGATTGATCAAAAGAGGTCTTCTCCTCCTAGTTTAAGCCACCACAAGTCGTCTCCTCCTAGCCTTGAAGCAAACACGAGCCTCCCTTGCTCCTTGAAGAAAAACCAGCCACCAATGGGAATGAAGAACACACAAACACAACTCTCACTCTTTTGAACTCACTAAACTCTCAATATTTTACCCTCTAATTGTATTTCTTTATCCTTCTCTTTTGATATAGATTAGGTGTGAGTATACTAATGTGGGGGGGTATTTATACAAATTTTTTAGTGGATTGAATGGCTAGGATTAGATCAAATAGTTAGGGATTAAGGGCTAGGATTAGTTTGGGAGTTGTCATGACCACCCATGAATGAGATAACCACCTCACCACCACTCCCATTCTCCCTATCCACTCATGCACAATCCAGCCTCACTCCAGCGTGTGCTTTGCACACTCTAGTTCATGCACGTGCTACCCTAGTGTCCCACACTTACAAGTTGTACATGTTAGTCTAATTAATTGTCTATTATTTGAGTCTAATTAATTGTCTATTATTTGAGTCTACAAGTTAGGCTAAACAAAGAAGAATTAAATTACATGGGCTCACCAATGGGCCAAGAGACTATGGGCTCTACTAATTTAGTTAATTAATTAACTAATGTTGGCTACAAAGAGACAAATTAGGCTTAGGATTAAATTAGGCTTTCTAAAAAGAGAATAAATGGGGATGACTAGTTTATGAAATATTTTTAGATAAATGCAAGCATAAATTTTCACGCGCACAACACGTAAAATGAAACAACTCCAAATATAAATAAGATTTGAAAATCTAGGGTGTTACAGCACTCACTCCTTAGAATAGTTCCGTTCTCGGAACTACACATAAAGAGTGAGAAAACAAAAATACAACAAGAAGAAAAAAAAGAAAAGAAGATACAAATCAAACAAAGAGCTCAGGATGATCCTTCATCATCCTCTCCTCAGACTCCCAAGTAACCTCTTCAACCAACTGGTTTCTCCAGACTACTTTGACCATCGGTATTGTCTTGTTCCTCAAGACTTTCTCCACTTTCTCCCGACGATCGACAATTTCAACCGGAAGCTCAATGTAACTCAAATCCAACTACAAACCCTCCGGCACTTCGGGCAAATGATGACTCGGGTCTGAAATGTAACCTCTTAGCATAGACACGTGGAAAACATTATGCACCTGAGACAACTCTTCTGACAACTCCAACCGGTAAGCAGTTTTCCTAATCCGCTTCAATATCTTATACAGGCATATGAACCTCGGGGCTAACTTCCTATTCTTGCCAAATCGGATCACGCCTTTGCTAGGTGAAACCTTCAAAAAGACAAAGTCACCAACCTCAAACTCAAGGTCCCTCCTCCGGTTGTCTGCATAGCTCTTCTGCCTACTCTGAGCATCCACCAACCTCTTCCTGATCAGATCGATCTTTTCAGATGTCTGCTGCACGATCTCAGGCCCAAACATCTGCCTCTCCCCAACTCTAAACCAACAAACAGGTGTTCTGCACTTCCTGCCATACAGAGCTTCGTACGGCGCCATCCCGATACTAGTCTGAAAATTATTGTTGTTGGCAAACTCCACCAGAGCTAAGTGCCTTTCCCAACTGCCTCCAAAGTCTAGTATACAACATCGAAGCATGTCCTCAAGAATGTGGTTGACTCTTTCGGTCTGTCCATCGATCCGTGGATGAAAAGCAGTGCTGAAATCCATCTTGGTACCCAGAGCTATCTGAAGACTCTTCCAGAAATGTGAAGTGAACCTCGCATCTCAATCAGACATAATGGTTAACGGAACACCATGAAGCCTGATGATTTCACCAACATACAGCTCAGCCAACTTGTCCATCGAAGTAGTGAGTTTCATCGCCAAGAAGTGAGCGGACTTGGTTAGTCGATTGACTATGACCAAAATCGCATCATTGTCCTTTGAACTCTTGGGCAAACTCATGATGAAATCCATACTGATGTTATCCCACTTCCATTCCGGAATAGGTAATGGTTGCAATAGACCTCCGGATTTCTGATTCTCAGGCTTTGACCTGTTGATAGATCTCACACTTCACCACAAATTCGGCCACATCCCGCTTCAAACTTGAACACCAAAAGTGTTGCTTAATGTCCATATACATCTTAGTACTCCCAAGATGTACAGACAGAAGAGTAGCATGTGCCTCCTGAAGAATGCTCTCTCGTAATTCTGCTTGATTCGTAACACACAGCCTCTCTCCGAACCACAATACCTCATCCCTGATCTGGAACTTTGACAACTTGCCAGCACCAACCTGCTCCTTCATATTCTGAATCTCTGCATCTTCCTTCTGACTTGCGATAATCCTTTCATTCAGCATTGGTTGAAGTCTCAACTGAGCTAAAGACGATCGCAAGCCTTGCAGAACGACTTCAATACCAGCCTGATCCAATTCCTCTGCAAGCTACCTCTGAGTTGTAATCGAACTAGCTAGACTGCTCTTGCAGCTAAGTGCATCAGTAACAACATTAGCCTTCCCAGGATGGTACTTAATCTCCGGACATATGTCCTCAAGCACCTCCAACCATCTCCTTTGCCTCAGATTCAGATCCTTCTGTTGGTAGATGTACTTCAAGCTTTTTTGGTCTGTGTACATGTTCAGCTTCTCACCATACACGTAATGTCTCCATTGCTTCAAGGCGAAGATAATCGCAGCCAACTCCAGATCATGAGTCGAATAATTCTTCTCATGCAGTCTTAGTTGCCTAGACCCATAAGCGAACACTTTCCCTTCTTGCATTAAGGCACAACCAAGCCCACGATGTGAAGCATCGCTGTAGACATCATACTCAACACCTGCTCTAGGCAAAGCTAAAATGGGCATAGTAGTCAGACTCTCTTTCAACTCTTGAAGGCTTGCCTCGCACTGCTCAGTCCATTTGAAATTCACATTCTTCTTGGTCAGACTAGTGAGCGTGGCTATCTGAGCATAGCCCTGAATGAACCTCCTGTAATATCCAGTTAGTCTAAGAAAACTCCTGATTTCCTTCACTGTAGTTGGCCTTGCCCAATCCTTCACTGCCTCTATCTTCTGCAGATCAGTTGCCACTTCCTCCTTAGAAAGGATGTGACCTAGGAATGCCACCTCAAATTTCCAAAAATTGCACTTGGATAACTTGGCATACAACCCATGCTCCTGAAGCTTCCTCAAAACTACTACCAGATGCTCCGTGTGCTCCTCCTCCGACTTGGACTACACAAGAATATCGTCGATAAATACCATGACGAAAGAATCAATAAACTGCCTCATAACTCTGTTCATCATATCGATAAAAATTGCAGGTGCATTCGTCACTTCAAACGGCATAACTAAGAATTCGTAATGCCCGTATCGAGTTCTGAATGCAGTCTTATGCACATCTTCAGCTTTCACTCGAACTTGATGATATCCTGATCAGAGATCTATTTTGGAGAAAACAGCTACTCCTTGTAGACGATAGAACAAGTCATCAATTCTTGGAATATGATACTTGTTCTGAACAGTGACCTTATTCAGCTCCCGGTAATCGACGCACATCCTCATCGAATCATCTTTCTTCTTTACCAACAGCACCGGTGCTCCCCAAGGTGACGTACTCGGTTGAATAAAGCCTTTCTCCGTTAGTTCCTCAATCTGCTATTCGATCTCATCTTGCTCCACAGGTGCCATCCTATACGGTGCCTTGGAAATAGGTGCACTCCCTGGCTGAATAGTGATGCTGAATTCTACATCACGATGCGGGGGTAACCCAGGAAAATCTTCCAAGAATACCGTCGGATAATCCTGAACCACTGGAATTTGCTGCACCTCTACAGGAATCCTCTTCTTCTCGCTGATAGCAGCAACCAAGCCTGAATATCTCCTCTTTCCTTGGAAAGTGACTTCATGTCCACCTGGAGCCTTCACTGTTACTTCCTTGGTCTTGCATTCGATGCTTGCACTGTACACCGACATCTAATCAATGTCAATGATAATATCGACACCCAAGATATTCAGTTCGATCAGATCAATCTTGAAAATTCTATCTCCAATCAAGACATCGCAGTCCGCATACCAATCAGTGGTTAAAGTTTTCCCTGATGGAGTAAATACTGCTAAAACCTTGCCTTGAAAGACTTTCGGTTCGACTCCTAAAACTTTAGCAAACTTAGGTGACACAAAAGTGTGAGAGGACTCAGTATCGAACAAAACAACAGCTTTCTTTCCATTCAAATAAAGTTCTCCTGTTTCATAAAACACACGTTACATAACAGTTCACTATAAAAGCGGGAAAAAGAAGCAACAGAAAACACTCTTAAACATTCTCCCTCGTACCAGTGATGACATGATCGACCTCATCAATGCCAGCTTCACTTAAGGCAAATACTCGCCCCTGCTGGTACGACTTCTTCCCGGTCTGCTGAGTTGGTCCCTTATGGACGACATCTTGCAGCTTAGGACACTGGAATCGGACGTGATCTGTCTCCCCACAGTTGTAACAAGTCACCATAGGAGGTCTCACCCATGCATTCCCGGGTCTCCCTACCACACTGATCGTGTTCGCCCCACTCGATTTGAACCTTTGGGCCGGCGGCTGTCCCCTGATATTTTCAGCAACTGCGGGCCTCTTCCCCACATTCCAGTTATTCCTCCTATTCTAAACATCTAAATAGTGTGGAACTGCTCCATGTCCGCCTCCGTGGCCGCAGCTCGTTTGACCAACTTGTCAAACCTTCTGATACCGAGGGGTATCATCAGGGATTTCAAACTTGGCCTTAAACCATGCTTGAACTTTCGAGCCTTCTTTGACGTGTCCATCACCAAATCGGGAGCATCCTCGAGATCGGATTGAACCTCATCTCATACTCTCTAACTGACATGCCGCCCTACTGCAGCGCCAGAAATTCCATGGCTTTCTACTTCTGGACGTCTGATGGAAAATAATGACTGTAAAATTCCCCCAAGAATTCCTCACAGCCAAGGACAGTATCTCCCATCGTCTGCTTCATCGACTGCCACCAAACAGCCGCATCCTTCTCGAACTACAACACTGCTAACTTCACCTTGCTGCCCTCCGGAGTCTCCAAGACTTCGAAGATAGTCTCGATCTGTCGGATCCAATTGTCAACCGCGTCAAGGTCTGACTTTCCCTCAAATACCGGTGGTTTCATCCGTTTGAATGATTCCACGAGTTTGATTGCTTCGGGTACTGGATTTACAGGCCCTCTTCCTTGGTTCTGATTCATGGCAGCGGCATTGTGTGTCTGATAGACCCTCGCTAATCCGTTTCCAAGTCCTGACCTTCTCCATTTCGAGCTCCTCTTCTAGCCATATTCTGATGCAAAATATCCATTAAATTCGAAGTAGAAAATATGAATTTAAATCAAATTTTCATTTCATTGAATTTCAAACTTTATACATTCGAATTTAAAACATTTTTGACATCAAACGAAAGCAATAAGATGATTCAACAGTCTAGTTCCTACGGTTCCTCTTGGCTTCACGAAGCTCTTCCCGTAGTTCTTCCACTTCCTCCTTCAGTACACCATACATGTTTTTCCTCTTCTCGAGTTCCCAAACACGATGACTGAGCGTGGCAATGCTCTCCTTGCACTTTGTATACTGCGCCTGCAATAGCTCTGGCTCTCTCCCTCTGAGTCTCAACCACCTCTGAAGAGACATAATGAGACTACTCGGAACTGGTTCTTCCTCGTCGGAGGAATCATCAGATGAATCCGGAGGTGGAGTGATCTCTCTGGACTCAGGCCATTCCTCTTCAAATTCTTCAGGATCTTCTTCGTCTGAATCAGCTTGTCCGGGGTAAAAATCCTCCTCAACTATGTGCCAATCGTCACCTCCAGCTGGGTCGAAGTGGTCCGCCATCTTAAAGGAAGGAGAAGAAGAAGCATAAATCATAGAGCAACACAAATGTAAGTGACTTATATTTAAATATGTAGACTCAACACACGCTCTAATGTCCACTTCTAGGGTGTCGTTCCTTATAAATTTGTACTACTTGGAAGCGTGACTCTGATACCACTCTGTAACACCCCGAATTCTAAAACAGACTGAATTCGAAGTTCCACAGGATCTTCACACTTCTCTGCGTACAATTTTACAAGGAAATTTAAACTTTCATTACATTAGAGTTACAACTTGAATTACATTTAAATAGCGGAAGTCATTTACAATAATTGCATGAATAAAAAGTACAACACTTGAAACATTCTTTAAGCAGCTTGCATACTTAATCTTGTCAATCTCTTTATCCTGCATCGAAACTATGGGCTCGTCAGTTCATTCAACTGACACAAGGATATAAAATATCAATTTTCTCCTACTTAGAAAGCACACAATTTTCATAAGCAAAACTACGGGGACTATTCTATAGATATCGTGTTGTATTGTGCACTTAGTCCTTAATGCAGTTGTTATGTTATATGACACAAATGCGCACTTATTCGGATTCTATGCATCCCATACTACATAGGTTTAAGGGCAAGTCCTTAATCGTACTTCATCTTATAGGGTTCAATCCCTCGCCATGACTTAAACTACTACGATAACTACAGTGCGTATCTTAGATGTTCTATGATCTACGAGCCCATGTCCAGGCAGTCTGGAAGGGAATCCCACGCACTGACATGACGCATCAAGCAGGCAGACAATGGACAATTCAACCTCCTCTATGGAACGATGGCACCACCCGTAGTCACCAAACACACCACAAGCGTCGCCACCGGGATGATAATACCAGAGTAGTGCTCACGTCATGTCATGACGCATGAAGCAGGCAGTCTGTGAATCACTCTCACACTGCCAATCTGATGGCCCTCATACTCGTGTTTTTCTCTCACTATCGTCACATCACCACTATGTATCTAAATCCTTAGTTTATTTGAATTATGAATAAAATCAACTCCTAGAGTTAGCTCTTTTCTCTATACCGATCTTAATCAACAACTTGACCATCTTGGTCTTTCATTTCAATAATTTATCTCAATAATTATAACTCATTCAATTTGCCGGTAATAGGATTTAGCTACCCTCTAGTTCAAAATCTCATATCATGTTCATTAATTGAGTGTTCACACTCATCAATAATTTCATAAATCATCATGATTTTCTTCATTTCAATTCTTGCATTACTTTTCACAAAAATGAGACAAGGTAGTTTCATTTCACAATTTCTCAAATTACAAATTTAATCCCTTAATCTCTTGCATTCACAAGTCTAGAAATCTCATTTAGTTAACCTAAACAAGTTATTCACATTTGCATTAAGCCATGAATTCTCAAAATAAATTATCATAATTTTTCCTAAAGAAGAGAATGCATATTGTTTAAGTTATCACATAAAACACACTTATAATCCCTTTAATCTTGATCTATAATTTTATCAATCCATAGAAATTTTCTAGACAAGTCCAAATTAATCTCTGGATAAATTAATATAACTTTTATAAATTAATTTCACAAAGGAACCATTCAAAAATATTATTTTTTTCCCAAAAAAAACAAAAACAAAACCTTGCCTGAAGCCAAGTTTCGAACCCGCACCAGCAGCAGCAGCATGCGCTACAGTAACATTACTGTGGTGCAGCAACTGACCAAAGAGGATAGAGCGCCCACGCGTCACAAAGGGGTATACTCAGTGTCCGGGAATTGGCTTATTTTCAAAAACAAAAATAAAGAGTGTATGCCAAGATTTGAACCCATGATCTCCTACTACAGTGACATTTTTAATTGGCACCCACTGACCAGAAGGGACAGAGTGACTCACCCGTAGAGAAATAATTCCAATTGATTTTGTTCAAGACTATAACTATTCTAGTTTGTTAAAGAAATTCATTTCTTCAAAAAATGTAATTTTTTCTTCATTAAAACTAAATAGTTTTCTGATTCAAAATAACCAGTAATTTGGGGGCTTTTAAAGCCATTAATTTCTCATTTCTCATATAAAGTACATCTCTTTTTATTCCTACTGTTAGATGATAGATTAGTTTAGTCCCACATTGATTAATGTATTGGTTTAGTATTCTCTTATCTTCTATATATAGGAGCCAACTGCATTCAGTTTAATCAATCAATAATAAAGAATATTTTCATATTCATAATCCTAACATGGTATCAGAGCCAATAATCCTATAAGGCCTATACTAATTTTATCCTCGTCGTCAAGGTGGAGTGGTTCTCGTCTTCATCAGAATCACTCCACCTTCCGACATCTCTCTTCCTCTCTCAATCAAATCCCAAAATCCTAAATCTCCAAAAACCCTACCCGTCATCAAACAACAAGATCCAAAAATCATAGCCGTCATCAAACAACAAATCTCCATAATCCTAACCCTAATCCTCTCTCTAATCTCCCTAATATAAGTGGCCCGTAACTTACAATTGACGGGTACTTGTTTTCTCTTTTCTTCTCCTGCAATTATCAATTGCAGATTTTTGTGATCAGCTGCCCGATGGAGTATGTGATCTAAAAGTGCTAGTTGGCTGGAGCTTTTGCTATCTTCATTTATTTCCTGTTGCTCATTTTGAACATTGTAACTTGTACTTGGATAATTATTTTGTATTTGGGCGATGTGACCTCGGATATTATTAACTTGTCCAGATTCTGATTTATTTGAGATTTATATATTTTTGGTTTCAAGTAAATTCCTGTTGGTATCTTATTTCAATTATGCATGCCTGGTTGTTTCTTTGCTTCCGACTTTGATTTTTACTGTGATATGTTGTAAAGATTCCTTAGCTCAGGAGCAGCCTCGTGGTGGTTCGTCTTCTTCTCAGCAAACTGTTCCTACTACTGTGGCTAGGCCTTCCGTTGGTCCTGTTCGGAGGTCTGGGCATGCCCATCCTGTCAGGGCAGCTCCGTATCCTTCTGTTGGATTTTCGAGGGACGGTTTCTACGACTTTTGTCAGATCCCTGCGCATGAACGCGAGAACTGTTTCCGTGCCTCTCGTCGATGCTTTAGGTGTGGTGCTGGTGATCATTCAGTGCGAGACTGCCCACAGCAGCCAGTGGCTCTTCCAGCCAGGGGTCGTGTCGTTCCAGCTCGTGGTCTAGTTAGGCTACCGCTTCCTCCTCAGCACCAGATTATCGGTCAGAGGACCGCTGTTCCGAGAAGAGGTCAAGCTTTCAACTTGACTGCTGCTGATGCTGAGACAGCTGAAGGAGTTGTGGCAGGTATATTTTGTTTTGTTGTTCTGCTGCTTGTTTCTCTTTTGTTTTCTTTCTTTTGGGCTTGCTTTGCTTCTTTATGTTATCTTCCTGCATTGTTGTTTTTTTTTCCCTCATCCTTAACTGTCTATGCTTTCTCCTTGTCTTTGATTCCTTTTAGGTATCATCCTCGTTTGCTCTTTTTCTGCCCATGTTTCTTTTGATTCTGGGGCAACCCATTCTTTTGTCTCCTCTCGATTTGTCGCTCGTCATCAGTTAGAATGCAGCAACATGTCAAAGGCTTAGAACATTATGACAGGTGGTGGAGTTGTCACTTGTTTTCGGGAGTGCAGGCAATGTTCCGTTGTTATTGGGGATGCAGATTTCAAAGCCAACCTGATTATAATTGGGAATTCAGGATTTGATGTCATTCTAAGTATGGATTGGTTGGTTGAAGCCCATGCCATTATTGATTGTCGTACCAAGAAAGTTGTCTTTAGAATTCCAGATCGAGCAGAATTCGAGTTCCATGCCGGGGAATCTTTCCTTGGCCGAGCAAGGGCTGCAGTTGGATAGGTAGATTGTGAAATGGAATTGTACTCAGGCTGTGAGGCTGTGTCTCTAGTAGTTTGGAATTTCTTGGATGTTTTCCAGATGATTTGCCTGGCTTACCTCCTGATAAGAAAGTAGATTTCGGTATTGATGTTCAGCTTGGAACAGCACCGATATTGAAGAGTCCCTACAGGATGGCACCGGTTGAGCTAGCAGAGCTTAAGGTGCAGATTCAGTAGTTGCTTGATTTTGGTTTCATTAGACCTAGTGTTTCGTCTTGGGGTGCTCCGGTCCTTTTTGTCGATAAGAAGGATGGTGGTCATCGATTGTGCATGGATTATCGAGAACTAAACAGAGTTACTATGAAGAATCGGTATATGTTGCCCAGGATCGATGATTTGTTTGATCAGTTGAGTGGGGCTGCTGTTTTCTCGAAGATGGATCTTCGTTCTAGGTATCACCAAGTCAAGGTGAAGGCTGCAGATATACAGAAGACCGCATTCAGGACTAGATACGGGCACTATGAGTATCTTGTAATGTCGTTCGGGGTCACGAACGCACCGGCTGTATTCATGAGTCTTATGAACCGGGTTTTCTCTCAATACTTGGATAGATTTGTGGTAGTCTTCGTTGATGATATTTTGGTGTATTCTCAAAATTGGGAAGATCATGCTGAGCATCTTAGAGTGGTTTTGCAGATTTTGAGAGAGAATCAGCTCTATGGAAAACTTAGCAAGTGCAAGTTTTGGCTCGACAGGATTTCTTTCTTGGGGCACATTATCTCAGGCGAGGGTGTTTCTATGGATCCGGCCAAGGTTGAGGTTGTGAAGGATTGGCCTACTCCCAAGTCAGTTTCAGAGGTCAGGAGTTTTCTTAGTTTGGCTGGCTATTTTCGGAAGTTTGTCCAAGATTTTTCGAAGATAGCAGGACCGTTGACTAAATTGACTGGGAAGGATTAGAAGTTTTGTTGGTCTGATGAGTGCAATAAGACTTTTGTTGAGTTGAAGAACAGATTGACATCAGCGCCTATGTTGACTATTCCAGATGGTTCAGGCAGATTTGTAGTTCACTGTGATGCTTCTGGTAAGGGTTTTGGAGTAGTTTTGATGTAGAAGGGCCAAGTCGTTGCGTATGAATTAAGGCAGTTGAGGCCGCATGAGAAGAACTATCCGACTCATGAGTTGGAGTTAGCGACAGTGATCCATGCTTTGAATCTGTGGAGACATTATTTACTTGGAGACCGAGTGGAAATCTTTACAGACCACAAAAGTCTTAAGTATGTCTTCACCCAGAAGGAGTTAAAAATGAGGCAAAGGCGTTGGTTGGAACTTATGGCCGATTATGACATCAGTTTGCAATACCATCCTGGTAAAGTAAACTTGGTGCCTGATGCTTTGAGCAGGAGACCAGTAGTTATGTTTCTTACTCAGCAGAGTGATCCAATTGAGCAGATGTGGAGGATAGAGCTGGATGTTGTGTTGCCAAGTTCGGGTCGAAGTTGTTTGGCGCTCCAGCTGCAGTCATCTCTTGTTGATCTGATTAAGGAGGCGCAGGCTTTTGATGCACAGTTGTAGGGTTTTCGAGCTGAGGTTGAGTCTGGGTCCAGAACGGACATGGTTATTCATGCTGATAGTTCGCTTTGTTTTGGTTCCTGGTTGTGTGTCCCTAAGGGTGAAGTTCGTCAGAGGTTGCATGAGGAAGCCTATTAGTCTTCATATTCTATCCATCCTAGTGGTACTAAGATGTATCGAGATTTGAAGCTTCATTTCTGGTGGCATGGTATTAAGAGGGCCGTGGCTCGGTTTGTGGCTCAGTGTTTGATCTGTCAACAGGTTAAGGCAGAGCATCAGAGAACCGCTGGACTTCCTCAACCTCTTCCTATTCCAGAGTGAAAATGGTAACATATCACTATGGATTTTGTGTTCACTTTGCCGAGAAGTCCTAAGGGTCATAATGCTATCTGGGTGATTGTCGACCATTTGACAAAGAGTGCTCACTTCATTTCTTTTTGTGTCGGTCAGTCTACTGAGAGCCTTGCTGAGAGGTATATGCAAGAGATTGTCAGACTTCATGGGGTTCCAGTCAGTATTGTATCCGACAGGGATACGAGATTCAGATCTCAGTTCTGGGAGAGTCTTCAGAACAGTTTGGAGAGTAAATTAAAGTATAGTACAGCTTTTCATCCCCATACTCATGGACAGTCAGAGCGGACTATTTAGATTCTTGAGGATATGTTGAGGTCTTTTATGCTTCAATTTGGTGGATCTTGGGAGGACCATTTGCATCTCGTAGAGTTCTCGTACAATAACAGCTTTCAAGCCAGTATTAAAACTGCTCCGTTCGAGGCACTGTATGGGTGGAAGTGCAGATTGCCAGTGTGTTGGGATGACATTGGTGAGAGAAAGTTATTGGGTCCGGAGTTGATCACCAAGATAGTGGATGTTGTGGTTCAGATCAGGAAGTATTTGCAGGCAGCTCCTCAGGATAGGCAGAAGCGATGGGCTGATGTCCATAGGAGGGCTTTAGAGTTTTTTTTTTGTGACCATATTTTTCTTAAGGTATCGCTATGGCGCGGTGTCATTCGGTTTGGCAGGTGGGGGCAAGCTTAGCCCGAGGTTTATTGGACCGTTTGAGATTTTGGAGCGAGTAGGCAATGTGCCCTATCATCTTGCATTGCCACCAGCTTTATCAGGAGTGCATGATGTTTTCCATATCTCACAACTCAGAAGATATATCCGAGATGAGAGCCACGTGATCGACTATTCTGAGTTGACCGTTCGGCTGGATTTGACTTGTGAGATTCTGCCAGTTGCTATTGTGGCATCGGCGGGAGAAAGTGCTTAATAACAAGGTCATCAAGTTGGTTCATGTTGCTTAGAATCCTCACTCGCCCGGTGAGTCGACTTGGGAGCCGGAGGAGGAGATTCAGCAGAAGTTTCCTCATTTATTTGAGTAGTTTTGTTTTGTTCTTTTGGATGTTTTGGGGTTACCCTATGTATCTTCTGGTTTGAATTTTGAGGACGAAATTCTTTCTGTTAGCTGGGTAGGATTGTAACTCCCGTTTTTCGTATTTCGTATTTTTGATTTATTTTTCTTTTCTTGGTTATTGTACTCCCTCTTGTATTTTTTTTTGTTCTTGAGTGCTTGTGGTGGCGATTGGTTGCTCATCTTATTCCCAATCCTATTGTTTGATCCCTAACAGATTTACCAAAGCTAAATTAAACCCAATCCTATTTTGAATCCTATTTAATTAATCCATATCAAATCCTATTAACCAATCCTATTACTACTCGTAATTTGCCCATAACCCATTTACCCAATAACCCAACATATATTCTAAACCCTAATCCCCTCATATATATTTAACCCTCTCTCTCCCCCCCTCACCAAAACCCTAGTCCCCATCCAAAACCCTCCGGCCTCCCCCTTGCTTGCGACGCACGCCATCCCGCACACCCCAGACCCGACGTCCTCTCCTTCCGGCCTGCACTCCAGGCCGACCACCCCCTCCTCCCGAGACACCACCTTTTTGGCCGCACTCCATCCGGCCATCATCCAACCACCACCATACTCCATCTCATCCCCTCTCTGACCACTTCTCCCCCTTTGGCCGACCAACCCTCCAAGCCACAAGCTGCCGCAAGTTCATATCTCTCTCTTGTGGGTTCTCTCTTCTCTTGCTTTGAGAAGCGTGTCGTGTGTTCGTGCGATTGTTCGTGGGTTCGTTGCTCTCGATTTTTGGATTCTCTTGTTTGTGGATTTTCGTTTGTTGCTCGGAAATCCGTTCTCGCTATTCTTGGAGTTCGTTTCGTCTCGGTTAAGGCAAGTAACTTGTACTCTAATTCCTTTGTTTGATACAAGTCAAAAATACCACCTATAGTGTAGTTGGGTTCTAGAGACAACTCGGGTGTGTGTTATCTTTGATGGGTTTTGTCTCTATTGCGAAAACTTGACTATAGTTGCCTCATGACACAATCTTGACATGAATTAACTTAGGTTTTGCCCGTTCTTGATTTGATCATGTATGTGGGATTTTTGTGAGAATTTGGGTATTTGTTGGGGTCCATGTGATAGCCTTGATTTAGATATGTTAATTACCCTATTTCATATTGTTTGGACACTTGGTAGACTAGATTTCATGTTTACTTGTGTTTGGATCAAGTTTCGTTTGAATGATGTTGATTTTGGTTTTTGAGGAAAATCTGTATTTTGTTGATGTTCTGCTTTGAATTGTATTTTAGACCATATTAAAGTCAAAATCTTAATTTCAGTATAAAACATGAATTGTAGAGAAATTTGTCTTCTTTCCAACCCCTCTGATCTTGCTCCGATTTCGTTTTCGTATGAGTGACTTATGACTGCTTTACTACAGAGGTGTATTATGTTTCGAGATTTCATTGCTCGACGATGTTGTTGATTAAATTATTTTGTTACTTGTGCTAAACATATTATTTTGATCTGAAACTTTGCACAATATTTCTATACCTATCTAGGAATTACCCAGAATTTTGGTAGATTTTATTGATGAGTTTTATATATCATTTCATGCATGTTTACAAAAGTCATACTTGCTGTATTTTGCTCGCTGTCATGTAAAGAATTGTTTTTTCACCTTGATTCCTTTTACTGTATGGAAAACATTTGTAAAATATGAAATTTAGTTTATTTTATCTATTTTCATCTCTCTTTGGCGTATTTGGATTTCGTTTCACGGTTTGCGAGATATTTCAGTTTTCGTACAGCAGTGTTCGGAATTCCAGATTAGCCAAAGTATCGTTTCTTGATGTT
The DNA here is from genome assembly GCA_017893485.1 of Hemerocallis citrina. Classification (NCBI taxonomy): domain Eukaryota; kingdom Viridiplantae; phylum Streptophyta; class Magnoliopsida; order Asparagales; family Asphodelaceae; genus Hemerocallis; species Hemerocallis citrina. The sequence goes on along the minus strand of CM030361.1, from coordinate 217,453,964 downwards.
TTCTTATTTTTGATGGCTGAACAAATTTTACTGGAATATTTTGGAACTTTATATTTTGATTCTAGACATATAGGAGAATACTCCAGAGTTTTCCTGGATTTATTCGAGAGGTTTTGATGCTGTTTTCCTGATTGTGAATTCGTTTTACTGATTTCTGGCTTAACGTGTTTTCGGGATCCAAATCAATTTTGAGTTATAATTTTGTGAAATATGATATGACTTATTTATATTCGCTGGATTCGGTTGGGAGTCTATTTTCCAGATTCTTTGACGAATTCAGATTTTCCTTTCTGTAGCGACGGAATTCACTGTTTTAGTACTGTACTGTCTTGATGTCCTGAATATGAACATACACTGTTTTGCTCGTTTATGTGACTGTGTATTATCAATGCATGTTTATTTGTTCCCCTGAACCTAATACTGATTATACCATATTAGTTTGACACTATTTCGTACACATTCATGCCTGTTTGATGACCATAATAAAAGTATCCAAGCCAGGGTTTAAGGGAAAGATCTAGTAGTGGGAAAGCATAGAAATGTGTACTTAGAAGGGGCCCGTGTTTTCCATCTGATTATCTGTTATCTGTTATGAGACCATGTAAGGTTTTGATTATCTGATTCCTGACTACATACTTCCTTATGAGAGTGTGTACTCGGAAGGGGGCCCGTGATTCCCATCTGTTACCCAACTACATACTTCCTACGAGAGGGTGTACTTGGAGGGGATTTAGTCCTATCTGTTGCATGATCGTCTGTTATCTGTCTGTCTGAACCCTGAGTACACGGCCATATATGATCCCCTACAAAATCTACAAATGTAACTATTTTGAATGTAGCAACTATGTAATAAAAAGATGGCATATGAAGTGCTACCTAGTTAGTAATTAATATAAGACTTATAAAAATCTTAATCTGTATCTGTATCTGAAATTGAATCTGTTATATGTATCTGGCTATCTGTTATTTGATCATCTGATTACTTGTTATATGTCTGATATTATCACTTGATACCATTATTTGACACTATCTGTATATATGTCTGCATGCTATTTGACTTTTGACACTTGACACATGTTATTATACCATGCTAGTTGATTCTGTAATACCATGCTATGTCTATTTCTGCTATTAATTATATTTGTTTAGTTTCCTTATATACTTGTATCCTACATTATAAGTGGCCCGTAACTTGCAATTGACGGGTACTTGTTTTCTTTTTCCTTCTCCTGCAAACTACTAACTGCAGATCAGGATGGTCAGCTGCCAGATGGTATTGGCGAGATGATGTATTAGTGCTGGATTTTTGGATTTATTATTATTATTATTATTTGTTTGAACTTGAATAAAATGTACTTGATTACTTTGATATTTATTTGTATATGGGCGATGTGACCCAGAATATTTGACTCGTTCAGAATTTGGTTATTTGAGATTATTATATTTGGTTTCAAGTAATTTCTGTTGGTATCTTGTTAATTATGCATGTCTGGTTGTATCTTTTGCTTCCGACTCTGATTATCTTGTGAAATGATGTAAAGATTCTTGAACAGCTTATGGATGATGAAAATCATTCGCTGGGGTTTTGTTACGTATCCGTATTCCGTATTCTTTTTGGGAAGCGGGGCGTGACACCGTTGTTGAGAACAACGGCCTAGGTTATAAAAAATTGAATGAAGGCCGTTGTTCCAAACAACGGCCTATGATTTAAATTTTTATAACCTAGGCCGTTGTTCCCAACAACGGCCTAAGTTATATCAATTTTTCAGAGTGAATTAGGCGAAGAGTTATTTGGGATGAAATTCCCAAATTAACTCTCCGCCACTTAAGTGATATTGGGTGATGGGCGGCAGCGATCTGAGCTGCTGATCACGATCATGAGCTATCCAACGGCTCAGATCGCTGTTTTCCAATCCGTGAAAACAAATTCGTTTTCAATGGAGCATTTCTCATATATATATATATTGGAGATATATATATTAAGATGCCCATTGCACGTGTAAACTACTAGTTTGTTAGAATTGTGGAGCTCAAAACCCCTGCCTTCCTAACATTCCCAATCGCTCTTTCGCAACCGTTTCCGCAGTACACGCTCTCATTTCCTTGCCCTTCTGAAAGTCAAAAGAGAATACAAAGCTTAGGCTTGTAAACAGCTTTGATTGCTCCTAAAACTACTCAAATAAGCCTCTCAAAAAAGAAATGGGAAGAAACTACTTGGTAATACAGATCTGCGGCAAACCAACTATTATCCCAGTTCTTCCTCCACTTTCTTCTTCTGTGTGTTGATTCCCTTGTTCATCTCCGTTTCTGTTCTGTATTATAAAATTTATTATTATTTCCTTATTAACTTGTTGATTTGTAACTTGTTATTAATTCCCATTGAAAGTATATAAACTGAGTATTGGCTATTGAACAGTTCTCTTCTCAATCTTCATCTCATGATAATGAAAGAAAAACTAATGGAGTTATTCAAGGGAAAAACACCTCTTGCTCCCTTGAACTTTGAAAAGAGATGGCAATACCCACTCGCTGTAACCTCTCTCATCTTCATATTCCTCCTTATTACATCCTTCAACATGGGCATTCTTTCTTCTCCCTACCCCATCAACTCAATCATCTTTATCTTCACAGCAAGGCCAAGCAACAACAACAACCTAACTACCCCAGTCTTCGTCGAGTCTAAATTTGTCATCCCTACTCCTCCGTCGCCTTCTAATGTAACCAAGGTTCCTAAATTGGCCTATTTGGTCTCAGGTTCCAAAGGTGATTTAGACCAACTGTGGAGAACATTAAGAGCCTTGTACCATCCACGTAATCTGTATGTAGTGCATTTAGACTTAGAATCACCTGCAGAAGAGAGGCTAGAGCTAGCTGGTCGTGTCACTAATGATTTGGTCTTCAAAAAGGTTGGGAATGTTCGTATGATCACCAAGGCTAATATGGTTACTTATAGAGGGCCAACTATGGTTGCTAATACTCTCCATGCTTGTGCAATCCTTCTAAAAATGAGCAATGATTGGGATTGGTTTATAAACCTCAGTGCATCTGACTACCCTCTTGTGACCCAAGATGGTATGGTTAGTTTCACCATGAGCTTTGAGTTTAGTTTTCTTCATTTTTCTCTTAAATAACATATATATATATATATATCTATTTATATATATATATATATATATATATATATAGGGTAGCGATCCGGTGAGAACCGTTCTGACGAGAAGCTTCGTGAGAACTCCACGCCTATCCATCCTATGGATAATCCGAACCGTTCACATTGTTTAACACAACTAAATTAGTCTAGAAATATAAAATCAAGTCATTTGATATTCATTTGTCCATGCATCATGTCACTATAAAAAAAACGATTTTTCAGCCACACAATTTGTAACACTTCAATGCATGGGCAAACGAATCTCAAATGACTTGATTTCTCATACATAAACTAATTGAGTTGTGTAGATCAAAATGAACGGTTCAGATCTTTCAACAAATGTCCCAAACAAAAGTTCTCACGTGGTTCTCACCAAAAAAGTTCTCACTGGATCATTTTCCTATATATATATATATATATATAGGGAAAAAGGGGTATGAGCAACTTGCTCATTTAGTAAATGAGCAAGTGATGATGTAGCATGCATGTGATTGGAAAATACTTAAAAGAGTTAGTTGTCCAATGTATCACATGCATGCCACATAATCAATTGCTCATTTACTAAATGAGCAAGTTGCTCATATCCTTTTACCCATATGTATATATATATATATACACACACACTTTTTAAGGTACTGATTTGGATCTGCAGATATTCTCTTCTCTTTCACCACGGTTCCGAGGAATATCAACTTCGTTGAGTATTTTAGTAATTTGGGATGGAAGGAGTGAGTATGACACGAAAATCATGATTATGATAACATGCAAATGAGTAACCAATCGGTTTGGGATTAAGATACTGTTTGGTGATACAGGGGGCAGAGGGCCAAACCATTAATAATAGACCCAGGGCTTTACTTGTCAAAGAAGAAGGATGTGTTTTGGGTAACGGAGAGAAGGGAGTTACCAACAGCATTCAAACTTTTCACAGGTTCCATCTTTATTTTTTAGAACTATTTATTTATTTATTTATTTGAAACAAGGCCGTATAAGCACGCCATACACACTCACTCACTATTATCAAGAAAATGTTGCAAGTTGGGCTCGATCCCCCGGTCTCTTGCTCACTAGCTAAGAGGTTTACCAACAGTCTACAGCACTCGCAATTTTAGAAGGATTTATTTGAGTACTATATTTTAATTTATTTCTTCAGAAAACAGAGCATCAGTTAGACGCAACTTTGGAGAATTCAGTAGCTACAATTGTTTTCACAATGGCTTCATTGAAACATATACTTCAATTTTCAAGGTCTCGTTCTTCTCAATTTTTGTATCTTTGACACCATAAAAATTTGAACTAGATAATTTAATTTTTTTTATTACTTTTTTTCTACTATGTTATGGTCAAAGGCATAAGTCCCAACAACTACATTAAGAGGCTATTACAAATAGCACGAATACAAATAGGTAAAAAAGGAATTATACAAGATGATGCTTATACAACCATATACAGTCAGCATTCAAGAAATAATCACAGACAGTAGCAATGCATAGGTCTAACAAATTAGGCTTTGCAGGCAAAGAATTTAACCAGTGAGCAAATTGCATAGTAGAAGAGAATGGAATATAAAGCTCCAGAAAGTCCTCGATATATTTTTTGAGCTCTCTTTGATCTGTGCAATAGAAGAAGAAGAAGAAGTGACCTTGCGTCTCAATAAGATTTGGACTAAGAGAACATTCTTCTGATCCAAGCTGTACTCCTCGATGAAGCAAAAATTGTGTAGTAGTAAGTTTTGAACCATTTCTTAGAAAAAAAAACTGGATTTGAGGAGTAACCCTAAAGTTACGATTGAGTTGAAAAATATGGATAGGATTAACGAGAAAGAGTTTATAGTAAACATGATATTCATTCTTAACAGTGTTGGTTGATGAGTCAGTAGGGATCCAAATTAACTCGTGAGTCATGGAGGGATTTTGATGAGGACGATTAAGAGATGAGAGAAAGCAAGATTTTGCAAGGAGGCAAATTGAACAATATCCCACTAGCCCTCACGAGTGATAATAGAGGAAACCTTTCTATCATCAATTTGAAAGATATCAACTTCATTAGGTAAGCAAGAAATGGGAATGTTACAAAACCAAGGTCATTCTAGAAGTTCACTTTGCATCCATTACCGATTCTCCATTGACATTGACAGTTCGCTCATAGAATGTCAATAGAAATAGAGATGGATTTCCATGATTCTGAATCTTTAAACTTCTTAATGAACAAGCCTTTGCATGGGATCCAATTGATGTAGGACTTTGATCTGATAACCTCACTCCAAATGGAATTAAGGCGAAAGAAAATAGAGAAAGAATACTGATATGGCTAAAAATAAGGGTTTAATCGAGACCGTCCAAATTGGGCACGAATCCAGAAGTCCGGGGGTAAGACAGTAATTTCACCAACAAACGGGTCTGAAGCGGGTACTGGGTCTCCTTCTCACAGATCCAATAACCTGCAAACGGATCCACTTCAACCGGGTGCAGGTTTCAACCCGCAACAAATCCGGTCCAGCAGGATAGAATTAGGGTTTCTGATTTATATCAATCAACGGCCCTGATTCATATTTATCCTTTCACTGGGGATTAGGGATTACATTCCTTATCTATACACAGGAATTACATGCCTAATCTGTTCCCTAAGACGCCTATAAATACCCCCCATCCATCTCCATTGAGAGCTAATCAATCTTTCACCAGTTTTTGCGCTCTTTCATAGTCTTCCAGATTACTGACTTGAGCGTCGGAGGGTGCGTCGCCGGGAACAATCCCGGTGTCTCGCACTTTTTGCAGGTATACGGCGGGAGCGACGATCATACTCCGACGGAACAGGTATACAGGTTTACTATTCAGTTTCCCTAAGAATCCACAAATACTATCTGTTTGCCCCCACACCAAATTTAGCGGCAACAGATTGGCGCCGTCTGTGGAAAATAACGAATAGAAACCTCTCCTCTTCCTGGTGAACAGATCTTCTCCAGCCATGCCTCCTCGGAAAGTCAGGTTAAGGGGGTCCAACCGAGGACCCAACCCTGATCAGCAGCAAGAAGTCCCCCCTAATCCCGCTCAACAACAGGGGCAACTCCCCCCTGCAGCGGAAGACCCGCTCCAACAGGACCTTCCTCCTCCTAATCAGCCGCCTCCAAAGGGTCCTAACCCTCACAAACAGCCTCTTCATCAAGAACACGTCTCCATCCACAACGCCTCCACGGACTCTATGGCCTCCCATCATCCCCGAGCCTCTGGTCGCCACAATACCGCCCTCAATCGCCAGAAAGATGATGACCTCCGCCGCCATCTGGATGAAAAGAGGGCCCGAGAGGGAACCTCCCACCAACACAATCCGGGTGAGCGGTCTCCTCGCCACCGGTACTATAGGTCCCCCATCCGAAGAGGGCGGAAAGAGTCCCCCAAGCATTACCGAAGAAGGCACTCCCCCGCGGGTCGGCAACAGCCCAGGAACAATGAGGCACCCATCACCCGTGCCGAGTTCCAGCAGTTCCAAGCGACCGTCCTGCAGGCTCTCAACCTCCGTCGAAACCCTAATGAGCCGAAGGCCCCATCTCCTCCCCCAGTCCGAAGCCCTCGCCGACGATCACCATCTCCTCCTCCGGTCCGAAGCCCTCGCCGACGGTCCCCATCTCCTCGTCCTGCTCCTAGCAACTCCCAGCGTACCCCAAGTCCTCGTCGCTCCCGAAGTTACCATCGCCGTAGCCCTCGCTCTCCCTCATACGAAGACGAATCTAGGGGCTCGGCTGATTACCGTCGGAGGGATGACACCATGTACCGCCGTCTTCATGAAGTAGAGAGGCGCCTTGGCCAAATAGACCGAGAAGAGGAGCTTAGGGGGAGGACCCTACGTCCTAGCCGACCCCCTTTCTCCCGAACCATAGTGGATGCACCTGTGCCGTTCGGTTTCAAACCTCCCCAATTTGAGACTTACACCGGGGAGACCGATCCCGTTGATCACGTCGAAAGCTTTAAGACCCTGATGCTCCTCTATCAAGCTTCCGACGCCCTCCTCTGTAAGACCTTCCCCGCAACTCTCAAGGGCCCAGCTCTAGAATGGTACTCTCGCCTTGCTCCCTCCTCAATTTTCTCCTTCGAGCAGTTCGAGACCTTTTTCGTCACCTATTTCGTAAGCAGCCGTAGGGCTGAGAAGTCCAGCATATCCCTATTGCACCTCCGCCAGAAGAAGGGGAGAAAATTGAGAGACTATGTGAAGAGGTTCACAGCTGAAGCCAGATCCATAGCATCCCTCGACCAGTCGGTCGCTGCGGCAGCATTTCAATCTAATGTCCTCAATTCCAACCTCCGCTCCTCCCTCGCCAAGAAGCCTCCACAGAACTTTTCCGACCTTTTCCTTCGCAGCGAAAAGTACATTCGGGCCGAACAGGCCGAGCATCAACCCAACTAGGAGGGGTCTTCCTCTGGGTTTAAGAGAAAAGGAACAGAAGAGGAAGGGGATAAGAAGCTCCAGAAGGATAATGCCGGCCAGCGCCGACCTCCCCCCAGATTCGAGAAGTTCACTCCCCTCACCACTAACGTCTCAACTATTCTGATGGAAGTCGAAAAGGAGGGGATCTTACCTCCTGCTCCGAGGATGAACACTCCCGCCAAGAGGAGGGATAAAGAAAAATGGTGCCGTTATCACCGGGACCATGGGCATGACACCAACGATTGTCGTGCTCTGAAGAACGAGATCGAAGCCTTTATCCAGAGGGGGCAGCTGACGAAGTTTTTAAGGAAGGACCGAGCCGAACTTCCTCCCCAGCCTCGGGGAGCTAACAAGCGTCCAGAACGAGAAGAGATGCCCGACTTCGAGGAAGAGCGAGTCCTCCACCTCATCCATAGGGGCCCAATGGGGGGCTCCTCAAATTCCTCTCGGAAGGCATTTATAAGGGAAGTCAACTCGGTCCGAACCACCCCTCCTCCCAAAGGCCTCGGAGTGCCTATCACATTCTCAGACGAAGATCTTGAAGGAGTTCGGACCCCACATTGTGACGCACTCGTCATTAGCCTCCACATGGCAAATTTTAAGGTGGAGAGGATACTAGTGGATAACGGTAGCTCAGTGAACATCCTCTTCCTCGCCGCTTTCAAAGCCTAAAGCTCTCCCGAGATAGACTCAAGCCCGCCGGCTACACGCTCCATGGGTTCACGGGAGTACCAGTGACCATTGAGGGGGTAATTACCGTCGACATAACCACTGGCAAAACTCCTACTACCCGGACGGAGTCGATGGATTTCATGGTCGTAGACGTCCCAACAGCCTACAATGTCATTTTGGGTCGGCCCGGCCTGGCTACCCTTGAAGCCGTCCTTTTTGCCTACCACCTCAAAATGAAATTCCCCACTCGGGCCGGAGTAGGAGAAGTAAGGGGCAATCAGAAGCAGGCCCGCAAGTGTTATATGACCTCTACCCTCGGACCCGTCCTCTCCTTAGAAACTCTGGAAATCCCCCAAGATGCTGCTCGGCCAACTTTTCGAGCCGGTGGACGAATTGGAGGAAGTACTCTTCTCTAAGCAGGAGCCGACCCACAAGTTCTTTGTCAGCAAGACCCTCCCGTCTGCCCTATACTCAGACATTGTAAAATTCATCCGAAGCAATCAAGACCTCTTCGCTTGGTCAGCTGCAGATATGCTCGGTATCTCCGAAGAACTCTTGGTCCACCGCCTGAGCGTTGATCCGGGGTCCAAACCGGTTCAGCAGAAGAGGCGCAAGTTCGCCCCCGAGCGTCAGCTCGCTATTAAGGAGGAGGTTGACAAGCTCTTGAAGGCCCGGTTCATACAGGAGGTGAACTATCCTGAGTGGTTGTCGAATGTAGTGATGGCGAAGAAGTCCAATGGGACTTGGAGAATTTGCATTGATTTTACCGACCTCAACAAGGCTTGCCCTAAGGATCCATTCCCACTTCCGAGTATTGACACCCTGATCGATGCAACTTCGGGACATGAGCTCCTCAGCTTCATGGACGCCTTTTCAGGCTACAATCAGATCCGGATGTTCCCCCCGGATATCCCGAAGACTTCGTTTGTGACCGACCAAGGCCTCTATTGCTACTGAGTCATGCCGTTCGGTCTAAAGAATGCAGGTGCAACATACCAACGCCTCGTCAACAAGGTTTTCCAGGCTCAGATCGGCCGGAACATGGAGGTGTACGTTGACGACATGCTTGTGAAAAGCATCCGAGGCATTGATCATGTGATCGACCTCCAAGAGGCGTTTGATGTTTTGAGAAAGCACAATATGAGACTCAACCCGAACAAGTGTGCGTTCGGCGTCTCATCAGGGAAGTTCCTCAGCTTCATGGTTAGCCAACGAGGAATTGAAGCAAATCCGGAGAAGATCAAGGCCATATTGGACATGGCCTCTCCTAGAAATGTTAAAGAAGTTCAGAGACTAACAGGCCGCCTCGCCGCCATAGGACGCTTTCTCTCAAAATTTGGGGAAAAATGCCTCCCCTTCTTCAAGGCCCTCAGGGGGGCTAAAGGATTCGAATGGGGGCAGCAGCAACAGGAATCCTTCGACCAGCTCAAGGCTTACCTCGTCAATCCCCCTCTCCTCAGCAAACCGATCCCTGCCGAACCCCTCTACCTCTACCTGGCAGCCTCCGAGCAGACCCTCAGTGCAGTCTAAGTGAGGGAAGAAGAGCGGGCTCAGAAGCCCCATCTACTATGTCAGCAAAGTGCTTCGGGACGCCGAGCTCCGGTACCCGAAGATAGAGAAAATGGCTTATGCCCTGGTGATGGCCGCGAGAAAGCTTCGCCCGTACTTTCAGTCCCATTCGGTGGTCGTTCTTACCGACCAGCCGCTGAAACAGGTTTTTCACAAGCCCGAGACTTCAGGTCGCCTTATGAAGTGGTCAATCGAGCTGAGCCAACACGATATAACTTATCAGCCTCGGACCGCGATCAAGGCTCAGGCGCTAGCCAAATTCATAGTTGAGACTACTATCCCCGAGTCCAACCAAACAGTGCAGGGACCACCCGTCTGGTCGGTTTATGTAGACGGATCCTCGTGTAATGAGGGAAGCGGGGCAGGGGTCATTCTGGCAGGCCCAGATGACTTCATCCTTCAATACTCCCTCCGTATAAACTTCAAAGCCTCGAACAACGAAGCTGAATACGAGGCGCTAATAGTCGGTCTTGGAATGGCTCGAAATGCAGGGGCACAACGACTGCGGATCTTCAGCGACTCTCAGTTGGTCGTCAGTCAGGTCCTCGGCGAGTATGAAGCCCGCGATGATAGGATGGTTAAATACTTGGCTAAAGTCAAAAGCCTCATGGCACTGTTTGAAGAGGCCCTCATCCAAAGGATCCCCAGAGAAGAAAATGCTCAGGCCGACGCCCTATCCAAATTAGCCTCCTCTTCCCTTCAAGGCCTCGAACAGACTGCCTTGATAGAAGTCCTCCTGAAGCCGAGCATAGAGGACGACACACTTGACTCCGTTGAAACACTGCCTGTCCTCCTCGAAGACAATTGGATGAAACCCCTCGTCGAATTTTTAAGGGACGGACTCCTTCCCGAGGATCCGAAGGAAGCACGAAGAGTAAGGACCCGAGCCAAGCGTTACGCATTAATCGGAGGCATCCTGTATAAACGCTCCTTCACCCAGGTGGACGGACGGCCCTACCTGAGGCGCCTCTCCCCCGGGCAAGCTGACTACGCCCTTCAAGAACTTCACGAGGGCATCGGCGGGGCCCATTCTGGCTCCAGAGCCCTGGCGCGCAAAGTGTTGAACTACGAGTATTTTTGGCCCACTCTCCTACGGGACGCTGAGCGACACGTTCAGCAATGCAGCTCCTGTCAGAAGTATTCTGACATCCGATGCCTTCCACAAGCACCACTCACCTCCCTATCAAGTCCGATCCCCTTCGCGATGTGGGGGATGGATTTACTAGGGCCGTTTCCACCAGCCCCCGGACAGCTTAAGTTCCTGGTCGTAGCAGTCGACTATTTCTCGAAATGGATAGATGCCGAGCCCCTGGCCACAATCACCGAACATAAGGTCGTTCAGTTCTTCTGGAAAAGTGTGATCTGCCGATTTGGCATTTCCAGGGTCCTGGTTACGGATAACAGAACGCAATTCACCGGGGCCGCCTTCCGAGCTTTATGTACGCAATTCACCGGGGCCGCCTTCCGAGCTTTATGTGAAGATCTCGCCATACAACACCATTTCTCCTCCGTCTCTCATCCTCAGTCAAATGGCCAGGCCGAAAATGCCAACCGACAGATCCTCTCGGGCATTAAGAAGAGGTTAGACAAGTGTTCCAAGGGATTATGGGTCGATCAGCTGCCCAACGTGCTGTGGAACTACCGCACCACAAAGCGGAGCCCAACGGGCGAGAGCCCGTTCAATCTCACCTATAGGTCCGAGGCCGTCATCCCCCTCGAAGTCGAGTTACCCTCCCCTCGTCTGATAGCTTATGAAGAAGAGCAGAACGCTAGAGAGCTCAGAGCAAGTCTAGATCTGATAGATGAAATCCAAGAGAGAGCTGCCATACGCCAGCAAACTTACCGAAGAAGGATCGAGCTAGCATACAACAAAAGAGTCCGTCCAATGGACCTCAAAGAAGGGGACCTAGTCCTCCGAAAATTGGCCATCTCCTTCCCAGGACAGAAAAGCAAATTGGCCCCGAATTGGGAGGGACCCTACAAGATCTCAAAAGTGATCCGCCCCGGCGCATACAGGCTAGAAGATCTCGAAGGCAGGGAGATTCCCAGGACTTGGAATGCCGACCACCTCTTAAAATACCAAGAGAGAACAACGCCTCTCTAAGTAACTCGAGATATCGAACCGTTCCCTTCCCGTTACTTGTAGTAATTTTTCTTTTATTTTTTCATTGTAATAATGGCTAGCAACTTTAGAAGCAGCCGATCATTAGTTCTTAATGAATAAAGTCTTTCATATTTTTTACTACTGTTTACATCTCTGCTTTTTACTCTTCATTCTCACGATGGTTTGGAGTCCAACACTCGGTTCGACTTTACTTTCCCGGGTCATCCATAGTCGAGCCCGAAGTAGATCGCCGTTCGGAATTGCTCCCGCAGCCGTTGAATGGTTCGGAGTCCAAAACTTGGCTCGACTTTACTTTGCAAGTTCGCTCCTAAGCGAACTAGAAGTAGATCGCCATTCGGAATTGCTCCCACAACCTTTGAACTAATCTAACGATGGTTCGGAGTCCAACACTCGGTTCGACTTTACTTCCCCGGGTCGTCCATAGTCGAGCCCGAAGTAGATCGCCGTTCGGAATTGCTCCCGCAGCCGTTGAATGGTTCGGAGTCCAACACTTGGCTCGACTTTACTTTGCAAGTTCGCTCCTAAGCGAACTAGAAGTAGATCGCCATTCGGAATTGCTCCCACAACCTTTGAACTAATCTAACGATGGTTCGGAGTCCAACACTCGGCTCGACTTTACTTCCCCGGCTCGTCCATAGTCGAGCCCGAAGTAGATCGCTGTTCGGAGTTGCTCCCACAGCCGTTGAATGGTTCGGAGTCCAACACTTGGCTCAACTTTACTTTGCAAGTTCGCTCCTAAGCGAACTAGAAGTAGATCGCCATTCGGAATTGCTCCCACAACCTTTGAACTAATCTAACGATGGTTCGGAGTCCAACACTCGGCTCGACTTTACTTCCCCGGCTCGTCCATAGTCGAGCCCGAAGTAGATTGCCGTTCGGAATTGCTCCCACAGCCGTTGAATGGTTCGGAGTCCAACACTTGGCTCGACTTTACTTTGCAAGTTCGCTCCTAAGCGAACTAGAAGTAGATCGCCATTCAGAATTGCTCCCACAACCCTTGAACTAATCTAACGATGGTTCAGAGTCCAACACTCGGTTCGACTTTACTTCCCCGGCTCGTCCATAGTCGAGCCCGAAGTAGATCGCCATTCGGAATTGCTCCCACAGCTGTTGAATGGTTCGGAGTCCAACACTTGGCTGGACTTTACTTTGCAAGTTTGCTCCTAAGCGAACTAGAAGTAGATCGCCATTCAGAATTGCTCCCACAACCCTTGGTCTAATCTAACGATGGTTCGGAGTCCAACACTCGGCTCGACTTTACTTCCCCGGCTCGCCCATTGGCGGGCCAGAAGTAGATCGCCGTTCAGAATTGCTCCGGCTGAAATCAAACTAACCTAACGATGGTCAGGGTCCTATGGCCCGACTTTACATCACTAGCTCATCCCCAAGCGGGCCGGGGGTAGATGGCCATTCCGAACTACCCCCACGACCATCGAGCCGAGCAGACGAGGTACCGACCCTCGTATATGGCGAAAAAACCTTCCGAGGCGAAACCACCGTCAGATCGTCTCAAAATGTGTGCTAAAGTGTGATGAACGGATCTGATCAAGCCACGTGTCCAAAAAACGACAAGATAACGTTTTCTTGGGAACTGGACCCGCCTCAAGATTCGTGCCACCATCCAACGGCTCTGATCACCTCACCTTGAAAGAAAGTTTGAGTTAAGGTTTAGGGGACTTTCCCCTCGGTTCCGGACTTGGGTCATCACCTCTTCTACCATGATCTTCCCCGACCCTGACACCTACATCGGGGCAGTCAGAATCGGGAAAAGATCATGGTGGAAGAGCGACCACCCGTCCTCCCGAAGCGACCTCCCTTCAAGGTTGTGGACTTCGGTTACCACCTCTTCTACCGTGATCTCCCCCGATCCTGACCTCCACATCGGAGTCGTCAAAATCGGGAGAAGACCACGATTGAAGAACGGCGACCCATCCTCCCGAAGAGCCTCTCCCTCGGGTCCGGACTACGGTCGCCAGCTCTTCTGCCTTGTCCTCCCCCGCCCCTGACACCCACATCGTAGTCGTCAGGAACGGGAAAAGAACAAGGCAGTAGAGTGACCACCCCTCCGAACCTTTAGAGGCAAAAATTTTTCACAAGCTTGGCATCCGCCCAAGGGCAGACGCCATCGATGCCACTAGAGTTCAAGACTGCAATGACAAACTACAAGGGGGGTGTGGGATTTATAGCCTTCCCCAAAGAGACTGTCATTATGACCCTCGGGAGTCCAAAAGTCGCGCCTAGGGAGCTGGAGCGCCGCGTATTAATTAAGGGGCACCATTCTCAATGCCCTTGGGAAGGTGAAACGCCCCCACGGATCCCGGAGTGCCATTAATGCCGTTAGGGGACTGGCCCCATCTTTTCAGAACCACGCTCGGACGTCCGAGGACCCGCATTCCTAATTGGGCCGCGTGGCCGCAGCTTCGAAACAGCTGTACCTTAGCCGTCGAACCGAGCCGCACCTGAAGGCGCCGAGCAAGATTCAGAACCGCGGCAAAAGTGTGTACTTCGAGGCCAAGATGCTCGACGAAGCAAACACTTGCCTCGCGGATCATTTCGAGCCTACCTTAGCTAGTACAATTACAGCACAATAAGAAGCCAGCAGAGTACAGTTCAGATAAATCGACTCCCTTTTTATTAATATAACTTGGATAAATTTACAAAAAGATTACAACAAAACAAAGTTCGCAAGTCCGAAGACAAGATACGACCCGTTCACTGCCTCCGAGGAAGGGGGACGCTCCGGTTCAGCGACACCTTGGGTCGGCGCTTCTTGACCTTCGGCCTCGTCGCCTTCACCTCCCTCCTCCTCGCGGCCTGAGGGCGACCCTGGCCACAGTCGGTAGCCGACCCGCTCGAAGCCAGGGACCCGTTCTTGAACATGGTCGAGTGCCCTCTGATAAGACATCTCCATGTTCTTGGTCATGTGCTTCTTCACCTCGGCCTCGGCCTCCTTCTCCACCTCGGCCCTGATCTTCGTCGCCAAGGCCTCCTTCTCTGCCTTCTCTTCGGCCAAGGACTTCACCGCCGCAGCCAGCTCCTCGGCAGCCTTTGTGGCCTTGGCAGACTCCGCGTCGAGGCGCCCCTTGGCTTTCTCCAGGTCGGCAACAAGGTCGGCCACCCGGACTTCCAAGGCCTCGACCCGCCTCTGCTTGGCCTCGAGCTGCCGAACCGCCTTGACCTTCTCAACCCTGTCCTTGTCGCTAGCAGCCTTCAGCTCCTTCTCCTGCGCGGCGAACGTCTCGAGGAGGTGCCCAAAGTGGCAGGTGGCCTGCAAAGACAACGATCAGAGCAATGTGCAAGCCGAGCAGCAAACTTGAAGAAATTCACAAAAAGACACTTACCGTCGTCGTCGCCGACCTTCCTCGCCTTCAGAGGGCACTTCATATGTGTCGTCGCCGACCGTCCCCGCCTTCAGCGCGGCTCTGTCCTTCGGGGTCGCCAAGTGCTTGACGACCAGCACTGACATCTGCGAGTTGTCGAGGAATCCGTCGTGATTCTTCACCCGCCAGTTCGGCATAAACAATTACTTATGCTGCTCGGTCAGGATTTCCTCGGCCGTTTTAGTCAACGGCGGAGCCTCAAGCGTCAGCGCCGCGTTAACATCAAAGGCCCCCTCAATCACGCTCGGGGCCACAGGTGCCGAGGGCTCCTCGGCAACAACCACCTCCGAGGGCACCTCAGTAGCCGGAGGAGGTGGGGTGGTGGTAGAGGCGACCGTGGGCTGCAGAGTCGACGAGGCAGTCGCGGCCGCCCTCTTCCTCTTTCTACCCCCGGCCAACTTGGATCTATCGGCCATCATGGCATTGAAATCAATCTTCATCGCTTCTGCATCGAACAACAAAAAAAAAAAAAACGATTCAGCAAGACGAACTAAAGACTTAAAAGAAAAACGAAAATAAATGAGATGTCAGGAGCATACTCGGGTCGATGGGGCTAAGGCCGGACCCGAACAGCACCTCCTCAGTCAACTCCCTCCAACTCAACTAGGGGAAGGGCCATGATCTTTCTCGCCACCTCCTCCTCGGCCTCAGACAGTACAGGGTCGGCTCTCGCAAATTTCGGCACCTCCACTTTCCACCGGGTCGGAATGTGGCGTATCGCCTCACCCCTTAATATAAAATACTTATCTTTCCAACCCTTAATTGAGTCGGGGTTTTCTATGTTCCTAACACCCTTCCTCGGCCCCAAATAGTACCGATGCTCCGTCTTGTGCTGCCGGTTTATTCGATACAGGCCTCGGAAGACCGTTAGGTCCGGCTCGACTTTAGCTTTGTAGCACTGAAGCAAGAAAGCGTTCACGTGATGCCAAGTGTTCGGCATGAATTGGGTCAGCGCGAGGCAGAACCAGCCGAGGATCTGGAGGATGAAAGGATGCAGCGGGAAACATAGTCCGGCATTCAAGGAATCGAAGTCGAACATGCACATATCCGACGACGACAGCTTGGAATTCGCTCGCATCCCAGGACCGGGGATCATCAGTTTGTACTCCGGAGGGATGGTGAATCCCTTTCTGATCCGATGGAGATCCCTCTCGGATAACACCGAAATGATCTCATCGGCTTCGGTGGGAAGGGCCGGGTTAGGTTCTTCGACGATTTTCGACTTTTCGTAGATTGCCTTCTCCAAAAGGTCGCCCTCATACTGCCTGACCCCTGAATGCCCGGACAGAACAGAGGGATATCGTCCCATCTCGGGGGCTTGCTTCGGGTTTTCCACAATCACCGCCACCACGGGAGATTGGGTCGCCACCCTCCTCTTCTTCTTCTCCTGCCTAGCCTCGGTAGTCGACGGTTCGGCGACCTGCTTCCCCTTCCTTCGGGCCTCCGCCCTTCTTCTCTCCTCGGCGCCATCGTCGCCCGAAGACGAGGCCCCACTCCCCGAATTCACTCTTGACATCTCTAGAAAAAAGCTAAGGCAAAGTAGACTGACCTTTGAAGTGACGTTCACGGTCGGAAAGTGCTTGCCGGAAATTGCCTGGCCTACGCGACAGCCAACGTCACCGCCTTGGAGCAAGAATCGCCGCTAGCAGAGAACTTAGAGAACAAAAGTGAAATCTGGGAGTGAAAAGTAAGAAATGAGCTTGGGAGTGGGGGAGTGAAAACTCATAACCCTTTGGGATAGTGGGCCTTCTTGGGAACCTCAAAGGCCCACTAAGAAGCCAAAGCGCCAAGCGGAAAGTTGCGACGTTACGAGAAGCAAAAAACTCTTCAAATCACTTAAGTCGACGACTCGGCCACCGGTCTGCCAAGCCGAGCTATCGAACAGCCCGGCTGAGCAACCGAGCTACTGAGCCCCCTTCGAAACAATGAACTCAGCGCCTCGGCCAAACAGCGCTGAGTATCCGAGCCGAGATGACGAGGAACCGACCCTCGTATATGGAGAAAAATCATTCCGAGGCGAAGTCACCGTCGGATCCCTCCAAAATTCGCGTCAGAATTCGATGGACGGTTCAGATCTTGCCACGCCCACAAAACGACAAGATAACGTTTTCTCGTGATCTGAACCCCGTCCTCGTGATGCGCACCATGATGGATGGACCAGATCTGCCCACGTGTACCTTCCGAACTGCTTGCCATCGGCCTGCTCAACCGAGCTACCGAACAGCTTAGTCGAGCAACCGAGCCACTGGGCTCGGAAAAATGGAACCATCAAGGGACGCTTCCTTCAAAATATCCAACTCAGTGCCTCGGCCAAACAGCGCTGAGTATCCGAGCCGAGATGACGAGGAACCGACCCTCGTATATGGAGAAAAATCATTCCGAGGCGAAGTCACCGTCGGATCCCTCCGAAATTCGCGTCAGAATTCGATGGACGGTTCAGATCTTGCCACGCCCACAAAACGATAAGATAACGTTTTCTCTTGATCTGAACCCCATCCTCGTGATGCGCACCATGATGGACGGACCAGATCTGCCCACGTGTACCTTCCAAACTGCTTGTCATCGGCCTGCTCAACCGAGCTACCGAACAGCTTAGTCGAGCAGCCGAGCCACTGGGCTCGAAAAAATAGAACCATCAAGAGACGCGACCTTCAAAGTATCCAACTCAGTGCCTCGGCCAACAGCACCGAGTCTTCGAGCCGAGATGACGAGGAACCGACCCTCGTATATGGCGAAAAAACTCACTGACCCATATCAGCCGTTGGATCTTGTAAAAAAGCGCGCTCGTCATGATGGACGGTTCAGATCTTGCCACGTCCACTACATGACAAGATAGCGTTTTATGGGGGTCTATGCTGAGATGAACGGCCCAGATGATGCCACATACCTCGGATCCTCCGAGCCGAGGCACTGACCTTCCGAACCGAGGCGCTAACCATCCGAGCCGAGATGACGAGGAACCGACCCTTGTATATGGCAAAAAAACTCGCCGACCCATATCAGCCGTTGGATCTTGTAAAAAAGCGCGCTCGTCATGATGGACGGTTCAGATCCTAACGTCCACTACACTACAAGATGGCGTTTTATGGGGATCTACGCTGAGATGAACGGCCCAGATGATGCCACGTACCTCGGATCCTCCGAGCCGAGGCACTGACCTTCCGAACCGAGGCGCTGACCATCCGAGCCGAGATGACGAGGAACCGACCCTCGTATATGGCGGAAAAACTCGCCGACCCATATCAGCCGTCGGATCTTGTAAAAAAGCGCGCTCGTCACGATGGACGGTTCAGATCTTGCCACGTCCACTACACGACAAGATAGCGTTTTATGGGGATCTACGCTAAGATGGACGGCCCAGATGATGCCACGTACCTCGGATCCTCCGAGCTGAGGCACTAACCTTCCGAGTCGAAGCGTTGACCCTCCGAGCCGAGGAACCGAGGAGCCAACCCTCGTATTCGAAAAAAAAAACCTGCCGAGGAACGGGGACCGTCTGATTACTCAGAAATTCGTGCTCCGCTCTGATCGAAGGCCCAGATTATGCCACGTCATAAATCAGTATTTAAAAATTGATTTTTACTTATTTAAATCGTTTTATTTATTTAAAAATTGCGAAAAATTGCTAAAAATTCGGGAAAATTAGCTAAAAATTCTAGACAATAATTAAAAATTCGGAGGAATATTTTTGAGCCCCTGAACGAACAATTATTGCCTAGAATGTAATGTTAAGCCCCCCGAACAATTAGTTAACACATCGCAAAATTAAATAAATAGCCTAAAAAAATAGATAAAAACTCGATACAAACTCGATGCATCATATGGCTTCAAAAAAGAAGGAGTTACCTTACCACCCACTTCGGGATTCAAAATCGCCCATTCGGACTTCGATACAACTCCACTAGCCACTAAAAACAGTCAAACTACTCCTCAAAAGACTGATTGCCCCCAGCCTTTAGGAGTGGGGGGCTCATGATATGGCTAAAAATAAGGGTTTAATCGAGACCGTCCAAATTGGGCACGAATCCAGAAGTCCGGGGGTAAGACAGTAATTTCACCAACAAACGGGTCTGAAGCGGGTACTGGGTCTCCTTCTCACAGATCCAATAACCTGCAAACGGATCCACTTCAACCGGGTGCGGGTTTCAACCCTCAACAAACCCGGTCCAGCAGGATAGAATTAGGGTTTCTGGTTTATATCAATCAACGGCCCTGATTCATATTTATCCTTTCACTGGGGATTAGGGATTACATTCCTTATCTATACACAGGAATTACATGCCTAATCTGTTCCCTAAGACGCCTATAAATACCCCCCATCCATCTCCGTTGAGAGGTAATCAATCTTTCACCAGTTTTTGCGCTCTTTCATAGTCTTCCAGATTACTGACTTGAGCGTCGGAGGGTGCGTCGCCGGGAACAACCCCGGTGTCTCGCACTTTTTGCAGGTATACGGCGGGAGCGACGATCATACTCCGACGGAACAGGTATACAGGTTTACTATTCAGTTTCCCTAAGAATCCACAAATACTATCTGTTTGCCCCCACACCAAATTTAGCGGCAACAAATACCTTGAAGTGCAACCTTGGAAGTTATGGAATTTACGAATGCTAAGGCTTCCCAAGACTAAATGAGCATGAACTTTATACTAATTGAGCAAGTAGATAATCTAACAGTCTCCGAATGACCAAATAAAATTTCTAGTAATCTTTTCAATCTCTAGTTTCACTGAAGTTGGCCAATAAGTAGTACAGAGAATGAATATAGATAGTGCACTGAGAACATGCTTAGCGAGAATCACCCTTCTCACCATAGAGATCAGACTGCCCTTCCATGGAGATAGATGTTTATGGAATGAACCAATGACAGGAAAATTTTGATTTACGAGCAGCTTTACCAATTATTGGTGTGCCAAGGTACATAAAATCTTCATCCTTAAGCTTGCATCTAAGCAATCTCTTGCAACTGACTATAAAATTTAGGGGAGTCACTTTGAAGTTCATAAATAAACATTACTTGCTCCAGTTGACTGCTTGTAATAGAATCTCCCTAACGAACACCATTTGTAGGCTTTATTGAAATGGAGCTAAGTCCTTCCATAATTACATTATAAGTCACACTCCCAATCCCAACCATTAGGTTGATCCATCGATTGCAGTAACCAATAGACTGGAGAACCTGACGCAAGAATTTCCAGTTGACTGTGTCAAAAGTTTTCTCCATATCGAGTTTCATGAGTTCCTATTTCCTTTACTAGTTGAGGATGACATAGAATGTCATACCTCTTTCAGTGTCGACATATTCTCTAAAATGTCTCTTCCCTTAATGCAACTTGTTATTGGCTAATTTTCTTTCAAAGGATTGGTCTCCATCTACTAAATGGAATATTGTAGAAAATCTTGTGAGTAATATTGCATTAACTGATTGGGCTTAACTGATTGACAGTTTCTGGGTGCTTTACCTTTGACAACAAAACACTAGAGGTTTTTGCCTGATCAGAAGGAAATTGACCAGAAGCAAAAAAGTGCCGTATAGCATAGAGCAAATCTCCAAGGATTAAATTTCAGTGTTCCTTGAAATTTTCAACTCCAAACCCATTTGACCCCCATTTGACACATAAGCCTTCCCAGAATTCTTGTCTCATGCACCATGAATTTCTTGCAGTGATACCTCCTAAAGTAAAATTTCATTGATCTCATTAGTAATAACAGGTTTAATAGAAGATAAAACTTCTTGGCCAACCTGGTTTATTTGTTGTGTCTGAGAGCCCAGATGTCGGAGAGATGATTAGCAAAGAATTGTAAGATAAGCTTCTTATCAAACACCCATTATCCATGCAATTTCATTAATTCTCTTCTGATTTTTCCTGAAAGTAGTTAATAGATGAAAGATTTTGGAATTCCCAACACCCTAGTTTAACCCATTGTTGTGAGTTCTTTGCTTCCACTTGTCAAAGATTTCCTTACTCGAGTTGTGATATTTCATAGTAAGATGCTTAATTGTGATCTACAACCAACAACATATCTCTTTGTTATAAGAGCATCCACAATCGTTTGCTTTTTTGCCATTTTTGCCATTTTTTGTGTACTGTAGCGCACACAGTCGTTTGCTATTTTGCCATTTTTGACAATTCGTCTACAGTAGAAAGGAAGAAATAGCATTCGAAATAGCAAAATGCATATTATAGCTGACGAAACATCAGCTATTGATCGGACGAAACATCATATTTCGTCTGGATTATTTAATTATATTTTTAATTGATCGAACGAAACATGATGTTTCGTCCGAATTTTAAAAAAAATTAAAAACTGATATGGCTAAAAATGGGGTTAAATCGGAACCGTCCAAATCGGGCACGAATCTTGAAGCCCATGGGTAAAACGGTAATTTCACCTACCAATGGGTCTGAAACGGGTACGGGTTCTCCTCCTCGAAGACCCACTAACCCGCGAACGGATCCATCTCAACTGGGTGCAGGTCTCAATCCGCAGCAAACCCGGTCCAGAAAGGATAGAATTAGGGTTTCTGATTAAATCTTAATCAACGGCCCTGATTCATATCTATCCTTTCACTAGGGATTAGGGATTACATTCCTAATCTGATCCCAGCGGCGCCTATAAATACCCCCCACCCATCTCCATTAAGAGGTAATCAATCTTTTCCCAATTTTCGCGCTCTCTCATAATCATTCCTGATTACTGACTTGAGCGTCGGAGGGTGCCTCGCCGGGAACAACCCCGGTGTCTCGCACTTTTTGCAGGTGTACGGCAGGAGTCAGCATCAAACTCCGGCGGAACAGGTAACAGGTTTGCTATTCAGTTTTCCTAAGAATCCACAAATACTATCTGTTTGCCCCCACACCAGATTTAGCGGCAACAGATTGGTGCCGTCTGTGGGAAACTAACGAATAGCAGCATCTCCTCTTCCCGTTGGACAGATCTTCTCCAGCCATGCCTCCTAGAAAAGCCAGATCCAGAGGGTCCAACCGAGGACCCAACTCCGATCAGCAATAGGAAGTTCCCCCTCAACCCACTCAACAGCAGGGCAACTTCCGCCCCAAGCCGGGGACCCTCTCCAATAGGACCTACCTCCTCCTCAGAATCAACAACCTCCTAAGGGTCCCAACCCGCAGAAACAACCTCTCCATCCGGACCACGTCTCCATCCACAATGCCTCTTCGGATTCGATGGCCTCCCACAATCCCCAAGCTTCCGACCTTCGCAACACCGTGCTCAATCAGCAGAAGGATGAGGATCTTCGCCGCCGTCTGGATGAAAAGCGGGCCCGAGAGAGAGCCTCCCTCCAACACCGTCCGGATGAGCGATCTCCTCACCACCGAGACAACAGAAGGTCCCCTATCCGAAGGGGGCAGAGAGAGTCCCCCGAATATCACAGAAGAAGACTACACTCCCCTGCAGGTCAGCAATAGCCTAGGAACGATGAGGCACCCATCACCCTGTGCCGAGTTCCAGCAGTTCCAAGTGACCGTCCTACAAGCTCTCAATCTCCGTCCCAACACCAATGCTCCAAAGATCCCCTCTCCTCCTCCGGTCCGAAATCCTCGCCGACGGTCCCCAACTCCTCCTCCAGCTCCTAGCAACTCCCAGCACATGCCAAGTCCTCGCCGTTCCCGGAGCTACTGTCGTCATAGCCCCCGCTCTCCCTCGTACGAAGACGAGTCTAGAGGCTCGGCTGATTACCGTCGAAGGGATGATGCTGTATACTGCTGTCTCCACGAAATGGAGAGGCGCTTGGGTCAGTTAGACCGAGAGAAGAGCTTAGAGGAAGGACCCTCCGTCCTAGTCGACCTCCTTTTTCCCGAACCATAATGGATGCACCCGTACCAATCGGCTTTAAGCCTCCTCAATTTGAGACCTATTCCGGGGAGACTGACCCCGTCGATCACATCGAAAGCTTCAAGACCCTCATGCTCATCCATCAAGCTTCTGATGCCCTGTTCTGAAAAACCTTCCCCGCAACTCTCAAGGGCCCAGCTCGAGAATGGTACTCTCGCCATGCCCCATCCTCGATATTCTCCTTCGAGCAATTCGAGACCCTCTTCGTCACCCACTTCGTAATTAGCCGCAGAACTGAGAAGACCAGCATCTCCACCAGAAGAAGGGTGAGAAGCTGAGAGACTATGTGAAAAGGTTCACAGCTGAAGCCAGGTCCATAGCATCCCTCGACCAGTCGGTCGCTGCAGCAGCATTTCAGTCCAATGTCCTCAACTCCAGCCTCCGCTCCTCCCTCGCCAAGAAACCCCCACAGAACTTCTCAGACCTCCTCCTCCGGAGCGAAAAGTATATTCGGGTCGAAGAAGCTGAGCACCACCCCAACTTGGAGGGGTCTTCCTCCGGGTCTAAGAGAAAGGGAACAGAAGAGGAAGGAGCAAAGAAGCTCCAGAAGGATAATGGCGGCCAGCGCCGACCTCCCCCCAGATTCGAGAAATTTACTCCTCTCACCACCAATGTCTCCACCATTCTAATGGAAGTTGAGAAGGAAGGGTTCATACCTCCTGCTTCGAGGATGAACACCTACGCCAAGAAGAGGGATAAAGAGAAGTGGTGCTGTTATCACCGGGACCATGGGCACGACACCAATGATTGTCGGGCCTTGAAGAATTAGATAGAAGCCCTCATCCAGAGAGGGCAGCTGACCAGGTTCGTGAGAAAGGACCGAGCCGACCTTCCTCTCCCGCCTTGGGGGGCTAACAAGCGTCCGGAACGCGATGAAACGCCCGACTTCGAAGAGGAGCGTGTTCTACACCTCATTCATGGGGGCGCAATGGGGGGCTCCTCAAACTCCTCTCGAAAGGCATTCATTAGGGAAGTCAATTTGGTTCGCGCCACCCCTCCTCCCAAAGGCCTCGGAGTGTCCGTCACATTCTCAGACGAAGATCTTGAAGGTGTCCGCACCCCCCATTGTGACGCACTTGTCATCAATCTCCATATGGCGAACTTCAAAATGGAGAGGATCCTAGTGGACAATGGCAGCTACGTCAACATCCTCTTCCTCACCACTTTTAAAGGCTTCAAACTCTCCCGAGACAGACTCAAGCTCGTCGGCTACACGCTCCATGGGTTCACGGGAGTGCCAGTGACTATTGAAGCGGTGATCACCCTCGATGTAACCGCTGGCAAAACTCCTACTACCCGAACGGAGTCGATGGACTTCATGGTCGTAGATGTTCCTGCTGCTTACAACGTCATTCTGGGTCGGCCCGGCCTAGCTGCCCTTGAAGCTGTCCCTTCTGCCTATCACCTCAAGATGAAGTTTCCCACTCGGGCCGGAGTAGGAAAAGTAAAAGGCAATCAGGAAACGGCGCGCAAGTGCTACATGACCTCTACCCTCGGTCCGGTCCTCTCCCTAGAAACTCTGGAAATACCCCAAGATGTTGCCCGACCGATGTCCGAGCTAGTGGATGAATTGGAGGAAGTGCTCTTCTTTGAGCAGGATCCAACCCGAAAATTCTTTGTTAGCAAGACCCTCCCATCCGCCCTATGCTCAAACATAGTCCAGTGCATCCGAAGGAACCGAGACCTCTTTGCTTGGTCAGCTGCAGACATGCCTGGAATTTCCGAAGAGCTCTTGGTCCACCACCTCTTCGTTGCTCCGGGGTCCAAACCAGTTCAACAGAAGAGGCGCAAGTTCGCCCCCGAGCGCCAGCTAGCTATAAAAGAGGAGGTGGAAAAGCTCTTGAAGGCTCGGTTCATACAAGAGGTGAACTATCCGGAGTGGTTGTCGAATGTAGTAATGGTGAAGAAGTCCAATGGGACTTGGAGGATTTGTATCGATTTTACCGATCTCAACAAGGCTTGCCCCAAGGATCCCTTCCCTCTTCCGAGTATTGACACTCTGATTGACGCCACTTCGGGTCATGAAATCCTCAGCTTCATGGATGCCTTTTCAGGCTACAACCAGATCCGGATGTTCCCCCCAGATATCCCGAAGACCTCATTCGTGACCGACTAGGGCCTCTACTGCTACAGGGTAATGCCATTCGCTTTGAAGAATGCAGGAGCAACATATCAACGCCTCGTCAACAAGGTTTTCCAAGCTCAAATCGGCCGGAATATGGAGGTGTATGTTGACGACATGCTTGTCAAAAGCATCCGAGGAGCCGATCATGTGACGGACTTACAGGAGGCGTTCGATGTTCTGAGAAAGCACAACATGAGACTCAATCCGAACAAGTGTGCGTTCGGAGTATCGTCAGGAAAGTTCCTCGACTTCATGGTCAGCCAACGTGGAATTGAAGCTAACCCTGAGAAAATCAAGGCCATATTAGACATGGCCCCTCCCAAGAATGTTAAGGAAGTTCAGAGGCTAACAGGCCGCCTAGCCGCCATAGGACGTTTTCTCTCGAAGTCCGGGGAGAAATGCCTCCCCTTCTTCAAGGCCCTCAGGGGGCCTAAAGGTTTCGAATGGGGTTAGCAACAGTAGGAGTCGTTCGACCGGCTCAAGGCTTACCTCGTCAACCCTCCTCTCCTCAGCAAACCCATTCCTGGTGAACCCCTCTACCTCTACCTGGCAACCTCCGAGCAGACCCTCAGTGCCGTTTTAGTAAGGGAAGAAGACCGGGCTCAAAAGCTCATCTACTATGTGAGCAAAGTACTTCGGGATGCCGAGCTCCGCTACCCGAGGATAGAAAAGATGGCTTATGCCCTGGTGATGGTCGCAAGAAAGCTTCGCCTGTATTTTCAGTCCCATTCAGTGGTCGTTCTACTGACCAACCGCTGAAGCAAGTGCTCCACAAGCCGGAGACCTCCGGTCGTCTTATGAAGTGGTCTATCGAGCTGAGCCAGTATGATATAACTTATCAGCCTCGGACCGCAATCAAGGCTCAGGCCTTAGCAGAATTCATAGTTGAAAGTACCATCTCCGAGTTCAGCCAAGCAATGAAGGGACCACCTGCCTGGTCGGTTTATGTAGATGGATCCTCCTGTAATGAGGGAAGCGGAGCCGGGGTCATTCTGGCAGGCCCAGATGACTTCATCCTCCAATACTCCCTCCGTATCAACTTCAAGTCCTCGAACAACGAAGCAAAATACGAGGCACTCATAACCGGCCTTGGAATGGCTCGCAATGCAGGGGCGCAACGCCTCTGGATCTTTAGCAACTCTCACGCCTCTGGATCTTTAGCAACTCTCAGCTAGTTGTAAATCAGGTCCTCGGCGAGTATGAAGCACGTGATGACCGGATTCTTAAGTACTTAGCCAAGGTCAGGAGCCTCATGGCACTATTTGAAGAAGCCCTCATCCAACGAATCCCCCGGGAAGAAAATGCCCAGGCCGATGCCCTCTCCAAGTTAGCCTCTTCCTCCCTCCAAGGTCTCGAGCAGACCATCTTGATAGAGGTCCTCCTGAAGCCAAGTATAGAGGATGAAACTTCTAACTCTATGGAGTCGCTGCCAGTCCTGCTTGAAGATAACTGGATGAAACCCCTCATCGAATTCTTAAGGGACGGGCTCCTCCCCGAAGATCCTAAGGAAGCTCGAAGAGTGAGAACCCGAGCCAAGCGTTACACACTGATCGGAGGCATCCTATATAAACGCTCCTTCACACAGGTAGACGGAAAGCCTTACCTGAGATGCCTCTCCCCCGGGCTGGCCGACTACGCCCTGCAAGAACTTCACGAGGGCATCAGCGGGGCACATTCAGGGTCCAGATCTCTAGCCCGCAAAGTGTTGAATTACGGATATTTCTGGCCCACTCTCCTACGAGACGCCGAACAACACGTTCGGCAATGCAGCTCTTGTCAGAAGTACTCCGACATCCGACGCCTCCCACAAGCTCCACTCACTTCCCTATCAAGTCCAATCCCTTTCGCAATGTGGGGGATGGATTTTCTAAGGCCATTTCCACCGGCTCCCAGTCAGTTCAAATTCTTAGTCGTGGCAATCGACTACTTCTGAAAATGGATAGAGGCCAAGCCCTTGGTCACGATCACCGAGAACAAGGTAGTTTAGTTCTTTTGGAAGAGCGTAATCTGCCGATTCGGTGTCCCTCGGGTCCTCATAACAGACAACGGAACCCAGTTTACCGAGGCTGCCTTCCGAGCTCTATGTGAAGACCTCGCCATCCAACACCGATTCTCCTCCGTTTCCCATCCCCAATCGAATGGCCAAGTCGAGAATGCTAACCGACAGATCCTCTCCGGCATTAAGAAGAGGTTGGATAAATGTTCCAAAGGCTTATGGGTCGATCAGCTTCCCAACGTGCTGTGGAACTACCGCACCACAAAACGGACTCCCACAGGAGAGTCTCCGTTCAACCTCACCTATGGGTCCAAAGCTATGATCCCCCTAGAAGTTGGTGTACTCTCTCCTCGTCTAATGGCTTATGAAGAAGAACAAAATGCCAGAGAGCTCCGAGCAAATCTAGATCTGATTGATGAGATCCGAGAAAAAGCTGCCATTCGCCAACAAAGGTACCGAAGAAGGATCGAGTTGGCATACAACAAGAGAGTACGTCCTACCGACCTCAAAGAAGGGGACCTGGTCCTCAGAAAGTTAGCCATCTCTTTTCCCGGTCAGAAGAGCAAACTGGCTCCAAATTGGGAGGGACTCTATAAGATCGCCAAAGTGTTTCGGCCCGGCACATACAGACTAGAAGTTCTCGAAGGCAGGGAGATTCCTAGGACTTGGAATGCCGACCATCTCTTAAAATACCATGAGAGAGCACCAACGCCTCTCTAAGTATGTTGGGATGTTGAACCGTTCCACTCCTATTACTTGTAATGTTTTTCTTTTATTTCTCTCTTGTAATAACGGCTAGCAACTTTAGAACCAGCCGACTATTATTCATCAATAAAGAAAGGTTTTTTATATTTTACTTGTAAAAATTATTTACATCTCTCTGCTTTTACTCTTCACTCTAACGATGGTTCGGAGTCCAACACTTGGCTCGATTCTACTTCGCAAGTTCGCTCTTAAGCGAGCTACAAGTAGGTCGCCATTCGGAACTGCTCCCACAATCGTTGAACAACTATAACGATGGTTCGGAGTCCAACACTTGGCTCGAGTCTACTTCGCAAATTTGCTCTTAAGCGAGCTAGAAGTAGGTCGCCATTCGGAACTGCTCCCACAACCGTTGAACAACTCTAACGATGGTTCGCAGTCCAACACTTGGCTCGAGTCTACTTCGCAAGTTCACTCTTAAGCGAGCTAGAAGTAGGTCGCCATTCGGAACTGCTCCCACAACCGTTGAACAACCCTAACGATGGTTCGGAGTCCAACACTTGGCTCGATTCTACTTCGCAAGTTCGCTCTTAAGCGAGCTACACGTAGGTCGCCATTCGGAACTGCTCCCACAACCGTTGAACAACCCTAACCATGGTTCGGAGTCCAACACTTGGCTCGATTCTACTTCGCAAGTTCGCTCTTAAGCGAGCTACACGTAGGTCGCCATTCGGAACTGCTCCCACAACCGTTGAACAACCCTAACCATGGTTCGGAGTCCAACACTTGGCTCGATTCTACTTCGCAAGTTCGCTCTTAAGCGAGCTACAAGTAGGTCGCCATTCGGAACTGCTCCCACAACCGTTAAACCACTCTAATGGTGGTTCGGAGTCCAAACGCTCGGCTCGACTGTGCTAACTCAGTACCCCGAACCGAGCGGACGAGGAACCGACCTCCACATATGGAGAAAAATTCTGCCGAACCGATTTCACCGTTAGATCATCTCAAAATGCGTACTAGAACGTGATGAATGGATCAGATCGTGCCACGTATCCGCAAAACGACAAGATAGTATTTTCTTGAAAATCGTGCCTCCCACATCGTGATGCGTGCCATAATCGTGATCGACCGTCCAGATTGAGCCACATGGATTGAGTGTGAAATCCGAGCTATCACACCACCGAAGTGCAAAGTTGCCTCGGTATACTCCGAGCAAAAAACTGAAGTTCTACGGCTAAGGCAAGAGTTCTACAGCTAAAACACTCGAAGAAGCTAACTATGGGTCCTTATAGTTCGTTTCAAGAGTAAGGCAACTACGGCACAACAATGGGCAGACGAACTTCGATTTTATTGAAACAACTTGATAAATTTACAAGGCAAGAAGTTACAGTAAAAAAGCAACTTGATAAATTTACAAGGCATGTTATTACAACGAAGAAGACGATGCAAGAAGTCAAAAGCTCGATACAACTTGTTCAGCACCTCCTCGGAATAGGGACATTCCGATTCAGAGACACTCGGGGTTTTCGTCTCTTCACCTCCGTGCTCATCTCTAGGCCGACGAACTGGGACGCTCTTCACCACTAACCCTAACGGTGGCTCCGACCGAGGCTCCGCTCGAGCTAACAGCTACACTGCTCTGTGCGTCGGCTGTAGTCCGACCAATGACGGGAGGACGAGTTGCGAGCTCGTAAAAGGATATTCCTCGCTCTCTCTCCTTGTGAGTACACGAGGTGCTATGGACGTTAATCCGCACGGGCTGAGGCTTCAGGCGAGCCACCTCCTCCTCGAGCTCAACGATCCTGTCTTTCAAAGTGTCGTCCTTGACCAGTATCTTGAATCGAGGGAGCTTCGCCGAACCCAGGTACTCAGCACTATTGGATATAATACGACGCAAGTTGGTCACCTCGATGCTCTTGTCGACCGTGACCCTCTGCAGCTGCTCAACCTTCTTCGCGAGCTCGTCACGCTCGGCCCGCACCGAGGCTAGCTCTTCCTCCTTCGTCGAGAGTTCCTCCTCGACTATCCGTAGGTGGTGCACCTCGGCTAGCAGCTCGTTGTTCTTCTTCTCTACGTTGAGCGACACTCTCCTGATCAGCTCGATCTCACCGTCGAGGCGAGCCTCGCGAGACTGCTTAAACAGCTCAGCACGACGCCGAGCTGCTGTGGTGTCTGGAGCATGAACGATGATCTGAAAGACGAGCACATTACATTCAAAGACTAAAAGTCCGAGCTAAACACTTGAGACAAATTTGAAGAAACAATTTTATTCATAAAAGAAGATACGATGGCCAGTCCGCAAAAAGACGTTACATTTTTGAAAAAAGAAAAAAAACTAAAGTACAAAAGACGAGGAGATCAGGGGTCCACCTGCGTCGTTGCCTCGACCACAGGCGCCTCGTCAGACGGCCCCTCATTTCCCATCACCCCGGCATGAGCGACCACCTCCTCCTCCTCTTCGCCCTCTTCCTCATCGCCTTCCTCTTCCTCGCCTTCCCCCTCTTCACCATCTGCCGCAGATCCAGGCCACAACCTGTAGCCGACCCGCTGAAAGCCGGGGATGCGATCCTGGACGTGGTCGAAGGCTCTCTCGAAGGACTTCTCCATGTTCGAGGCCATGTGCACCTTCGCCTCGGCCTCGACCTCGGCCCGGATCACCGTCGCCAAAGCATCCTTCTCCACCTTCACCTCCGCCAGGGCCTTCGCCAACGCCGCCAGCTCCTCGGCAGCCTTGGCGGCTTTGGCAACCTCCTCAGCAAGCCGCCCCTTCGCTCGCTCTAGGTCTGCCTCAAGGTCGGCAACCCGGACCTCCAAGCCTTCAGCTCGTCTCTCCTCTGCTTCGAGCTGCCGAACCGCCCTCACCTTGTCCGCCCTGTTCTTATCACTGGCGGCCTTCAGCTCCTTCTCCTGTTCGGAGAACGCTTCAAGGAGATGGCCGAAGAGACAAGTGGCCTGCCGAAACAAAAAGGGAATAAGAACAAAGTAAGAGCCGAACGACAGACTTGAAGAAATTCTCAAGAAAAAGTATGCAAAACTTACCGATACGAGCGACCGAGCGACTTCATAGGTGTCATCGCCAACCGTCCCTGCCTTCAGCGCGGCTCAATCCTTTGGGGTCACCAAGTGCTTGATGGCTTGCATGCATATCTGCGAGTTCCCAAGGAAGTCGTCGTGGTTCTTGACCCGCCAGTCCGGGACGAACAGTTTCTTATGCTGCTCGGTCAAGATCACCTCGGCCTGAGGAGTCAGCGACAGAGCCTGGAGCGACAGCACCGCAGAAACGTCGAAGGCCTCACCGGCCGTGGCAGATGTGGCAGGAGCTGAGGGGTCGGCGACAACGACTACCGCTGGCGTGGGGACCTCGGCAACGGGGGGAGGTGGAGTAACTGCCGAAGCAACCTTGGAGGGCCGACCAGACGAAGAAGTCATGCTCGGCCTCTTTCTCTTCCTTCCATCGGCAACTTAGCCTCGCTTGTTCATCATCCCCAAAAAGTCCATCTTCGGCGCCTCTGTTCCAAACAACAAACAAACAGTAAGTTAGTGAAACGAGCTAAAAACTTAGAAAAAAAATATATATTGCGAGATATCAGGAGCGTACTCGTGTCGATCGGACTGAGGCCCGACCCGTGTAGTACCTCCTCCGTCAATTCCCTCCAGTTCAACATCGGGAGGGCCATGATCTTCCCCACCACTTCTTCCTCGGCCGCAGTCAGTACCGGGTCGGCCCTCGCAAACTTAGGCACCTCTGCCTTCCACTGAGTCGGAATCTTCAACATCGAGGGCTCCCTCAACAAAAAGAACTTCTCCTTCCAACCTTTGATCGAGTTCGGGTTTTCTATAATCCGAACACCTTTCCTTGGCGATAGGTAGTAGCGATGCTCGGTCTTGTGCATCCGGTGAACCCGATACATGCTCCGTAAGATCGTCAGGTCCGGCTCGACCTCGGTATTGCGGCACTGCAACAAGAAGGTGTTCACGTGGCGCCATGTGTTCGGCATGAACTGGGTCGGCGCAAGGCAGTACCACCCAAGGACCTGTAGCACGAAGGGGTGTAGAGGAAAGCGCAACCCAGCGTTCAGCGAGTCGTAGTCGAACATACACATATCCGACGATGACAGTTTGGAGTTCGCACACATCCCAGGGCCGGGGAGAATCAGCTTGTACTCCGGAAGGATGGCGAACCCTTTTCTGATCCAGAGCAGGTCCCTCTCGGATAACACCAAGGCAATCTCGTCCACTTCGGTGGTCAGAACCGGGTTGTTCTCCTCGTAGATTTCCGACCGACCTATGATCGCCTTCTTCATAAGGTCGCCCTCGTATTGCCTGACCCCAGCATGCCCGGACAGGACACAAGGGTACCAACCCGACTCAGGGGCTTGCCTTGGGATCTCCACAATCTCCTCGATTACAGGAGATTGGGCCACTACCTTCTTCTTCTTCTTCTTCGCCTCGGCCACGGACGGCTCGGCCACCTGATTCCCCTTTCTCTGGATCTCAATTCGCCTCCTCTCCTCGGCACCACTATCGCCCGAGGACGAGGCCTCACTCCCCGAGTCTACCCTTGACATCTCTTAAAAAGCTAAGGCAAGTAAACTGACCTTGATGTGATGTGTCCTTGAAGTGACGTTCACGGTCGGAATTAGTTCGCCAGAAATTGCCTGGCCCACACGACAGCTAACACAACCGCCTTGGAACAAAAATCACCGCTAGCAGAGAACGCAGAGAGTAAAAGTGAAAACTTGGAGTAAAAAGTGAGAAATGAGCTTGGGGGTGGGGGAGTGAGAACTTATAACCACAATGGGACGTTTGGGCTTCCTTGGGAATTTAAAAGCCCACTAAGAAGCCAAAGCGCCAAAGCGCCAAAGCGCCAAAGCGCCAAAGCGGAGAGTTGCGACGTTTCGAAACAAAGACTCCTTAAATCGCTTAAGTCAATGACTCGGCCACCGGTGTGCCTAGCCGAGCTACCGAATAGCTTGGCTAAGCAACCGAGCTACTGAGTCGGAGGGTGGTGACGCTTTAAAGCCGGAACGCCTCAAAACGTCTAACTCCATACCTCGGTTAACAGCACCGAGCTTCCGAACCGAGGGGACGAGGAACCGTCCCTCACATATGGAGAAAAATTCTACCGAGGGTGAATCACCGTCGGATCGCTCCAAAATTCGTGTCAAGACTCGATGGACGGTTCAGATTGCGCCATGCTCACAAAAAGACAAAATAATTTTTTCTCGTGATCTGATCCCCGTTCTCGTGATTCACGCAATAATGGACGCTCTAGATCTGGCCACGCGTACCTTCCAAGCTTCTGGCCACCGGTGTGCCTAGCCGAGCTACCGAACAGCTTGGCTAAGCAACCGAGCTGCTGAATCGGGGGGTTGCGACGCTTTAAAGACGGAACGCTTCAAAACGTCTAACTCCATAACTCGGTTAACAGAAATGAGCTTCCGAACCGAGGGGACGAGGAACCGACCCTCACATATGGAGAAAAATTCTACCGAGGCTGAATCACCATCGGATCGCTCCAAAATTCGTGTCAAGACTCGATGGACGGTTCAGATTGCACCACGCTCACAAAACGACAAAATAACGTTTTCTTGTGATCTGATCCCCGTTTTCGTGATTCACGCAATGATGGACGCTCCAGATCTGGCCACGCCTACCTTCCGAGCTTCTGGCCACCGGTGTGCCTAGCCGAGCTACCGAACAGCTTGGCTAAGCAACCGAGCTGCTGAGTCGGGGGGTGGCGACGCTTTAAAGCCGGAATGCTTCAAAACGTCTAACTCCATACCTCGGTTAACAGCACCGAGCTTCCGAACCGAGGGAACGACGAATCGACCCTCGCATATGGAGAAAAATTCTACCGAGGCTGAATTACCGTCGGATCGCTCCAAAATTCCTGTCAAGACTCGATGGACGGTTCAGATAGCGCCACATCCACAAAACGACAAAATAATGTTTTCTCGTGATCTGATCCCCGTTCTCGTGATTCACGCAACGATGGACGCTCCAGATCTGGCCACGCGTACCTTCCGAGCTTCTGGCCACCGGTGTGCCAAGCCGAGCTACCGAACAGCTTGGCTAAGCACCGAGCTGCTGAGTCGGGGGATGGCGACGCTTCAAAGCCGGAATGCTTCAAAATGTCTAACTCCATACCTCGGTTAACAGCACCGAGCTTCCGAACCGAGGGGACGAGGAACCGACCCTCACATATGGAGGAAAATTCTACCGAGGCTGAATCACTGTCGGATCGCTCCAAAGTTCGTGTCAAGACTCGATGGACGGTTCAGATTGCGCCACGCTCACAAAACGAAAAAATAACGTTTTCTCGTGATCTGATCCCCGTTCTCGTGATTCACGAAATGATGGACGCTCCAGATCTGGCCACGCGTACCTTCCGAGCTTCTGGCCACCGGTGTGCCTTGCCGAGCTACCGAACAGCTTGGCTAAGCAACCGAGCTGCTGAGTCGGGGGATGGCGATGCTTCAAAGCTGGAACGCTTCAAAACGTCTAACTCCATACCTCGGCTAACAGCACCGAGCTTCCGAACCGAGGGGACGAGGAACCGACCCTCGCATATGGAGAAAAATTCCGTCGACCCTCCTCAGCCGTTGGATCTTGTCCAAAAACGCGCTCGACGTGATGGACGGCTCAGATCTTGCCACGTTCACTAAACGACAAGATAGCATTTTTTGGGGATCCGCGCTGAGATGGACGCTCAGGATCACGCCACGTAGTTCAGTAGATTCCGGGCTAGGTGCCAAGCTGCCGAGCCGAGGGGACGAGGAACCGACCCTCACATATGGAGAAAAATTCCGCCGACCCTTCTCAGCCATTGGATCTTGTCAAAAAACGCGCTTGTCGTGATGGACGGCCCAGATCTTGCCAAGTTCACTAAACGACAAGACAGCACTTTTTGGGGATCCGCACTGAGATGGACGCTCAGGATCACGCCACGTAGTTCGGCAGATTCCGAGCTAAATGCCGAGCTGCCGAGCCGAGGGGACGAGGAACCGACCCTCGTTTACGAAGAAACTATCTGCCGAAGAACACGGATCGTCCGATCGCCCAGAAAATTGCGCTCGGCGCTGATAGAGGGCCCAGATCGTGCCACGCCATAAATCGGTATTAAAAATTAGTTTTTATTTATTTTAATCATTTTATTTATTTAGAAATTGCAAAAAAATTACTAAAAATTCAGAAAAATTGATTAAAAATTCTAGAAAATAATTATAAATTCGGAAGAATATTTTTGAGCCCCTGAACGAACAATTATTGTCTAGAATGTGTTGTTAAGACCCCCGAACGACTGGTTAACACATCGCAAAATTAAATAAATAATCCGAAAAAATTGATAAAAATCACCAAACATCCAGAGAAGCTCAAGAACAGCTTAGAGTACGAGCAACTTGAAAAAATCACCACACTACCTCCTTCAGAGGTTCGGAACCCTCAATTTGGACCCCGACACAACTCCACTAGCCATTAAGACAGTAAAACTACTCCTCAAAGGCTGACCAAACTCAGTCTTCGGAAGTGGGGGGCTCGTGATATGGCTAAAAATGGAATTAAATCGGAACCGTCCAAATCGGGCACGAATCTTGAAGCCCAGGGGTAAAACGGTAATTTCACCTACCAATGGGTCTGAAGCGGGTACGGGTTCTCCTCCTCGAAGACCCACTAACCCGCGAACGGATCCATCTCAACTGGGTGCGGGTCTCAACCCGCAGCAAACCCGGTCCAGAAAGGATAGAATTAAGGTTTCTGATTAAATCTTAATCAACCGCCCTGATTCATATCTATCCTTTTACTGGGGATTAGGGATTACATTCCTTATCTAACCACAGGGATTACATTCCTAATCTGATCCTAGCGGCGCTTATAAATACCACCCACCCATCTCCATTAAGAGGTGATCAATCTTTTCCCAGTTTTCGCACTCTCTCATAATCATTCCTGATTACTGAGTTGAACGTCGGAGGGTGCGTCACCGGGAACAACCCCGGTGTCTCGCACTTTTTGCAGGTGTACGGCAGGAGTCAGTGTCAAACTCCGGTGGAACAGGTAACAGGTTTGCTATTCAGTTTTCCTAAGAATCCACAAATACTATCTGTTTGCCCTACACCAGATTTAGCGGCAACAAAAACCAAATAAATTAACTGGTTAAATGAATTTAAGGGTGGGAATGAACATGATGTTTATTCCCATACAATCCATTTTTTTTAAAAATTAATTTTTAAAATTAATTTTGTAAAGTTTTAAATTGTTTTTGCAAATTTTTAAATTGTTTTTTGCAAATATTTTTTACAAACTATTTTTTAAAATTTTTTTTGCATTTTTTTTTTCAAAAAAAACTTCCTTAAAACCCGTTTCGTCCCGTATTTTTTTTATTATTTTCTATGTTTCGGCCAGTGTTGTCGTTGAAATCGGTGTGGGGGCAAACAGATAGATTTGTGGATTCGAGGGAAGTTGAATAGTCAAACCTGAACAACTTCATCGGAGTTTGACCGAGATTCTCCAGCCGTTGACCTGCAAAAAGTGCGAAATACCGGGGTTGATTCCGGCGACGTACCCTCCGATGCTCTTGTCAGTAATTAGAAAGATTATGAAAGAGTTTTGACTGGCAAAAGATTGATTACCTGATAACAGTGGGGGGGGGGGTATTTATAGCCGCCTTAGGAACCAGTTTCGGGGTAAGATCAAATCCCTACTTCCCAGTGTAAATGGACAGAAACAATTTGGACCATTGATTAAGAACAATCATAAACCCTAATCTTCTCCTATCCAGTTGGACTGAGTTTCTTGCAGGGTTAGAACTCGTACCCAGTAAGACGGATCCATTCATGGGTTATTGGACCTTTGGAAAAAAAGGCCCAGTTCCCATTTTGGACCCGTTTGTAGGTGAAATTACCATTTTACCCCCGAGTTTTAAGATTCGTGCCCGATTTGGACGAATCCGATTTAACCCTATTTTTAGCCATATCACGAGCCCCCCACTCCCGAAGACTGAGTTTGATCAGCCTTTAAGGAGTAGTTTTACTGGTTTAATGGCTTGTGGGGTTGTATCGGAGTCCAAATGAGGGGTTTCAGATCTTCATGCGAGGTCTTATGGTGTTTTTTGGAGTTGGTGGCATGCTCAAGATTGTTCTTGAGCTTTCCTGGATTTTTGGCAATTTTCCTTGATTTTTTATTTATTTTCTGGATCATTTATTTAATTTTGCAAAGCGGTAATCTATTTTTCGAGAGCATTAATCAATTATTCTAAGCCATAATTATTTACCCAGGGGCTAAAAAATATTCCCCTAAATTTATAATTATTTTTTAGAATTTTTAATTAATTTACCTGAATTTTTACTCACTTTTTTGCAATTTTTAAATAAACAATTCGAATTTAATAAATAAAAATAGATTTTTTATACCTATTTATGACATGGCAAGATTTGGACCGTTCATCAGCTAACAGCATGAATATCTGAGCGATCTGATGGTTTGAGTAGCTCGGTAACACATTTTTCTGTGTGTGTAGGTCGGTGCCTCGGTAGCTCGGCATAGTGCTTCGATAGCTCGGTAGCTCGGTGCCTCGTGAGCTGCCAAGCTACGTGGCCGAATCTGGAGCGTCCATCAGGGTGCGAATCTTGATGTTGGAAACTCAGATC
The DNA here is from genome assembly GCA_017893485.1 of Hemerocallis citrina. Lineage (NCBI taxonomy): Eukaryota > Viridiplantae > Streptophyta > Magnoliopsida > Asparagales > Asphodelaceae > Hemerocallis > Hemerocallis citrina. The sequence continues at coordinate 217,416,315 of CM030361.1, read as the reverse complement.
ACGAGAAAACGTGTTTTTGTCGTTTTGTGGGCGTGTCGAAATCTGAGCCGCTCATCAACTTTTGGCACGAATCTTGGGACGATCAGACGACCCAAGGAGTTCGGCGGCAGTTTTCTCCAAATGTGGAGTTCGGTGCCCCGGTAGCTCCGCAGAGTGCCTCGGTGGCTCGATGCTTTATGAGTCGTGGAGCTACGTGACAACATCTGGAGTGTCCATCAGGGCGCGAATCTTGATGTAGGAGGTTTAGATCACGAGAAAACGTGTTTTTGTCGTTTTGTGGGCATGTCGAAATCTGAGCTGCTCATCAACTTCTGGCACGAATCTTGGGACAATCAGAGGGCCCAGGGAGTTCGGCGGCAATTTTCTCCAAATGTGGAGGTCGGTGCCCTGGTAGCTCGACAGAGTGCCTCGGTGGCTCAGTGCTTCGTCAGCCGTTGAGCTACCTGCCCTTTTGTATTATGTCATTTAGTCTCCTTCAACGGGCTTGAGTGGGCCCCAATGCGTTTAGAAGCCCAAGAGTTGCCTCTTTTCACTATAAGTCTCCACCCCCTTATCCTTTCTCTCATTCTTTCACTTTTCACTCTCAGAATTCACTTTTGCTCTCGAGTCGCTCTGCTAGCGGAGATTTTCGTCCAAGGGTGGTTGTGCTAGCTATCGCAGCGTGGCAAGGCAGTTTCCGGCGAGGCTAGTCCGACCGAGTGCGTCACATCAAGGTTAGTATATATATTTTTAATCGTGTATATATATACTTTCGAGATGTCACGAGCATCCTCGGGTAGCGAGGCTTCTTCCTCGGGGGGTCGGAGCGAAGAGCGGTTGGTTCACGAGGAAGGGGGAGAAGTACTGAGCAGACAGAAGGAGAAGGAGATAGTAGGGTTGTCCGTGGCCGAGCCAGTATCTTCGCTCGCCAAGGAGAAGGGGAAGGAGGTGGCTCGGTCAGTGGTCGTCGAAACGGTGGTAGAGCCTATTAGACGAGGGGGAGAAATGGGTCGGTTGCCGACGGTGATATTCGGCCTTGGGGGGGTCAGGCAGTACACCGGCGAGCTGCTGACCAAGGCCGTCTACGGATGCTCGGAAACGTACGAAGAGAATGAACCGAGGGAGGTTACCGAGGTTGACGATATCCCCTCGGTTCTGACGGAGAGGGAATTGCTTCAGATTCGGAAGAGTTTTGTCATTCCTCCGGAGTATAAATTAATCCTCCCCGGTCCCGGGGTGCGAGCGTGCACGGCATTCACGCCCGACACTTGCGTTTTTGCATATGACGTGCTGAATGCTAGAGTACACCTTCCCCTCCATCCCTTCGTGATCGAGGTGCTCCGGTGGTATGGACTGAGCCCGATCCAGTTCATGCCGAACATGTGGCAACATGTGCTCGGGTTTCTGCTCCAGTGTCGAATAGCGAAGGTGGAGCCTCAGCTTGTCGTCCTCAGGAGCGTGTACCGGATCAATCGGATGAGCAAGACCGAACACCGGTACTACCTGTCGCCTCGGAAAGGCGTCAAGTTGATAGAGAACCCCGATTCTATCAAGTCATGGAAGGGTAAGTTCTTCTTGATCTGAGGCCCTTCGGCGTGGGACTTCCCGACCCGGTGGAAGGAGGACATGTCGAACTATGCGAAGGCCGAGCTAGTGTTGACTCTGGCCAAAGTAGAGGATGCGGCAAAGCTGGTCTGACTCCCGATGTTGAGCTGGAGGGACATGACCGAGGAGGTGCTCCACGGGTCGGGCCTTAGTCCGATTGACCCGAGTACGCTCCGGACATCTCTATTTCCTTGGTTACTTTCTGTTACGCATTATATTTTCTTAACTTTGTTTTCTTTATTCGACAGAGGCTCCGATCATGGACTTTAGGGCAATCATGGCCGAACGAAACAAGGCCTCCGAAGCTAGGAAGAGGAAGAGGATGAGTGCGGGGCCTTCGTCTGGTCGACCCACCATGATGTCTTCCGCCGTGGTCGATACCGTCGACCTGGCTTCTCCTCAGCCGATGCCATCTGACCCTTCGGGCAAAGGCTTCTCCGTCTCGGCGGCTTTGGCGCTCGAGGCCCCGCCCCTTACCGAGCAGGCCAAGGCCATTTTGACCGAGGGCCACAAGAAACTGTTCGTCCCCGATTGGCGGGTGATGAACCACGACGATTTCTTGGGGGACCCGGCGATGAGCATGCAGGCTCTTCATCATCTTCCGACCCCAAAGGACCGAGCCGCAATGAAGGTAGGGACGATAGGCGACGACGCTCTAGAGATAGCTCGGGCGACCATGTCGGTAAGTTTTCTTAGTTGATTTTGATAACCTTTGAAAATTTTCTAAATTTTTTGCTCGACTTTTATTGCGCTTTAATTGTTTCTTCGTGTAGGTCACATGCCACTTCAGCCACCTTCTCGAGCAGTACGCCGAGCAGGAGAAGGAGTTGAAGGCCGCGTGCGACAAAGACCGAGCGGAGAGGGCGAGGGTTGCGAAGCAGTACGAGGCAGAGCAACGCCTCTCGGACGCTTTGGCAGTGCAGGTTGCTGATTTGGAGGCGGCCTTGGCGCAGGCGAAGGAGAAGGTCACCTCGGAGGTAGCCAAGGCAGCCGAGGAGAGGGCCGAGGCGAAGAGGGCCCTGGAGGCAGTGATGTGGTAGATGGACGAGGCCGTAGAGGCGGCGAGGCCAGAGATAGAGGCTGAGACTAAGAAGCACATGATGGCCAACATGGAGCAGTCCTATGCCACCACGCTCGAGCACGTCGAGGCTCGAGTCCCCAGCTTTGACAGGTTGGGGTACAGCTTGTGGGGTCCGATCGGCGTGGAGGACCTCGAAGCCGAGCAAGAGGCCGAAGGAGAGGAGGGAGAAGAGCAACTAGGTGACGAAGCTCCAGCCGATCCCGAGACCGTGGTGGTGGAGGGAGGGGGTGACGAGACTGTGGCCGACCCCCAAGCTGGAGCCGTCCACCGAGGTGCCCGTCACCGAGCTACCACCCAAGGTGGCCCCTTGATCTTTGTTGCCTTGTATTTTATTTTATTATTATTTTTTTTTGTATTGCCTTGTAGCGGACTGGCCACCGCTTTTTGTTATGAATGAAATTTTCCATGTTTTGACTATGTGTTGGGGTCGATCTTGTTTTAGAGTCGTCTTGCTTTGAAATTCTTCCAAGTGTTTGAAATCTTGCTAAGTGTTGATAACAACTTTGCTTCGAAATTTAGCTATGTGTTGCTCGAGCTCAGTGTCATTGTGTTCTTTCAGATCGCCGAGTTGTGTTTAGTGGAAGCATCGCCGAACACGGTAGCAGCTGAGGTCTCTCGTCTCCGAGCTGAGGAGCGACGAAGTTGGCCCTTTCTCGTAGTCGAGAGTATTTTCTCAAGAGCGAGTTGGATCTGGATCATCTCAAGCTAACGCTGGCGAAGTGTCTCTCGGAGTTGAAGCAACTAAAGAAACGAGCTCGAGAAGCTCCTCCCAAAGGGGAGGTGGGGTCGCTTCTGTAGGCGCTTTTTGATGTCACGTCGGATAGAGATGAACTGCTAGCTGAGATTTACGACTTGACGATAGTCGAAGACGAGCTTTTGGCGGGGAGAGAAGAACTAACAGCAGCGATGGGCAAGTTGACGGCAGAGGTTGATGAGCTGAAGAGGGTTACGGTCGATAAGAGCATCGAGGTTACTCATCTCCGTCAAATTATTGCCGACAGTTCTGGTGCTGCGGGCTCCACTCGGCTTCCTCACTTAAAAATAGCTGTGAAGGATGACTCTCCGAAGGAGCGAATCGTCGAACTCGAGGCAGAGGTCGCACGCCTCAAACCCCAACCTGAACGGGTCAATGTCAGAAGCACGTCGTGTACTCGTGAAGAAAGCGAGAGAGGAATTTCCTTTTACGAACTTGCGACTCGCTCGCCCATTGTCTGCGAAGCCCTGGAGATGCATAAAGTGGGGTGGTTGCTTCGTCGAGCAGCGCGTCCGTTGGGGCCACCGTCAGAGGCAGTGCTGAAGACGCGTCTCAGTTTGCCGATCTAAGGACGAGCTCCGAGGTTAGGCGTAGGCATCCCCGAGTGTCTTTAAACCGGAACATCCCTGCCCCGAGGAGGCGTTGAAAGAGTTGTTCGCATTTTTGTTCTTTTTGTTCCCCAAATTTTGTCCAAGTCTTGTATCTTGTAATAAGTACGAGAAGCCTGTCTTGTAAATGGATTTGTCCCCCGATCTTTAATGCAATGATATTTGTTTCGCGAACTTGCACGTATTATTGGCACTTGTTATTTGTTTGGACCACACTTGGAGTGGGGTCGAACCATGTGTCGGGCCCCAGGCTCGTGGTTTTGAGAGTGTTAACGGTTGTGGGAGTAGTTCCGAATGACAAACCACTCCTAACTCGCTTAAGAGCGAGCTTGCGAAGCGGAATCGAGCCAAGTTTTGGACTCCAAACTCGTCATTTGAGTAAGTTTCAACGGTTGTGGGAGCAGTTCCAAATGGCGAACCACTTCTAACTCGCTTAAGAGCGAGCTTGCGAAACGGAATCGAGCCAAGTTTTGGACTCCGAACTCGTCGTTTGAGTAAGTTTCAACGGTTGTGGAAGCAGTTCCAAATGGCGAACCACTTCTAACTCACTTAAGAGCGAGCTTGCGAAGTGGAATCGAGCCAAGTTTTGGACTCCGAACTCGTCGTTTGAGTAAGGTTCAACTGTTGTGGGAGCAGTTCCGAATGGCAAACCACTTCTAACTCGCTTAAGAGCGAGCTTGCAAAGCGGAATCAAGGCAAGTTTTGGACTCCGAACTCGTCGTTTGAGTAAGTTTCAACGGTTGTGGGAGCAATTCCGAATAGCGAACCACTTCTAGCTCGCTTAAAAGCGAGCTTGCGAAGCGGAATCGAGCCAAGTTTTGGACTCCAAACTCGTCGTTTTTAGATAACATAACTGGGATATTTAAACAGAGAGATAAAACGATCACAAGAGAGTTATTATGCAAAGAAGTTCTTTATTAATAATTGCTTAGTCGGCCGTTTCTAAGTTGCAGGCCGTTATTACAATGGGGGAATAAAGATACAAATACAAATAAAAAGAAGATAGGAATGACCAAACATTTGATGGTACTCGGAGAGGCGTTCAAACACCCTCTTGGTACTTCAGTAAATGGTCGGCGTTCCATGTTCTTGGTATCTCTCTGCCTTCGAGGTCTTCAAGACGATATGCTCCTGGCCGAACTACCTTGGAGACCTTGTATGGTCCTTCCCAATTCGGGGCTAGCTTGCTCTTTTGGCTGGAGAAGGAGATGGCTAGCTTTCTGAGGACTAAGTTCCCCTCTTTGAGATCTGTAGGATGGACCCTTTTGTTGTAGGCCTATTCGATTCTTCTCCGATAATTCTCTTGGCGAATCGAAGCTCTTTCGCAGAGCTCATCGATAAGGTCCAAATCGGCTCGGAGCTCCTTGGCGTTCTGCTCTTCATTTTATGCAACTAGGCGAGGGGATGGCAAACCGACTTCTAAGGGGATTATAGCCTCGGAACCGTAGGTGAGATTGAAGGGCGACTCTCCTGTGGGGGTCTTTTTTGTAGTGCGGTAGTTCCACAACACGTTAGGAAGTTGTTCTGCCCATAAGCCTTTGGCCGACTTGCCTAGTCTTTTCTTGATGTCCGAGAGGATTTGCCTGTTGGTATTTTCTACTTGACCATTGGATTAAGGGTGAGAGACGGAGGAGAACCGCTGTTGAATGCTGAGGTCTTCACATAAGGAGCAGAATGTTGTCCCTGTAAACTGTGTTCCGTTATCTATTACTAGGACTCGAGGTATGCCGAACCTGCAGATCACATTTTTCCAAAAGAACTGCTGCACTTTGTTCTCAGTAATGGTTGCCAGTGGTTTGGCCTCGATCCACTTGGAGAAATAGTCGATTGCCATGATTAGGAACTTGAGCTGGCCTAGAGCTGGTGGGAACGGACCTAGCAAGTCCATTTCCCACATTACAAAGGGGATTGGACTCAAGAGAGATGTGAGTTGTGCTTGTGGTAGGCGGCGAATATTGGAGAATTGTTGACAGGGGCTGCATTGCCGGACGTGTTGCTCGGCATCCTGAAGTAGAGTAGGCCAAAAGTACCCGTAGTTCAAAACTTTTCTAGCGAGGGACCTTGATCCTGAATGGGCTCTGCATATACCTTCGTGGAGTTCTTTCAAGTCATACGAGGCTTCTTCTGGAGAAAGACATATCAAGTAGGGTCTGCCATCTACTTGGGTATAGCAGCGTTTGTACATGACTCCCTCAACGAGGGTGTACCGCTCCACTCTCGTTCAGATTCGGCGGGCTTCTTTAGAATCTTGAGGAAGAGTCCCATCACTGAGGAACTCAATCAAAGGTCTCATCCAGTTATCTTCGAGTTGGACAGGTAGCGACTCCATTGAGTCGGGAGTTTCTTCTTTGATGTTGGGCCTTAGTAGAACTTCGATTAGGATGGTTTGCTCGAGACCTTGGAGGGAGGAGGAGGCTAGTTTTGAGAGGGCATCTGCTTGGGCGTTCTCCTCTCTAGGGATCAACTGGAGTTGGGCCTCTTTGAATGAAGCCATGAGACTTTGGACCTTGGCTAGGTACTTAGCCATTCGGTCGTCTCGTGCCTCATATTCTCCTAAGACCTGATTCACCACGAGCTGAGAGTCACTGAATATTCAGACACGTTGCACTCCTGCCTTACGGGCCATGCCCAAGCCAGCTTTTAGGACTTCGTACTCAGCTTCGATGTTGGAGGCTTTGAAGTTGATGCGGAGGGAGTATAGGAGAACGAAGTCATCTGGGCCTGCCAAAATAACTCCGGCTCCGCTCCCTTCGGTGTAAGAAGACCCATCTACCTACACTGTCTAGATGGGCGGCCCATTTGCCGCTTGACTCACTTCCGGGATTGTGCTTTCCACTATAAACTCGGCTAGGGCTTGAGCCTTGATAGCAGTCCAAGGCTGATAAGATATGTCGTATTGACTCAGCTCGATTGACCACTTCATTAGATGTCTGGAGGTCTCAGGGCTTATGCAGGACCTGCTTGAGCGGCTGTTCGGTAAGGACGACCACCAAATGAGATTGAAAATAGGGGCAGAGCTTCCTGGCTGCCATAACCAAGGCATAGGCTATCTTTTCCAATCTCGGATAGCGGAGCTCGACGTCTCTAAGGACCTTGCTCACATAATAGATAGGCTTCTGAGCATTGTCTTCTTCCCACACTAGGACAGCGCTGAGGGTCTGCTCGGAGGCAGCGAGGTAGAGGTAAAGGGTTTCCCCGGGTGTCGGCTTGCTGAGGAGTGGGGGGTTGACCAAGTAGGCTTTGAGTTGGTCGAACGACTCTTGCTACTGCTGGACCCACTCGAAGCCCTTAGCCCCCCTGAGGGCTTTAAAGAAAGGGAGACACTTTTTTCCGAACTTGGAGAGGAAGCGCCCTATAGCCGCGAGGCGTCCTGTGAGCTTTTGCACTTCTTTCACATTTGTGGGAGGAGCCATGTTGAGTATAGCTTTTATCTTCTCGGGGTTGGCTTCGATCCCCCTCTAACTGACCATAAAGCCTAGGAATTTGCCAGATGAGACCCTGAATGCACACTTATTCAGGTTTAGTCTCATGTTATGCTTCCTTAATACGTCGAAGGCTTCTTGGAAGTCAGCGACATGGTTGCACCCCTGGATGCTTTTTATTAGCATATCATCGACGTAAACCTCTATGTTCCACCCGATCGGATTTTTGAAGACCTTATTGACGAGGCGTTGGTAGGTGGCACTGGAATTTTTGAGCCCGAAAGGCATTACCCTATAGCAGTAGAGACCTTGATCTGTGACGAAGGACGTCTTCGGGATATCTGGGGGAAACATTCGAATTTGGTTGTATCCGGAGAAGGCGTCCATGAAGCTCAAAAGCTCATGGCCCGAAGTGGCATTGATCAAGGTGTCGATGTTGGGGAGTGGGAAAGGATCCTTGGGACATGCCTTGTTCAAATCTGTGAAGTCGATGCAAATCCTCCAACTTCCATTGGCCTTCTTAACCATAACAATGTTAGAGAGCCACTCGGGATAGTTGACCTCTTGTATGAACCGGGCTTTGAGGAGCTTCTCTACTTTTTCCTTTATGGCCTGCTGGCGCTCAGGGGTGAATTTACGCCTCTTCTACTGGACCAGTTTGGACCCCGGAGAGACACTTAGGTGGTGGACGAGGAGATCTTCAGAAATCCCTGGCATGTTGGCAGCTGTCCATGCGAAGAGATCGCGGTTCTTCTTTATGCACTGGACTATGTCGGAACAGAGGGCAGAGGGAAGGGTTTTGCTGATGAAGAATTTGCGGGTCGGATCTTCTTCTGAGAAGAGCACTTCCTCTAACTCGTCTACCGACTCCGACATTGGCTGGGTGTTCCCCTGGGGAATTTCAAGGGTCTCGAGGGAAAAGGATGGGTCCCCCGGTCGAGGTCATATAGCATTTGCGGGCCATCTCCTGACTTCCCCTTACTTCCCCTACGCCTGCTTTGGTGGGGAACTTCATTTTCAGATGATAAGCTAATGGGACATCTTCTAAAGCTGCTAGGCCAGGTCGACCTAGGATCATATTATAAGCGGCTGGGATGTCGACAACCATGAAGTCCATTAGCTCCGTTCGGATAGTAGGAGTTTTGCCAGTGGTTACGTCGAGGGTTATAACACCTTCGATCGTCACTAGCACTCCCGTGAACCCATGAAGAGTATAGCCGGCGGGCTTGAGCCTGTCCCGCGATAATTTGAGCCATCGGAAGTCCGCTAGGAAGAGGATGTTGACAGAACTGCCATTATCCACTAGAATCCTATCTACTTTGAAGTTAGCCATGTAGAGGTTAATCACCAGTGCATCACTGTGGGGGGTTCGGACACCCTCTAGATCTTCATCTGAGAAAGTAACCGGGACTCCAAGACCTTTGGGAAGGGGGAGGCTGTGCACCGAATTGACTTTCCTGATGAAAGCCTTTTGAGATGAGTTGGAGGTTCCTCCCATTGGACCTCCGTGGATAAGGTGCAAGATGCGTTCTTCTTCGAATTTGGGAGTCTCATCACGCCTCTCGGGCCACTTGTTAGCCCCCCTGGGGGGTGGAGGAAGATCGACCCGGTCCTTTCTTACAAACTTGGAGAGCTGCCCTCTCTGAATAAGGGCTTCGATCTCATTCTTCAGAGCCCGACAGTCATTGGTGTCGTGGCCGTGGTCTCGATGGTAGCGGCACCACTTCTCATTATCCCTCTTCTTCCCAGGAGTATTCATCTTTGGGGAAGGAGGTAGGATTCCTTCTTTTTCTACCTCCATTAGAATGGTTGAAACATTGGCATTGAGAGGGGTAAACTTTTCAAATCTGGGAGGTGGACAACGTTGACCCCCGTTGTCCTTCTAGAGCTTTTTAGCTCCCTCATCTTCAGCGGCCTTCCTCTTATTTCCAGAAGAGGATTCCTCGAATGTGGGGCGATGTTCAGCTTCCTCTGCTCGGATGTACTTCTCGCTTCTGAGAAGAAGGTCGGAGAAGTCCCGCGGGGCTTTTTGGCTAGGGAGGACCGGAGGTTCGAGTTGAGGACATTGAATTGGAAGACGGCTGTAGCAACCAATTGGTCGAGGGAGGCGATGGACCTGGCTTCCGCGGTAAACCGCTTAACATAGTCTCTCAGTTTTTTGCCCTTCTTCTGATTAAGGAAGAGTAGTGAAATACTCGTCTTTTCGGAGCGGCGGCTGCTCACGAAGTGGGTAATGAAAAGGGTCTCGAACTGTTCAAAAGAGAAGATGGAGGATGGAGCGAGGCGGGAGTACCATTCCCGAGCCGGGCCTTTGAAAGTGGCCAGGAAGGTCTTGCATAGGAGGGCATCGGAGGTTTGATGGATCATCAGAGAGTTTTGAAACTCTCGATGTGATCCATGGGATCTGACTCCCCCATATATGTCTCAACTGTGGGGCTTGAAGTTTGCTGGAATGGGTGCCTCCATGATGGTTCGAGAAAACGGAGGTCTGCTTGGTCGGAGGGTCCTTCCTCTTAGTTCCTCGTCCCTATCGAGTTGGCCAAGGCGCCTCTCCATCTCCTAGAGACCGCGGTAGACAGCATCATTCCTTCGACGGTATCCTGGTGAGCCTCTGGACTCGTCTTTGTACGAAGGGAGCGTGGGCTACGGCAACGGTAGCTCGGAGACGGGCGAGGACTAGGAATGTGATGGCAGTGGCTCAGAGCTTGAGGAGGACTTAGGGACCGATGGAAAGAGGTTTGAACCGGCTGAGGAGTGGGAACCCTCTGACCATTATTGTTGTTGTTTGGTGGGATGTTGAGGGCCTGCAAGATTGTTGCCTGGAACTCTTAGAACTCTGCTCGGGTGATAAGTCCGTTCTGATCCCTCTAGGGTTGTCGACCAGCAGGAGAATGATGCCTTCTTCGACGACACTCCGGGGACTCCCTCCGCCTCCTATGAAGAGGGGACCTCCTGTGGTCGCGGTGGCGAGGAGATCGCGCATTTGGACGTTCTGAGTGGGAGGCTCCCTCTAGGGCCCGCCTTTCATCCAAATAGTGGCGAAGGTCCTCCTTTTTCTGCCGGTTGATGATGATGTTGAGGAGGTCTTCGGAGGGCCAAGGATTATGGGATGCCATGGAGTCGGTGGAAGGGTTATGTACTGGGATATGGTCGCCGTGAAGAGGTTGCTTCTGAGGGTGAGGACGAGAGGTCCCTATACCAGCATTCTGGGGCCCGAGTGGAGCCTGCTGGTGTTGAAGATTTTGGAGAGGAGGCTGCCCCTGCTGCAGCGGCGGATCGGGTTGAGGAGGGAGCTATCCCTGAGGCTGGATGGGTTGGAGAGGAGCCTCTAGTTGCGGTTGAGAAGGAGTGGGTCCACGGTTGGATCCTCTAGATCTCAATTTCCTTGGTGGCCTAGCTGGAGGTGGTATTGACCGGTGGAAGAGGTTGGGCTGCTATTCGTGTGTTCTCACAGATGACGCCAATCTGTTGCCGCTGAAATCGGTGTGGGGGCAAACAGATAGATTTATGGATTCGAGGGAAGTTGAATAGTCAAACCTGAACAACTTCACTGGAGTTTGACCAAGATTCTCTCGCCGTTGACCTGCAAAAAGTGTGAAACACCGGGGTTGATTCCAGCAACGCACCCTCCGACGCTCTTGTCAGTAATCAGAAAGATTATGAAAGAGTTTTGATTGGCAAAAGATTGATTACCTGATAACAATGGGGGGAGGGGGGTATTTATAGCCGCCTTAGGAACCAGTTTCGGGATAAGATCAAATCCCTACTTCCAGTGTAAATGGATAGAAACGATTAGGACCGTTGATTAAGAACAATCATAAACCCTAATCTTCTTCTATCCAGCTGGACTAGGTTTCTTGTGGGTTGGAACCCTTACCCAGTAAGACGGATCCGTTCGTTGGTTATTGGGCCTTTGAAAAAAGGCCCAATTCCCATTTCGGATCCATTGTAGATGAAATTACCATTTTACCCCCGAGCTTTAAGATTCATGCCCGATTTGGATGGATCCGATTTAACCCAATTTTTAGCCATATCAGCCAGTATAAATTACTTTTTATTAACAGACGAAATATCAGTTCCTTTTTTCAACGAACTTATGCATTTTTTTACCATTGGACGATTGCAGTGTTTCTTCGAAATACATTGTCAAAATATGCATTTTGCCATTTTTCTATTGAACGACTGTGGATGCTCTAACTCGTGGATTCTCATGCCATTAAGTTGCAACTCCTTACTAATACTGGGCATGGGATGGTGTGAGGAATCTTTAACTGCATTGTTAACCAACCTGATAGTTCCATATATAACATGCATAGGAGAACCTCTGACAGAGGAAATCCACCCTTGAGTAACCTTCTCTATGATAGAGGCCTTACTAACATAGTTTTTAGAATAAGAACAAAATTTCCATTTTGAAGGACAATCTACCTCACAGTCAAGAAGTATAGGTGCACGATCTAATCCAACGCGAGTTAAATGGAAAACTTGGTTGTGGCCACAAATCAAACTATAGTGGGTTTGCAAACTATCAAATTTATCATAGATACGAGATTGAGATAGTTGATGATTATTTGACCATGTTAATGGTGACCAAACGACGGGACTGTAGTAAGGTGGTTTCATTCAATGAAATTAGCGAAGGGTACATTTTTAGGATTAGTGTACAAAGGGAGACCTGCACTCTTTTCATCTTCAGTAACTCTGGCATCAAAATCACCAATGCAAATAAAAGGCCATGGTTTATCGCTCCATTCAATAAAGAGATTATGTATTAAAATGATTGTTAGGATTTCTGCTAAGTTTTGTGACAACCGATCACTATGAACAAATAACCAAAACTTAATAGACCAAACCAAATATACAAAGCACACAATTTTATCCCAGTTCGGACGAACCGAATCCGGAGGAAAAATAACTCAAATATTATTCAACAAGAGAAGATACAAGAGTTGCAAGAGTTACAACCTGTCTATCTCTCAAGCCTCACTAGAAGATAATATACAATTTACAATGGAAAACTCACAATGAAGTACTTTATTTTTTTTCCTCTCAAAGGAGGTTGTTACAATGATATAGAGATCTAGAGAAACCCTAGATTGTAGTCTTGATATAATAACTGTTTGATAAATCCTGACATAAAGTTACATGATAGGAGCCGTATGATCTAACTTGGAGAAGAAGTTGGGCTCCAACAGAACAAGGATTGCCCTAGAACGTTGTCGCTACATACTAGCGGTCGACTCGACTGCCTTTTAAGGTAGGTAGTCGGCTGCAATGGCCCTAACCCAAGTTAGAGAGCATCCAAACATCGACTGCACTCTAGGGCAGTCGATTGTTCCTGCTGCTGCTTCTTCCAGTTGCTGATATTGCTCCTTCTTCCTCCAACGATGCTTCGATCCTCTTCTCGCTTCACCGTCTTATCTTCACATCAAACCTAATATGCAAGACATTAATCCAACAATGAAAAGCCAAGGGTGACTAGATTCACTACATAGAAGGATACACACTACCTATTTATAGAGTTGACTAAAAGATGTCCTAATTCCCTTTTACATAGTAATACAATACCTCCGTAAAGTCCTATATTTCTAAAGAAAGAGAAAAAGTTCTGACAGAATTTAGAGACAAAAGAAGAACTACTTGAAGCTGAAAGTTTAGTCTTGAGTAAACATGTAATTGATGGATCCGATATTTTGAGTAGAGAGTTTAGAAGAGGGACAAGGCACTCCTTATTGGTGCCCCTGGCATTCCAAGCAAAGATTTTGTCCATAATTAGGTTGAGTTCATGAGAATTGGAAATATCGGTAGCCGCAGAGGAGATTGAAATAGTTTTTCAGCATTTAAGAGAGACAGTAGGATGGTGCCTAACATGGGATCCAACCCTTTTGGATGTAAGAGAAAAGGTAACAGAGCATCATAAGGCCTTTTTAACAGAATGAATAGATGAAGGGACGGTGCATATAAATATTTTTCTCAGGTTGGGAAGGGAATCAGGATCAGGAGATGAAAGAAGAGAGATACCATTTTGCTTCTTTCAAATGGTTGTAGGACTTGATGAAGACTTCATATGTAGTTTGCATGAATTACTGAGTTATTCTGCTGTTTTCTGGTGTGGGAGCAACAAATGATGAGTTCTTTTGCTGAAGAGGAAAAATAGATCTCAGTTGTAGATTTGACCCTGATGAGATGCTGATAAGTGGTTGGAATATGCGGATCTGGTAGTTTGATGGCCACCGAACACCTACAAAAAGCCTAAAACACCAGGAGTATTTCCAACGACAAGTCCTCCGATGATCAAGTCAGCAACCAGGGGTTTAAAATGGGATTAGATGGTAAAAGTTTGATTACCTGATAATTGAGGAGGGTGGCATGTGTTTATAGGCTAGTCGAGATTTAGTTAAGGGAAGATTTCTTAAATGCCTAAGCAAATCCCCTAGATTGGGGATATAATTTCGCAACTGAACCCCTAATATGAGGGGATTGGACCACCAGCCTGTAACTGATCGGTTAACTACTCTTTGGTGGGCTTGTGGATGGCCCGTGAGTTTCCCTTGGGCCTACAGCTGTTCTTGGTGCAGTCCTGATTAGTCACAATTTCTACCCTCATCATAATCCTCCCACTCTCGAAGGTGTGTTCCCAGTCGCCTTCAAGGAGTAGGCTACCTAAGGGGAAAATCTTGGCAGTATGAAAGCCTATTTATTGCGATGGTAGCAAACCCTTCTTCCTAGTAGTTTTCTAAGATCCAACCCCTGGGGAGAGAGGTTAGAGGCCCAAGGAGTGAGGAGGAGGGCAAAGCAGTAAGCGCGAGGCTTGGAATCGGAGTGCCCTATTAAGGGGTGAGGTCCAATGAGAATAATTCGTACGAGGCTCGGAGTCGGGGTACCATGCTGAGGGGCATAATCTGAGGAGCGCTCGTGGTTGAGAAAAATCCATGAGAGGTTCAGAGTCGTGGTACCATGCTGAGGGTAATAGCACGAGGAGCTTTCATGGTAGAGAAATCCACACGAGGCTCGCTGTCGGGGTACCACGCCATGGGGCGTAGCATGAGGATAAGCATTTGGAGGGAGAAATTCGCACAAGACTCGGAGTTGGGGTACCAAACCGAGGGGCATAGTCTAAGGATCACTTGTAGCTGAGAAAAATTTGTAAGAGGCTTGGAGTCGAGGTACAACGCTGAGGGGAGTAGTCCGTGGAGGAGCACTTGTAGCGGAAAAATCTGCAAAAGGCTCGGAGTAGGGGTACCACACTGAAGGTAGTAGCACGAGGAGCACTCGTGGTGGAGAAATCCTCGTGAGGCTCGGATTTGGGTACCATGCTGAAGGGCATAGTCTAAGGAGCACTTGTGGTGGAGATATCCACGAGAGGCTCGGAGTCGGGGTACCGCACCGAGGGGCGTAGTCCGTGGAGCACTCGTGGCGGAGAAAATCCATGAGAGACTCGGAGTCGAGGTGCCACACCGAGGGCAGTAGCATGAGGAGCACTTGGTGGAGAAATCCATGCGAGGCTCGGAGTTGGGGTAGACACCGAGGGGCATAGTACGAGGAGCACCTGTAGCAGAGAAATCCATGAGAGGCTCGGAGCTGGGGTACCACGCCGAGGGAAGTAGCACAAGGAGTAGTCCTAGGGGAGAAAACCACGGGAAATGGGATGGGTGAGTGAAGTCATACTTGGTGCTCACATGACTTCGTGTGGCCTTTGAGTAGCCCCCACATGATATTGTAGTTATCGAGTATGTGTCACATGACCGTGGTCATTCGAGAAGTCGCGTTCCTCTTTATAAGTTCCCTTCCCCATCTCATTTTTTAGGATTACTCTCTTTCTTCAGCCAGAGCCTCTCTCTCTTCAAATGAGATTCTTCTTTTCTTTTGGTCGGCAGTTAGATAATCTCTGCCATGTCTAGTAGCCAGTCGAGTGGATTCGCTTCGTCATCTAGTGGAAGTAGATCATCTTCAGATTCCTCTCGTGCACCCTTGTCGAGTGGCAAGCCCGAGAGAACTGGCCCTGTTCGCATGGCTTCTTCAGATGAGGATGTGGAGATTGAGGCGTGCTCAGATTCAAAAGGAGGCATGGTCGCCCTGAGGCAATGGCTGGTATTGATGAGGAAAGGGGATCCTGAAGGTGATGAGGAGAGGGGGGGGAGCTTGGAGGTGACAAGGAGGAGAAGGAGGAGCGGAGCGCATTAAGGTGAAGGAAGATGCAGAAGAGATGAGCCTCAGGGAAGCGAGGGAGGAGGCAGAAGGGACTCTAAAAGTCTGGGATGCAATTTCCTCATCCATTTGTAGCGTAGTAGCTGTCGCGTCGTGTTCCCCATCCAACAAGAGAAAAGAGAAGGGTCCTTTCCCCTGATCCAGACTACGTGCTGATGGATTATGAACATGAGGGGGCAGGTTCCGTCTGATGGTTGGGAAGTCTGTCCGGATGTACCCGGAGGATCTGCAGGACATGATTTGCTTCAGTGTGCAACCAACAACCCCAAAAAATTTAAGATAGAGGCGGACCAAACCAAGAACATTTTGGTGGGGGCAGACCTTGAGAAACTGCGGGAAGTGTACAAAATCCCTCGAAAGTCCATGTTGTTGCTTTCGAGTATGGGGGTTAGGCCAACTGATAACCTTTCAGAATGGTTCTGAATGTTCTCGCTCGATGCATTTGTTATGTGCATCGAATGTAATGCCCCGAGCCTGGCTCAGCTGTGCATGCGGCTACACGTGCGCACACCTGAAAGAACGGACACAAAACTTTAGCCACGCCCACCACCGGCACCATCAAAAAGTGGGTATATCCTATAGGTACCTTTCTCACTTGGTTAATCCTATATATAAACTCAATCTTTTCCCTTCACTTCCGATATGGGAGTTTAACCCAAGCACTCCACGTCACTATCCCATGCATGCATTCCATCATTAATGCATTATTCCTAAGCCCCATAATCCATGCTATCAGCTCCAATAGAAATCCATTTAATCTCAAGCCCATAGGAACTCTATAGGCCAACAACCAACCAAACTCATCTCACTCTAATTATTTATTTTATTATATATATATTATTATATATATTTCTATATATAATATTATATATATACCCGCTTAAGTACAGGGTGTTACACCGAAGAACATTCCCCTAAAGCTCAAGTACTTCGGATGTGCTTGGGACTAAGCGCCCTTCCGGGGAATCAGCATCGGTGGTACCTCTCTCCCTACCCCAAGTATCGAGTGGTGCACAACCATCCAGACTCTATAAAGGATTGGAAGTCGAAGTATTTCATTGTCTATATCTCGAGCCTAGGGACATTCCCACTAGGTGGTTGTATAGGTTCCCGGATAGGAAGAGTTTGAAACAGGTGGATTCACTTCGTCGGAGGAGTTCGAATTTAAGAGGTTGTTCGACGGCAGAAACAACATAAATTGGGCGAAGATGACGGAGGCGAAGCTAGCAACATGTGGCCTAAGTCCTTGTGTTCTAGGTATATTCTTGGGCTTGGTTTCTTTTCGCGATTCTTAGGTCCTGTCTTAAATCTTGTATTCCTTTATAGATACGGTGGACGGTCTCTCTGCTTCCATCCTACAGGCCGAGCAGGAGAAGAGGGCAGTGGAGGACCCCTAAAGGAAAGGAACGGAGATGGCTTCACCTTCAGAAGTACTGCCGATAGGGAGGTCAGATTGGGTGAAGAGGTCGAAGACTCTGGTCATACGAAACCCAGAGGAATCTCCGAGGGTTCCCCGAGCGAACAATCACTGAGAGCCACTGAGCTGGCCGAGTCTCCCCTCCCCCCATTCCAAACATTGCTAGAGGCTCTTATGCCTGATAAGCTCGACGAGACTTTTAAGCCCGATTAGGCTGTGAAGGTGGTCGACTCCCTAATGGAGTCCCATGTGGCCATCGTGGTGGTGGACAACTTAGCCCCTCCGAGGGATAGGAAGACCCTCGCCCACGAGACCTCTAGCTCGAGCTACCTCAAGTACGCCCAAGCCTCCATTGTGGTAACAACTTAGTTTTGAACAGAAGTATTTCTTCCCCCCTTTTTTTGCACTTGAATGTTTCTTATTCCCTCCCTTCACAGGCCATCCTCCATGGGGCGGAGGTAAAGAGGCAGTATGAGCACGAGCTCAAATGCATGAACCGAGGGTGCAATGGCTAGATCGAAAGTGGCAGGAGTAGAAACATCACGCAGAGGCGCTCGAGAATAGGGTGAAGGAGTTGGAGGAGGATTATGCGGATGGGTCCTTTGCTCAGGGGATTCTGATGGCTGAGAAGGAGGCCTTGGAGGAGGAGCGGACGAACCTGATGGTGGAGCTCGAAAGCATGATGGACTAGGTCATCAGAGGTCTGGAATAAGGCTATGCTCAGGCCCTTGGGCACATTATGAAAAGGTACCCTGACCTTGATCTCAATAACCTTTGTTTCGAGTAGGATCTTGATAGTACCCGTCCGATTCCTCCAAAGGAACCCCTGACTCTCGTGGATATATGTTCGGGTGATGAGGAGTTTGGTGTCGAGCGTGAGGTGGTCGAGACTGAGGTGCATCACCCTTCTCCCCAGGGAGGTGCACTCTTTCCTTGGCCAAGTTCTTGATTCCTTAGTTTTGTATTAATGCTGACCGTGGACTTGCCTCCGCCCCTCGTAATTTTTGCATTTAATGAGAATTCATCCAATTTTTGACTTTTATGTTCCCCTTGCATTTGTCTAAACTTTGGAATGGTTATTTTATTGATCAGGTCGTGAGATATGAGCCTCGAGAGGATGGATATCAAGAAGAAATTCGAACCTTCCGAGGTCAGTTGCGTTAGGCCGAGGACACCATCATCCATCTCCGGAAGGAAGTGGTAGACAAGGAAGGGGTGTTTAGTTGTCATATTCATTGATCGCAAGAAGTGGCGCAAGAGCTTGCTCACTTGAAGGTGGCTATCCCCAATGTCAGCTTGGCTCTCGTCCAAGTTGGGGAGGATATGGCTTCTTTCTCTATCGGAGGGCAGTCCCCCGATATTGTATACAAGCGGATGCTCGTGGAGAGGGATTTAGAAATACATTGGCTGAGGGTGAAACTCGGCGAGGCAGATCTAACATCTACTTTTTGGAGCCCATTCTCAAGGTGGAACCCATATCCGGGGGTCCGTACCAAAGTAGGAGCGCTCGGGGATGCACAAAGTGGAGTGGCCAGGTTTTCCAGCATAGTCAGTGTCCGAGGTGGTCTTGACTCGCCCGTATTAAGCGTCCATCCCTCTGGGGCCAACATAGTGTGCACCAAGGCGGAGCTTACCGAGGGAGACCCCCGAGGATCGGCCTCTTGATCCCTTAGAGTTGTAATGAGCCTTGAACTTATAACTTTATGAATTTACCCTTTTTTTGTTTTTTTGTTTTGTTTTTTTTTTTTTTTTGTTTTGTTTTGTTTTGTTTTGTTTTGGTACAATACGAGATCTTGGAGGGCAAATCTGCCTGAGGGTCGGTATCAGATTATCATGCCGAGAAATGGGACCCAAGGCATAATTTTTTTATGGAGAAATCCGCGTAAGGCTCGGAGTCGGGATACCATGCCGAGGAGCTTATTTTTTACTTGGTCCCATGCTTGGCTTCACGTGTGAGCTTCTTGAGTGGTGTGACATCACGTGCTTTGGTACATGTATCGATGTCTTCTTTCCCCTTATATATACTTCCCATTGTTTTCAATTTCGTTTACTCATTTTACTCACCCCCAATACTCTTTATTCTTGTCTCCTTCATTCCTTCTTCTTTCGTTAAGCAATCATGGTCAAGGATGAGGTGTTGAGAGCTCAACGTGAAACTTTGAAGATAGAAGTGATGGCGAAGGCAAAGGTAGAGGCAAAGGCAAAGGCAAAGGCAGGAACGCAGGGGCAAGGGCAAAAGCGTCCACCTTCTCCTGAGCTGGAGGAGCTCTCTGGGAGGAAGAAATCTAAAGGGGCTAAGCCCCCAATGGTTAAGGCGACCGAAATGTTCGTTAAAAAGGAGCTCCCGAAAGAGGATTCTAAAGAAGGAGTCGAAGCAGAAGGTTTATGACTGTTGGGCCCAAACTTCCGTCCTGGTGAGGACCCTTGTTTGTTGTTCCCCCCTCACTACTTCTACCTCTTTGATTTCAGCTAGTGTACTCTTGTTTTTTTTTCAAGCGGCCATTCATGAGCCCGAATTGAGGAGGAGGCAAGTACTGTTCCTTCGACAAACCAAGCGGGCCAAAGTGAGTGAGAAGGAGCTCCTGGGTCGGAACTCTGACCTGTGGAAGATAATAAAGGGGTTGATAAAGGAGTTTACTCAGGAGGAAACGGCTCGGGAGGTGCTTTTGAAGGAGAAGAAAGGGTTGGTCGATGAGAAGCTAGCGTGGCAGGCAAAGGAGAAAGAGATGATGAAGGAATATGATAATGCCTTAACTCGCATCATTCATGGCCAAGACGAGGGGTATAACCGTGCCCTTAAGGACATTGGGGCCAGGTACCCGGACCTCGATCTCTAGAGCTTTTCCTTTGAGGAGAGGGAAGAGAGGCCAGCCCAACCTCTCGGAGGGGGGAATCTGGTAAATCACAAGACGATAACCTCGATCTCTAGAGCTTTTCCAGTTGAGGAAGTTTGCTCCACTTCCGTCTTCGAGAAGGGGTCATCTTCCAAGCACTAAATTTTATGTTTTTATTTCTATGTACACCTCCTCGTAGACTGGCCACCGCCTTTGTAGTTCGGTTTTTGTAAGTAAATAAAGTGCTTTGATTGAATTCTTGTTTTCCTTTTTGGCGAGATGTTTTGGCTTGGGCTTCCCAGCCGAGAGGTGAACAAGTGAGTCTTCTCCCTCGGCAATAGTGGGTTCGTTCTCTTATATTTTTCTTCATTTCTCGAAACATCAAGTGAGATATCATGCATGTTGTCTTACATCACTTGTTTGTGGGATTCGAGGTGTTTTTCATCTTAGATGTTGAGATGTTTGACTTGTTGACTACAATAAATAAGGGACTTTATAACAATCGAGAACTCATAAGAAAGCCTATAAATTCCCTGGTTCTCAAGTAGTTGGTTCACAAATCCTATCCTTTTTCTCTTTTGAATGACTGAGCTGGGGGAGGGAGGGAGGGGGAGGGGGGGGGGTATTTTGCTGAGTACCTCGAATGGTAGTCCAAGGATCGATATAGATGAGGGTAGTCCCTCGGAGCATGGTCGGGGCATACTTGCCCCACTGTCTGAGCATTCAACTCAAAGGGGATCGACGCCTCGACGCGTCGCTTTGGGCAACTTTCCCCGGGTTCCAAAATTTGAAGTTCACCCTGAGTTCCGATAGATGTGGTCTTCCTTGATTGTGCCCCTTCAAGAGACTTGGGGCATTTGGTTCGGCTGGTGCTTCCTGTGCTGGCAGCATTGATCCAAAGGGACCCAGAGAGTATTGGGGTATCCGAGTTGAACTTCATCAGGTTTATCCCAGGTTCCAAGATCTAACCTTCCTCCGAGAGTTCTGAGGACCGAGACCGGATGGACCTTCTTTGCAGAGATCATTGGTCCATTTAGGCAAGCTTATAATCTTCGTGCTTAGGTCAGTCAGTCCCCATCTCATCATTGACGCCCATTTATGATGCCTCTTCTGCACATTGGCGGTCCGAGAGGTTCGACACTTCGAGTCACGAGATTACTTATAAGGATTTTTTAGGCACAGCTTTCTTGTTTGTTTTTGTTTGATTTACCAATTGCGTACTGGCCACCATCCTTCTTGTAATTATCTTTCTTAAAATAAGACATTTGCTTCGTATCTTTGTTCGCATGAATTATTGTCATTCTCTTTGAGTTGCTCGGGGTGTCTTGTCGAGGGGCGATAGTTTTCTTTTTTATTCGACTACGTGGGAGAGTGGGAGCCTTCAGTGAGAGAAAACCTTAACAAGCTTGGAGTCGGAGCGCCACATAGAGGGGCCGGTGAAATCTGCATAAGGTTCGGAGTTGGAGTGATATGCCGAGGAGCTAGGCGCGAGGAAGAGGCCTTGTTGTGGAGAAAAATCTGTGCAAGGCTCGGAGTCGGAGCATTGTGCTGAGGGGCTAAGTGTGAGGAAGGGGCGTTGTTGTAGAGAAATTTGAGGAAGGCTCGGTGTTGGAGTGTTATGCAGAGGGGCTCGGTACGAGGAAGGGGCCGTATTGTGGAGAAATCTATGTAAGGCTCGGAGTCGGAGCACCACACTGAGGGGCTAGGCCCGAGGAGGGAGCCTTGTGGAGAAATTCATGCAAGGCTCAGAGTCGGAACGCCATGCAGGGCTAGGCGCGAGGAAGAGGCCTCGCTTCCCAAAAAGGAGATACGGAATACGGATACGTGACTAAGTCCAGCGAATAATTTTCATCATCCATAAGCTATCAGGATCTTTACAACATTTCATTGGAATAATCAAAGTAGGAAGCATGGAGAAGTCAACCACACATGCATAAACGAATCAATATACCAACAGAATTTACTTGAAACAAAATATAATAATCTCAAACAAATCAGATCTGGAAACCAGTCAACAATTTTGGGTCAAATTGCCCAATACAAAATAATCCAAGTAACATATACATTTATTCAAAATAAGCAAACGGAAATAATAATAAAAGTAGCAAGAACTCCAGGACTAGAATCTCAGATCACCTACTCCATCAGGCAACTGGTCACCATGATCTGCAATTTGATAATTGCAGGAAGAGGAAAAAGAAAACAAAACACCCGTCAATGCCAATTTTTTTTTTTTTAAAGAAAAGGTGGAGTCTGGCCACCCTGTTTCATTACTAAGGGATAAATAAAACAAACTCAGAGTACTGAGCCTACTACAAAGTCTTACAAACAAAATAAAAGTACATAAAGCCACCTCGAATATGGAGGTTACGGGCCGCTTGTAGTGCAGGCACAAGTACAGGAAAAGATAAAAAGGTGTGGAGTAACAGCGGAAACAACATAGCATGGTATATGCATGTCAACAAAATAGGATAACTAACAAGAATCAGGAAACAAAATCAAGCAACATGATATACTAACAGGGTACAGGTAGCATGTATCAGGTGTCAAGCAAGCAGGTAAACAGGTACACAGATAGCATGTACAGGTAAGCATGTAACTTGTATCATGTTATGTCAAGTCTTGTATTATACTACCTAGGTAGCACTTCATGCATCCCAGGTTTTTACCACATGGTTGCTACGTTCAAAAAAGTTTGCATTTAGATTTCGTAGTGGAATCTATAAGGTTGTGTACTCAGGTATCAGGTAAACAGGTACAGGTATAGGTATCATGCAATAGGTAATCATGCATCAGGTAGTCATGCATCGGTAATCAAGCATCAGGTAGTCATGCATCAGGTAGGACTACGTCCCTTCCAAGTACACCCTCCCGTAAGAAGTATGTAGTTGGGTAAAAGGTGGGAAACACGGGCCCCCTTGTGAGTACACCCTTTCATAAGGAAGTATGTAGTTAGGAATCAGATTACAGATAATCAGGTTCACATGTCAGGTAATCATATCACAGGTAACAGATAATAGATAATCAGGTGGGAAACACGAGCC
Source organism: Hemerocallis citrina (assembly GCA_017893485.1). Classification (NCBI taxonomy): domain Eukaryota; kingdom Viridiplantae; phylum Streptophyta; class Magnoliopsida; order Asparagales; family Asphodelaceae; genus Hemerocallis; species Hemerocallis citrina. The sequence goes on along the minus strand of CM030361.1, from coordinate 217,393,363 downwards.
CCCTTCCAAGTACATATTTTTATATTTTCCACTACTAGATCTTTCCCTTAACCCCGGCTTGGTTATTTATTATTATTATCAAACAGGCATTTATATGTCACAAAATATGGCAAGAATAACATGACATGAACAAGTAACAGGTTTAGATTGCAAGATAATCACGCACAGGTGATAGACAACACATAAGAGGATAGAACAACGAAAATTCTAGTTCGGGACAGTAAGCCAATACTGCACTAAATCTGGAATTTCCGTTGCCATAAACATGCAAACCTGGATCCGTTAGAGAATCTGGAAAATAGACTCTCGGGCGAATCCAGCAAATATATATAAATCATATGGTATTTCATAAAAATAAGACTCAAAACAGATTTGTATCCAGAAAACATGTTCAGCCAGTATTCAGAAGTTTGCATTCATAAACAGGAAAACAACATAAAAACGTACTGATTAAATCCAAGAAAAATATGGGATATTTCCTAGTTTGTTTAGTAACGGAAAATAAAGTTTTATAATTTTCCAATATAGATACAATAGTCAAGTAAAATCAGAAAGCAGCAAGATACAGTAGTTTTGTAAATCTGGAATCATAAACACAGCAGTACTAAAACAGCAATATCTTAAAAAATATAAATATAAATCTATATCCATCAAATGGGTGATAAAATAGATACATTAGGCTACTATCCATATTCAAAAAGTTTTTATAAACAGCAAATAGAATTAGGTTGAAATTAAGGTTCTTTGCTGAACAGTATGAAAATTCTGCAAGTATAGTAGTAGTTTGTAAGCATAGAATAGTGTATAAAGGTCATTAATTAAATCCAAAAAAAATTAGGGTAATCCCAATCTGGTCTAGTTGTACTTAGCAAAATATTGGATCAAATTATTATCTTTAACATAAGTAGAAAAATAAAGAGTCATGCAGAATTCATATAAAACCGAATCTGGAATTTTCCTACATATCTGTAGTAAAACAGTAATATCTTGCAATTCACAAATTGAAACTAAGATATGTCAGAAATTCTGGAAAGTAGACAAAATTCTCTATAATTCATATTCACAAATAATTTTCATATACTGACTTTAATAGGGTCTAAAATACTGATAAAAAACGGGTAACAACAAAAACAGAAATATTCTTCACATACAAAATCAACACAGATCATATGAAACTCATCCAAATCATAACAAACGTGAAATAGGGTATACTAGATGTCCAGACAATATGGTATAGGGTGTTTAGCAAGTCTACAACAAGTTACACTACATCAAACACATCATGCATACCAGATCATACAACACCTCATAATCATGAACACATGCATGTATACAAGAATTGATTATCTCTAAGTCTAAATTTATGTCGTGTGTGTAATAAGTTAACTACGGGAAAATCAACACATAAAAACAACTTATAACAGGGGTTTTGCACAAGAATTGTCTCTAGAACACAACTAAAGTACAGACGGTATTTAGTACTTGTATTACACAAAAAAAAGAGTACAAGTTACTTGCCTTATAGGCAAGGACGAAAACGACGATGCAAGGAGAATAACGGGAACGGATTTCCAGCACGAACTCAACGAAAAACGAGCGAAACACATGAACCACGAACAAAACACGCACACAAGGGAGAGAGAGAAAGTCGGGGTGCACTACGTCAAGGGAAGGCGAAGGCGCACGGGGCTGGTGGCACCGCTATAGGCATCGGAGGGGAGCAGCGTAGTGGGTGCGCATCGCCGCTAGCGTCACTGTAGGAGGAGGCAGGGCAATCGAGTGTTGCGGTCTGGCTGCTGGGGCGTCGCGACAGGGAGGCAGGGGAGCACCTGGGGCGAGCAGAAGGGGATTTGACTAGAGGGGTGCGGCACTCCAGGCGGGGCACCGGGGCTGAGGACAAGGAGTGGGAAGAGAGATGAGCGGGAGCAGGGAGTTTTAAGAGGGGTAGCTAGGGGTTGGCTTGCACAGGAAGTATACATGGGTGTATATATATATATATATATATATATACGGATTAGGGTTTAAGTGCTGATAGGGTTTCGGGTTGGGGGATTAAATGGGTATTGGGTGCATGCTGGGTATAGGACAGTGGTTTAATGGGTTGGAGAAGATAATGGGTATTAAGACCCATAAGCAAATAGAATGGGATCCAATAGGTTTTTAAAATAGGGTGAACCAAAAATAATGAGATGGGCACAAAGCGGATAATTAAAATAGGGCATGAACAAAATAAAATAAAGATGATCAAAATTAATAGCTCGATCAAATAGAGACGAAACAATAGACTGAAAAATGAATCAAGAAGATCAAGTAAAAGACGAAAAAACAAATAGATGAATATATTTAAAAAAAATATCCAGTACACAGTCCAAAAAGAGATACAAGCTAAAAAATACCCGAAAAGAAAAATACATCCAAAAATAAAGAAAATGGAAAATAGGGGTTACAAATCCTACTCACCTAACAAGAAAAATTTCGTCCTCAAAATTCAAACAAGAGGTACATAGGGTAACCCTGAAAGAAAAGAAAGAACAAAACAAAAAGTTACTCAAACACATGAGGAAACTTCAGCTGAATCTCCTCCTCCAACTCCCAAGTCGACTCACCCGGCAAGTAAGGATTTCAAGAAACATGAACTAGCTTGATGACCTTGTTCTTAAGCACTTTCTCCCGCCGATCCAAAATAGCAACTAGGGGAATCTCACAAGTCAAATCCGGCCGCACGGTCAACTCAGAATAGTCGATCACGTGGCTCTCATATCGGATATATCTCCTGAGTTGTGAGACATGAAAAACATCGTGCACTCCTGATAAAGCTAAGGGCAATGCAAGACGGTAGGCTACCTTGCCTACTCGCTCCACAATATCAAATGGTCCAATAAACCTAGGACTGATCTTGCCCCCACCACTAAACCGAATGACACCTCACCAAGGCGATACATTTAGGAAAACTTGGTCACCAACCTCAAACTCGAAAGCTCTCTCCGATGGACATCAGCCCATTGCCACTGCCTATCCTCAGCTGCCTGCAAATGCTTCCTGATCTGAGACACCGCATCAACTGTCCTGGTGATCAATTCCGGAACCAACAACTTTCTCTCACCAATGTCAACCCAGCACACTGGTGATCTGCACTTCCGCCCATACAGTGCCTTGAACGGTGCAGCTTTAAGACTGGCCCGAAAGCTGTTATTGTAAGAGAACTGTACGAGATGCAAATGGTCCTCCCATGATCCACCGAACTGCAGCATATAGGACCTCAACATGTCCTCTAGAGTCTGGATGGTCCTCTCTGACTGTCCATCAGTCTGGGGATGAAAAGCTGTACTATACTTCAACTTTCTTCCCAAACTACTCTGAAGACTCTCCCAAACTGAGACCTGAATCTCGTATCCCTATCGGATACAATACTAATTGGAACCCCATAAAGTCTGACGATCTCTTGCATGTACTTCTCAGCTAGGCTCTCAGTAGACTATCTGCTCGAAAGGGAATGAAGTGAGAACTCTCATCAATTGGTCGACAATCACCCAAATGGCATTGTGACCCTTAGGACTCCTGGGCAAAGCGGTCAAAAAATCAATAGTGATATGTTCCCACTTCCACTCTGGAATGGAAAGTGATTGAAGAAGTCCGGCAGTCCTTTGATGCTCTGCCTTCACCTACTAGCAGATCAAACACTGAGACACAAATCGAGCCACAACCCTCTTCATACCATGCCAATAGAAATGAAGCTTCAAATCCCGATACATCTTAGTACCTCCAAGATGAATAGAATACGATGACTGGTGGGCTTCATCAAGCAACCTCTGACGAACTTCACCCTTCGGGACACACAACCTGGACCCAAAACGAAGTGATCCATCAGCATGAATAACCATGTCCATTCGGGAACTAGCCTCAACTTCTGCTCTGAAACCCTACAACTGCTCATCACCAACCTGAGCCTCTTTGGTTTGATCAACAAGAGACGACTGAAGCTGGAGCACCAAACAACTCCGATCAGAACTCGGAAAAAACACATCCAACTCCAACCTATGCATCTGTTCAATCAAATCACTCTTTTGAGTCAGGAACATAGCAGCCGGTCTCCTGTTCAAAGCATCTGGCACCAAGTTCACTTTACCATGATGGTATTGCAAACTGATGTCATGATCGGCCATAAGTTCCAACCAACGCCTTTGCCTCATGTTCCACTCCTTCTTGGTGAAGAAGTACTTGAGACTTTTGTGGTATGTGAAGATCTCCACTCAGTCCCTAAGTAAATAGTGTCTCCACAGCTTCAAACCAAAGATCATTGCCATAACTCCAAGTCGTGAGTTGGATAGTTCTTCTCATGCGGCCTTAACTGCCTCGATGCATAAGCAACGACTCGGCCCTTCTACATCAGAACTGCTCAAAGACCCTTGCCAGAAGCGTCAGAGTGAACTACAAATTCACCTGAACCATCTGGAATAGTCAACACTGGTGCAGACTTCAACCTGCTCTTCAACTCAGCAAAAGTCTCACTTTAAGCTTCAGACCAACAAAACTTCTGATCCTTCCTAATCAGCTTAAGCAATGGTCTTGCTATCTTCGAAAAATTTTGGACGAATTTCCGATAATAGCCAGCTAGACCAAGAAAACTCCTCACCTCTGAAACTGACTTGGGAACTGGCCAATCCTTCATAGCTTCAACCTTGGACGGATCCACAGAAATACCATCGCCCGAGATAATATGCCCCAAGAAAGTAACTCTGACGAGCCAAAACTCATACTTACTGAGTTTTCCATAGAGCTGATTCTCCCTCAAAGTCTGCAGAACCAACCTAAGATGCTCAGCATGATCTTCCCGATTCCGAGAATACACCAGGATGTCATCAATGAAGACCGCCACAAATCTATCCAGGCACTAGGAAAAGACCCTGTTCATGAGACTCAAAAATACAACTGGCGCATTTGTGACCCCGAACGGCATTACAAGATATTCATAGTGCCCATATATGGTCCTGAACGCGGTCTTCTGTACATCGGTCGCCTTCACCTTGACCTGATGATACCCGAAACAAAGATCCAACTTCGAGAAAATAGCTGCTCCACCCAACTGATCAAATAAGTCATCGATCCTGGAAAACGGATACCGGTTCTTCACAATAACACTGTTCAGTTCCCGATTATCAATGCACAGTCGACGCCTACCATCCTTCTTCTTGACAAAAAGGACTGGAGCACCCAACGGCAAAACACAGGGTCTGATGAACCACAAATCAAGCAACTCCTGAATCTGCACCTTAAGCTCTGCTAACTCAATCGGTGCCATCCTGTAGGGACTCTACGATATCGACGCCGTACCAGGCTGAACTTCAGTACCGAACTCCACATTCCTATTAGGGGGTAAGCTAGGCAACTCCTCTGGAAAAACATCCAGGAAATCCCACACTACTAGAGGTGCAGCCTCACATCCTGAGTGCAATTTCATCACACAAACCTCCTGATGAGCCGAAGTCTCAGCTCGGCCAAGGAGCATCTCCCCGGCATGGAACTCAAACTCTGTGCGACCTGGAATTTAGAATACAACTATCTTGGCACGGCAATCAATAATGGCATGGGATTCACCCAACCAAATCCATATCGAGAATGATGTTGAATCCTGAATTCCCAATTACAATTAGGTCAGCCTCAAATCTACTGCCTGCACTTTCGGGAACAAATGACAACACCACCACCTGTCACAATGTTCTAAGCCTCTGATATGATGTTGCACTCCAACCGATGGTGAGCCACAAAGGAGGAAGATACGAAGGAATGGGTTACCCCGAAATCAAAGAGAACAAGAACAGGAAAAGAGCAAACAAGGATAACACCTAAGATAGAATCAAAAGCAGAGGAAAAGAAGAATTGATGATCAAAGGTGAGGAAAACACAATGTAGAAAGATAATAAGAAAGAATAATGCAAGACAAATGAAAGAAGCAAAAGAGGAACAACTGAACAACAAAAACGACAAAATGGAAAATATACCTGCAACAACTCCTACTGACTCAGCCTCAGCAGCTATCAGGTTGAAAGCCTGACCTTTCCTGGGTGCAGCGGTACTCTGACCGACGATCTGGTGCTGAGGAGGAAGAGGTGGCCTAACAGGACCACGAGCTGGGGCTACCTGCTGAACTGGACCCCTGGCTGGAAGAGCCATCCTCCGTTGCGGGCAATCCCGCACTAAATGGTCAGCAGCACCACATCCAAAGCATCAGCAGTTGGCATGCCTACATTCCCTGTGATCATACCCAGCCAACTGGCAGAAGTCGAAGAAACTAGCTTCCCGGGAAACAGCAGAAGAGTAGGGAGTCACCCTGACAGGATGGGCAGGAACAGGCCTCCAAATCAGCCCACCAGAAGGGCTAGCAACAACAGAGTGCGGAGCAGTCCGCCAGGGAGGAGACAACCTGCCACGAGCCTGCTCCTGAGCTCGAGCTGCCTCAAGAGCCTCAGCATAACTACGCAAGAGAAGAGAGATGAGCTGCACCCGAATGTCTCGCTCAAGTCCCAGCGTGAATCTACGTGCCCTGTCATCTTCGTTCGCCACAAAAACGACTGCGAAGTAGCAAAATCTAGTAAATTCTGTTGCATACTCATCCACTGACCTGGAGCCCTGTTTTAAGAAAGTCTCATGTTACAATATTGCATGAAAAATATGTAACAAAATTTCAAAATAGAATAACAACTAACCTATTTTAGGGCCAGGAACTGTTGCTTCATTTCTACTCGAGTGTTGCTAGGGAAGAACTTCTCCAAGAAGCTCCTAGTGAACGTGGCCCAGGTAATAGGTCGTTTGACCCTAACGAACTCAGACCTCCACCAAATGTAGGCCAGGTCCACCAGTTGGATGTTCACCACATCCACTCTATCAGCATCGACAACTTGCACTGCCAAAAGCACTGCTCAGTATGGTTCAACCACTGCTCGGCCTCCAAATGCATCTCAGTGCCAGAGAATCTGTCAGGATGAAGCCTCATGAAATCTGTGATTATACCCAGATGAGGAGGAAGAGCTGCCTGCATAGGCACAGCAGGAGACAGAACCCGGGCAGCTTCCAAAGCAGCCATCACAAGGTCACTGTGGTTTTGCTACATGTTGATCAACCGTTCTAACACATTGGTAACGGGCTCAAGCCCGGGCTGATTTTCATGAGGACGAGAAGTAGAACCTCTGCGAGCCATGTTCTGCACAAGATTAAAAATAATCAACATCCAGATCAAATTTGATTATAATTCATTCATGTATGCATGGTCTGTGTACTGTCGAGCAGATCCCAGATCGAGCCATGCTTGTCTAATATATCAGTCAAACTAATATATTAGCCAAACCTCGGCTCTGATACCACTAAAAACCTTGTCACGCCCTACTTTTCAAAAAGGAGATATGGAATACAGATACGTGACTAAGTCCAGCGAATAATTTTCATCATCCATAAGCTGTCAGGATCTTTACAACATTTCACAAGAATAATCAGAGTAGGAAGCAAGGAGAAATCAACCACGTATGCATAAACGAATCAATATACCATTAGAATTTACTTGAAACAAAATGTAATAATCTCAAAAAATCAGATCTGGAAACCAGTCAATAATTCTGGGTCACATTGCCCAATACAAAATAATCCAAGTAATAGATAAATTTATTGAAAATAAACAACAGGAAATAATAATAAAAGCAGCAAGAACTCCAGGCCTAGAATCTCAGATCATTTACTCCATCAGGCAACTGGTCACCATGATCTGCAATTTAATAAATTGCACGAAGAGAAAAAAAAATAAAATGCCCGTCAATGCAAGTTACGGGCCGCTTGTAGTGCAGGCAAAAGTACAGGAAAAGATAAACAAGTGCAGAGTAACAGCGGAAACAACATAGCATGGTCTAGGCATGTCAAAAAAATAGGATAACTAACATGAATCAGGAAACAAAATCAAGCAACATGATATACTAATAGGGTAAAGGTAAACATGTATCAGGTGTCAAGCAAGTAGGTAAACAGGTATACAGATAGCATGTACAGGTAAGCATGTAACGGTATCATGTTATGTCAAGTCTTGTATTATTACAATCTAGGTAGCACTTCATGCGTCCCAGGTTTTTACTACATGGTTGCTACGTTTAAACAAGTTTGCATTTAGATTTCGTAGTGGAGTCTATAAGGCTGTGTACTCAGGTATCAGGTATCAGGTAAATAGTTACATATACAGGTATCATGCAATAGGTAAACATGCATCAGGTAATCATGCATCAGGTAGGATTACGTCCCCTCCAAGTACACCCTCCCGTAGGAAGTATGTAGTTGGGTAACAGGTGGGAAACACGTGCCCCCATCTGATTACACCCTCTCATAAGGAAGTATGTAATCAGGAATTAGATAACAGATAACCCGGATCACATGTCAGGTAATCATATCACAGGTAACAGATAATAGATAATCAGGTGGGAAACACGGGCCCCCTTCCAAGTACACATTTCTATATTTTCCACTACTAGATCTTTCCCTTAACCCCAGCTTGGTTATTTATAATTATTATCAAACAGGTATGTATGTGTCACAAAACAGGGCAAGAATAACATGACATGAACAAGTAACAGGTTCAGATTGCAAGATAATCATGCACAGGTGATAGACAACACATAAGAGGATAGAACAACGAAAATTCTAGTTCAGGACAGCAAGACAGTTCTGCACTAAATCTGGAATTCCCGTTGCCACAAATATGCAAACCTGGATCCATCAAAGAATATGGAAAATAGACTCTCAGCCGAATCTAGCAAATATATATAAGTCATATGGTGTTTCACAAAAATAAGACTCAAAATAGATTTGTTTCCAGAAAATATGTCCAGCCAGAAATAAGAAGTTTGCATTCATAAACAGGAAAACGGCATAAAAACATACTGATTAAATCCAAGAAAAATCTGGGGTATTTCCTAATATGTTTAGTAACAAAAAATAAAGTTTTATAATTTTCCAACATAGATAGAATAGTCAAGTAAAATCAGAAAGCAGCAAGATACAGTAGTTTTGTAAATCGGAATCATACACACAACAGTACTAAAACAGCAATATCTTACAAAACATAAATCGAAATCCAGATATGTCAAAAGGGTGATAAAATAGATACAGTAGGCTACAATTCATATTCACAAAGATTTTATAAACAGTAAATAAAGTTAGATTGAAATTAAGGTTCTTTACTGAACAGTATGAAAATTCTACTAGCAGTTGTTTGCAGGCATAGGAAAGTGTATAAAAGTTATTAATTAAATCCACAAAAGTTAGGGGTTAATCCCAATCAGGTCTAGTTATACCCAGCAAAATATTGGATCAAAATATTATCTTTCATATCAGTAGAAAAATAAATAATCATACAGAATTCATATAAAACCGAATCTGGAATTTTCCTACATATCTGTAGCAAAACAGTAATATCTTGCAACTCACAATTCAAAACTGAGATCTGTCAGAAATTCTGGAAAGTAGACAGAATTCTCTTTGATATTCACAAATAATTTTCATATACTGACCTTAATAGGGTATAAAATACTGATAAAAGATGGGTAACAACAAAAACAGAAATCTTCTTCATGTACAAAATCAACATAGATCATATGAAACTCATCCAAATCATAACAAATGTGAAATAGGTTATACTAGATGTCCAAACAAAATGGTATAGGGTGTTTAGCAGGTCTATAACAAGTTACACTATATCAAACACATCATGCATACAAGATTATACAACACCTCATAATCACGAACACATGCATGCATACAAGAATTGATTATCTGTAATTCTAAATTTATGTCGTGTGTGTAATGAGTTAACTACGGGAAAATCAACACATAGAGAATCATCTCTAGAACACAACTACACTACATACGGTATTTAGTACTTGTATTACACAACAAAAAGAATAGAAGTTACTTGTCTTATAGTCCACGATGAAAATGATGATGCAAAGAGAATAACGGGAACAAATTCCTGGGCACGAAATCAACGAACAACGAGAAAAACACACGAACCACGTACAAAACACGCACACAAGAGAGAGAGAGAGAGAGAGAGAGAGAGAGAGAGAGATGGGGTGCATTGCATCGAGGGAAGGAGACGGCGCACAGGGCTTGCGGCACCACTACTGGCATTAGAGGGGAGCAACACAGTTGGTGCACGACGCCGCTGACGTCGCTGCAAGAGGAGGCAGGGTGGTCGAGTGCTGCGGTCTGGATGCTGGGGCGTAGCGATAGGAAGGCAGGGGAGCACCGAGGGCAAGTAGGAGGGGAGTCGACCAGGGGGTAGCGGCACTCTAGGCAGGGCACTGGGGCTGAGGGTGAGGAGGGGGAGAGAGAGATAAGTGGGAGCAGGGGGTTTTGAGAGGGGCGGCTAGGGTTAGGCTTGCACAGGAAGTATACATAGGTGTGTATATATATACATGGATTAGGGTTAAGTGCTGATGGGGTTTCTGGTTGGGGGATTAAATGGGTATTAGGTGCATGCTGGGTATAGGATAGTGATTTAATGGGTTGGAGAAGATAATGGGTATTAAGACCCATAAGCAAATAGAATAGGATCCAATAGGTTTTTAAAATAGGGTGAACCAAAAATAATGAGATGGGCACAAAACAGATAATTAAAATAGGGCATGAACAAAGTAAAATAAAGAGGTTCAAAAATAATAGCTCAATCAAACAGAGACGAAACAATATACTGACAAATGAATCGAGAAGATCAAGTAAAAGATAACAAAACAAATACATAAATATATTAAAAAAGAAAATCCAATACACGGTCCAAAAAGAGATACAAGCTAAAAAAAATATCCAAAACAAAAAATACATCTAAAAATACAGAAAATGGAAAACAAGGGCTACACCTTGTTGCGGAGAAATCTGCGCAAGGCTTGGAGTCGGAGCGCCACGCCGAGGGGCTAAGCATAAGGAAGGGGTCTTGTTGCAGAGAAATCCACGTAAGGCTCGGAGTCTGAATACCACGCCGAAGAGCATTGTCCAGAATAAGCAAACTTGTTTTTGGAATGAAATTTTATTTATTATCTGCCGACTAGAGAGCATTTATTACATTCTCCGATTTTTATAGCCTTATTATAAAAATAGATTACAAGTGGAAAGAACATACTGCTAAGGGCCTTCGTGAAACTTCATCAGATGTTATGCGTTCCAGGTTCTCCTACCCTACCCTCCTGGGTCTTCCCAGTTGGAAGCCTGTTTCCCCCTTTTGCTCGGTTTGAAAATTTCTATCCTTTTGAGTACGAGGTCAATTTTTTTCATATCAGCAGGTCGGACCCTCTTATTGTAGAAATGTTCTACCCGTTGCTGGTAAACATTCCTCAAGATGATTGACCTCTCATAGACTTCATCAAGTAGGTGCAGATTGGTTCTGAGTCCATTTGGGTTCATGTCTTCTTCGAAGCTCAAAATCCGAGGTAAAGGTAAACCGATCTCTAGGGGATTGACAGCTTATGTTCCGAATGTGATGTTGAAGGGTGACTCTCCCGTTGGGATCCTCTTGGTCGTTCGGTATGACCAAAGCGTGATAGGTAGCTCATCGACCCATAACCCTTTGGGGGAGTTGTTCAGTTGCTTCTCGAGGCCTTCAAGGATTTGACTGTTGGCGTTCTCAGCTTGGCCATTAGATTGGGGGTGCAAAATTGAAGAGAAATTCTATTGAATCCCCGAGTCCTCGGAGAACTTGCAGGAATCTCTACTCGTGAACTGTGTGCCATTGTCAGTGATGAGGATTCGAGGGACCCCGAACTGGCACACGATGTGTTTCTAAAAGAACTGTTAGGCTTGGTGCTCAGTGATGGTGGCCAAAGGTTTTGCTTTGACCCACTTTGTAAAGTAATCGATGACGACAATTAGGAAGCGCCTTTGACCCGTAGCTTTTGGAAACAGACCGACCAGATCCATACCCCACATGGCAAAAGCTGTTGGATTCGCCAGTGATTTGAGCTCGGCCTAAGGGGTGTGCTTGACTGAGGAAAACCTTTGGCATGGGCCACATTTCGGACGATATTCTGTGCATCTTATAGTAGGGTCGGCCAGTAGTGTCCGTAGTTGAGGATCTTTCTTATGAGCAATCTACTGCCCATGTGGCAACTCCCGACCCCTCGTGCATCTCTTTGAGCGGTGAAAGCAGACTTTGATTCTTCGGGGGTCATGCATTAGAGGTAGGTTCGCTCGTCGATCTTGGTGTGTGAACGCTTGAAGAGCACATCGTTGAAAAGTACGAACCTCTCGCCCTGACTCAGTCCCTTCTTGCTTCGGATGGGTCTTGTGTCAGTTCACCATTTCTCAAAAATTTTATAATCGAGTTCATCCATGTTGCCGACTGTGCCGGTGGTTCGAGGTAGATGACCTCGGGGTATTCAATGCTTGGTCGGACAAGGACCTACACTAGAGTTGTGTGATTGAGGCCCTCAAAAGAGGAGGATGGTAGCTTGGATAGGGCGTCCGCTTGGCTATTCTGCTTTTGGGGGATTCGGGTAACAGAAGCCTCTTCAAAATTCGCCAAGAGGAGCTTGACCCGCTCCAGGTACTTAATCATCCGGGTATCACAAGCCTCATATTCCCCGCATACTTGATTGACTACAAGTAGAGAGTCGTTGAAAGCTTTGACCCGTTTGGCCCCAGCTTTGTGGGCTAAGAGGAGTCCAATGATTAGGGCCTCCTACTCAGTCGTTGTTGGAAGATTTAAAATTGAGGCATATGGTGTATTGTAGGACGAAGCTATCCGAACCCTCAATATTACTCCTGTCCCGTTTCCTTTTTCGTAGGACGAGTCATGCAAATAAAGTTCCTACACGGGCTCGTCTTCCTAGACTTCTGATGTGTTGGGGATGGTGCACTCGGCGAGCGCCTGGCCCTTGATAGATGTCCTTAGCTTGTAACTGATGTCATGCTGGCTAAGCTTGATGGTCCATTTGACAAACTGACCGGAGCTCTCTAGCTTGTTGAGGACCTGCTTAAGGGGCTGGTCCATAAACACTTGGTTGGAGTGAGCCTAAAAATAGGGGTGGAGCTTCTGCACAGCCATGACTAAGGTGTAGGCATCCTTTTCAATTTTGGCGTAGCGAAGCTCAACATCTCGGAGCACCTTACATACGTAATTAGTAGCCTTCTGTGTCCAATCGTCATCTCTGATCAGAACCGCACTGAGCGCATGCTCGGATGCTACCAAGTATAGGTAGAGCACCTCGTCAGATTCAGGTTTGCTGAGTTGAGGTGGGTTGATGAGGTACTGCTTTAGTTGGTTGAAAGCCTGTTGCTAGGGTTCTCCCCATTAGAAATTCTTTGCCCCTCCCGAGGGCCTTGAAGAATAGAAGAGATATCTCTCTAGACTTTGAGAGAAACCGTAGGATGGCTGCGAGCCATCCAGTGAGCTTCTGCACCTCTTTGGCATTCTTAGGATGGGCCATGTCCAAGATGACCTAAATCATTTCGTGATTAGCCTCTATTCCTCATTGGCTAACCATAAAGTCGAGGAATTTACCCGAGGTAATGCCGAAGGCGTATTTAGAAGGGTTAACCCTCATGTTGTGCTCCCTTAAGACTCTGAAGGCTTCCTCGAGGTCTTTCACGTGGTCTTCTCCCCTGAGGCTTTGGACGAGAATGTTGTCCACAAATACCTCCATATTTCGATCAATCTGTCCCTTAAAGACCCGACTGACCAGCCTCTGGTATGTGGCCCTAGCATTCTTTAGGCCGAAGGGCATGACTAGGTAGTAATAGAGTCCCTGGTCGGTTACAAAGGAGGTGACATCCGGATTTGATTGTATCCGGAAATGCATCCATGAAGATGAGGAGCTCATGCTCGGATGTTGCATCGACCAGGGTGTCAATGCTCAGAATAGGGAATGGATTTTTCAAACATGCTTTGTTGAGATCTGTGAAGTCGATACATATCCTCCACTTCCCGCTAGCTTTCTTCACCATCACAACATTGGCCAACCACTCAGGGCAGTTAGCCTCTTGGAAAAAACAGGCGGAGAGGAGCTTTTCGACCTCCTCCTGCACTACATGTTGCCTCTCGGGCGTGAATTTTCAGCACCTCCGTTGTTCTGGCTTGGAATCTGAATTGATGCTCAGCTTATGCATAATCAAGTCTTCTGATATGCCTAGCATGTCTGAGGGGATCCAAGCAAACAGATCTCCATTCCGTCAGATACATCTGATGATTTCCTCTTTGAGGCTAGGGGGAAGGGCCTTGCTTACTAGGAACCATTTAGTTATGTCTGCCTCGGAGAAGAGGGTCTCCCCCAGCTCATCAATTGGCTTGGATCCAATCGAACTCATATTACAGGGGAGTTTGACTATGTCGAGGGGGAGGACTGAGCCCTCCACTGTGGTTACCCTTCATGACACTGACCCCAGTCGTTGTGGGGAACTTCATCCTCATTTGATAGGCAGAGAGTACCGCCAGAAAAGACTCGAGATCATGGTGCCCAAGGATGGCATGGTAGGCCGCACTAATGTTGACCACTGTAAAGTCAATGGGCTCGGTCTGGCTAGTTGGGGACTTTCTTGCTATAACATCTAGGGTGATGATCCCATCTGATATGGCTAAAAAAATAGGATTAAATCGGGACCATTCAAATCGAGCGCGAATCTCGATGCCCTCAGGGGTGAGACGGTAATTTCCACCACAAACAGGTCCGAAATGGGAACTGAGTCTCTTTCCAAACCCAATAACCGAAAAAATGGGTATGTCCTGCTGGGTAAGGGTGACGACCCATTACAAACCAGCTAAGGATATTTAAAGAGTAATTCAAATTCGTGATTATCTCTAAGAGACGGTTTAAACCGCCTCTCTTATCATGAAACGAGTTAAACTCTCTTTCTTATCCAAAATTCCAGGACATAGAGATAAATGATTATCTCTAAACTGTCTCTAAAGGCAACTATAAATACCCCTCTCCCCCATCGTAAAAAAAGTAATCATTTTTTTTCCACAAATCGCTCTTTCATAATCTTCCTGGTTACTGACTTGAGCGTCAGAGGGTTCGTCGCCGGGATCCATCCCGGTGTGGTGTTTCAAACTTTTTGCAGGTCCACGGCAGCGGCAAAAAACAGTCAAATGCCGGTAAGAAGTCAACAGGTTTGCCTTTATTATTTCCAGAAGAATCTACAAATCATCTGTTTGCTCCCACACCGAAATTAGCAGCAACAGATTGGCGCCATCTGTGGGAACAGAAAAAGAAATCTAGTAACATATCGCCGGTAAAGGTAGTTCCTAAGCCATGCCTCCGAAAAGAAAAGGGAAGGCAACACGTCCAACCGAAGAGCCACTCTTCTTCCTCTTCCACCACTCCAAGATCTCCCTCTTCAACTCGACCAACAAGTTCAGCAACTGCAGCCTGAACAGCCTCCTCTCATGTCAAGGGGGTTGCCCCAGAGGGATCCCGTCGGAGTCGTCAAGGAAAACACTCCCACCATGACCACATCTTAGTCCACAATCCTTCAACTGACTCTATGGCTTCTCAATGCCCTCGTGGCCGGATCTCCATTAAGTAATTGTTAATCACCAACAGGGAGTCAACCTTCCAACTCGCTTGAATGAAAGGAAAGCCCTTGAGTAAGTCCCTCAACCCGAGTGCCAAAGGGCCCCTACAGTTCGGTCCCTCCCACATACCAAGCCATAGAAGAACCCCCTCCCCGAGGAGGTGAAGGGAGTCCCCTCCATGCTGCCGGCAGAGGATTCTTCCTCAATAAGTCGACCTGCACCTAGAGACTGCCGAGTTGGAGGTTTTCGGTCACTCAAGTAGTGTTCCAGAACATCAAAGAAGACATCCTGCGAGCTCTCAATATTGCCATGAGTCACGACTGGCGTGTGCCTAGTCCTCCCTTTGCCCCGAGCCATGACCAGCATGAACCTAGCCCTCACCATATCGCCACTCATGAAGGAGAGTCGCGAGGGTCGACTAGATCCGACCGGAGGGACGACTTGGTCCATCTCCGTTTCCACGAGATGGAGAGGCATCTCATCAGGATCAACCAGGAAGAAGAACAGTGGGCGAGGAATTTCCGCCCGAGCAGGCCTCCTTTCTCCAGAGCCATCATGGAGGCCCCTTCCCTGAGACCTTCAAGCCTCCCCACTTCGAGTCCTACAATGCGGAGACAGACCCAGCCAACCACATCGAGAGTTTCAATACACTCATGATGATTCACCTGGCCTCGGATGCTCTCCTTTGCAAAACCTTCCCAGCCACATAGAAAGGACCTGCGAGAGAATGGTACTTCCGACTGTCCCCCGCCTCCATCTTCTTGTTCGATCAGTTTGAGGAACTTTTCCTTACCCACTTTGTCAGTAGCCGCATAACAGAAAAGACGAGTGCATCCCTATTGGCCCTCAGTCAGAGGAAAGGGGAGCGCCTAAGGGACTATCTCCGGTTCTTCACAACCGAGGCTCGGTCTATCACCTTACTTGATCAATCGGTGGCCTCCACAGCATTCCGACACAACATCAATCATGTCGACCTCAAAGCGTACATCACCAAGAAGCCACCCCGGGACTTCTCAGAGCTCCTGTTAAGGAGCGAGAAGTATATCTGGGCAGAAGAAGCCCTCCATCCCCAAGAACAGAAGGAGCCCCTATCTGGGAACAAACGGAAGGGTGTAGAAGAAGAATGTTTTAAAAAGTTCCAGAAGGACAACAGCGGTCAACGTCGACCTCTCCCCCGCTTCGAAAAGTTTACTCCTCAAAACGCCAGTGTCTCAGCCATCCTGATGGAGGTCGGCAAAAAGGGTTTGCTCCAACCTCCCCCAAAGATGAATACACATGGTAAGAAGAAGAACAGAGACAAGTGGTGCCGATTCCACTGGGACCATGGCCACGACAAAGATGATTGTCGGGCCCTGAAAGACGACTCTCATCTAGAGAGGGCAACTCGCCAAGTTCGTGAGGAAGGATAGAGCTGATCCTCCACCGCCCCAGGGGGCCAATAAGCGAACTGAAAAGCCAGCAGAATCCCAAGACTCCGAGCCAAGGGCAGTTCTACACTCTATACACGGAGGGCCCATGAGGAAGAGTCTAACTCCTCCCGCAAAGCCTTTTCTTGGGAGGTTAAATCAGTAGAAAAATTCCCTCCTCCCAAGAGTTTGGTGTCCCAGTTACCTTCTTCGATAAGGACTTGGAAGGCATCCAAACACCCCATTGCGATGCACTCATAATCAGCCTTCAAATGGCCAACCATGAGGTATGGCGGATCCTTGTAGATAACGGGAGATCTGTTAACATCCGCTTCTTAGATGCATTCCAAGGTCTTGTTCTCTTCCGAGAACACCTTAAACCAGCAGGATACACTCTGACCGGATTCTCAGGGGTCCTGGTTTCGATCGAAGGGGTGCTCACCCTTGACGTGACTGCGGGAAAGGCCCTAATAAGTTGAACAGAGGCAATGGATTTCATGGTAGTAGATGTGAACGCCATCCTCGGCAAACCAGGCCTGGTCGCACTTCGGGCCGTCCCCTCCGCGTTCCACATAAAAATGAAGTTTTCGACCCCTGCCAGGGTTGGGAAAGTCAAAAGGAACCAAGAGACGGTCTGGAGGTGCTACAACACAGCTATAGGAGGAACAGTTCTCTCCCTCGATTCGTTAGAAGTCCCTCAGAAGGCCCGGCAGGTTATCTCAGAACCGGTCGATGGGTTAGAAGAAGTCCCATTCTCGAAAGAAGATCCGTCTAAGACCTTCCGAGTGAGTAAGGTCCTCCCGTAAGTAGTCAAGAAACAAATTGTCGAGTGCATTAGAGAAAACAAAGACCTATTTGCATGGACAACAACTGACATGCTTGGTATATCGGAAGATCTCATCACCCACCGTCTCAGCGTCAATCCCGAAGCTAAGCCCGTTCAACAAAAGCATCGAAAGTTTGCTTCCGATCGCCAGGTAGCCATCAGAGAGGAGGTGGATAAACTCCTCGCGGCTCGCTTCATCCAGGAAGTCAACTATCCATAGTGGCTTGCCAATGTAGTAATTGTAAAGAAAGCTAATGGAAAGTGGAAGACGTGTATTGACTTCACGGATGTGAACAAAGCCTGTCCGAAAGGCCCGTTCCCTCTCCCTAGCATCAATGCCCTTATCGACGCTACATCTGGTCACCAACTCCTTGGTTTCATGGATGCCTACTCCGGATATAACCAATTCAGAATGTTCCCTCCTGATATCCCGAACACCTCTTTTGTGACCGACCAATGCCTGTATTGCTACCGGATCATGCCCTTCGGGCTGAAGAATGCTCAGACTACATACCAGCGCCTTGTCAACAAGGTCTTCCAAGAACATATCGGCAGAAATATGGAGGTTTATGTAGAAAACATGCTGGTGAAAAGCCAACAGACCATGCCCGTGACCTACAAGAAGACTTCGGCATTCTACGGGAGCACAAGATGCGACTCAATCCATCCAAGTGGGCTTTTGAAGTATCTTCTGGAAAATTCCTGGGCTTCATGGTTATTCACAGGGGGATAAAGGCCAATCCTGAGAAGATCCAAGCCATTCCTGACATGCCACCTCCTCCAGTGTTAAAGAAGTCTAGAGGCTCACGAGACGCCTAGCAGCCATCGGACGCTTCCTGTCTAAGTCAAGAGAGAAATGCCTTCCTTTTTTCAAAGTTCTTCGAGGACTTAAAAGTTTTGAATGAGGACAACCGTAGCAAGAAGCCTTTAGACAGCTCAAAGCCTATCTGGTGAACCCCCCTGTTATTCAGCAAGTCCGAGCTCGGAGAACTACTATACCTCTATCTTGTAACTTCATAGTAGACTCTGAGTGCAGTTCTTGTAAGAGAAGAGAATAAAGAACAAAAGTCCATCTATTACGTCAGTAAAGTCCTCCATGACGCCGAACTCCACTCCTCGAAAGTGGAGAAGATGGCTTACGCTCTGGCTCGCATGCTACGACCTTACTTCCAAGCCCACTCCATCACCATTCTCACCGATCAACCGCTGAAGCAGATATTGCACAAACCGGAGAGCTCGGGGAGACTCATGAAGTGGTCTATTGAGCTAAGCCAACATGATATAATTTACCAGCCGCGAGTAGCCATCAAAGCCTAAGCCCTCGCCGAATTCATAGTCGAAAGCACAATTGCAGACCCTTTTGAGGAAGACGGAGACCCCCCATTCTAGAGCATCTATGTCGACGGATCCTCATGTCTTGAGGGAAGCGGAGCAGGTGTTATTCTAATAGGACTAGATGACTTCATCCTCTAGTACTCTCTCCGTATAAGTTTTCAAGCCTCCAATAACGAAGCTGAATACGAGGCCCTAATAGCCGGCTTGCTCTCGGCTCGAAAAACAGGGGCTCTCTGTGTGAAAGTATGCAATGACTCTCAACTAGTAGTTAATCAGGTCCTCGGGGATACGAGGCCAGAGATGATCGGATGGCTAAATATCTTGCAAGGTTCAAGCGACTCCTAAGCGCATTCCAAGGGTCTGAAGTTATTCGTATACCACGGGAGGAGAATGGGCAAGCAAATGCCATGTCCAAGCTAGCTTCCTCATCTCTCGAAGGGCTCAATCATACAGTCTTTATTGAAGTTCTCCTTCGTCCCAGTATCGAGGAAGAACATTATTAACTCATGATGATTCCTCCCCCACCACATGAGGAGAACTGGATGAAACCATTGTTCGAATTCCTCGAGGGGGGTATAATTCCAGCAGATCAGAAAGCAGCGAGAAAAATCCAAACAAGGGCATAGCGTTACACTATCATCGAAGGGGTCTTGTACAAATGCCTGTATACTCCAGTTGATGGTCGACGATATCTTTGATGCTTATCCCCTGAGGAAGCTGAGTATGCCCTTAAGGAAGTCCATAAAGGGATCGGTGGCGCTCATATTGGAGTGAGATCCCTTGCTCGAAAGATCCTCAACAATGGCTACTATTGGCCCACACTCCTTGGGGATGCTCAGCAACATGTCCGCCATTGCACTTCTTATCAGAAGTTCGCGTCCATCAAATGGGCACCCCAAGCCAAGCTTCGTTCCTTAGCCAGCCCAATCCCCTTTGCTATGTGAGGGATGGATCTCCTCGGACATTTTCCACCGGCTATCGGGCAATGGAAATTTCTCATAGTAGCGATCAACTATTTTACTAAGTGGGTTGAAACTGAACCACTCGCTGCGATTACTGAGAATAAGGTCCTGCAGTTCCTTTGGAGAAACATCATTTACCGATTCGGAATCCCCCGAATCCTGGTTACTGATAATGGAATGCAACTCACAGGGGCTGCCTTCCAGCAGTTCTGTGCCGACATAGGCATTCAGCAGTGATTCTCTTCTGTTTTCCACCCACAAACCAACCGTTAAGTGGAAAATGCGAACAAGCAAATCTTAACAGGCCTCCACCGAAGGCTAGATAGAGCATCTAAAGGTTTGTGGGTCGAGCAGCTCCCAAATGTGCTATGGTCCTACATGACCACTAAAAGAACCCCTATTAGAGAATCTTCCTTCAACCCCACCTACGGCTCCGAAGCTGTTATCCCTCTTGAAGCTGGCCTACCCTCTCCCTGCCTGATCACGTTTGATGAAGAACAAAACTCCAACAGTCTGAGAGGCAATCTTGATCTTATAGATGAGATCCATGAGCATTCATTTATACGCCAGCAGGCATACAAATAGTGAGTTGAAAAGTTCAAACAACCAGAAAGTATGCCCTACCAATCTAAAGGAAGGAGATCTAGTTCTCCGAAAACTAGAAATCTCAGCTCCACGTAGCAAGGGTAAACTCTCTCCAAATTGGGAAGGACCATATAGGATCTCCAAAGTGGTTCATCTGGGAACTTAACAAATTGAAGATCTAGGGGGGCAGGAGCTACTGAGAACTTGGAATGCTGAGCACCTGATGAAGTACCAAGAGGGTGTTCACTCAAAGCAACTTCTGCCTAAAGCATTTCTTGATGTTTTTCTTTCACTTAGTTGTATTCTCTATGTAATAAAGGCTTGCAACTTAGAACCAACCATTTAGTTCTCTTTTATAAAAGAAGTCTACTTTTCCGAAAGGTTGTTATAAAAAACTTTGATCGATTTGCCTCAAAATGTAAACTCTAAGTTGAAACTCTTAAAATGACAAGTTCGGAGTCCAACACTTAGTTCGAAGCCGCTTTAGCCACTTACAAACAAATAAGTGCAAAGTAGCTTGCCATTCGGAATTGCTCCCACAACTGTTGAAACTCTTAAAACGACAAGTTTGGATTCCAACACTTGGTTCGACGCCGCTTTAGCCACTTACAAACGAGTAAGTGCAAAGTAGCTCGCCATTCGGAATTTCTCCCATAACTATTGAAACTCTTATAATGACAAGGTCGGAGTCCAACACTTGGTTCAATACTGCTTTAGCCACTTACAAATGAGTGAGTGCAAAGTAGCTCGTGCTCCCAGAACTGTTGAAACTCTTAAAATGACAAGTTCGGAGTCCAACACTTGGTTCGACGTTGTTTTAGCCACTTGCAAACGAGCGAGTGTAAAGTAGCTCACCATTCGGAACTGCTCCTACAACTGTTGAAAACTACTTAACAAAACTCACAACATCCCAATTGTACAGCAAATGAAAGTAGCACTTAAATAATTAGTGGGCTTTTTATTCTAAATAGAAACTGATTACATGGTCAAAAAGGAACAACTGCTACAAACGTCACTTAAGTACTAATTGGGGTTACAAGTCTTATTGGGACCAAAACTCTTATAAAATTACAAAGAAACACCCTAACTCTTTCTAGGAAGAGGGACGCTCCTGTTCAGCGATACACGCGGCCGACGAGCTCCGTTCCTTTCTCTCATTCCCTCTGAAGAGATCTCCAGACCCGCAAGCCGAGTCGTACCATCGGGGCCCATAGACCGAGCAGCTCCCCAATCGATGCCCCGCTCGACGAAATGGCCACGCCACTCTGAGCATCACCGTGATTTCTCGGTGTTTTCGGCAAGTGAAGAGCAAGCTCGTGGAAGGGTTTGCCATGAGCATGCTCTTCACGAGAGCATGAAATGCTCCTAACAATACCTCCCTCGGAGAGATGCTTTTAACGAAGGTTCTCCGTCTCTAACTCGATGAGCCGCTCTTTGAGAGAGTCATTCGTCACTCAGAACTTCAAACGAGACACACTACTCGTGCTACCCCCCTCCGAGAGCTCAAAGATAGTACTCTGTAGATGAGTCGCTTTTAAACTCCTCAAGCAACACATTTTTCAACTCGTCTCTTTCACATGTCACCGCAAATAGAGAATGGCAACGGAATTTAAATCTCAAAGTTTTGTCGGCAGCCATTGAAAGACAGACCTCCTCACCCACGGGGGGCACTTCTTGCAGAATCCCTTCATCACGCCTCGTCTCGACATCTCGGCGAGTCAAGACCCTCCTCAGATGGCCAAGATCCACCTCCGCTTTATAGAGCCTCTCCCGAGACTGAGCGAGCCCCAACTCGGTAATGCAGAGCTTGGTGCGAAGTTGAGATGCCTCACTACCCTGAGAAGGTTGCGCATGGTATACAAAGATTTATCAAAACAAAGAAACATATACGAAGCATACTGAGGTTGATTGGACTAAGACCCCCACCGAAGAGAACCTCCTCGGTTATATCCTTCCAACCCAGGGGAGGACAGCCTAGGAGTTTTAACACGACCTCCTCTACCTCTGGACTCAACACCGACTCGACCATTGCCCACCTGGGCACCTCCTCCCTCCACCTCGTAGGAATCTCCCACGGCGCACTACTCCGAATCAAAAAGTACTTCTCATTCCAAAATTTAATGGGGTCAGGATTGTCAACCAGCATGACACCCTGGCGCGACGACAAATAATACTGGTACTCTGTCTTGCTCTTTTCATGGATCCGATAGAGCCTCTGGAGAATGTTGAGTTGAGGTACAGCCCCTACTGTTTGGCACTGAAGAAAAAATTTATTGAAGTGCCTCCACATGTTCGGCATATACTGGACGGGACTCAAGCCATACCACTTCGGTACCTCGGTCACAAACGGCGGGAGGGGCAGACGAAGACCAGCGTAAAATGCGTCGAAAGAAAAAGAGCACGTGTCGATAGAGATCGGCGAATAGGCTCGGATACCCGGACCTGGAAGGAGGCCGAAATCCTTCGGTATCATGGAGCTCTTGTAGATACGTACCATGTCCCTCTCCATGAGCACAGAAGGGATTTCATCAACTTCGGAGTGTTCCCTCGGCTTGTTTTCCTCGTACGAGGCCGACATCCCATACACAACCTTGGCCATAAGGTAATCAGAGTATCCTCGAACTTTGCCGAGGCTCGTCAAAGAGCACGGAAGTCTGCCCAATTTTCCCACTCCCCTCGCCATCTCCATTACTATCCAAGCAATCACCGACCCTACTATCTTCTTCCCATTGTCCACTGTCGGGGGGACCATCAACTGTCGATCTCCTTCGTGGTCCGAGGTGGAGGTCTCATTCCCCCAAGAAACCCTAGACATCTCATAAAATATATGAACGCAAATATATATATTTACCTTATGTGACAGCTACGGTTGGAATAGATCACTGGAATATCAAACACCTGGCCGCGACCGCTAGTTGAACCACCCAGCAGTAAAAGAAAAATTTTCAAGAATCAAAAGAGAGAATGAGGAAATGAAGGGGAAAGTGAAAACTTATAGTGAATAAAAGGCCTAAGACCTTTGCGCCCCCGAAACCTGTAAAAAAGCCCAAGAGAGTTGTGAATACCAAGCGACAGAACTCATAAAGGCGGGAACCTCATGCAGCACCAAAAACCATTAACTGGTAAAAGTGGACACTTGTCAAGTTATCGAGCCACCAAAGATCACCACCTCAAGATACGCCCCTGATCCAGACCGACGGCTCAGATCTTGTCACGTCACTCGGATCCAAAATCCGAGCAAATGTGCTCCAGAATGTGAAATTGGGGAAAATCTCTGCATCAAGATGTGCGCCTGATCCAGATCGACGACTCAGATCTTGTTACATTGCTCGGATCCAAAATCCGAGCAAACGTGCCCCCGAATGTGAAATTGGGAAAAATCTCCGCCTAAAGATGCATGCCTGATCCAGATCGACGGATTAGATCTTGCCATGTTGCCTGGTTCCAAAATTCGAGCAAACGTGCCCCCGAACATGAAATTGGGGAAAATCTCCGCCTCAAGATGCACACCTAATCTATATCGATGGCTCAGATCTTACCACATCCCTCGGATCCAAAATCCGAGCAAATGCCCCCCCAAACATGAAATAAGGAAAAATCACCGCCTCAAGATGCGCGTTTGATCCAGATCGATGGCTCAGATCTTGCCACGTCACTCGGATCCAAAATCTGAGCAAACGCGCCCCCAAACGTGAAATTGGGGGAAATCTTCACCTCAAGATGTGCGCCTGATCCTGATCGACAGCTTAAATCTTGCCACGTCGCTCGGATCCAGAATACGAGAAAACCTGCTCCTTAACATGAATGTGGAGAAAAACTCTGCCTTAAGATGCGCGCCTGATCCTGATCGAAGGCTCAGATCTTGCCACGTCGCTCTGATCCAAAATCCGAGCAAACATGCCTCCGAACGTAAAATTGGGGAAAATCCTCGCCTCCCGATACACGCTCGATCATGATCGGCCGCTCAGATCACACCACGTCATCACTATGCCTGATTCCCTCATCACAGGCGTCCAATCACCTCAACACATAAGCTGACACGTGATTAACGGTCGTGATCTAATCTAGGTAATTAATTTTATTTATTTCCTTTATTTAATTATTAAATCGAATTAATTATTTAAAAAATTCTAAAAAATGATTAAAAATCAAAAAAATTAATTAAAATGTTCTAAAAATAATTATAAATTTTGGAAAAATGTTTTTAGTTTTCTGAAAAATAAATGTTAATTAGAACAGTTAATTAAGACCTTTCGGAAATTAATTGTTGCTTCGTAAGTTGAATAAATAATTCGAAAAATAATTAAATATCTGAAAAAATCATTGAAAAATCCAAAAAATTCTACAACCAAATCTGAGGCATATATAAGCTCAATTGAACACAGCATGAGAGTCCATCATACCGAGAACTCCGATATAATTATGTAAGCCATTAAAACAAGAAATCTTGTAGCACCCTGAATTCCAAACATAGGAACTTATGACACACTCCAGGATCTTTCTTCAAATGAGTCACAACACAACAAAATTCACAAGAAATTAAAAACTTTTATTATATCAACTTGTTATTACTATGTCCAATGATTACAACAATTACAATTAATTGTTACGAAAAGAATGTATAATAAAATTTGGATAGTAACTTTCACTTGGATGTTTTTCCCTGTTAGAGCTTTCCCGTGATCCCAGGACGGCAATCCTGCACTGATAATTATGGGCACGTCAGTTGATTACAACTGACGAAATGCTATATTCGACTATCCTCTCTATGCCATAATATAGCGATTCCAACCTCAACAATCCACAAAATATTTGATGCAAAGAAAAAGGTGATGTCAAACAAGTGTCGGTGTATGCCATGGCCTAATCTAAAGCACACACTATGTACACATGCTCCTAAAGCTAATACACGCTTGGTTGAAAGATATGCATCCCATACTACACACCCCCCAACCAAACGACATTCTTCGGTGTGATGGGACTCGATCCCCAGCTATGCATCCTATTATTGTGCTCTCTCCTATTTCTGATTCTAGTGATGGTGAGGCTGCAGTCGTCCGGTTGACTCCGTCACTGCTATCATTAGTGGTGTCCAATCCTCGTATTTTATCCACTATGCCAGGGATCCCAGTCGTAGGCTTACTCCTTCACGACTGTAATCATGGTATGTTGCTGTATCTACGTCTCCCGGGACCTCACCAAAAGCTGATATATGGGCACCAAGGCTCCCCGCCGGAGGACTTAGAGGCTTTTCCGTAGAGTCTTGCTCTGTGGGGTCTTCCTCTAAACCTCTTGCCCGCATCGATCAACAAAGGACCCGATGGATATAAGATTTTTCCAACCCCGCTACACTCGTCCTTACACTAGAGCAGAACTTACGGTCGAGACGATGTCAACACTCCAAACCTTCTCAAAGGTTGTTACGAACATAAAGGCATTCCTGCCAAAACAACGGAGCCCCCATAGAGTCTCCCCGACTCCGTTACAGGGCGGCTCGGGGTCCCTGTCCGCATTAAACGAACCTAGGATTTGGTTAGGCATGGCGATGCCATGCGTCCCCCTGACAGGAAAACACCCTTGCTAGTGCCTATCCTTACACTCAACCAAGACTCGATCTAGACCTACCAAGGTATCCATGCTACCCCACTCCAAGACTAAAGGTAAGGCTAATTACACGATTACTAGTATTCTTTTATCAACCGATTACTAAAAGCCATCACTCTAGCCAAACTCTAATTCTCTTTCATTTTCTTATTAGAAGTATGAACCTCTAGGCGAGCTATCTCATATTACCCATTCCCTTAGTTAGGCGGTCTATTTACCATATCCAATCCCTAACTTGGTAATCAACTTGGCTTGCAACTAGTTAAGTTCTACTTGCAGACTCTTTCCAATTAGTTACCTTTATCATTAATGGATCTTAACCCCTCCCACACTAGGACTCAACTAGCCCTCATGTCCGGCCCAAGGGTTGGCTCACCTTGACCTACACTTGGCATGAACCAACAACTTATCGACCCCGTCGATTACCGCAACTGCCACCTATGCTTGGAGTTCGATTGCAACATCGGTTCGACCAACAAGTAGCTCCCGCTAAACTTAATGTTCCACGGTCCTCGATAAGTGGTAGCTCCAAACACATACCATAGAATCCATCCATGCACGGCGAGTACGACGGCGCACGAGTCATCTCCTCCAACGCTTTCGATGTGACACGGGTCATATTCTACCCGTCTAGGTTTGTTAACAAGACTTCGTCTTAGAGTCTCAAATACTCAACCCGATGTCTCCCAACAAGGTATTCTACACTAGGAGTAAGTCCTAACTCACAAATACCTAAAAAAGGGTTGTAAGAGCCCTAAATTTGACAATTCTAAATTCCAAACAGCAAGCACACATTTTGCATTTATGCCACAATGGAGTCATTCTCGGTCCCGATTCTTTGAGAAATTGCGATCGGGCTCTTCCATGCTTCTACTCAAGGTAGACAGCAAGTAATAACACACTTTGGTCATGAATTTCATCCCAAAATGGTCAACAATACTACCCCAACATTCAATACAATTTTTACTTCAAAATAGTGAACAGCGTTGCCTATATTGGGTCTACAAGCAACTATAAGCTACCCTTAGCAAGGAACTTTAGATAATTTAAGTTCTAACTCAAATACACATCTATAACATGATTCTTGACCTCAAACAGCAACTCTAAGCCAACAAGATACAAGTTCAAACTCATTTCAATGAACATGGTGCAAAACAGTAAGCTCTAGTATTTACTGTGTTTCTGTCGTCACTTGCAAAAATCATATAAAATCGCACACTTATCCAAATCATAATTTCACAGTCATTCCAGAAAGGTCTATGTGTCTGCTAAAACTTCTTAGTTTTAAGTTTCTTCAGAATAGGTCTTTTACAAGCTCTTATGGTCCCATCTTTAACAAGTATACATATTCTCAGAACAGCACATCATAATAACACAGTCATGGGGTAAAATCAGATTAAAATAGTAAACAGTGTCAGAACATTATGAAATTTTAGATACTAACTCCTGACACATGACGTGACAACACTTCCAAAAATCATGTGATTCTACCAAGTAGATTTTTAATTATGTCTCTTTGAATAGTCATAAAAAACAGAGCAATAACAGCAGCAGCTGTTTACTAAAATAACTAGCTAAGTTTGCATGATTTTATTAACATAGCTACAGTGATCCAATTCTCATAAAATTTTAAACATAGGTCTTAGATACCCTTAACAAAGAAAAACTAAATTTTCAGATCATTCCCACAAGTATGCAGCAAGGTACAAGTCATTCTTTTTACAACAGTAACAACAAAAATTGTTTCTTTCTCTTCTGACCAGCATGCAAGTTAGCATTTTATTTTAATAGAAGAAAACATCATAAAAATTTGGAAAAATTACTAAAGGTGTACGACACATAAATGAACATCATGTAAAAATTTCAAGTTAATCCAAGCAGTAGTGTCCAAGTTATGAGCTACGGACTGACAGAAAAAATTCAGCTTTTTAACAGGATTTTCTGTTTTGGGTTTCTTAGCACAAAACGAGTTTTTAAGTTCATTCAAGAGCATGCATGTCATTTTCTAGTCACTACAACCACCATTCAACAATCAAAACAAAACAAAGAGATTAGAATCACCTACCTTGATGAGTTTGATGGGAAAGAGAGATCCGACAAGCTCCTAGCTCCTTGATTAGCCTTCTTGCTCCTTGGTTTCTCCTCCTGGGCTTCTCTCCTTCTCCTTGGCTTCTCTTCTTCTCCTTGGTTTCTCTCCTTCCAAATCAGTGGAAAGTCTCTCTTTCTCTCTTTCTTTTTCTCTCTCTTAATTGTAGAGGTTGAAGAAGATGGAAAATGAGAAGTAGAAGTAGGGAGGATTTTAACACACAAAAGGGAAGGGGGGTTGAGTATGGCCGGATTTGAGCATGGGAAAGAGGGAGGCATCTTCAATTGTATTGGTGAGAGTGGGAGGTGGAGTGTAGAGATGGTGAAAGACTCATCATGAGTCAAAACCCTAACCCTAATTCTCAAATTTTCCCTGTTTCTTTTCCCTCCCAAATCTTGGTCGGCCAAATGCACTTGTGCATGTGCGCAACTCTCCTTTTTTTTTTGCTACATGCCATGGAACACTACAAGTGTTGAGTTAAACTAGGGTTAACTTAGGTTTAATCGGGTATAGTTGAAGCTTATGAGTTAATTCCATACTAATAGCTTCCAAAAGAAAAATAAATAAATTAAAATAGCATTTTAGTGCTTAACAAATCATACATATATTCATACGAAAATCCGGGTTGTTACAAATCTACTCCTCAAAGTCTGTTGAACTCAGTCTTCGGGAGTGGGGGGCTCGTGATATGGCTAAAAATTGGATTAAATCGGGACCGTTTAAATCAGGACCGTTTAAATCGGGTCCGAATCTTGTGGCCTTCAGGGGTAAAATGGTAATTTCCACCATAAACGGGTCGAAAATGGAACTGAGTCTCTTTCCAAACTCAATAACACAAAAATGGGTCTGTCCTACTGGGTAAGGGTGATGGCCCATTACAAACCAGCCTAGGATATTTAAAGAGTAATTCAAATTCGTGATTATCTCTAAGAAGCGGTTTAAACAGCCTCTCTTATCATGAAACGAGTTAAACACCCTTTCTTATCCAAAAAAACGGGGACATAGAGATAAATGATTATCTCTAAGTTGTCTCTAAAGGCGACTATAAATACCCTTCTCCCCCACCATAAAAAGGTAATCAATTTTTTTCCACAAATCGCTCTTTCATAATCTTCCTGATTACTGACTTGAGCTTCGGATGGTTCATTGCCGGGATTCATCCCGGTGTTTCAAACTTTTGATAGGTCTCGATAGCGGAAAAAAATAGTCAAACAACGGCAAGAAGTCAACAGGTTTGCATTTATTGTTTTTAGAAGAATCTACAAATCATCTGTTTGCTCCCACACCGAAATTAGCAGCAACAGATCTGAACTGGGGTGCCTGAGAAGCCATGAAGGGTGTAGCCTGCAGGCTTCAACCTTTTCTAGGAGAGCTTCAACCCCTCAAAAGCGGTGAGGAACAATATGTTAATGGAGCCACCATTGTCCATGAGGATGCGTCGGACCTCGTGGCTCACCAGACCGAGGCTGATGACCAAGGCTATAACGCCCTGAGTTCCCAAAACAGGAAAATCGAGACATAAGCCAGAATCTTTCCTTCAAATGAGTCCAAACACAGTAAAATCACAGAAAATTTAAAACTTTTATTGCCACAAAAAAATGTTATTACAAGTACAAATTCATCTTAGCAAACAAATACCTCAGAGTTAAAACCAATGGCGATTCCCCCTGAGGCTCCATTATAAGGACAAATTTTCCACTCTGTAATTCGACTCCCCCCCCCACCACCCCCCCCCCCCTGCCCCAGCCTTCTAAGAGCATCCACAGTCGTCAGCTAAATATGCATATTATGCATAATTCGGCACTGTAGTCGCTGCACTCGTCAGGCATTCTGCCATTTTTTTCATTTTTCTGTACAGCAAAAAAGGTAAAGATAGCAGCCAATATAGCAATATGCATATTATGCATGACGAAACAAAACATCATGTTTTGTCTGCAATATTTAATAATTTTTTAAATGATCGGACGAACATCATGTTTCGTCCGTAATATTTTATTTTATTTTATTTTTTCATCGGACGAAACTTGATGTTTCGTCCGATGAAATCCTGAATTATTTATACATAAAAAACAAAGTTAAACACCTAATTTAGCTAATAAATTTATATAGTTAGTATTTTAATTAAACTTTTAGTAAAATAAATTAGTTAATTAATTAGGTTTAGTTAATTAAAAATATAATTAACACCTTAATTAAAAAAACCGCTGGGATGCATCCCATGTGGGTCCCCCCCTCCCATTTTTTAAACCCTTCAAAAAATTCCCTAAAATTCCAAAAAAAAATTCAAAATTCGATGTTTCGTCCGATGTGATTTTTTTTTCCTATGACGAAACATCATGTTTCATCCCATTTATTTTAATACTAAATTTTTGATTTCTGCAAAATAAAATTCATTTAAATTAGATTTTTTTCTCACAGACGAAATTTAATTTTTTCTCATGTTTCGTCTGTTTCATTTTTTTCGATTATATGCATTTTTTACCTTTTCAACGAGTGCAGCAGTCCTTCAAATGCTAAGGTAAATGCATATTTTACCTTACACGACTGTGGATGCTCTAAGCTGGAATTATTAGATAATTTGGTCTCCTGCAACTCCGCAACATTGACCTTAGATTTGTTGATAACATCCCTGACTATTTCTCTCTTGCCCCGCCCGCCCAGACCCCTACGTTCTAGAGAAGTATACTCATTAATCGCCTGCTCGGGATCTTGATTTGAGGTGGAGTCCGAGATTCCACCTAGACTAACTCTATCCATGTCCCAACCTCTAATCTTATTTAGAAGAAGGGAGTTACGATCATTATCACCTACCGCTAAACCACAGATTTTGGCTAGATTAAATATCTCAATATTTAGTCATAGAGTTAAAAATTGACGCTAAAAAAGGACGTACACCTCCACTGTTGGTCTTAGCCGATTTAGCAGTGGCTGCAATCTCAAGATAATCGTCCAATGACTCCTCTAGAGCCTTCTTAGCAACTTTCTGTACTCTAAAGCCCTTGCTGATGCGTGAAGATTCAGCAACTGTCATCTGCGAGGTGGGGAATGTGGAAGGGACAAAGTCTGGAGTAGGGAATACCTCATTCCTAGCCTATGTGTCCTCTATAATCTCCTCTGAGCACATTGAATCATCCTCTGAATAGATGTAATCATCTTCAAGATTTAATCTAGCTTCTTGACCGTCTTTATCCACTTCCATGTTAGTGTGATTCCCAATTCCTAATTTGGACCCCACAATGGGCCCACTAGAAGTAAGAGCCAAGGTAAAAAATGAATTGAAACACTTGGGCCTATCGAAGTCTTCTACCAAATCAACACTAATAACACCAGTGCTCTTGGGACTTCGGAATTAGAGAGCACATTATTGGGCCCCTCTTTAGGCCCAAGACCCAACACCCACTCTTCTTGGGAAGCCAGCTCAACCACCTACGCACATGAGTGGGTTACGTGTCAATGTGTGATGGTTAGGCAGAGTGGTCGAGGGATGAGGCGGAGTATTCGATGGATGAGATGAGGGATACGAAGGGGTTTCCTCACCTTCTCCGGTCTTCTTCCCCATTACAGCGCCTCTCTTCTTTTGTTCCCATGACCAAACCACTCCTTTTTTTTCTCTTTTAGAGCAAGATCTCTGATGGCGAGAAACTCTCCTCCTATCTTCTCCCCAAATTGGCATGTCTCTGTTTTTGTTCACACCCTAAAGCAGCCACATTTTCCCCTTTTTAACAGGTTTTGGGATGGTGAGCACCTTAGGGTTCTTACCATTTTCATTGTCGGCCAGCTCTAACCTTTCCAACTACTCCACATGCACCTCCTTCCCTACACCTACTATGTGTTGAATTTCCTTTTGAGCTTTCCTATTTCCATCTTTATCAAAAGATGGATTTGGAGCTATCATATTTGAGTAGTTCGATCTTGTTTGTAGTTGTTCAAGGAGTCCCTAGCTTTGAACCACCTTTTTTTAGTCGATCCTGACCGTTGGGAGGTTTGGTCAAACCTAGATCTTGACCATCGCACAGTTGTGGTGGTTCTCTGGGTGTTATTTGTGGTTCGATGGTTGTTGTTGTACAGCTCCGACGCTCATCCATCTCCCTCGCTTCTCTGATAAAATTGCTGTGCGCTCATTCAATTTCATGTGCCCCGTCGATCATGAGATCCCACTCCAGTGAGACCACTTGCTTGAAGGTTCGACCGTCTCTAAGAAGGGGGAAGGAGGTGATACTGCCATCTGCTCCGCCTCAGACACCACCTTCTTGTCGAGAACAAATTGAATGAGGTACGATTCTTCAAAAGAGAACACTTTTGCAAATTGGGGCATCATGGTGATATTTGGGCTTCAAGTTTTGATGCTATCCAATACAATCTATGATCGGCACATTGTCTTGTCATCGATTCTTCGATGGTTCCAAACACCAAGATAATCTCTTGCAATGCCTCCATCTTCCAAAAATGAAGTGGGTCATTATTGATCCAAATCCAAAAGCATTCACCCTGATGTTATTCCACTCCAAAACTAGGAGACCATGAGAAGAATTCTACTTAAAAGTGGCTGAAGTCCATAGTACCCATGTCGGTGACGTCCTTCATCTTCTACGGCAATGGAAATGATACAAGGAGATGCATGTGGCACATCTTTTTTTCTACCCAATCACGATGACTCCTCATCGGCCACTTTAGATTGAGAGCTTCAAGAAAATGGTTCTCTGATGGTCTCCCTGATCTGATTCTGGCTGTCGTACACCATTGGTGGAGCCATTTCTCTTCTTTTTTATAGTCTCGAGCCTATTTGCAAGATGGACGTGTGTAGGGTTTTCGTGTGATCTTCCTCTTTGAACTAAAAGTTCATCATCATCGGGGGCTAACTATGATGCTTGTGCAGACGTAAGAGATATGGCCCAATTTCATGCATTTGAGGCAACAAACCTCTTTCGTGCAATTCTTCTGATAGTGTCCCAGATCTCCACAATTGAAACATAGTGCTGGTTTGCACTTCCTTCTTCTCTGTTTCTTCATGTTCTCCATCTGTATTGGGGGGATGTGTTGTTTCTCTTTTTTTATTTCCCCAAAACCTCTTTCCATGGTTCCTCCTCCTTCAAGTCCCCACCCATTTCATAAGTTCTTTTGCTCTCTACTTTCACCCATTGACCATCGGTAGTGCCTACATGAAGTTGTACCCTAGTTGGTGAGGCTGAATACCCTACTTGGGCCCTACCAGCCACTGGGGGGGCTTCAGTCACCTGAACTTGATGCACCTGAGTGAGATAT
This sequence comes from Hemerocallis citrina, assembly GCA_017893485.1. Lineage (NCBI taxonomy): Eukaryota > Viridiplantae > Streptophyta > Magnoliopsida > Asparagales > Asphodelaceae > Hemerocallis > Hemerocallis citrina. The sequence continues at coordinate 217,359,762 of CM030361.1, read as the reverse complement.
GGGTTTTCAATGGCTGCTAGAGATTGATCAGGTGGTGAAGTTGGAGGGATATTGGAAGTTTTTGGGATTGGGGCTTGGATCTGTAGATGTTGTTTGTGGTTTGGGGATTGGTTTTGAGAATATTGAAGAGAATTTGGTTGGGAACGGATTGGAGGTTGATGGTGGAGCTGATGATGTGATGGATTTTGCTTTTGGTTTTGCAGGCAAGCTTGAGGGTGGGTGGCTTCATGCCGAGTTAGGGTGTTGGTGTTAGTAATGGTGTATTGGTTGGTGTTGCTGATGGCGATGATGAAGGTGTTGTTGTTGGTGATGATGATAGTATTGTTGTTGGTGTTGATGTAGGTGTGTTCAGTGAGAGGTAGCCTCTTCCCTCTTCCAGTTACAGCAATTTGTTCCTCTTACTTGCCCCTTATAGTAACGTCCCTTATCTTCAGAGTTCCGATGATTAGCGAAGGGGCTTCTTTTACTCCATAGCGGTTAGTAGGAGGACTCCCTTGTAGGGACCTTCCTCCCAGCTGATGTGTGGTGTTCGATGATGATGAACCCTGGGTAACCCTCGATCGTCGATGATGGGTTTCTTGAACTCCGCCGTGCACAACTCTGAGAACATTCTTGCCCAGTTGAGGAGATGGTGAGCAAGTAGGGGTTATGGGGGTTGAGTTGGGGATGAAGTTGTGGTGAAGGAGAGGTGAGAAAGGGAGGGGGGGTGTTGACGGGGTTGGACTATGGGTTGTGGACCCCTTCATCGGGCCCACATCCCCACATTTCCAACTCAGGAAGATCCATTAAACATATTAATTTCTTGCCTCAAACATCCCTTTTTTTTTGCTTCCATCTAAGTTGCATTGTGATGCTGAACTGTAATATCTCGCTCTAAACCAGAAGTTGTTGACACATTTCTCAGCAAACAATGATCTTGAATATCTGCTTCTTGAGATAGAGAGAGAGTTTTGGACTGTCGCTTTCCTATTGCCGGTGCCTTTTTGCTCATGTTCATTAGCAAGCTCTGATATATAAGGCAACTCAAGAGGCGTCCATTAATTAGTGATGGGAATAGATTTATCCATTTGAATTTTGTTTCTACGAGTGCATGTAGATGAACTGATATCTCTAATATTATAATGGTACAAAAGGAGTTGTCATTTGTAATTTTATCGATGTGTGTAACGCACGTACATAACTAATATGAATGAGATCTCAGGTTCGAATGTAAATTATGTCTGAGTTTTTACTTTAAAAAGTTTATATATTTATTAAAACGTACATCTCAGGTGTAAATTAATAGTAAACGGAAAAGGAAAAGGAAACTTAGTTTCACTATTTGAATTGAGATTTGGAGAATTTTCTTTAGAAGTTACAATAGTTGTTGGGTATCTCTGATGAGAAGGTCTTGCTAGTAGTGCTTACTCATTAGCAGGAAGTGTCGCGGATGGTAGGTGTGCGGAGGAGCAGTTGAAAGTCAAAGCAACATTCTGGAGGGTTTTGTTACCAATATAACACTTGATTGGATGGTGTTAAAGGTGGTGAAGTAGTTTCTATACTAGTGGTGATGTAAGGATGACCGAGAAGACATCGGTTGCGAATGAAACGTAACCCTTGTTCATCCATTAAAAACCGCAAATACTATACATGCCTTATTTTTATTTCAAACATATTCCAACTAGGGCTGCAAAAGAATCAAGCTATTTGCGAGCTATTCAGCTCGAGCTCGGTCAAAGCTCGGTTCGAACCGAACTCGAGCCGAGCTCGAGCTCAAAACTGAACTCGTTTCGTAAACGAGCTGAGCTCGAGCTTGGATTTTTTTTTTTTTAGGCTAAACTCGCGAGCTATTCGGCTCGAACATGGTCAAAGCTCGGCTCGAACCAAGCTCAAAAGCTCAAAACTGAGCTCGTTTCGTAAACGGGTCAAGCTCGAACCTGAAGGCATTCGGCTCGGTTCGGTCCGATAGCAGCCCTAATCCCAACACTAAAACATAAACAAAAAATATTAAAAAATTATCCAAACATTGGCTTTTAAAATGGTGGAGGTAGGATTAGGATATTTTTTTTTGGTATGCGTGCCTCATTAAAAACCTTGGTGCCCTTCCAATTCAAAGTACGAAGTCCTCAGCTTAGTGCACCAACTATTACTAATTAGTTCATTATTTCCCAAATTATTTTTTCGGCAAAATTTCACCTTAAATAGATAAATACGAAAAATAAAAAATAAGCAACATAAAAACAAGTTGAGAAATTTTCAAGAATTGTTCTCTTTTTCTTTGTCCATCTCGATTTAGATCCCCTACAATGATTTGGTAGAATAGCTTTCTTTTCAGCCTAATATCTCCTTATTCAAACTCCTCTCGGGAAGTAAGCTTTCCGTTGTTCTCTAGACTAGACAGACCCTTTCTCACATGATATACCTCTTTGTATATGTATAAACTTGAGAAAGCGTTACGCCCGTCGTACCCGTCAGAAATGTCTTTTATCGATTTATAGCCGACATATCGAGGACAGAGAAGACAACGTTAAGTTGCTGTTGATTCTTTCCAGAAAACGTATCTTCCAGTATTGCTCTAGCTTGAAAAGGAGGACCTCACTTGGTAATGGAGGGGGAGCTTGAAAAGGAGGACCTCACTTGGAAATGGAGGGGTAAAGTTAAATTTTGTAGAACACACGGCCAAAAAGGTGGAGAATCAGGAGAGGATGAAGATGCCTGCATTTGAGTTCCAAGATATTAGTGGTTTACACGTGCGATGCACGCTTTAATAAATATAGTTTTTTAAAATAAAAATTTAGACGTAATCTTAATTTGAACTTAAGGACTTCCTTTTTAATAGTTATGCACGTGTGTTATACGGATTGGTGGATTGACAAAATGTTTACAAATGACACTAAGTAATTCTCCCACGACAATATTAGAGATTAAGGACTTCTTTTTTCAGCAGATAAAACAAGAAAATAATTTTGGTTTTGTTTCTAGAAGGGGAAATACGAATTGCGGAAAGCAAAGTTGGACTTTTTGCAAATTACCTCTAGAATTTTCTTTAGATTAAAATCCACACGCAATCTACTAAATTGGTTTAAGTTCCACCACAGGATGTTATCCAACGGTTGCAAAAAAAAAAAAGGAAGGCGTACTCCTCTACAATGGTAGTTGTTGCCTTCACATTCCTAATTATTTTCTATAATACACCCTCTGTTTCATATCATTTGTCCCCTTTTTAAAAGTTTATTTTGGAGTTTTTTTTTCTCCTATATTATCCCCTTACTAAAAGTTTTGTACTTTCTATTATATGTATATGCATGATTTATTCGTTATTGACAATAAACTAGTTCTCTCTCTCTCTCTAGTTTCTAGTTTAAAGGTAGCCATCTCTTTTTTCCTAACGAAATAATAAATAAGGAAGAAAAAACAAAATATTTGATGAAAATGAGAAAATAGGAAACTATACAATATATTATTTTAAGACCATTTCTTTAGTGAACTTTTTCTCCTTAAAAAAAAGGAGAGCAAGAGGCAATTCTATACCGGTTCTTCATTTAAATTTTGAGTTAGAAATTTTATCCCTTAATTAAATCTGAAAAATTAAGAAATATTCTATAGAGTAAGTTGGAAGTGATATAAATATTTGGTAGGAATATATTAGTAAACTTGTGCTACTGCTTAATATGCATGAAAAAGAGAAAATGGATGAATAATATGAGATTGGGGGAGTACAAGTTCACACCATTAAATAGGAAAATCATATAAGGCGAAAGGTAGATATGTGGTCTTCCTGCTGAACTTCCCTACCAAGCTATGACTTGAATCAACTGATGTGTTAATGAAGATTTAATTTAATTTAATTTAATTTTATTTTTGTTCACTAAGCTTATAAAGCACAAATATTTGCACGTGTGATGTAAAGGTGATACACATTTTTTTTTCTTTAGCTCTTCTTCACAAATTAGCTTCAAGCATAAGTGATGTGGAATAAATAGAGTGGGACAATCAGAGCCCTCTGATCTGCTCTGGATCTCCCCCTTATGATCATCAAGTCAAATGGAGTCAAACGGACCGTAACCAGCTAACGGGTCCGACCAGACCCGTTAGGGTTCCAGACTCGTTTGTCTCTGCCTATAAATACCAGGTCCCCTCATCACTTTAGAAGGTAATCAATCTTTTCCCACCTAAATCCTAGTTACTGTTAGTTTCTCAGTGACTGACTAGATCGTCGGAGGGCCTATCGCCGGAACTTCTCTCGGTGTTTCTAGACAGCGTGCAGGTACAGAAGATCCGAGCCGAGAAACTACATCCGAGCCGAACACCCGGCCTCAACCTCTCTGCTGTTACCCCCGAGCCGGTCCTACTTCCCAAGGTCGGACCACACCAGTACTACAGTTTTCATTTCACAAATTACAAGAACTCACACCTGCTGTCCCCACACCCCAAAAACAAACGCCATTAGATTGGCGCCCTCTGTAGGAACATCTCTTAGTACTTTCACCAGACCGAGCCTGGTCAGGGACGTCACCTCGAGTCCGAGCTCTTCCATGGCTCCCAAAGGCAGAAGGGCCGTCACCTCGGCACGACATCCGGACCCTCCACATCACAGCCGCACGGATGCCCAAGGTTCCAACCAACCTTGGGTCAACAGCGCGGCCAGACCTTCGAATGCGACTGATTTACGCCGCGTCATCTTAGATCGATAGGCCAGCCGGACAAGGGGAGAGGCCGCTTCGAACTTGGTCTTGAACCATCGTAGACAGCCTGTGAATATTCTCACACCGTAGCTCCAAGGCCCTCATACTCGTATTTTTCTCTTATTTTCATCACATTCACTATGTATCTAGTCCTTGGTTATTTGAATTATGAACAAAATCAATTCTCTAGAGTTAGCCCTTCCACTATACTGGTCTTAACCATTTATATAACATGACCCAAACTTTGGGCTTTTCATTTCAAATTTCATTTCAACATATTTCTTTCCAATGCCGGTATGAGGCTTAGCTACACTCTAGTTCTCAATTTTACTTCATAATCACAAAATTTGAGTCTTCATACTCATAAGTTTTTTTCACAATTAACATGATTTTCATTCTTTTCTATGAATCAAATCTCATACACAAGGTTCAATTTTAATTCATGTATTTCATACTCAAAATTTTATTTCTATAAATCTATTAGATTCTCAAACTAGTACTTCTTTCTTTTATTTAATTCAATCCACAAAGTTGTATTTTTCATCTATCTTTAGAGTGCACACAAAAACCCAAATAGATGAATAAAAATCCATAGTCAACACACTTAAATTTTCCCCCATTCAAAATTTCCCTTTTAAAACTTAATAAAATTTTCCACGAGAATAATCACTTTTCATATTTATACAAATGTTAATTTCATGCAAGTCTACTCAATTTTCACTTCTAAGTCACTTTTATTTTAGTCAAATAATGCACAAGTATTTTTCATAGAATCCACTTACTTTAAGAATAATTATAGTATTTTTTTCAAATTTTTAAAAGCCCAGGAATCAATTTAAAACCCAAAAAAATAGAAAAGTTTTAATCCTGCCGAAGCCAGGAATCCAACCCAAGACCTGAGACTAGCCGCCCGCCACCGAAAGCCAACTGGGCAAAGGCGCAACCACGATATGGCATGGGTCAAAATTGATAAGAGGTTCTGATTTTGGTTTGGGGTTTTATTCAAAAACACAAAAAAAATAAAAGGGCAGAGCCCAGTTTCGAACCCGAGACCACCAGGGTCACCCGCAAGCTACAGTAACGCCTAAGCACCCAATAACCAATTTGTCTAAGTGACCAAACTGATATGGTCTGGGGTTTTTAGGGGTTAAAGTCTGAGACGCAGTTATTTCGAATTTTTACACAAATGAGTATTTTTAAGTTCTTTCTTCTTATCCAAATTAACTCAAAAACTCCAGAATTCATTTTATATTTAATTACATTAATCCAGTAAATTAAAATTTCATTTTCGATACAAAAGCATAATTTTTGCCCTTTACTTGTATTTTAATAGTAAATTTTAATTTTTGGGAAAACAAGCATATTCTTTCTACAAATTTGCATTTAAAAATTTCCTAAGTCACTTATATCAGTTTTGTTACCATTATACAACTATTTCATTAATAAATTTCTTTTTTATTTATTTTTCATGCCATTTCACATTTTTCGAATAATTCTCCTTTCAATTATTTAATATACAAGCATATCTTCTTAATCTAGCACATAGCAATCAAATAGAACATGGTAGCATGGTAAATTCTAAACTAACAATCACAATTTTTGCAATCAATCAACATTCTTTTAACAAGCATTCCTACCAACATCAATTTGTCTCATTTACACATCACATGACTAGATTAGTTATAGTTTCTTCTTAATCTTATCAAACAAACCCTAGCATGATGTCTAATTAGAAGTTTAAGAGAACCAACCACCTCTAATGGAGAGAAAATCAAATAAACTCCACTAATGGAGAGAAAATCAAATAAACTCCTAAAGATCTTCTACAACGAACAAGTGAAGCCTTCTTCTCCTAGATCAAGCCACCAAAAAGCCACCTCCTCCTAGTGAGCAAGCAAACCGAGCCTCCCCTTATGGATCCGTGGAAAATCCGGCCACCTCCTTGGTTGAAGAACACACACTAACATTCAATCTTTTCAACTCACATACTACTCAATGTTTTGTCTCACTAAATTACCTTTCTTTCTTTTCTTTCTATTCTTTTCATTTCAAAATTTTAAGTGTGAGAATGAAGAGTGTGGAGAGGGTATTTATACAAATTTTTAGGGTGAATGGAGGGCTAGGATGAGATCAAATGGTTAGAGATCAAGGGTCTAGATGAACTAGGGAGTTATAGAAACTACCCATAATGAAGCAACCAACTCTCCACTACTTCCATCTCTCCTACTCTCCCATCCTACAATCCGGTCTAGGGTAAAAGTGTGCAATGCACACTCTAGTGCATGCACGTGCCAATTAGTACTCCTCCTTACTAGTTGTTCATGTGAATTAAAAATTAATTGTTCACTAAACTTGTCTACACAACTAGTTGGATTAATAAAAAGAGAATTTAATTTAAATGGGCTCACTAATGGGCCAATTAACCATGGGCTCTCCTAATTAAATTAATTAATTAAATAAGAGTGAGCTAAAAGAGACAAATAGGCCTCAGGCTTTTAAAAATAGTCTTTTGGATAATACAGAGAACAATTTCTTATTCATACTATAAAGAAATATTTTTTATAAAATAATTTATACATATGAAATTATACGTGCAAAATACGTAAAATCACAAACTCTACATAAATAGAAATTTAGGGTGTTACAACACTCCCTCCTTATAATAGTTCCATCCCCAGAACTACACTTAAAGAGTAAGAAAAACAGGAATACAACAAAGAGATAAAAAGGAAAGGAAAGAAGATACAAATCACACAAAGAGCTCAGGATGATCTTTCATCATCCTCTCCTCAGATTTTCAAGTAGCCTCTTCAACCAACTGGTTCCTCCAGACTACTTTGACCATCGGTATCGTCTTGTTCCTCAAGACGTTCTCTCGATGATCGACAATCTCAACCGGAAGCTCAATGTAACTCAGATCCAACTGCAAACCCTCCGATACTTTGGGCAAATGGTGACTCAGATCTGGAATATATCCTCTCAGCATAGACACATGGAAGACATTGTGTACCTGAGACAACTCTTCCGGCAACTCCAATCGGTAAGCAGTTTTCCCAATCTGCTTCAATATCTTGTACGGGCCTAAGAACCTCGGGGCTAACTTCCCCCCTCTGCCGAAGCGAATCACACCCTTGCTAGGTGAAACCTTCAGAAAGAAAACGTCACAAACCTCAAACTCAAGGTCCCTCCTCCGGTTGTCTGCATAGCTCTTCTGCCTACTTTGAGCATCCACCAACCTCTTCCAGATCAGATCAATCTTTTTAGAGGTCTGCTGCATAATCTCAGGTCCAAACATCTACCATTCCCCAACTTCGAACCAACAGACAGGTACTCTGCACCTCCGGCCATACAGAGCTTCGTACGGCGCCATCCCAATACTAGTCTGAAAACTGTTGTTATAGGCAAACTCCACTAGAGCTAAATGTCTTTCCCAACTGCCTCCAAAGTCTAGTACACAATACCGAAGCATATCCTCAAGAATACGGTTGACTCTCTCGCTCTGCCCATCGGTCTGCGGATGAAAACCAGTGCTAAAATTCGTCTTGGTACCCAGAGCTGTCTAAAGACTCCTTCAGAAATGCGAGGTAAACTGTGCATCTCGGTCAGACACAATGATTAACGAAACTCCATGAAGCCTGACGATCTCACCAACATACAGCTCAGCCAATCTGTCCATCAACGAAGTGAGTTTCATCGCCAAGAAGTGAGTGGACTTGGTTAGTCGATCGACTATGACCCAAATCGTATCATTGCCCTTGGAACTCTTGGGCAAACCCGTGATGAAATCCATACTGATGTTATCCCACTTCCATTTCGGAATAGGTAACGGTTGCAATAGACCTTCGGGTTTCTGATTCTTGTCTTTGACCTGCTGACAGATCTCACACCTTACCACAAACTCGGCCACATCCCTCTTCAAACCTGACCACAAAAAATGCTGCTTAATGTCCTAATACATCTTGGTACTCCTAGGATGTACAGACAAAAGAGTAGCACGTGCCTCCGGAAGAATGCTCTCCCGCAATTCTGCTTGATCCGGAACACACAGCCTCTCTCCAAACCACAACACTTCATCCCTGATCTGAAACTCAGACAACCTGCCAGCACCAACCTGCTCCTTCATCTTCTGAATCTCTGCATCTTCCTTCTGACTTGCGATAATCCTTTCATTCAGCATTGGTTGAAGCCTCAACCGAACTAAAGATGATCCCAAGCCTTGCAGAATAACTTCAATACAAGCCCGATCTAACTCCTCTGTAAGAGGCATCTCAGTTGTAATCAAACTAGCCAGACTGCTCTTGCGGCTAAGTGCATTAGCAACAACATTAGCCTTCCCAGGATAGTACTTAATCTCAAGACGAATGTCCTCAAGTACTTCTAGCCATCTCCTTTTTCTCAGATTCAGATCTTTCTGCTGATAGATGTACTTCAAGCTTTTGTGGTCCATGTACATGTTCAGCTTCTCACCATACACGTAATGTCTCTATTTCTTCAAGGTGAAGATAATTGCAGCCAAATCTAGATCATGAGTCGAATAATTCTTTTCATGCGGTCTTAGTTGCCTAGACCCATAAGCGATCACCTTCCCTTCTTGCATTAAGATACAACCAAGCCCACGCTGTGAAGCATCGCTGTAAACATCATATTCAACACCTGCTCTAGGCAAAGCTAAAATGGGAGCAGTAGTCAGCCTCTCTTTTAACTCCTGAAAGCTTGCATCGCACTGCTCAGTCCACTTGAAGTTCACATTTTTCTTGGTGAGACCAGTGAGTGGCACTGCTATCTGAGCATAGCCCTGAATAAACCTTCGGTAGTATCCAGTTAGCCCATGGAAACTCCTGATTTCCTTCACAGCAGTTGGCTTTGCCCAATCCTTCACCGCCTCTTTCTTCTGTGGATCAGTTGCCACTCCCTCCTTAGAAAGGATATGACCCAGGAATGCCTCTTCAGATTTTCAGAAATTGCACTTGGACTACTTGGCATACAACTCATGCTCCTTGAGCTTCTTCAAAACTGCTGCCAGATGCTCCGTGTGCTCCTCCTCCGACTTGGAGTACACAAGAATATCGTCGATAGACACCACGATGAAGTAAACGGCCTCAACACTCTGTTCATCATATCCATGAAGATTGCAGGTGCATTCGTCACTCCAAACTGCATAACTAAAAATTTGTAATGCTTGTGTCGAGTTCTGAATGCAGTCTTATGCACATCTTCAGTCTTCACTCGAACTTGATGGTATCCTGATCAAAGATCTATTTTGGAAAAAACATCCACTCCTTGTAGACGATCAAGCAGGTCATCAATTCGAGGAATAGGATACTTATTCTAAACAGTGACCTTATTCAGCTCTCGGTAATCGATGCACATCCTCATCGAACCACTATTCTTCTTTACCAACAGCACTGGTGCTCCCCAGGGCGACGCACTCAGTTGAATAAAGCCTTTCTCCAATAGTTCCTCAATCTGCCATTTGATCTCATCCTGCTCCACAGGCGCCATCCTATATGGTGTCTTGGAAATGGGTGTACTCCCTGGCTAAATAGTGATTTTGAACTTCACATCACGATGCGGGAGTTACCCAGGCAAATCTTCCAAGAATGCAGTCGGGTAATTCCGAACCACAGCAATTTGCTGCACCTCTACCGGAACATCCCTCTTGCTGATAGCTGCCACCAGACTAGAACATCTCCTCTTCCCTTGGAAAGTGACTTCAGGTCCACCTGGAGCCTTCACTGTTACTTCCTTAGTCTTGCACTCGATGCTTGCACTGTACACCAACATCCATTCAATGCCAATGATAACATTGACTCCCAAGACATTCAGCTCGATCAGATCAATCCCGAAAATTCTGTCCCCAATCTCAATCTCGCAGTCCGCATAGTACAGATCAGTGGTTAAAGTCTCCCCTGATGGAGTAGCTACTGCTAAGACCTTGCCTGGAAAGACTTTCGGTTCAACTCCAAAAACTTTAGCAAATTTAGGTGATACAAAAGTGTGAGAGGACCCAGTATCGAACAAAACAACAGCTTTCTTTCCATTCAAAATAAGTTCTCATGTTACATAACACACACTCGTTACATAACAGTTCACTATAGAAAGCAGGAAAAAGAGAAACAACAGAAAAACAATCCTAAATATCCTCCCTCGTACCAGTAATGACGTGATCCACCTCATCAGCGCCAGCTTCAGTCAAGACAAATACTCGTCCCTGCTGGTACGGCTTCTTCCCAACTTGCTGCATTCGTCCACTGCGGGTGACATTCTGCGGCTTGGGGCATTGAGATTTGTAATTTTTCGTCTCACCACAGTTGAAGCAAGTCACCACAGGAGGTCACACCCAATTATTTCCGGGTCTCCCAGCTATGTTGACAGCATTTGCTCCCGTCGGTTTGAACCTTTGAGCCAGCGACTATCCCCTGAAATTGCCAGAAACTGTGGGCCTCTTCCCAACGTTCCAGTTGGTCCTCCGATTCTGAACAGCATGGAACTGCTCCATATCTACCTTAGTGGCTGCAGCTCGTTTGACCAACTTATCAAACCTTCTGATACTGAGGTTATCATCCTAGATCTCAGACTTGGCCTCAAACCATGCTCGAACTTTCGAGCCTTCTTTGCCTCGTCCATCACCAGTTCGGGTGCATACCTCGAAAGCTGAGTGAACCTTGTCCCATACTCTTTAACCGACATGCCGCCCTGCTGCAGTGCCAGAAATTCCATGGCCTTCTTCTCCTGGATGTCTGATGAAAAATAATGACTGCGGAACTCTTCTAAGAATTCCTCCAAGCCATGTACAATATCTCCCATCGTCCGCTTTATCGACTGCCACCATATAGCCGCATCCTTCTCGAACTGTAGCGCAGCCAACTTCACCTTGCTGCCCTCTGGAGTCTCCAAGACTTCGAAGATAGTCTCAACCTGTCGGATCCAGTTGTCAGCCGTGTCAAGGTCTTTCCCTCAAATACGGGTGGTTTCATCCGCTTGAATGATTCCACGAGTTTAATTGCTTCGGGTACTGGATTCACAGGCACCCTTCCTTGGTTCTGATTCATGACGACAGCATTGAGTGTCTGATAGACCCTCGCTAGTTCTGTTTCTAAGTCCAGACCTTCTCCGCTTCTAGCTCTTCTTCCGGCCATATTCTGATACAAAAGATCCATTAAATTCGAAGAAGAAAACATGAATTTAAATCAACTTTTAATTTCATTGAATTCCAAACTTTATACGTTCAAATTTAAAATATTTCTGACATCAAATGAAAGCTATAAAAAGATACAACAATCTAGTTCCTACAGTTTCTCTTGGCTTCACGAAGCTCTTTCCGTAGTTCTGCCACTTCTTCCTTCAGTACATCGTACATATTTTTCCTCTTCTCTGTTTTTCAAACACGATGACTGAAAGTTGCAATTCTCTCCTTGCACTTTGCACACTGTGCTTGCAGCAGCTCCGCTCTCTCCCTCTTAGTCTCTACCTGCCTCTGAAAAGACACAATGAGTCTACTCGGAACTGGTTCTTCCTTGTTGGAGGAATCATCAGATGAATCCGGAGGTGAAGTGATCTCTCGGGGCTCAGGCCATTCCTCTTCAAATTCTTCAGGATCTTCTTCGTCTGAATCTGCTTGCCTGGGGTAGTAATCCTCCTCGACTATGTGCCAGTCGTCATCTCTAGCTAGGTCGAAGTGGTCCACCATCTTAGATAAAGGAGGAGAAGAAGCATAAATCATAGAGAAACACAAATGTAAGTGACTTACATTTAAATCTCTAGACTCAACACACGCTCTAATGTCCACTTCTAGGGTGTCGTTCCTTATAAATTTGTACTACTTGGAAGTGTGGCTCTGTGTAACACCCTGAATTCCAAAACAGACTGAATTCGAAGTTCCACAAGATCTTTACACTTCTCTTCGTACTATTTAAAAAGGAATTAAAAACTTTTGTTACATCAGAGTTACATTTACATTACATATTTACATCGGAAGCAATTTACAATAAATTACATGAATGGAAATGCACAACACTTGAATCATTCTTTAAGCAGCATGCAAACTTTAGTATTGTTAATCACTTTATCCTGCATAGAAACTGTGGGCACGACAGTTACTTAAAACCGACGAAATATAATACATGGCTATCCTCTTTATGCCGAACAGTATAAAGATTCTCAAATACTTAAACAAACAACAAACTTGATCACAAACAAAACTACAAGGGACTATCCTATTGATGTCGTGTTGTGCGGTGAACTTAGTCCTTAATGCAGTTATGTATGTTACATGATACAAATGCACACTTGTTCAAATTCTATGCTTCCCATAATACATAGGTCTGAGGGCAAGCCTTTAACCGTTCTTCATCTTGTAGGGTTCAATCCCTCGTCATGACTTAAAACTACTATTGTAACTACGATAAGTATCTTAGATGTTCTATAAGTTACAAGCTCATGTCCAAACAGCCTGGAGGGAAATCCCACGTCATGTCACGACGCATCGTGAAGAACCTATGGACAATTCAGCCTCCATCATGGGACATGATACCACCCACAGTCACCAAACACCACACGAGCGTCGCCTGCGGTACAGACTCCTGGATACATATCCATGTCCTGACACGACGCATCGTGTAGACAACCTGTGAATATTCTCACACCGTAGCTCCGAGGCCCACATACTCGTGTTTTTCTCTTATTTTCATCACATCTTCACTATGTATCGAGTCCTTAGTTATTTGAATCATGAACAAAATCAATTCTTTAAAGTTAGCCCTTCCACTGGACCGGTCTTAACCATTTATATAACATGACCCAAACCTTGGTCTTTTCATTTCAAATTTCATTTCAACATATTTCTTTCTAATGCCGATATGAGGCTTAGCTACACTCTATTTCTCAATTTCACTTCATAATCACAAAATTTGAGTCTTCATACTCATAAGTTCTTTTTCACAATTAACATGATTTCCATTCTTTTCTATGAATCAAATTTTATACACAATGTTCAATTTTAATTCATGTATTTCATACTCAAAATTTTATTTCAATAAATCCATTAGATTCTCAAACTAGTACTTCTTTCTTTTACTTAATTCAATCCACAAAGTTGTATTTTTCATCTATCTTTAGAGTGCGCACACAAACCTAAATAGATGAATAAAAATCCATAGTCAACACACTTAAATTTTCCTCCATTCAAAATTTCCCTTTTAAAACTTAATAAAATTTTCCATGAGAATAATCACTTTTCATATTTATACAAATGTTAATTTCATGCAAGTCTACTCAATTTTCACTTCTAAGTCTCATTTATTTTAGTCAAATAATGCACAAGTATTTTTCATAGAATCCACATATTTTTAGAATAATTATAGTATTTTTTCAAATTTTTAAAAGCCAAGGAATCAATTTAAAACCCAAAAAAATCGAAAAGTTTTAATCCTGCCGAAGCCAGGAATCGAACCCAAGACGTGAGACTAGCTGCCCGCCACCGAAAGCCAACTGGGCTAAGGCACAACCATGATATGGCATGAGTCAAAATTGATAAGAGGTTTTGGTTTCGGTTTGAGGTTTCATTCAAAAACACAAAAAAAAAAATAAAAGGGCAGAGCCCAGTTTCGAACCCGAGACCACCAGGGTCACCCGCAAGCTACAGTAATGCCCAAGCACCTAATAACCAATTTGTCTAAGCGACCAAACTGATATGGTGTGTGGTTTTTAGGGGTTAAAGTCCGAAACTCAGTTATTTCGAATTTTTACACAAATGAGTGTTTTTAAGTCATTTCTTCTTATCCAAATTAACTCAAAAACTCCAGAATTCATTTTATATATAACTACATTAATCCAGTAAATTAAAATTTCTTTATTGATACAAAAGCATAATTTTTGCCCTCTACTTGTATTTTACTAGTAAATTTCAATTTTTGGGAAAACAGGCATATTCTTTCTACAAATTTGCAATTAAAAATTTCCTAAATCACTTATATTAGTTTTGTTACCATTATACAATTGTTTCAGTAATAAATTTCCTTTTTATTTATTTTTCATGCCATTTCACATTTTTCCCATAATTCTCCTTTCAATTATTTAATATACAAGCATATCTTCTTAATCTAGCACATAGAAATCAAATAGAGCATGGTTGCATGGTAAATTCTAAACTAACAATCACAATTTTTGCAATCAATAAACATTCTTTTAACAAGCAATCCTACCAACATCAATTTGTCTCATTTACACATCACATGACTATATTAGTTATAGTTTCTTCTTAATCTTATTAAACAAACCCTAGCATGATGTCTAATTAGAAGTTTAAGAGAACCACCCACCTTTAATGGAGAGAAAATCAAATAAACTTCTAGAGATATCCTACAACGAACAATTGAAGCCTTCTCCTCCTAGATCAAGCCACCAAAAAGCCACCTCCTCCTAGTGAGCAAGCAAACCGAGCCTCCCCTTATGGATCCATGGAAAATCCGGCCACCTCCTTGGTTGAAGAACACACACTAACACTCAATCCTTTCAACTCACAAACTACTCAATGTTTTGTCTCACTAAATTACCGTTCTTTCTTTTCTTTCTATTCTTTTCTTTTCAAAATTTTAAGTGTGAGAATGAAGAGTGTAGGGATGGGTTATTTATACAAATTTTTAGGGTGAATGGAGGGCTAGGATGAGATCAAATGGTTAGAGATCAAGGGTCTAGATGAACTAGGGAGTTACAGAAACTACCCATGATGAAGCAACCAACTCTCCACCACTTCCATCTCTCCCACTCTCCCATCCTACAATCCGGCCTAGGGTAAAAGTGTGTAATGCGCACTCTAGTGCATGCACGTGCCAATTAGTACTCCTCCTTACAAGTTGTTCATGTGAAATAAAAATTAATTGTTCACTAAACTCGTCTACACAACAAGTTGGATTAATAAAAAGAGAATTTAATTTAAATGGGCTCACTAAGAGCATCCACAGTCATTTGCTAAATATGCATAAATGCATATTTGGTCAAAAACTGCGCTACAGTCGTTGGCCAAATATGCATATTATGCATTTTCGCTACAGGAGATTGCTATAAATGAGAATGGATATGAGAAATATGGATAAATGAGAGACAGAGCTTGAAGTGCCGTCGCTCCAAAAAAAATATATTTTTTTAATGGTCGAACGACACTTCTAGTGACGTCGCACAAAAAAAAATATTTTTTTAATGGTCGGACGACACTCGAAGTGCCGTCCCTTCAAAAAAAAATTAATTTCCTAATTAAAAAACAAAAAAAAACCCACCTCTCCCTCGGACGGCACTTGAAGTGCCGTCCCACCCTGTAGGTCGTTATTTGCAATTTTTAGCAATTTTTTTGTTATTTTTTGTTATATTTTTGTAATTTTTTGTAATTTTTTTGTAATTTCTGTAATTTTTTTGTAATTTTTTAATTTTTTTTGTAATTTTTTATTTGCGCTTCGAGGACGAATTTGTCCCTCGGACGGCACTTGTAGTGCCGTCACACCTTTTTTTTATAATAATTACTTTTTTTCCTCGGACGGAACATGATATGTCTTCCTACCGTTTTAAAATGTTTTTTAATTTTTTTTCCTCTCCGACGGCACATGAAGCACCGTCTGTTATTATTTTAATTTAAAAAGGTAAAAATAGCATTAACGACTGCAGCAAAATGAAACTTTGCTATATTCATTTATCTATTTATGCATATTTTGACCCTCAACGACTGTGGATGCTCTAATGGGCCAATTAACCATGGACTCTCCTAATTAAATTAATTAATTAAATAAGAGTGGGATAAAAGAGACAAATAGGCCTTAGGATTTTAAAAATAGTCTTTTGGAAAATAAAGAGAACAATTTCTTATTCATACTATAAAGAAATATTTTTTATAAAATAATTTATACATATGAAATTATACGTACAAAACACGTAAAATCACAAGCTCTACATAAATAGAAATTTAAGGTGTTACAGGAGGTCAGCTATCCAGAGTGGCTAGCTAACGTCGTGATGGTGAGAAATGCCAGCGGAAGCTGGAGGCATAGACTTCACAGACCTCAACAAGGCATGCCCAAAAGATCCTTTCCCTCTCCTGAGTATAAACGCCCTAATCGACGCGACGTCGGGTCACGAGCTGCTAACCTTCATGGACGCCTTTTCAGGCTATATCCAAATCCGCATGTTTTCCCTCGACATCGCAAAGACGTCTTTTGTTACCGACCAAGGTCTATACTATTACCGGGTCATGCCCTTCGGGCTCAGGAACGCCAGAGCCACCTACCAGAGACTCGTCAACCAGGTCTTCAAAAATCAGATCGGTCGCAACCTGGAAGTACACGTCGATGACATGCTCGTCAAAATTCGTCGAGGTCATAACCATGTGGACGAGCTTGAAGAAGCATTCGGCATACTCTGATCTCATGACATAAGGCTCAATCCCTCCAAATGCACCTTCGGCGTCCCCTCCGGAAAATACCTCAGATTCGTCGTCAGCCAGCGCGGCATAAAGGCAAACCCCAAAAAATTCTAGGCCATTATCGACATGACCCCTCCCAGAAATGTTAAAGAAGTTCAGCGCCTAACGGGGAGGCTGGCAGCCATCGGCCGCTTTCTTTCGAAATTCGGGGAGAAATCACTCCCCTTCTTCAAGGCTCTCTGAGGAGCAAAAGGCTTCGAGTGGGGGGACTCCAAACAACAGGCATTCGAACAGCTGAAGTCCTATCTCGCCAACCCTCCACTCCTGAGTAAATCTGAACCGGGCGAATCACTACAGTTGTATCTCTCAGCCTCGGAGAGCGTCCTCAACGCCGTTCTCATTCGGGAAGATGACGGTATCCAGAAGCCTTTGTACTACATGAGCAAAGTCTTACTTTCGGTGGAGACCAGATATGCTAAAATTGAGAAGGTAGCCTACTCACTTGTGATGGCTGCACGAAAACTTTGCCCTTATTTCCAAGCCCACTCTATTCAGGTCCTCACGGACCAACCTTTCAAAGTCGTCCTTCATAAGCCCGAAACTTTTGGCCACCTGGTCAAGTGGTCGATCGAGCTGAGTCAGTATGACATTAGCTACCAGCCCAGGACAGCCATCAAGGGGCAGGCCCTTTCCGAATTCATCACAGAATGCACTATTTCTGAGCCCCCCGACATCCAGGAGACCGACCCGATATGGGAGGTTTATGTCGATGGCTCGTCCTGTGAGGGAGGAAGCAGAGCGGGCGTCATTCTGAAGGGCCCCGATAATTTCATCCTTTAGTATTCTCTCCATCTGAATTTTCCGGCTTCGAACAACAAAACAGAATATGAAACTATGATCGCTAGGCTAACCGTTGCACACAAGGCCGGATCTAGACACATCAAGGCCTTTAGCGACTCCCAGCTCGTGGTCAACCAGATCACCTGGGAGTACGAACCTCGTGATGCTAGAATGGTGCAGTACCAGGTGGTAGTCCATCACCTCTTGGCGTCTTTCAAATACCACTCGGTAGAACGAATCCCAAGGGAACAGAACGCCCAGGCAGATTCACTATCGAAGCTCGCTTTGTCATCCTTTGAAGGGCTTGACCGCACCGTTCTGATCGAAGTCCTCTTCAAGCCCAGCATCGACCTCTCGGAAGCTTCCTGCCTCGCCACTGACCTTCAACCATGCAACTGGACGACGCCCATTCAAAAATTCCTTTTAGACGGAGAGCTCCCCAAGACTGGGCCGAGGCAAGAAGGATCAGAGCCCACTCCGAAAGGTTCACCCTAATCAGCGAGATGCTCTTCAAGCGCTCGTACACGATAACAGACGATAGGCCCTACCTTCATTGCTTAGCCCCTGATGAGGCCAAGTACGCTCTGAAGGAACTACACGAGGAGATCGGTGGATGTCACATGGGGAGCAGGTCGCTCGCACGAAAGGCCCTAAATTACGGGTACTACTGGCTAACCATGCTGCAAGACTCCCTGGATCTCGTCAAGAGATGCGGCCCTTGCCAAAAAATCTCATCGGTGAAGAGGCTCCCGCAGGCTAACCTCTGATCTCTGGCCAGTCCGAGCTCCTTCGCTATGTGGGGGATGGACCTGGTCGGCCCATTCCCTCAAGCAAAGGGCCAAATGAAATTCATGGTGGTGGCCATCGACTACTTCACCAAGTGGATCGAGGCAGAACCCCTGGCCACGATCACCGAGCATCAAACTCAACAATTCTTATGGAAGCACATCATTTGCCGGTTCGGGATCCCACAGGTGCTCATCACCGATAACGGGACCCAGTTCGGGGGCAAGAATTTGTGAAAGTTCTGCGAGGACATCGGTGTTCAGCAACGCTTCTCGTCGATATGCCACCCTCAATCAAACGGCCAAGCCAAAAATGCAAACTGCCAAATCTTTGACGACTTTGAAAAGTGATTGGAAAATTCACCCAAGGGGCTATGGGCCGACGAACTTCCGAGCGTTCTCTAGGCACACCGAACAACGAAGAGGATCCCCATGGGCAAGTCGTCCTTCAACCTAATTTACGGCATTGAGGCGGTTGTCCCCTTAGAGATCGGCCTCTCTTCCCCCAGGATCAAGGCTTTCGACGATGTAACGCCCCGGATCCACGTTACTGAATATCCGTGATGCAACCAGAATCTTTGCCTTCAAATGTATCTCAACACAGTAATAATGAAAAATTAAAAAGTTTTATTACCAAATAAGGTCATTACATCATTGATTACAACTAATGTCTTGTTCTTAAACTAGAATACAAATTACATTAACTCATTACATCTTATTACAAAATATATATCAATTCCTCTTGTAAAGTTAAATTGTCTCCCGGAATGGCAGTCGACGGATCACTGCCGAACTCCACTGAACGGTCAATCTGCTTCCCTGGGGCTTGCTCCTCGGCTTGAGTCTTCTGCTATGCAACTCTGATATCTCTACACCTGGTCGAAAGGAAGGACCGGTACCTAAAAGGTGGGGAACGCCAGTACTTCGACTGATGCAATGCTGATAATAACAGCGATCTCTAAACTGGCAACCACAAACCATCTTGAATGAAAAAGAAACGTGCATCCTAATTCCCTAGTGCTCGTGTATGTCATGATTCTACAACTAGATGCATCAATCACATGCCTACTTCTAATACAAGCAAGACCTTGGAACTCTAGATACGCAGGCATCCCATACTACATACGTTCCAGATCAAGCATGGCCTAATTTAATGCACAAAACAAAGAATACACAAGATGCACCTATTCTAATACAATTTATTTGGGAACGTATGCATCTCATACTACATACTTTTTCCAAAATTGACTTCAATGGAATGTATGCATCCCATACTACGTACTTTCCAAAGAGTTTGCCTCTCATGATTGTAGGGTTCAATCCCTCGCCATGCATCCTACCCTTGTACTCAACCTGTTCCCAATAAATTTTTCGTGTCTTATGAGGTTGCAGTCACTCGGTCTAGTTCCATACTGCAGTCCCTAAAGTGGTGGTCGTGTTTTCAACTTAGTCCCGCACACGGAACTCACTCAAAAAGCTGTGTCAACCTTCCGTTACAAAACAATGTACCCAAATGATGTCAATGAGTCACATATAAAACAAAATCCATGCGCATAGTAACATGATGGCCTCGAGGGTCAAATCTCCCTATCCGACAGGAGCTCCTCTCTCGTTCCTTACCGCGGCATCCTTGGAAATTAACAGATCGAGATACTGGACTCGTGAACGCAAATCGGACGAACCGAGTCCGTATCCCTACGACAAGAAAGTACATCTCCCGACAAGAAAGTATCCCTACGACAAGATTGTACAATATATAGAAGTATTGTACAATCCGGGGTATTACATTACTCCCTCATTAGAATCGTTTTGTCCCCAGAACGATGCTAAGAGCAAAAAAAATAGCAGACAATCATCAATGATCAGGAGATACTTTTCTTGATCATTTCCAATGCCTCGAGGAACACCCTCGAATAGATTTTTAAAGTGCTCAATACCAGCTCCCAAGTCTCAAGTGCTCAACGCACTCTTCCATCCTGGAGATCAATCTCATCATTTGGATCATTTTGGGGCATGCCTCATCCCGCATCCACCGCACTAAGGATGAATCACCTTGGGGTATGTTGCTCTCGTCCTGGACTACTGGAGATCAATCCCCCTCCATCGAACTTTTTGGGGCCTTTTGCGTCCCACTTTTCGAAGTACTGGGAAATATCTCACTCCATGGATTATTCTGGAGCCCTCACCACACGAAATCCCCATGAGTATTACTTTCGTCCTGAAATACTGGAGATCAATCCCACTCCACAGATCATCCTCGGGCCTACTTCATCCATCATCTGGAATGCTGGGAAATATCTCACTTTGTGGATCATTCTAGAGCCCTTACTCATCCTTGAATTCTTTTGTGGGTATTACTCTCGTCCTCGGACAACTGGAGATCAATCCCACTCCATAGAACACTCTAGGGCTTATTTCATCCCTCGTCTGGAATACTGGGGAATATCTCACTCCCTGGATCATTTTAGAGTCAATGTCCTACTAACTTGCTCGTGAATGTTGCTCTTGTCCCTGCAATACTGGAGATCAATCACACTCCACAGATCAATCTGGGGCCTATTTCATCCCACGTTTCGAAATACTGGGGAATATCTCGCTCCTTGGATCATTCTGGAGCCAACGTCACACAATCTTTCTCATGAGCGTCGCTCTCGTCTCTTGAATACTGGAGACCAATTCCTACTCTAAAGATTATTCTGGGGCCTATTTCATCCCTCATCTAGAATACTAAGGAATGTCTTACTCCATGGATCATTCTGGAGCCAACGTCACACAATCTTTCCCATGAGCGTCGCTCTCATCCCTGGAATACTGGAGACCAATTCCTACTCCATAGATTATTCTGGGGCCTATTTCATCCCTCGTCTGGAATGCTGAAGAATGTCTCACTCAATGGATCATTCTGGAGCCAACCTCACCACATCCCCATGAGTATCGCTCTCGTCCCAAAATACTAGAGATCAATCCCACTCCACAGAACACTCTGGAGCCTATTTCATCCCTCGTCTGGAATGCTGGGGAATATCTCACTCCGTGGATCATTCTGGAGCCTCCATACTCACGATCGTTCTTGCTTCATTATATCTCCTTCTAGTGCCCAAGTCAAGTTCTCAGCATATCTTCTAGCTCTCGGTTGCACTACTTGAGGGTTGGTGACCACTCCCTCCTGAGAAGAAAACGAGGCTTACCAAGGAGAAGGCAAAAGTTTCAGCTTTATGCCTTATCCCAAATACTTAATAAAATAAGCACAAGAAAAGAGATGACCAAATGCCCAAGAAAAAACTTTCATGCTTTATAAAAAGTCATAATATCTTGCTACAGAACACAGTACGAGTTTGCCATTCATGGATAGCAAGAAATGCGACTAACAAAATATATTACTATTTTAGACCATGCACCACTTCACACTTCCTTCCAGTTAAGCTGAAGTTCGTCCCTGACAAACAGGCTTCTCTCCTTTATCGACCACCCTCAGTAACTGGTCATTGGGGTTCCCCTGCAGTTGTGGACAATTCGATTTCTTTTGTCTGGCTTCTCCGCATTTATAGCAGGTATTTGTCTGGGTTCATTTTGGGCATTGACTCTTGAAATGACCTTGTTCCTTACAAAAATAACACACCACCATCCGATTAGGCTCTTTAAGCTTTTTGGACTTCTGAGTTGAGTTTCGCTTGTCATGGTCAAAAGTGAGAATATACTTTTTCCTCTTTTTCTTCGTCTCATCCTCGTCTTAACTCTGTCTCATGTCCATTTTTGTTACCACAGCTCACCTTACTAGCTTGTCGAATCGGCGAATGCTTAACGGAACCATCCTCGACCTCAGTCCAGGCCTAAGCCCTTGCTCAAACCTCTGGGCTTTCTTCGCTTCCTCCTGGACCATCTCTGGTGCATACCATGACAGCTGAGAAAACTTTGTCTCATATTCCCTGACAGACATATTTTTCTGCTTCAAATTGTGGAACTCCATTTTCTTTTCTTCATGCACATCAGTGGGAAAATAGTACTGTTGGAATTCCTCAAGGAAATCTTTCCAAGTGATCTGACCTCCTCCAAGACCACACTGCACGGACTGCCACCAAACTCCGACATCCTTCTCTAGCAAGATTATGGCCAAACGAACCTTGAACTCCTCTGGAGTCACCAGTACTTCAAACACCATCTCCACCTAACGTATCCAATCGTCAGCAGTCGTGTGGTCGGCCTGTCCTTCGAAAACTAGCAGTTTCATCCTCTTGAATGATTCCACCATCTTCACTGGATCAACATTTATAGAAACTCCTGGGTTTCCCTATGGTGGTGCTTGGTTTCTGCTAGCTTCCACAAATGTTCCCATCATCTGGTATACACGGGTAAACTCAGCTTCAACATTTAAGTTTGTGCTATTGGTTAGCCATTCCACAGTAGTTGTTTCTGATTCTTCTGGACACCCTTCTAGGAAAGAAAATGCACAGGGTTAGTTATGGATGTAGGGAAGATCACGAACATAAGTAGGAAAGTGAAATAATCATGGTTTTGACCTTCTTGCAATCCAAGCTGAACCCAGCTATTTGGCATTCTAAGTCAAATTTCCTACTGTGTTAACCTGCAATTTGAGGTCAGCTCTGATACCACTTTTGTAACGCCCCGGATCCCCATTACCGGACATCCATGATGCAACCAGAATCTTTACCTTCAAATGCATCTCAACACAGTAATAACACGAAAATTTGAAAACTTTTTATTTCCAAATAAGGTCATTACATCATTGATTACAACCAATATTTTGTTCTTAAACAAGAATACAAATTACATTAACACATTACATCCTATTACAAAGTATATATCAATTCCTCTTGTAAAGTTAGCAACTGTCTCCCGGAATGACAGTCGACGGACACTGCCAAACTCCGCTGAATGGTCAATCTGCTTTCCTAGGGCTTGCTCCTCGACTTGAGTCTTCTGCTGCGCGACTCTGATATCTCTGCACCTGTTCGAAAGGTAGGACCGGTACATAAAAGGTGGGAAATGTCAGTACTTCGACTGACACAATGCTGATAATAACAGCGATCTCCAAATTGGCAACCACAAACCATCTTGAATGTAAAAGAAACGTGCATCCTAATTCCCTAGTGCTCGTGTATGCCATGGTTCTACAACTAGATGCATCAATAACATGCCTACTTCTAATACAAGCAACACCTTGGAATTCTGGATATGCATGCATCCATACTACATACGTTCCAGATCAAGCGTGGCCTAATTTAACGCACAAAACAAAGAATGCACACGATGTACCTATTCTAATGCAATTCATTTGGGAACGTATGCATCCCATACTACATATTTTCCTAAAATCAACTTCAATGGAATGTATACATCCCATACTACATACTTTCCAAAGAGTTCGCATCTCCTGATTGTAGGGTTCAATCCCTCGCCATGCATCCTACTCTTGTACTCAACCTATTCCCAATAAATTTTCCGTGTCCTATGAGGTTGCAGTCAATAGGTCTAGTCCCATACTGTAGTCCCTAAAGTGGTGGTCGCATTTTTCATTTATTAGTCACGCACGGACCTAACTCCGAAAGCCGTGTCTACCTTCTGGTACAAAACCATGTACCCAAATGATATCAATGATTCACATATAAAACAAAACCCATGCGCATAGGAACATAACGGCCTTGAGGGTCAAATCCCCCTATCCGATAGGAGCTCTTCTCCCGTTCCTTACCCCGGCATCTTAGGGAATTAACAGATCGAGATACTGGACCCGTGAACACAAACCGAACAAACCGAGTCCATATCTCTACGACAGGAAAGTACAACACCCGACTATAGTCTGCTAGTACTAATGCAAGTTACATACCCCTAATGCATCACTCTAAAAAAATCCCAGTCTTACTCTAATCACATGGGTAAAAATATAATTGCCTCTAAAAATTCTGCCTATCGACCTCTGACCCTGGCGATGCAGTTCGGCACGCCACTTCCCCTGGCTTGGAATTGTCCAGCACCATAGCTTGCATTTAGTCCCAACCGGGTAATGAATTTATGTGTTTAGCCCCAAACGGGCAATGAAATTATGTGTTCAGCGCTAACCGGGCAGTGAACTTAAATTGAAGGCACCAACTTGGACGTCTTACTCCTCGGTGGAAGTTCATAACTTAGGGTCGACAGACGTAGGGCATCACCCTACCCTAGTGACTGAATCGAATCACCAAACCTACCATGGGATTTAAACAAAACCAGCAATAGGCACCAATTGTCCCCAAACAATGAGTTATCAACTCTTTATGTATACAGGGGAAGGGTCCTCTCAACACTTAGTCAAGTCAAGATTAAGCAACCTATGGTGTTTCTGCCCGAAACTTAAAAAGATCATAACTCTCACGATATAACTCAGATTTGGGTGTTCAAGCCCAATCTGAAAAGGTAAAGACCTAGGCTACAACTTCCTAGTTAGTCATAACCTCAAATTCGGTCATCTATATCCTCAAATTGGCCTCTCAAGTTTCAGCTTGTGCACTTTCCGTACACTGGCTGCAACTTACCGGTAGCATAAATCACTACCTACTCATCAGAAAGCTACCAACCCAGGTTCTATGGAAAGGTGTGGGTGTCCTCTACAACTCCCTAGTTGATCACCAATCCAAATTATGCCATTTGATCACCCTAAAACATACATTACTCTCAGGTGTACCAAATCACACACTAAGTCTTACATAAACAGAGCATTGAACTCAACACCTGGTTTCTGTTCAGTCTTTTAAAAATCATATTAAATCATCCACTCACAGGAATCACCTCAAATAAGGCTTGTTAGAAAGCTCTAGGTGTCTACTTCAATTCACTAATAGAACTGTCACGCCCCGCTTCCCACTATATGGAAATACAGGCACGCAACTGAAGCCCAGCGAATGATATACATCATCCACAAGCTGTACAATTATAAGCTCCACAAGATCTTTATAACACATTCATGGAGGCAAATATAATAATCACATGAGCTGAAAGTAGAATAACCATTATTTGGATAATACATCAACATCGGGTCAAGATGTCCGGGAGTACAATGTGCTAGAATTAAAATAATATGATGAGCAGTTCGCTATAACAACTAGATAAAATAGCGACTGAAAGAAAAACAACATGAGGTAGTAAGGAAGTAGCAACGGTCATCTGGAGAGTCTGCTCGTCGGGTCCATCAGTACCTGTATAATTATTAACTCAAAGAAAAATAGAAAAGTTCTCGTTAGAGCAAGTTTCGGGCAGCAAGTAGCAACAAGCAGTAAAAGGGGTAATATAACAAGATATAACATGGAAGAAACAAGAAGTAAAAGTACAAATACAATATGGAAGTAAGGAACTGGGACAATATGATCATGTAAGTAATAACTGTAACTAGTGTATTCTAGACTTCAAGATATAAGCAATTTGTAACCTAGGCGTAGTTAATCGATAATCATGTAATCAAGGATCGAAAGTCATGTAATCAAGAGTCATGTAATCAAGAATCAAGAGTCATGTAATCAAGAGTCATGAAATCAAGAATCATGTAATCAAGATTCAAGAGTCATGTAACGAAGAGTCATGTAATCAAGAATCATGCATAGTAAAAATCTCAAGTTTATCTATTTTATTAACTTATCTAATGCACGTAATCCTGTGTCCCATACCACAAATTCGGTGCATATCAATCATGTGACGTTTAGACTTAAGTAGTGAATTCTATAGGATTATGTACTCGGGTCTTCCAGTGATAGTATCAAGACATGTAATCATGAATCATGTAATCGAGAATTATGTAATCAAGAATTGTGTAATTAAGAATCAAGAATCAAGAATCACTATTTTAGGAAACACGGGCCCCCTTTCGAGTATACTCCCCTATATTGTCCACTATTAAGCCGTACCCTTATAACCCCGGCTTGTTATTCTTTTATAATTAATTATGAATATACAGTTGGTACGACTAGTGGAACGGTGTAATCAAATAGTTTAGTCAAGGAAAATATCAAGGGCAGTAATCATGGACATGAGACGTAAAACGAGTACATGTATCGAGAGTAATTATTATAAAATTATCAAGTGGTATAAAATGCATTCTATCAACCTATTATATTTATGCAAGTTATTATTACAAGAGCAATAATACACTCATTTCATTAAATATGAAAAGTAATGGGTTTATATGCAAAAACGTAGAGATAAATTTTTAGACAACTTGACATATCCGCATTCAAATTTACTTTCCCGTTGTTACAGAAAAGCAAATCCAATTCCGTCAGAGATTCTAGAAAGTAGACTCTCTTTCGGTTTTAAAAAATATTCACACGATACATTCTAGAGACAGTAGTTATGCGTACAAATTCATTCTTCGCTGGTTTCGATGTTTCGCGCGCATTCTGAAAATTCAGAGTCACAATACTAAAATTGCGATATCTGATAATCTATATATCGGATTGAGAAACCGTAATATGTTTCGGACATTTAGACTCGAAGGGCTACGATTTTCATGTAGAAAGTTTTTCGATCCAGTATCAGGAACATGGTCAAATTCTCAGTACAAGATACCGTTCGTAATCCCGTGCTGGTTCAGAAATTCATATATATCAGTACTAAAATCGCGATATCTCACAATCTATACATCCGATTGAGAAACCGTAAGATGTTCTGGATTTGGGACTCGATGGGCTACGATTTTCACGTATAAAATCTTCAATCCAGTATTGAGAATATGGTCTAATTCTTAGTGCAAGGTCAAGAAATTTTAGAGATAGTAAGGTTGAATATTCGATATTCGATAACACGATTCGAAATGTGTTAACGGTTCACTCTTGAGTTGATATAGCATGAAACAAGTGACTAGAATGGAGTTTGACAATAAAACATGATGATGACTAGACTACTTGCCACGAGTCCAAGGAAAATGCTTGTACGAGAATAAAAATAGTGTACAAGGTACTTGCCTTATAACGTGACGATTTTGGTGGTGGTGTTAACCACGGAAAGAAGAAGCGACGTCGGCAACGGATGGCGGTACAACGAAGGTAAGAATGGCAGCAAGACGGTAGCTAGTGAGCAACGGTAGCAACGGTGAGCGACGACAACAACAAGGTGGCGCGGCGTCGAGTTGTTTTTCGGGGTTCACGGGATCGTAGAAGCGGAGTCGTTGGCTCGAAGGTGGAAGGTAAAGTGGAGCTCGGTGTTACTTGAGCTCTCGGGTGTGAAGAAGGCAGACGAAGAGAAGGAGGGAATGAGGTGGTCTGTATGCTTGTGTGTGTGTATATATATAGAAAGAAGAATGGAGTGAATGCATGTATGTGTATTATATATAATAATATATAAGGAGATAAAGAGATGGGATGTTATCTAATGTGTTTGTGTGTATAAAATTAGGGGAGAAAGAGATGGGGGTGTTGAAAAATGAAAAAGGAGACACTGAAGGAAGAAGGGATTTGGTGGAGGCAGTAGAGTAGGAGAGAAAAATGAGAGTTAGGCGTAGAATCAGAAAAAATGAGGGGGGGAGGGTTGGCATATGCAGAAATGGAGAAGTAGGGAGGGAGAAAATAAGGTGTAGGGAGGAAGAAAATAAGGTGTAGGAGTTAGGTTAGTTGTTGAATTAAGAATTAGGATTAAGATTAATCAGGATTAAAGTTTGTATTTAAACTTCGTTCGAAAATCACAAAATTATGGAATTGATCAGAAAAATATTCTGGCTTTAGATAAAGAGTTCAAAGAGAAAAATAAAACTGATCTAAAAATTGAAGTACAAAAATTCACGTAATAAAATACGTACAACTGGAACAGGGAGTTACAATCCTACCCACCTTACAAAAAAAATTTTGTCCTCGAAATTTACTTAGGCGGGATATATGATAGCTAAGAATGCAATACTCTTCAACTGAGAGTACAACGGAAGATAAAAGAAACAAAGACTACAAAGGCACGAAAACAATTAAAAGCAAATTGTGCACCCTCAACTGAAGGACTCAACAATTTAATGTCTAGGCTCAGAATCTGAACCACCGACATCGCTAACATCCCAGTTCAGCTGAGTCACAAGCTCATCTCGCTCTGAAACATACTCCTCCAATTTTCTGAGTAACTCCTTAGGCGATGGAGCTAAAATCAAGATGTGTCTGGCCTTAGTGGATATAAACTCCTCAGCCATAGCTGAATCTATGAAGGACAGAAGTGAGTCGTAATACCCATCAACGTTTAAAAGACCCACCGGTTTGCTGTGGATCCCCAGTTGAGCCCAAGTGAACATCTCGAACAGTTCCTCAAGTGTTCCATAACCTCCGGGCAAGGCTATGAAAGCATCAGCAGCGCGAGTCATTTTAGCCTTCCTCTCGTTCATGTTAGAGACAACTCTAACATCTCCCACAGTTCCCCTAGTAATCTCTTTCGGTATCAGCGAATTGGGAATCACTCCCAAAACGTATCGGCCACTAGCACGAACAGCATCAGAAACCAGGCCCATCAATCCTATGCTCCCACCACCGTAGAAGAGATCAATATTTTTTTTACAAACTCCTTGCCGAGCTTGATCGCAGCTTCTTGGTAGCTAGCTCTTTTACCAGAGCTACTGCCACAAAATACACAAATCCAGCCGAATCTCGATGAAGATGAAGAAAGCTTCATCTTCTTCCCTGCTTCACTTTCTTCTTCCACCGATTTTCTCTTCATCCCCGCTACCGATTCTTGATCTTTTCTTTCTATTTGCCAAGAAAATCCGAGCTCCTACTCTCTCTTTCTTTCTTGCTCCCGCCTCTGCTACTGGATTCTCACTCTTTCTCTTCTCCGAAGTTTCCTCCCGAGTTGCCTTTTTTTTATCTCTTCTCTTCTTTCTTCCCCGGCTTCTCTCTCTCTTTCTTTCTTCTCCGACTTCTCTCTCTTTCTTCTTCCTTCTCCGAATTCTCTCTTTTTCTTCTTCCTTCTCCGACTTCTCTCTTTTTCTTCTTCCTCTTTCTTTCTCTTTTCCTTTCTTTCTCTTTTTCTTTCTTCTTTCTTTGACTTCTCCCTCTCTCTTTCTCTTCTTTTTATTTTTTCTTCTTCTTTTCTTTTCTTCATTAATGCACCGCCCCCTATAACCGCCCTATGGCCAATATTTGCACTTTATTTCCTATCCATTCTAAATATAACATCGAACCCTGAGTTGTTGATGAAGTTTGCTTTGAAGTTCATTCCATGAATCAATAAGAAACTCTGCTATGCTTCCGCTGCGCCACTCTGATGGTGATGCTTTTAGATGCTGATATCACGTGATAACGATCGATGAATTGAGCAGAATTAATAAATGGTAACACGAAGATGTTGGTTGTCAAATTTATTTGGTAAAGTGGGCCCCACCCACCAAACAATGTTGAAAAATTGTGGCAAGATTGGTGCCACAAAGAAAAACCAGAGAAACGGGAATGAAGAATTTGTCAGTTGATCTTCTCTCATTCCTATAAATGAGAGATTTAGGAAGAAGAAAAAAATTAAGCAAGACAAGAACAAGAAACAAGCAGAAAAGAAGAAAAAGAATAGAGTGTATATTTGTAAGGTGTAGTAATACCAGTTTTAGAAAATAGTGAAGATTCTTCTTGTTGTTATAATAAAATATAACACAAGTTTCTTATTTCCAAATTGTTTGCCATTTAGGCCAACAAAATTCCTACTATCTTCCAACAGAAGATTCAAGAAAATAGGGATAGAAAGAAATAACTAGTATGATACTCAATAATGGATTGATCGATGAGAATGAATGCAATGTACAGAAGGTAACAAACGACGCAGGGTATGACTAGATCAAAATATACCAGCAACTATTTCTATGGTGGTCTCTCCCTCCACTGTAATCAGGTTATGAGCCTGATTACACTCTCTAGTATGTCCTCCACTGGGATTTGGTCCTCCTATTGGTGTGACACTCTTTCTCTTCAGGTAATCCTGAACCTTGTGATCATTCGCTCCGCATGCAATACACAGGTTGTTGGCTTTCTAGCAGTTCTTTCGCATGTGTCCAACTCGGCGGCAATAATAGCACTTCTGGTCCTTCTTCGGAGTTGCCGATGAGTAAGGTGATGCTCTAGTAGTTGGGGTCTGAACTGGCCTCCGTATCGGTCCACCTTGTAGACTATGCGACAGTAAGGAGATGTAATGCCCCCTGAACGGCATTCCACCCTCTACGGATCTGCTCCTGGGTATCGAGCATGGCGGTGTAACTCTTATGCTGGTGCACAAACAAGTCCCATTAAGTGGAGTTTGCGACATCCTGTACCCTATCCAGATTAGCTCTCACCAGTTCATTTTGCTCTTGCTGTAGCTCCATCATTCGTTGCATCTCCCGGAGAATGGCGACGATCTCCGATAGTTCATCCCTGGGTGTAGAAGTCGAAGAGCTTCCGTGAACCATAGTCTGAAATGCATATTCGAATGGGGTAAATCTCCAGATGGCAAGTTGGTTATTAATATTCATGTAATCCACGTAGTGTGTATATTGTTGAGCTTAGCATGGTTCGAGCCCTGGCTCTGATACCACTAAAAACCTGTCACGCCCTGCTTCCCACTATACGAAAATACAGACACGCAACTGAGGCCCAGTGAATGATATACATCATCCATAAGTTATACAATTATAAGCTCAACAAGATATTTATAACATATTCACACAGGCTAATATCATAATCACATGAGCTGAAAATAGAATAACTATTATTTGGATAATACATCAACATCTGGTCAAGATGCCCGAGAGTACAATGTGCCAGAATTAAAATAATATGATAAGCAGTTCGCTATAACAACTAGATAAAATAGCGACTGAAAGAAAAACAACATGAAGTAGTAAGGAAGTAGCAACGATCGTCTAGAGAGTCTGCTCATCGGGTCCATCAGTACCTATATAATTATTAACTCAAAGAAATATAGAAAAGTTCCCGTTAGAGCAAGTTCGGGCAGCAAATAGCAACAAGCAGTAAAAGGGGTAATATAACAAGATATAACATGGAAGAAACAAGAAGTAGAAGTACAAATAAAATATGGAAGTAAGCAAGGAACTGGGACAATATGATCATGTAAGTAATAACTGTAAATAGTGTATTCTAGACTTCAAGATATAAGTAATTGGTAACCTAGGCATAGTTAAT
The DNA here is from genome assembly GCA_017893485.1 of Hemerocallis citrina. Taxonomy (NCBI): domain Eukaryota; kingdom Viridiplantae; phylum Streptophyta; class Magnoliopsida; order Asparagales; family Asphodelaceae; genus Hemerocallis; species Hemerocallis citrina. Next base: position 217,327,952 of record CM030361.1, on the reverse strand, counting down.
CGATAATCATGTAATCAAGGATCGAGAGTCATGTAATCAAGAGTCATGTAATCAAGAGTCATGTAATCAAGAATCAAGAGTCATGTAATCAAGAGTCATGAAATCAAGAATCATGTAATCAAGAATCAAGAGTCATGTAACGAAGAGTCATGTAATCAAGAATCATGCTTATTGAAAATCTCGAGTTTATCTGTTTTATTAACTTATCTAATGCACGTAATCCTGTGTCCCATAACACAAGTTCGATGCATATCAATCATGTGACGTTTAGACTTAATTAGTGAATTCTATAGGATTATGTACTCAGGTCTTCCGGTGATAGTATCAAGACATGTAATCATGAATCATGTAATCGAGAATTATGTAATCAAGAATTGTGTAATCAAGAATAAAGAATCAAGAATCACTATTTCGAGAAACACGGGCCCCCTTCCGAGTATACTCCCCTATATTGTCCACTATTAAGTCGTACCCTTATAACCCCGGCTTGTTATTCTTTTATAATTAATTATGAACATGCAGTTGGTACAACTAGTAGAACGGTGTAATCAAATAGTTTAGTCAAGGAAAATATCAAGGGCAGTACTCATTGACATGAGACGTAAAACGAGTACATGTATCGAGAGTAGTTATTATAGAATTATCAAGTGGTATACAATGCATTCTATCAACCTATTATATTTATGCAACTTATTATTACAAGAACAATAATACACTCAGTTCATTAAATATGAAAAGTAATGGGTTTATATGCAAAAACGTAGAGATGAATTTTTAGACAACTTGACATATCTGCATTCAAATTCACTTTCCGTTGTTACAGAAAAGCAAATCCAATTCTGTCAGAGATTCTAGAAAGTAGACTCTCTTCCGATTCTAACGCATATTCACACGATATATTCTAGAGACAGTAGTTATGCGTACAAATTCATTCTTCGCTGGTTTCGATGTTTCGCGTGCATTCTGAAAATTCAGAGTCACAATACTAAAATTGTGATATCTCACAATCTATATATCGGATTGAGAAACCGTAATATGTTTTGGATATTTAGACTCGAAGGGCTACGATTTTTATGAAGAAAGTTTTTTGATCCAGTATCGGGAACATGGTCAAATTCTCAGTACAAGATACGGTTCGTAATCCCGTGCATGTTCAGAAATTCATGATATGTCAGTACTAAAATCGCGATATCTCACAATCTATACATCCGATTGAGAAACCGTAAGATATTCTAGATTCGGGACTCGATGGTCTACGATTTTCACATATAAAATCTTCAATCCAGTATTGAGAACATGGTCTAATTCTTCGTGTAAGGTTAAAAAATTTTAGAGATAGTAAGGTTGAATATTCGATATTCCATAACACGATTCGAAATGTGTTAACGGTTCACTCTTGAGTTGATATAGCATGAAACAAGTGACTAGAACGGAGTTTGACAATAAAACATGATGATGACTAGACTACTTGCCACGAGTCCAAGAAAAATGCTTGTACGAGAACAAAAATAGTATACAAGGTACTTGCCTTATAACGTGACGATTTCGGTGGTGGTGTTAACCACGGAAAGAAGAAGCGACATCGGCAACGAATGGCAGCACAACGAAGGTAAGAATGGCGGCAAGACGGTAGCTAGCGAGCAACGGTAGCAACGGTGAGCGACGACAACAACAAGGTGGCACGGCGTCGGGTTGTTTTTCGGGGTTCACGGGATCGTAGAAGCGGAGTTGTTAGCTCGAAGGTGGAAGGTAAAGTGGAGCTCGGTGTTACTTGAGCTCTCGGGTGTGAAGAAGGCAGAGGAAGAGAAGGAGAAGGGCTCTCAGGGTGTGAAGAAGGCAAAGGAAGAGAAGAAGGGAATGAGGTGGTCTTTATGCTTGTGTGTGTGTATATATATAGAAAGAAGAATGGAGTGAATGCATGCATGTGTATTATATATAATAATATATAAGGAGATAAAGAGATGGGATGTTATCTGATGTGTGTGTGTGTAGAAAAATTAGGGGAGAAAGAGATGGGGGTGTTGAAAAATGAAAAAGGAGACACTGAAGGAAGAGGGGATTAGGAGTAGTAGGGTGGTGGAGGCAGTAGAGTAGGAGAGAAAAATGAGAGTTAGGCGTAGAATGAGAAAAAATGAGACGGGGAGGGTTAGCGTATGCAGAAATGGAGAAGTAGGGAGGAAGAAAATAAGGTGTAGGAGTTAGGTTAGCTGTTGAATTAAGAATTAGGATTATGATTAGGATTAGGATTAGGATTAATCAGGATTAAAGTTTGTATTTAAACTCCGGTCGAAAAATCACAAAATTATGGAATTGATCAGAAAAATATTCTGGCTTTAGATAAAGAGTTCAAAGAGAAAAATAAAACTGATCTAAAAATTGAAGTACAAAAATTCACGTAATAAAATACGTACAACTGGAACAGGGAGTTATAAGAACACTCTCTCAAAATCTGCTCTTACAGAGCCTCAAATGTATCATCTTATCAAAGTATCCATTCTGACTGAACTAAGCATAGTATATGCTATAAAATTCATCATAAATCATATACTGATCCAATGGTTATCAAATTTACAGTACAAAAACTAAACATCATAATGAACAACATGCAAAAGGGTACATGTCCAAATTCCAAGTATACACTGGGTTTTTCATGTTTCAAACAAGCATAAAGATCATACTGTTCTTCAGTCACAGTTCTAATTACTGTTGATAGACTAATTTTGAAAATGCATGTAACTTTATCCAATTAATTTCTTGATTTTTCTGTAGTGCCTAGATTCATGTGAGAAAACATGGTAAAAACTTCAGAATAAGATCATGTGCCAATTAATTATGAGAATTCCCTCAATCTCAGGTATCACAGTAAACAAATCATGCTTCTGCCGTACGGCTTTGTTCCAAAAACGGATTTTATTAAAATACCAAACAACCTCAGAAAATTCCGAAATAATTCATACATCATCTAGACATGTAAGGGAACAATCTGTGAAAATTCATCATCAAATTCCATGTGGTTGTTCTCGGGAAATTCTAGAAATTACATGCAGATCAAGATTTTAGGTTCTATTTTCAGATTCAACATTCAATCTCTTAAACAACGTTTCTAAACTACTACCATTACTCATGCATGCAAGAATTAACAAGAAATAACAAGAAAAATATTAGAGAAACTCCCCACCCTAATTTGGCTTGAGAGATGGTGGTAATCTTCCTCCAAGAATGCTATCTCCAAAACCTGAGATCTTCTCCTCCAAATTGCTCCTTCTTTCTCTCCTTCTCTTTTCTTTCTTTTTGGTGTTATGATATTTCAGAACTTGGGAGGGCAAATGAAGTGGGTTTTAATGAGAAAAGAGTGAGGAAAGAGGGAGGAAGGGGTGCCGGATTTTGGGGTAAGGTAGTGAGGTGGCAAGTGGTTTTGCAAGAAAACCATGTCTTAGTTCATGGTTTTGGGGTACAATATTTGGGCTGAACTTTTTAGCTTTTAATCAAGTTCTAAATAAGAGATGAGAGATTTGATTTGAGTATTTGCAAAGTATACCCATTGTAGCTTCATACAATTTCATATTTGTATACGTACCGTACTTAAAACTAGTGCATGTACTAGTATCGGCCCTCCTCATTCTCGTGCACCATCTAGAATGCACCCACCCTCATGGACCGCCCCGCAAACCTAACTGCACTCCAACATTCATATAATCAAACGAAACATTGCAATCATATGCGCGCATACAGACAATATATATATATATATATATATATATATATATATATAAGTATTGTACAATCCAGGGTATTACAGACGAGGAAAGAACCGACGAGGAAAGGACCTTGACAGACCTCAGAGCCAACTTGGATCTAGTCGACGAAGTTAGGGAAAAGTCCGCCATCAGAAGAAGCAGATACTAGCAACGGGTCCAGAAATTCTACAACAAGAAGGTCTACCCGACGGACATCAAACAAGGTGACGTCATGCTCAGAAAGCTCGCGGTATCCGACCCCAGAAGAAAGCGGAAACTATCGCCTAATTGGGAGGGCCCTTACAAGGTCTCCGAAGTGGTACATCCTGGCACGTACCGACTCACTGAATTGAGAGGCAACATTGTAAGGAGACCCTGGAATGCGGAGCACCTCATCAAGTACCTCGAAGGGGAGGACTAAATTTCTTATGTAATCAATCTCTTGTAATCGGCATTACATGCCGCTACTTTTTGTATGAAAAGATTAAAGAAAATGGGCTAATTTGTTTCCAAGTTTTTCAGCTCAGATTCTTTATGTAAATTCCCACACTTTCCACTCGAAGCCTCGATACCCGGTGGTGATCTCGAGCACATGGGTAGCTTTCTCAAGCTAAGGCAGCGGAGCTCGTCGCTCTACGCTGACCCCCAAGCCTCGACACCCGGCTGTGATCTCGAGCACATGGGTAGATTTCTCAAGCTAAGGCAGCAGAACTCGTCGCTTTGCACCGACCCCCAAGCCTCGACACCCAGCGGTGATCTCGAGCACATGGGTAGCTTTCTTAAGCTAAGGCAGCAGAGCTCGTCGCTCTGTGCCAATCCCCATGCCTCGACACCCGGCGATGATCTCGAGCACATGGATGGCTTTCTCAAGTGAAGGCAGCGGAGCTCGTCGCTCTGCGCCGACCCCCAAGCCTCGACACCCGGCGGTGATCTCGAGCACATGGGTAGCTTTCTCAAGCTAAGGTAGTGGAGCTCGTCGCTCTGCGCCTGGACACCCGGCGGTGATCTCGAGCACATGGATGGCTTTCTCAAGCTAAGGCAGTGGAGCTCGTCGCTCTGCGCCGATCCCCAAGCCTCGACACCCGACGGTGATCTCGAGCACATGGGTAGCTTTCTCAAGCTAAGGCAGCGGAGTTCATCGCTCTGCGCCGATCCCCAAGCCTCAACACCCGGCAGTGATCTCGAGCACATGGATGGCTTTCTCAAGCTAAGGCAGCGGAGCTCGTCACTCTGTGCCGACCCCAAAACCTCGACACCTGGCGGTGATCTCGAGCACATGGACAGCTTTCTCAAGCTAAGGCAGTGGAGCTCGTCGCTCTGTGCCGACCCCCAATCCTGTACACCCAGTGGGGATCTCGAGCAAATGGGTAGCTTTCTCAAGCTAAGGCAGCAGAGCTCGTTGCTCTGCGCCGACCCCCAAGCCTTGACACCCGGCATTGATCTCGAGCATATGGGTAGCTTTCTCAAGCTAAGGCAGCAGAGCACGTCTCCCAATGCCGACCCCCCATGCCTCGATGCCGGACAGTGATCTCGAAGTCAACAAAGCAGAGGAAGTGCGAAGAGTTTTTGCCCTCTTCAAAACAGTGGGAATCCAAGTTACAGTAAAGGATTTGCTCCTGGTAGGAATATCGTCCATCAAGTTAAATCTTTATAAAGGGTAAGAAGATATGAAATAGTCCTAAGTATTCAATCTTTACTGACACTTGCCGAACCCCGAGCCTCGACACCATGCGATGATCACTAGCATATGGGGATCTTCAACCCTCGCGTCCTCTCAGTGTGGCTCGGACTCCGGGTTCCTAACGGGGTATCATCAGGACAGCCAAAGTCCTAAACCTTCATGGGGACGTCAGCTAACCCCCCCTTACCCAAAATTTTCGTTAAGACTTAGGACGCTCACTTTCGGAAAGCACCCCAAGCCCCGAACAGGGGATCGACCCACCTTTCACCCTCTGGCAACTAGGGATAAACAACACTCATAGCCATTACCCCAAATTGTCAGAGGGTGGTAGAAGAGCCACCGACCCAGGACTCCTGAGCAAAAATCTCAATTAAGGCACTCGCTTTCGGCAAGCGCCACGAGCACCGTCCCCGAGATCAACCCTCCTTTGACCCAATGACAACTGGGGATAAACAGCACTCTTAATCGTTACCCCGAATTGTCAGAAGATGGCAGGAGAGCCACCACTTTAGGACTCCCGAGCAAAAATTTCAGTTAAGGCACTCGCCTTCGGCAAGCTCCTCGAGCACCGTCCCCGGGATCGACCCTCCTTTTACTCGCTGGCAACTGGGGATAAACAGCACTCATGGTCGTTACCCCAAATTGTTAGAGGGTGGCAGGAGAGCCACCAGTGACGAGAACTCATGATGAAGTCAGACAAATTCTGAAGAGGGGGGTGAGGGTTTTATAGCCCTTAGGATAACCATATTTATGACGTGGGAAGTCGAAATGGCGGAAGGCGGAACGTCCCCATTAATGACATTGGAAGGCGAAAATGTCCCCCATTAATGACATTTGAAGACGAAACATCCTCCATTGTCAGGCTTTCAGGATCCCTCGCCCTCGTCATCACCCTCAACCTCGAACACGTCCTTCGGCCCGGCCGTCGAGGACCCGCCATCAGAAAGCAGAAGCCCTAGCTTTCTCACAAACTGGAGAAGCTCGGTTCTAGAACAAAATGGGTCTCCTTCGGCTCTCCGTCCTCGCCGCACGACAAGATTTCTCGATCTCACGAGTCCTCGACCCTCGGCTCCACTCCTGAACAAAGCAAGGATCCTCTCTCAAGCCCTCAACTATCATTCTAAAAAACAAGTCCAGACAAATCGAAAAGATTATTTATTATTATTATAAGTGCCTTGGGAGGCCACAATACAATGAGATTTATTACAACGGCTATCGCCTCAGCCTAAACTATCCTTAGAGCCCCTCTGAACTAGCACAGGCTAACTCAAACCCCGCCAACCGGCTTGGCTCCACAGTCTGCCCAGCAGAATCCTTAAGAGTAGCCAAGGTAGACACACCAGCCACAGAGCTTTGGGCATCGCTCGGCCACACATATTCCAACTGCCGAATCGGAGATGGTTCGCGGCCCGAGGAGTGCCCACCCCCACAAGAGACCGGAATCCCCAACATCGTCTTGTAACGCTGAATCTCGATCTCTTTCACCACAATAACCCCACGAAGGAGGAACTCCGAGGTAGGCCTTTGAACCGAGGTGCTTGACATGGAAAATCCGAGGCCCGCGCTTCCGAGGTCACGGGCGACTATCACCTTCTTCAATTGAGCCACTTCCACGCGCAGCTCCTTCGACTTGTTTCGGAAGTAGTGGAAAGCGGGATCATGATCACGAGCTTCCTTCCGATATTGGTCAAGAGTGGACTCCAATACCCTGATCTTTCTCCAAAGCCATGTCACCTCAGATCGTCTAGGATCAGACTCGAGGAAGGAGGCCGACATCTGATAGAAGCGAAACAAAAGATCATTCCGAGGCCATGAATTCACAACTTACCATCTCGAAAAATTACACAAGTCGAAAAGGGTCGAACAGGCAAAAAGTCGAAGTCAAAACACTTGGCCAACCAAAAATTCTTTGTCATAAATTAGAATACTTTTATAAAATACTGTGGTGGCCAGTCTGCCTTCGGCAAATACAAGGACAAAAACAAAAATAAAAGAAAAAAAGAACAACTACGGTGTAGGGCCAACCTTTCCTTTGGGTCCGATAGCGGCCGCGGGGTCGACAACCGGCTCGGCGCTGGCCCCTCCTGCTCTGCTTTCCCCTTCGGCTTGTGCATCACCCCCGGGGGTCCTCGGTTGCTCGTCGATCACCATGTCGAAGTCGAAGCCCATCAGATCCAAGGTCGGATAGAAGTGCTTGACATGGCTCAGCGCCTTGTCATATACCTCGTTCTGGGCCTCGATGACCATATCCTGGGCCTTCAAGGTCAGCAACCCCTTATCCACTTCAAATGCCTTCCTCAGCGCCGCCTCCTTCCTTAGCCCATCATCGGCCATCGAGGCTATGTCAGCCTTTAGGGCCTGCTCTCGCTTCATCGAGGTGTCGAGAGCATTCTTTAGGTCCATCATCTCGTGTTTGAAGCGGTTGGTCTGGCTCTGCTTGTACTTCAGCTTCAGGTCGTGGATCCTCATCACCTGATTGCCGGACAGACAAGCCTACAGCCGAGGTAAAAACACTTGATTAAAAACAAAACTGTGAAGAACAAATGTGCGAAGACTGAAATACAAAGCCTCGAAATTTACCAGCACGCTCGCCTAAGCCCACCTCATGTAGGCCGACTCAAGGGTGTCAGCACCCATGCTTTGCCGATCCAGAGGCGTGGCCATCTTGTCCACGAACTCCATGGCAATGGGACCCTCGGTCAGGGTATCCCCCTTTCGAATGGACCAGTCCGGGGCACAAGGCTGGAGCCCTTCTTCCCCGACCATGGTTTGGGCATCAGCACGGAGAGGGGGGACACCCCCTTGCACGACCTCCAACACCATCGAGGCTTTGGAGCTCGGCACGATGGCGGTCTCCCTCGACTGACTAGTCTTTGTCCTCTTTGCCTTCGGCTCGAGCTGAGCCTCAGAAGCTGCTCTGGGAGGGGCCCCCGCTTGCTTTCCCTTCTAGGATTACCCTGCCTTTTACTTCTTCAGGGCGAGCCTCCTCTCCTTGATCGCTTCAGGTTCCATCTCTGCAGGAAAACCCATTAAAAAGCGATAAGCACAAAAGGGAATTACTACAACAAAAAACGAACAAAAACATACGGGACGGGGTGGGGCTTAGTTCGACGCGGGCCATGTGACTCTTTATCACCTTCGGCCAACTTTTGCTGTGGCTCTTACGAAGACATTCCACAAAGGCCCACTCCTCGGCCGAAAGATCACCCTTCTTGGGCCCCTTGAAATTAGGCTTGTAGAAGTTCCACCTCGTCGGGATCTCCCAGGGCTCTTCAATCCGGACGAAGAAGTATTTCATCTTCCAATCCTTTATCGAGTCAGGGTGGCCATGCACGACCTTACCCCCACTCCGAGGCAATACGTAATAAATCCCCTCAAACTCCCCTGACGAGCTAAATCCCAGCATAGCTCGGAAGATATTCAGCCTCAGCGGTACTCTCCACTCTTCGCACAAAAAGATGAAGCTCACCATCCGCTTCCACAAGTTTATCCCAAACTGCATCGGGCATAACGAGGCCCAATTTAGAACTTCGCGGATGAAGGGATGGATGGGCAGCCGCAGCCCCGAGGAGAACACGTCCATAGGGAAAACACAGTACCAAGGTGCCAGAAGGTCGGTAGGCCTGAGACTGGCGTTGGGGACCATCAACTCGAACTCCCTCCCAATGAAGTAGCTCGCGCGGATCACCAAAAGGTCCTCCGCTATAAAAATAGTGGGGATACCGTCCATCTTGATCTTCACCCGGCTCGGCGAGGAGGGCTGTATCCTGTAACGAACCAAGTCCTCGACGTCGTCCGGGTACTTCCTAATCGACTGCGGCTGAGGCAAGAACGGTACTTCTAGCTTTCGAGGAGCTATCCCCTTATCCGGACTGCTAGGCATTGTCCACTTCATCTTCTTCTTCCATGCCTTAGGAGCCTTCTCAGGCAACGGAGTCGATAGCGGCTCGAGGACGGAGGCCCTCGAGGAGGAGCACATTCCCTCAGCCTATCCACCCTCCGTCTGGGTACCCTCGACAGCTAGCCTCTCCTCGGTGGGGGACCCTCCGGGAGATTCCTCCTCCACGTCCTCATCATCGATGACTTCGACGGGGCGCTCCTCTTCATTCGAATCACTGCTCTCCACCACAAAAGGCTTGAGGGTGCGCAGTGGCTGCACGACGAGCGCTTCATCTTCCGTATCCCAAGAAGTCAAAGAATCTGATAGACCCGTGCGATCACCACTATCGGGGGTGGAGGAAAAAGAATCGGACTGAGCCCTAAACATGGTAAAATTACTAACCTGAGTACTGAAGATCGCCGAAAAAACTCGTCGACGATGACGAAAAACTTCTAGAGAGAGAAGATCTAGATTCTAGAGAGAGAGAGTGAAAGTGAGAAGTGAGAAAGGGGGAGTGCGATGCGCTTATATAGAGGATTAAAACTCATCGATTCTCGCAAAAATGTTTCCTGTAGCTCCTTGATTCACGAAAAAATAGTCACTATGACTCCTCGATTCTCGCAAAAACGGTTCCTATAACAGCTACTGGAATCTCCGAGCCGACCACTTAAGCCTCGACGCTCGACATCTATCTCGAGCACAGGGATAGCCTTCACAAGCCAAGTCTTTTGGGCTCACCTCCCCTTGCCGACCCCCTGAGCCTCGACGCTCGACAGCTATCTCGAGCATAGGGGTAGCCTTCACACGACAAGTATCTTGGGCTCGCCTCTCCTTACCGCCCCCCTTGAGCTTCGACGCTCGACAGCTATCTCGAGCACAGAGGTAGCCTTTACAAGCCAAATCTCTTGGGCTCACCCCCGCTTGCTGACCCCCCTTAGCCTCGATGCTCGACAGCTATCTCGAGCACAGGGGTAGCCTTAACAAGCCAAGTCCCTTGGATTTGCCTCTCCTTACCGACCCCCCGAGCCTCGACGCTCGACAGCTATCTCAGGCATAGGGGTAGCCTTCACAAGCCAAGTCTCCTAGGCTTGCCTTTCCTTGCTGACCCCCTAAGCCTCGACGCTCGACAGCTATCTCGAGCACAGGGATAGCCTTCGCAAGCCAAGTCTCTGGGGCTCGCCACTCCTTGCCGACCCCCTGAGCTTCGACGCTCGACAGCTATCTCGAGCACAGGGGTAGCCTTCACAAGCCAAGTCTCTTGGGCTCGCCCCCGCTTGCCGACCCCCCTTAGCCTTGATGCTCGATAGCTATCTCGAGCACAGGGGTAGCCTTCGCAAGCCAAGTCTCTAGGGCTTGCCTCCTCTTGCCGACCCCCCTTAGCCTCGATGCTCGACAGCTAACTCGAGTACAGGGGTAGCCTTCACAAGCCAAGACTCTTGAGCTTACCCCCGCTTGCCGACCCCCCTTATCCTCGATGCTCGATAGCTATCTCGAGCATAGGGGTAGCCTTCAAAAGCTATGTCTCTTGGGCTCGCCTCTCCTTGCCGACCCCATGAGCTTCGACGCTCGACAGCTATCTCGAGCATAGAGGTAGCCTTTACAAGCCAAGTCACTTGGGCTCGCCCCCGCTTGCCGACCCTCCTTAGCCTCGACACTTGACAACTATCTCGAGCACAGGGATAGCCTTCATAAGCCAAGTCTCTTGGGCTCACCTCTCCTTGCCGACCCCCTGAGCCTCGACGCTTGATAGCTATCTCGAGCACAGGGGTAGCCTTCACAAGCCAAGTCACTTGGGCTCGCCTCCGCTTGCCGAACCCCTGAGCCTCGACGCTCGACCTAGATTTCGAGCACAAAGGTTGCTTTCACACGCCAAGTCACTTGGGCTCGCCTCCGCCTACCGATCCCTAAAGCTTCGACGTTCAACCTAGATCTCGAGCACATGGGTGGCTTTCACAAGCCAAGTTGCTTTGGTTTGCCTCCGCCTGCCGATCCCCTAAGCCTCGATGCTCGACCTAGATCTCGAGCACAGGAGTAGCTTTCACAAGCCAAGTCACTTGGGCTCGCTACTGCCTACCGACCCCCTGAGCCTCGACGCTCGACCTAGATCTCGAGCACAGGGGTAGCTTTCACACGCCAAGTCACTTGGGCTCGCCTCCCTCCAAGCCTCGACGTTCGACCCAGATCTCGAGTACAGGGGTGGCTTTCACACACCAAATATCTTGTGCTCGCCTCTCCTTGCCGACCCCCTCTATGCTCGACGCTTGGCAGCTATCTCGAGCACCGGGATAACCTCCTCGCGACCACGGTGACCCAAGCTCGGCAACCTCTCCCACCTTCGATACTCTGAATCGACCCCATTCAGCCATGAAAATGATGGGAATCACCAGGATCTGGTCGATGATGCTCGGCAGTAAACCTCATGCTCGGTCACCGGAACTCGCTCCAGCTCGGCGCCGACCCTAACCAACCCACGCCAAAGAAACTCTCTTCCCACTCTTCTCCTTGGAACCAGACTACTCCTCCACAACTGGCCTTGCCCAGCCCTGCAGGAGTGGGGGGCTTGTGATGTGGAATAAATAGAGTGGGACAAATCAGAGCCCTCTGATCTCCTATGGATCCTCTTCCCTGTGATCATCAAGTCAACTGGAGTCCAACGGGCCGTAACCAGCTCAGGCCCACAAGCTAATGGGTCCGACCCGACCTGTTAGGGTTCCAGGCCCGTTTGCCTCTGCCTATAAATAGCAGGCCCCTTCCTCACTTTAGAAGGTAAATGTTTCCCCATATGAACCCTAGGTACTGTTACTTTCTCAGTGATTGACTAGATCATCGGAGGGCCTGTCGCCGGGACTTCTCCCGGTGTTTCTAGGCAGCGTGTAGGTACAGAAGATCCGAGCCGAGCAACTACATCTGAGCCGAACACCCGGCCTCTACCTCTCAGCTGCTACCCCCGAGCCGGTCCTACTCCCCAGGGTCGGACCGACGCTAGTACTATAGTTTTTATTTCACAAATTACAAGAACTCACACCTGCTGTCCCCACACCCCAAAAACAAACAGCATCACTATGAATATTTATGTGAATGACATACTAGTAAATAATCATATCATAAATAACTTTGAAATTTGAGCACATTCTAATAACTGATAATAATTTGATAATTAATTATAAACGAATAGTTCTAATTTAAAATATATGATTGATTAGTTGAGTTATCTACAAAGTATACAACTCAAACTCTTTAGTTGTAATAGTTGAGATAAAGTAATAATTAGTTCATTATATTGGCTACAAGGAAAAATGTAGGTTAGAGTAGTGTTAAGCACAGGAAAACATCTTTCTTTTTAAAAGTTAGATACAAGTTTCCATTAAACCTTACTAGCTATTTGCACGCGTGCGATGCACACCCTAATATTTTTTTCTTTTTCAAATCAAACACCAGAAATTACAAAACAACACACCATTAATTTTATAAAATTTCTACAAAAACAAAAATCAAACACTTACTGGGCATCTTGTTTAGACTCAAACGACTCACAGCTGTACTTTACCATCCATCAAGCCTGTGTTCGTGCTACAAATGAATAAATTTCCCCAATTAAAAATAAAACCCAATAATTTCCCCTATAAAAAAATCCATGAATTTCCCCAATAATTTCCCTTATATATGATCCGGATGGATATATAAGCAGCATCAGACATTTGAAAAGCCATGAGTTGAACAAATTCAAGATCCAGTTAATATACAAATAAAAGACAGCATCATACCTTTCTAACCAAAAGTCAAATAAAAAAAAGTAAAACCAAATCCAGATCCAGTTAATATACAAAATGACGGCGCATGATTTTCAACGTGAGAACACGAACCGGAAAGAGTACCTGCTTGTTGTAGATGTTGAAGTAGATGTTGAAGAGATACCACAACCCAAACTAGCGCGCCGAGCTGCAGCGTCTGGAGCAAGCCGCCGCCGCTCTTCTCGACGGTGATCTCGCCTGAGCTCTCTCCGACCACAGATCTGATGGCCACCTCGCGATCTGACGGCTGAGTTCGAGGGAAGCAGCCGATGCCATGGATTGAGATTGGCTTAGATGTGAACGGCGAAGAGGATAACGACGATGACGATGGCGGTGATGACGATGAGAAGGAGGCGGAGATTGGGGATATATGGTTAGGGTTTGCCAGTCGATATTTGGAAGGGGTTCGGAGGTTGAGGAGGGGAGTTGAAGGGGAGAGGGCGTACGCTGCGCTCTGCATTTTTCGCGGTGGTCGCGTGACGCGAGGGATGAGGAGAGAGAGAGGCGGTGGGGATTTTGAGAAAGAGGAAGCGAAAATTGTCCTTGTGCCCTCTAATTGTTTAGAGATTAGGGGCAAAAATTGACAGAATTAACCCTATTTTTTTTAGTTTTTTATGTTTATAGGAGCATGATAGTAAAAGCGCTTATTAATAGTATAGATAATTGTATAGATAGATGGTCGCTATCCATGTATTAACATAACAACTTGCCAAAACAACTAACAAACTCATAAACCATAATTAACAAAAGCATAGATTCATAACATAATAGAAAAACATAAATTAAATTGCAACACAAAAAATGAAACAATAAACTATTGTGGGTCGTTTATCCTCAAATTTTGTGGAGCAAACTTCTTTCTGCTGCAATTTAAGGGGTTTGCTGCAATTTAAGGGGTTTGCAGGAAATTTCCCCAAAATTGTAGCAAATATGTCAGCACAGTGGTATATCAATCTCTTATTTAAAATGTTTTAAGAGAAACTTATAACAGAAATAGCTGGTGGTAGAGAATCAACGATTCCTCTCAACATTGGAGCTCCATTATCACCAACACCCTTGCTGCCGATGCTTGAATCAGAAGAACCATTAGAAGCCCTAACATAAGATACGTAGCTGGAGCGCCGATGAGTCCTCCATCTCAATTGGCAAGAATCAAAGGATAATCCGAAGGGGCAGATGGGGAACTTATCGTATCGAAATTGATTCTGGATGGAAGAAGGGGGGAGAAATAGGGCATGATGGGTGGGGGACTGGGATCGGAGAGGAGGAGAAAAGGATAGAGAGCTTGGGATCGATGTCATTCTTGAATCAACATTTGCATTGGAGGGAGAGGGCGTACGCCGCGCGGTGGGGATTTTGAGAGAGAGAGAGAGAGGAATCGACCAGGGTTGAGATAGAGAGAATTTGATTTGAGTGAGAGAGATTGAAGTAAATGTGAAGCAAAAATTACGTTTATGTCCTCTGATTGTTTAGGAATCAGTGATAAAAATTGACAGAATTAATCTCATATTTTTTTTTACCCTTTATGTTTTGGAGGCATGATGTAAAAAACCGCCAAAATAGAACTATGCTTAATAATAGTATAGATGTTGACTTTAAATTTAATTAATGTGAAGTTTTAGTAAGACTGTGTCTGGTATGGCTGAATTGATCTCAGTTGAGTTCTGTAAGGGAATGGAAAAGAATGGATGAAACATTCTGTCATTTTCCCCTCTCATTTAAAATCCAATTCACAGAACCAATAAACCTATAGCATTTTACTGTAAGAGAAACCAGTCTTTTACTGCCTCAATAGTTATTAGTTTTTTTTTTTTTTTTTGATATACCGGATAGAGCCAAGTGGCTCCAACCAATTTGAAACAAGGGTTTTATAAGTGACTGGCGATTCAAAAGGCGATTTCAAACGGCTTCTTCTCCGGCCTTCATCTGCCAGATCCGGCCGCCCCTCACCTTTTCGACCCTTCTCCCCTTCATTAATTTTGGTCAGCTCGCTCTCCTCTCAAGACCCATCTCCTTGTTTTCGCATCTCTCCTTCGCCTCGATTATCGACCCGCTCCCTCCTCCGATTCTCTCCCCACCGTCTCCCTGACTTCGGTTCGCTCGGAGTGGTTTCCCACTTCATCAGAGGAGACAGCGCTGTGAGTGGTGCTCCCGCCGCCGTCTCCCTAACTTCGGTTCCTTCTCGTTTGTTTCCTGCAGTGGTGCTCCTGCCACATACAGAGGCTCCTGGGCCGATCTCTGACGAGCGTTTCTTCCTGTAGTCCCCCCTGCTTAGTGCCTCCCTCCGGTGGATCCCATACTCCGACCGCTTTCCTTTTCATCCTTGCGCTGTAAGTCTCTTCCTGGTGGTGCCGCCTAATCCCCACTGTGAGTATTACTACATTAATTGGGTGCTGGGTGTGTTGTTGGGTCTTTGGTAGGGCATCACTGTTTCTAGCGAATGCGGTTGCGGATCTCCGGTACTGTGGTACTGCTTGTGGATCATGAATCAATACTTATTAGTTGACTTGCAAAGGGGAAATGCCACTCAATGAAATTCCTTATTCTATATCTCTTGTAAAAAAAATTTAATTTATTTTTAAAAAAATAAAATAAATTGGTTTTAAAAAAAATTCAAAATTATATATTTTAAAAATTTTTAATTTTAAAAAGTAAAAATTTTAAGAGTTAAAAAATAAAAAGTTTAAAAAGTTTAAAATTTTAAACTTTTTAGTTTTTAACTCTTAAAATTTTTACTTTTTAAAATTTTAATTTCAAAAATTTTAAAATTAAAATTTTTAAAATATATAATTTTTTAAATTTTTTTTAAAAAGAATTAAAATTTTAAAAATTAAAAAATTTAAAATTAAACAATTTAAAATTTAAAATTTAAAAATTTAAAAATTAAAAATTAAAAATTAAAAATTAAAAATTAAAAATTAAAAATTAAAAATTGCTTATCTTCTTAAAAATTAAAAATTGCTTAAAAATTAAAAAGTTAAAATTTTAAAAATTTTAAAAAATAAAATTGCTTATCTTTCAGGTTCTGCATGGATGATGCTTACACGAGATTTTATTGAATACTGCATCTGGGGATGGAATAATCTACCAAGAACACTTCTCATGTACTACAGTAACTTTCTCTCAACTCCAGAAGGTTACTTCCAGACAGTCATTTGCAACTCTCATGAATTTTCCCAGACTGCAATAAACCATGATCTCCACTACATTTCATGGGATGTGCCTCCCAAGCAACATCCGCTCACTCTCACTATAAAAGACATCCCAAGAATGGTACACAGCAATGTGCCTTTTGCACGGAAATTCAAGCGAGATGACCCAGTCCTCGATATGATTGATTCAGAGCTCTTAGGGCGGAAGAACGACAGCTATGTACCTGGTGGTTGGTGTGGAAAAAGTCCATTGTGCAAAAAAGTTGGACAGACCACGAGACTTAGACCAACAAAGGGTGCGAAAAGATTGTCTAAATTCCTCAACAGGATAGTTAATTCAGAATTGTTTCATCAAAACCAATGTGAATGATTCATGTAGTATTGCCAGAGTTAGCAACTCTTTGGCTGAAGACGAATCTCCTTTGTCTAAATTCCTCAAGAGGCCCTCACTTCGTAATGGAAGACGAAACTCAAATTCATTATTCTCAAACCTACCTAGTGCATTGTCTGTTGATAGTCATACTGTCGACCAATTAGATTAAGCCTACTTATGAGTTGCTGCTTTTCCCATTTGTTGTGTAGATTTGCTTATGTACATATTCAGTAGTGTTACTGCTTTTTTCGGATGTGTGAGTTCTTTTTTTTAGAAAGAAAACTTACAATCTTGACCATCAATCAGAGCTAAATTGTAATTGTTGAATGCACATTGATATGAATTTGGGTTCTTGAGAACATCTAGATCAAGATCTGGAAAACTAAAAACGTTCGGCAAACCTGTACAAAGTTTGAACACGGGAGTTGGCCGTGGCAAAAGACTCTCTGACACTCGAGTCAATGACTCGGAAAGGATATTAGAGTTTGTGGCAAAAGATTGATTACCTTTGACTGAATGAAGAGGATGTCTATTTATACGCTAGGAGTTAGTCATAAAAGATGACCTGTAAATGTATCTTTTGGGTTTTAACTCCAGATTCCCATGGTGATGAGAAAGAATTATTTAATAATTCTGTTTTAGATAGGAGATTTGACTGACAGCCATAATTAGCTGGAAATTAGTTTTTCTTAGATTATAAGTATGCCTTAATTGTAGGTCTCAATGAACTTGGTGGACATGTTGACGGCCCATGCCCTTCTTGTAGGAGTGTAGTTGCTGTGAAATTACCGTTATACCCTTTGAGAAGCTTTGAGATGCATGTTGAGATGCAGTGGCTTTGATTTTACCCATATCTTAAGCCCCCCCACTTATGAAGGTTGGGTGTCACAGCCTTCGAGAAGTATTCTGCACTTCGAGGATGCCTGAAGTCTTGTTCGGAGCTTTCCTGGGTAGTAGCAATTTTGTAGAACTTCCATTAAATTTTTTTAGGGTGAAGATTAATGCAGATCAGACGGTTGGATCAGCAGGATGCACTTTTTGAGGCGATCGAACAATGGACATTTGGCAAAAAGGGGCTATCGGGACTCTGACAGTGGTAGCTCTAACTGTAGTATCTAGTCGATGTTGGCTGAAAGCCAGCGGCGGTGGAGATTGACTCTAATTGAATTTCGATGGCTGATTAAGCCCCAGTTGCGATGGAGTTTCACTCCAAAATTGGTGTTGATAAGAGATCGACGACGACGATATGATCCGTTCGCACACAATCAAAGTTGGTTTCCACGGAGATCGACGATGATTGCCGAGTGGAAGTTTAGAAGGCGGTGGTGGATACAGCGACAACGGTTGCATCCAACCCGGGGATTGAGACATTGCTAAATTGATTCCGACGAGATGGTCGTTGGAGGAAGGCGATGACAATGGGTTCTTTGATGTAACACCCCAAATTCCAAAATACAACTGAATTCAAAGTTCCACAGGATCTTTACACTTCTTTGGTACAATTTTACAAGGAAATAAAACACTTCTTACATCATAGTCACATTACACCTTTACATTTTTACAGCGGAAGTAATTTTGCAATAAATTACATGAAATAATATTTAAATCAATCTTGAGCAGCATGTATACTTCAATTGTGTCAAATATCTTTACCCTGCATGTAAAACTGTGGGCGCATCAGTTCATTCAACTGACAAAATATTATACACGGCCATCCTCTCTATGCTGGAAACAGTATAACGATTCTCAATACTTAGCAAACTACAAATATGTTCACAAACAAAGCTAAAGGGACTATCCTATTGATGTCGTGTTGTAAATGTGCACTTAGTCCTTAATGCAATTATTTGTATTATATGATACTAATGCGCACTTGTTCAGAGTCTGTGCAGCCCATACTACATAGGTCCGAGGACAAGCCCTTAATCGTTCTTCATCTTGTAGGGTTCAATCCCTCGTCATGACTTAATCTACTACTGTAATTATGGTAAGTATCCTAGATGTTTTCTGACCTACGAACTCATGTCTAGACGCCCTGGAGAGAATCCCAACGCACTGTCACATGACTCATCATACAGGCATCCTATGCTAATTCAGCTCTTACCATAGACATGACACCACCCGCAGTCGTCAGACACCCCACGAGCGTCGCCATCGGGACAATACTCTGGAGCAGTATCCACGCTCTATCATGATGCATCATGGAACGTCCTGTGAATACACTCACGCCGCCAATCCAATGGCCCTCATACTTAATGTTTTTCTCTTACTTTCATCACATCTTTACTATGTATATAATCCTTAGTTTAATTGAATCATGAATAAAATCAAACCCTTAGAATGTAGCACTTCCACTATACCGGTCTTATTCATTTATTTCACATGACCCAAATCTTGGTCTTCTCATTTCAAATATCATTTCCACATTTCTTTTATTGCCGGTATAAGGCTTGGCTATACCCTAATTCTCAATTTCAACTCATAATTACAATATTGAGCTTTTAATATCCAAAAGGTCTTTTCATGATTAATCACAATTCATGTTTTCATAAGCATAGTATTCATGTATTCACATCTTTCATAACTCATCACAATCAATAGGTCAACTTCACGTGCAATTTATGCATAAGAATAAATTTCAACTAGTAGTAATCCGTAATTCATTTATTTCACAAATCTATTATTCTCATTTCAAAATCTTACAACAAGCACAAGTTACAAGTCCAATTAATTACACCAATCACACTTTCAAAATTTCCTCATTACTAATTTTCATCTTTATAACTAAAAAATCTCATTTATTTTTCTTTTATTTAAAAGACAAATTAAATTTTAAAAAGAAGTCTTTTCTTGCAAAAAGCCCCAATTTCTTAATTACACTTTATCAAAAGTTAAACAATTTTTTCTCATAAGGTCCAAATAATTTTCAGCAATTAATTCCATATTTTTCCTAATTTTTAATCTATTTTTAAAAACTCAATTTAATTAAAATCCCATAAAAAAATATTTTTTTTAAAATCCAAACCCCCAACCGGATTCGAACCCACAACCAGCAGCCCAATAGATAGCGCACAAGACCAACGCACCAAAACCCCAAGGCGATATAACTAGGGGTTATAATCCCTAAGTATCGACTCTCGGCAAATCGGATTTTTAACAAAAAAATAAACGAAAAGCCTCAGTATTGAACCCGAGACCTCCTCTCTACTGTAGCGACCGAAAGCTCTACCGACCAGTTGGTCTAAGTGGCCATTTCATTTTGAAAGTAATTAATTTGGATTTTGATTTTGCTCTCTGTTCATAGCTATAATTCATGAAGTTTCAAAACAAAAATTGTCTCTTTTTCTCCTCTTTTGAAAACAAAATTTTTCAGAATTAAAATACACCCAAATCTACAGCAACCAGTATTTTTACAAGTATTTTTAACTCTTTAAAACATGCATTTTAGCCCAAGTTTGTATTCCATGTTCATAATTTTGACATTTGAGAACTAAAGCATAATTCTTCATAATTAAAGATAGGTTCCCACAAAAATCACTACATTATTGTTCTCTTACTTATTGACAGCTACTATATTTTTAGAACACAAAATCATCTTTTCTAATGAATAAAACTTCTATCTTTATCCACTAATTTAGACATGATTCATTCAATCATTTGTTTGCAAATGCAATCTTTTTCATTTATTCTAACATTCATATGGTACATATAAAATGGAGAATTCTACTACAAAAGTTAACAATTATCTCTTAGTAATCATTCCATCAATTTATCTCTAATATTACCACTCTACTTTAATACTTTAATTAAACAAACATGGTTCCAATCTCTTACTAGTTAATTCACATAATTTAAATTAAAACATACCTAGCATGTATTCTAATATTAGAAGCAATGAGAAACACCCACCTCTTTGGAGAAAAACTAATTAAAAGCTCCTAGAGTCTCCTAGAATGCGAGAGAGTAGCCTTCTTCTCCTAGATTGTGATGCAAAAGTCCTCCTTCTTGCTCCCTTGCCAAAACCGAGAGCTCTCTTGTGGATGGGATGGGCCGGCCTCCAATGTTGGGACACACCAAAGAACACTCAAACTATATACTCTCTTATGTAATTCTCTCATATATAAATTTTTTCTTTCAATAATTTCTTAGTGTAGAATACATGTAGGTGGGGGTATTTATACTAGTTCTAGGATGAATTGGAGGGCTAGGATTTCATTAGATGGTTAAAGATGGATGGCTAGGATAGGATGGAAAGTTGTAGCAACCACCCACAATCAAATAACAACCCATGTACACACACATCCACTCCCCATCTTCTCCATGCACAAACCAGCCTCCCATAGGTGTGCAATGCACACTACGTGCATGCACGTGCCCCTTAGTACCCCCTATTTGAAATTTGTACAATTTTAATTAATCAATTGTTCACAAATTGTGTCTACATGACAAGTGTGACAATTTAAATGATTAATTAAATTTGTGGGCTTCACAAATAGTGGGCTTAGACTTGTGGGCCAAAATAATAAAATAATAAATTATTAAAGTGGGCTCAAAATAAGAAAAAAATATTTTTAGGCTTTACAAAATAGGCTTTTAGGAAAATAAAGGAAAGGAAGAAAATAATTGTTCATACTACCAAAAGAAATTTTATATATAAAAATAAATAAATAAATATACATACAAAATTTGCACGTGCACAACATGTGAAAATCAACATTTCTATTAAAATGAAAGTTTAGGATATTACACATTTCTTCTTTAGAATGGTTCTGTCCCCGGAATTACAATTAAAGAGTAAGAAAACAAAACACAAGAAGAAAATATAATCAAACAAAGAGCTCTGGATGATCCTTCATCATCCTCTCCTCAGATTTTCAAGTAGCATCTTCAACCAACTGGTTTCTTCACACTACCTTGACCATTGGTATCGTCTTATTCCTCAAGACTTTCTCCTGACGGTCAACAATCTCAACTTGAAGCTCAATGTAACTCAGATCTATCTGCAAACCCTCTGGCACTTCGGGCAAATGAAGACTTGGATCTGGAATGTAACCTCTCAGCATAGACACATGAAAGACATTGTGCACCTGAGACAACTCTTCCGGTAACTCAAGCCGGTAAGCAGTTTTTCCGATCATTTTCAATATCTTATACGGGCCTATGAACCTCGGGGCTAACTTTCCACCCTTGCCAAATCGGATCACGCCTTTGCTGGGCGATACCTTTAGAAAGACAAAGTCACCAATCTCAAACTCAAGGTCCCTCCTCCGGTTGTCTGCATAGCTCTTCTGCCTACTCTGAGCATCCACCAACCTTTTCTTGATCAGATCAATCCTTTTAGAGGTCTGCTGCACAATGTCAGGCTCAAACATCTGACGCTCCCCAACTTCGAACCAACAGACAGGCGTCCTGCACTTCTTGCCATACAGAGCTTCGTACGGCGTCATCCCAATGCTAGTCTGAAAACTGTTGTTGTAGGCGAACTCTACCAAAGGTAAATACCTTTCCTAATTGCCTCCAAAGTCTAGTACACAGCACCGAAGCATGTCCTCAAGAATACGGTTGACTCTCTCGGTCTGCCCATCGGTCTGGAGATGAAAAGCAGTGCTGAAATTCTTTTTGGTACCCAAAACTGTCTGAAGACTCCTCCAGAAATGCAAAGTAAACCGTGCATCTCGATCAGACACAATGGTTAGCGGAACACCATGAAGCCTGTTGATCTCACCAACATACATCTTGGCCAGCTTGTACATCGAAGCAGTGAGTTTCATCGCCAAGAAGTGAGCGAAATTTGGTCAGTCGATCGATTATGACCCAAATCGCATCATTGCCTTTAGGACTCTTAGGCAAAACCGTGATGAAATCCATACTGATGTTATCTCACTTCCATTCCGGAATAGGTAACGGTTGCAATAAACCTTTGGGTTTCTGGTTCTCGGCTTTGACTTGCTGACAAATCTCACACCTTGACACAAATTCAGTCACATCCCGCTTCAAACCTGACCACCAGAAATGCTGTTTAATGTCTTGGTGCTCCCAGGATGTACTGACAAAAAAGTAGCATGTACTTCCTGAAGAATACTTTCTTTCAAGTTCGACTGATCCGGAACACACAGCCTCTCTCCAAACCATAGCACTTCATTCCTGATCTGGAATTCGGGCAACTTGCCAGCACCAACCTGCTCCTTCATCTTCTGAATCTTGGCATCTCCTTCTGACTTGCAATAATCCTTTCATTCAGTGTCGATTGAAGCCTCAACTGAGCTAAAGATGATCCCAAGCCTTGCAGAACAACTTCAATACCAGCCCGATCCAACTCCTCTGTCAGCTGCCTTTGAGTTGTAATCAAACTCTCCAGACTGCTCTTGCGGCTAAGTGAATCAGCAACAATATTAGCCTTCCCAGGATCATACTTAATCTCTGGACGAATGTCCTCAAGTACCTCCAGCCATCTCCTTTGCCTCAGGTTCAGATCTTTCTGCTAATAGATGTACCTCAAACTTTTATGGTCTGTGTACATGTTCAGCTTCTCACCATACACAGTGTCTCCATTACTTTAAGGCAAAAATAATCGCAGCCAACTCCGGATCATGAGTCGGATAATTCTTCTCATATAGTCTTAGTTGCCTAGACCTATAAGCGATTACTTTCCCTTCTTGCATTAAGACATAACCAAGCCCATGATGTGAAGAATCGATGTAGACATACTCAACATCTGCTCTAGGCAAAGCCAAACTGGAAGCAGTAGTCAGCCTCTCTTTCAACTCCTGAAAGCTTGCCTCACACTGTTCGGTCCATTTGAAGTTCACATTCTTCCTTATCAGACCAGTGAGCGGCACGGCTATCTGAGCGTAGCCCTGGATGAATCTCCTGTAGTATCCAGTTAGTCCAAGGAAACTCCTGATTTCCTTCACTGTAGTAAGCCTTGCCCAATCTCTCACTGCCTCTATCTTCTAAGGATCAGCTGCCACTCCCTCCTTAGAAAGGATCTGACCTAGGAATGCCACTTCAGATTTTTAGAAATCACACTTGGACAACTTGGCATACAACTCATGCTCTTGAAGCTTCCTCAAAACTGCTGCCAGATGTTCCGTGTGCTCCTCCTCCGACTTGGAGTACACGAGAATATCGTCGATAAACACCACGACGAAAGAATCAATGAATGGCCTCAGAACTCTGTTCACCATATCCATAAAGATTGCAGGCACATTCATCACTCCAAATGGCATAACTAAGAATTCGTAATGCCCGTGTCGAGTTCTGAATGCAGTCTTATGCACGTCTTCAGTTTTCACTCGAACTTGATGATATCCTGATCGAAGATCTATTTTGGAGAAAACAACTGCTCCTTGTAGATGATCGAACAAGTCATCAATTTGTGGAATTGGATACTTATTCTGAACAGTGACCTTATTCAGTTCTCGGTAATCGATGCACATCCTCATCGAACCATCCTTCTTCTTTACCAAAAGCACTGGCGCTCCCCAAGGTGACGCACGCGGTTGAATAAAGTCCTTCTCCAACAGTTCCTCAATCTGCCTTTTAATCTCATCCTGCTCCACAGGTGCCATACTGTATGGTGTCTTAGAAATAGGTGCACTCCCTGGCTGAATAGTGATGCTGAAATCCACATCACGATGCGGGGGTAATCCAGGCAAATCTTCCAAGAATACAGTCGGATAATTCCGAACCACAGGAATCTGCTGCACCTCCACAGGAATCCCTCTCTTTTGGCTGATAGCAGCAACCAAATCTGAATATCTCCTCTTTCCTTGGAAAGTGACTTCAGGTCCACCTGGAGCCTTCATTGTTACTGTCTTCGTCTTGCACTCGATGTTCGCACTGTACACCAACATCCAATCAATGCCAATGATAACATCAACTCCCAAAACATTCAGCTCGATCCCGAAAATTCTATTCCCAATCACGATCTCGCAGTCAGCATAGTACCGATCAGCGGTTAGAGTCTCCCCTGACGGAGTAGCTACTGCTAAACCTTGCCTGGAAATATCTTCGGTTGACTCCCAGAACTTTAGCAAATTTAGGTGATACAAAAGTATGAGAAGACCCAGTATCGAACAAAACAACAGCTTTCTTTCCATTCAAAATAAGTTTTCCTGTTACATAACATACACTCATCATATAACAGTTCACTAATTAACGGGAAAAAGAGACAACAGAAAATATTCCTAAACATCCTCCCTCGTACCAGTGATGACGTGAACCACCTCATCAGCATCAGCTTCAGTCAAGGCAAATACTCGTCCCTGCTGGTATGGCTTCTTCCCGGCCTGCTAAGTTGGTCCATTGCAGACGAAATCCTGCAGTTTGGGGCAATGAGACTTGTAGTGGCCTGTCTCTCCACAGTTGAAACAAGTCACTGGAGGTCTCACCCAAGTATTCCTAGATCTTCCTGCCACTTGAACAGCGTTCGCACCCGTTGGCTTGAACCTTTGAGCCGGTGGCTGTCCCCTGGCATTGCCAGCAACTGCGGGACTCTTTCCCGCATTCCAGTTGTTCCTCCGATTCTGAACAGCATGGAACTACTTCATGTCTGCCTCCGTGGCTGCCGCTCGTTTGACCAGCTTGTCAAACCTCCTGATACCGAGGGGTATCATCCTGGATCTCAAACTTGGCCTCAACCCATGCTCGAACTTTTGAGCCTTCTTCACCTCATCCATCACCAAATCGGGTGCATATCTTGAGAGCTGAGTGAATCTGGTCTCATACTCCCTGACCGACATGCCGCCCTGCTGTAGTGACAGAAACTCCATGGCCTTCTTCTCCTGGACGTCTGAGGGAAAATAATGACTGCGGAATTCCTCCAAGAATTCCTCCCAGCCAAGAACCAAGTCTCCCATCGTTTTCTTCATCAGCTGCCACTACACAACTGCATCCTTCTCGAATTACAGTGTCGCTAACTTCACCTTGATGCCCTCCGGAGTCTCCAAGACTTCGAAGATAGTCTCTACCTGTCGGATCCAATTGTTAGCCGTGTCAGGGTCTGACTTTCCCTCAAATACAGGTGGTTTTATCCGTTTAAATGATTCCACGAGTTTGATTGATTCGGGTATTGGATTCGCAGGCACCCTTCCCTGATTCTGATTCATGGCAACGGCATTGAGTGTCTGATAGACCCTCACTAGCTCCGTTTCCAAGGCTAGACCTTCACCAATTTGAGCTCGTCTTCCAGCCATATTCTGATGCAAAAGATCCATTAAATTCGATGTATAAACATGAACTTTTAAGTCAACTTTTCATTTTATTAAATTTTAAACTTTATACATTCGAATTTAAAATATTTCTGACATCAAAATGGAAGCAGTAGATGATACAACGGTCAAACTCCTACGGTTCCTCTTGGCTTCACGAAGCTCTCCCCGTAGTTCCTCCACTTCCTCCTTCAGTACATCGGTCATGTTTTTCCTCTTCTCGAGTTTCCAAACACGATGAGTGAGAACTGCAAAATCATCCTTGTGCTTCGCCAACTGAGACTCTAGTAGTCCGACTCTCTCCTATAGAGTCTCTACCTGTCTCTGAAGAGACACAATGAGATTACCCGGAACTGGTTCCTCTTCGTCAGAAAAATCATCAGATGAATCTGGAGGTGAAGTGATCTCTCGAGACTCAGGACGTTCCTCTTCCACTTCTTCGGGATCCTCTTTGTCTGAATCAGCTTGCCCGGGGTAGTAATCTTCCTCAATGATGTGCCAATTGTCATCTCCAGCTGGATCGAAGTGGTCCGCCATCTTAAAGATAGAGAAGAAGAAGCATAAATCATAGAGCAACACAAATGTAAGTGGCTTACATTTAAATCTCTAGACTTAACTCACACTCTAATGTCCACTTCTAGGGTGTCATTCCTTATAAACTTGTACTACTTAGAAGTGTGCTCTGATACCATTCTGTAACACCCCGAATTCCAAAATACAACTGAATTCGAAGTTCCACAGGATCTTTACACTTCTTTCGTACAATTTTATAAGAAAATAAAACATTTCTTACATCAGAGTTACATTACACCTTTAAATTTTTACAGCGGAAGCAATTTTACAATAAATTACATGAAACAACATTTAAATCAATCTTGAGCAGCATGTATACTTCAATTGTGTCAAGCATCTTTACCCTGCATGTAAAACTGTGGTCGCGTCAGTTCATTCAACTGACAAAATATTATACATGACTATCCTCTCTATGCCGCAAAATAGTATAACGATTCTCAATACTTAGCAAACCACAAACTTGTTCACAAACAAAGCTAAAGGGACTATCCTATTGATGTCGTGTTGTGAATGTGCACTTAGTCCTTAATGCAATTATTTGTATTATATGACACTAATGCGCACTTGTTCAGAGTCTATGCAGCCCATACTGCATAGGTCCGAGGGCAATCCCTTAATCGTTCTTCATTTTGTACGGTTCAATCCCTCGTCATGACTTAATCTGCTACTGTAATTACGGTAAGTATCCTAGATGTTTTCTGACCTACGAACTCATGTCTAGGTGCCTGGAGGGAATCCCAATGCACTGTCACATGACTCATCATGTAGGCATCCTGTGGTAATTCAGCTCCTACCATAGACATGACACCACCCGCAGTCGTCAAACACCCCACGAGCGTCGCCACTGGGATAGTACTCTGGAGCAGTATCCATGCTGTATCATGATGCATCATGGGACATCCTGTGAATACTCTCACGCTGCCAATCCAATGGCCCTCATACTCAATGTTTTTCTCTTACTTTCATCACATCTTCACTATGTATCTAATCCTTAGTTTAATTGAATCATGAATAAAATCAAACCCTTAGAGTGTAGCACTCCTACTATACCGGTCTTATTCATTTATTTCACATGACCCAAACCTTGGTCTTCTCATTTCAAATATCATTTCCACATTTCTTTTATTGTCGGTGTAAGGCTTGGCTATACCCTAATTCTCAATTTCAACATTGAGCTTTTCATACTCATAAGGTCTTTACATAATTAATCACAATTCATGTTTTCATAAGCATAGTATTCATGTATTCATATCTTTCATAACTCATCACAATCAATAAGTCAACTTCACGTGTAATTTATGCGTAAGAATAAATTTCAACTAGTTGTAATATGTAATTCATTTATTTAACAATTTTATTATTCTCATTTCAGAATCTTACTAGAAGCACAAGTTATAAGTCCAATTAATTACACCAATCACACTTTCAGAATTTCCTCATTACTAATTTTCAACTTTATAACTCAAAAATCTCATTTATTTTTCTTTTATTTAAAAGACAAATTAAATTTTAAAAAGAAGTTCTTTCTTGCAAAAAGCCCCAATTTCTTAATTACACTTTATCAAAAGTTAATTACACTACAAAAGTTAACAATTATCTCTTACTAATCATTCCATCAATTTATCTCTAATATTACCACTCTACTTTAATACTTTAATTAAACAAACATGGTTCCAATCTCTTACTAGTTAATTCACATAATTTCATTTAAAACATACCTAGCATGCATTCTAATATTAGAGGCAACGAGAAACACCCACCTCTTTGGAGAAATAACCAATTAAAAGCTCCTAGAGTCTCCTAGAATGCGAGAGAGTAGCCTTCTCCTCCTAGATTGTGATGCAAAAGTCCTCCTTCTTGCTCCCTTGCCAAAACCGAGAGCTCTCTTGTGGATGGGATGGGCCGGCCTCTAATGTTGGGACACACCAAAGAACACTCAAACTATATACTCTCTTATGTAATTCTCTCCTATATAAATTTTTTCTTTCAATAATTTCTTAGTGTAGAATACATGTAGGTGGGGGTATTTATACTAGTTCTAGGATGGATTGGAGGGCTAGGATTTCATTAGATGGTTAAAGATGGATGGCTAGGATAGGATGGAAAGTTGTAGCAACCACCCACAATCAAATAACAACCCATGTACACACACATCCACTCCCCATCTTCTCCATGCACAAACCAGCCTCCCATAGGTGTGCAATGCACACTACGTGCATGCACGTGCCCCTTAGTACTCCCTATTTGAAATTTGTACAATTTTAATTAATCAATTGTTCACAAATTGTGTCTACATGACAAGTGTGACAATTTAAATGATTAATTAAATTTGTGGGCTTCACAAATAGTGGGCTTAGACTTGTGGGCCAAAATAATAAAACAATAAATTATTAAAGTGGGCTCAAAATAAGAAAAAAATGTTTTTAGGCTTTACAAAATAGGCTTTTAGGAAAATAAAGGAAAGGAAGAAAATAATTGTTCATACTACCAAAAGAAATTTTATATATAAAAATAAATAAATAAATATACATACAAAATTTGCACGTGCACAACACGTGAAAATCAACATTTCTATTAAAATGAAAGTTTAGGGTATTACATTTGAAGAGGTCACAGCTAAAAGCAGCGAGCATGCAGGCCTTGGTGGAAAAGAGGTCATTCCATGGTGGTTTGGATGTCGATGAGGTGGCACGAAAATTGCAGTAGATCAAATGGCTCTAAATGGTTGGCACAAATCACAAGGTAATCGTACGGTTGTAAACTATCGAAAGTGCTAAGCTCCTCGAACCAAAACATCTTGTCATTTTGCTCCAATGAGCTTTACTACCGAGGAGCTTAGAAGAGTAGCTCTGCCACTGAGACGATTTGTCATTTAGGAGTTGCTACTGATGAGCTTAAGAATAGGAGTTTTGCCACCGAGGAGATTTGCCACCTAGGAGCTTTACCACCGAGGAGCCAAGAAGAAAAACTTTTTCCACCAAGGAGCTTAGTGGCGCCATTGAGCTTTGTGGCACTGCGGATCATTGATGCACTTAGCTTTCAAACTTTCTTTAGATTGTTGATGAAATAGAGTTCTTCCCCTTATGTTTTTGACATGATTCTTGCTTTCTTGTGTCGCCATCCACTAAATTAAGCTAGTGAGTTACGGGGGCGGCTCTAGGGAAGAGCAGGACTCCAAACTAGAAGTCTGAGAGTTAGCAAGATGTGGGAGCATCTCTAGGGGAGAGATGGACTACTAACTTGTTGTTTAGGGTTAGCGAGTTGTAGGAGCCGCTCTATGGAAGAATTGGACTCCGAACTTGCTGTTTAGGTTTAGCAAGTTTTAGGAGCATCTCTAGGAATAGATGGACTTCGAACTTGCTGTTTAAGAGTGGGAGCAGCTCTAGGGAAGAGCTGGATTCGAACTTGCTGCTTGAGAGTTAGTGAGTAGTGGGAGCAGCTCTAGGGAAGAGTTGGACTCTGAACTTACTGTTTAAGAGTTAGCGAGTTGTGTGAGCATCTCTACGGAAGAGCTGGACTCTGAACTTTCTCTTTAAGACTTAGCGAGATGTGGGGGCAGCTCTAGGGAGGTGCTGGGCTCCGGTCTTTCTCTTTAAGAGTTAGCGAGTTATGGGAGCAGCTCTAGGAAAGAGCTGGACTCTGGACTTGCTATTTAAGAGTTGATGAGTTGTTGGTGTATCTCATAAGAGAAGACGAGCACCGAACACATGGTCTAGAGTTGTTGAGTTGTTACTGTAGCACAGAAGAGGAGCTGAGCACTGAACTCATTATAAGGAGTTAATGAGTTATTAGAGGAGCTCGAGCGACGAGTGGAGCAACAAACATATTCTACGAAGTTAATGAGTTGTTGGAGGAGCTTGAGGACAATCAGAGCACTAAACTCATTGTTGGCGGAGCTCGATTGACGAGCTAAGAACCGAACTCATTACATGGACTCAATGAGTTATTGGAGGAGCTCTAGGACCAGCGGAGCACCGAATTCATTGTTGGAGGAGCTCGAGTGATGAGCGGAGCACCGAACTCATTGAATGAATCAATGAGTTGTTGGACAAGCTCGAGCGATGTGCGGAGCACCGAACTCATTGTATGGAGTTAATGAGTTGTTGGAGGAGCTTCAGGATGAGCAGAGCACCGAACTCATTATTGGAGGGGCTTGAGTGATTAGCAGAGCACCGAACTCATTATATAAAGTTAATGAGTAGTTAGAGGAGATCTAGGACGAGTGGAACACTGAACTCATTGTTCGAATAGCTCGAGCAACGAAAAGAGCACCGAACTCATTGTATGGATGTTATGAGTTGTTAGAGGAGCTTGAGTGACTAGCGAAGCACCGAACTCATTGTTGGAGGAGCTAGAGTGAAGAGCGGAGTAGTGAACTCATTATTGAAGGACCTTGTGTCATAAGCAGAGCATTAAAGTCATTGTATGGAGTCAATGAGTTGTTAGAGGAGTGCCAAATATTGAGATTGATCAACAGGAGGGTCGTTGATAAAATCTTCAGCTACCGATGCTTGAATAGTGGACTGATGTTGTCGAGCACGACACTTCGAAATTGGGTGGCCATAAGTCTTATGGAAGCCACACCAAAAACATCTATTGTCGTAACTTTTATGGCTCCCAAGCTGATGAAGGCTACTAACTATAGTTAAGACCAAGAGGCTAATGGTGCGTAGGGGGAGATGTTGTTGTAAGGGTCGTGTTGATGCAATGAACGAACTTTGATTGGAAATATGGTGAGGTTGAGATAGTGATTGTAAGTGTGATTCCTAACATTGAAGTTCTGTTACAGTGACTTCAATAGTAGGTCATGGAGGTCCATGTACAAGCTATCCTTAGACAGACTTGAATTATGGTCGTAGCATCATCAAAAATTGATAAAAATGCTATTGGTTTTGAGTGGTATGAGATAACTTTATAGATAGTGCAAGGAACAACAAGATAGGTCTCCCTGCATAGCTTAAGAAACTCCTGATAATGCTAGAGACCTCATGCACCATCATCTAGTTTCGATGAAGATGCCTGCCATCTGTAGTCTCATTTATCCTTCAAGTGTATTTAACCTTTAAAAATCGAGAGGATTCCACAGTCTCCAACAAATATTTGTTGTAATCAACGGTTCAATCTCCCTACAATCTTCAAAGATAGTCAATTCAAGAATTGAATTTTATACGTTATAACTAAAGCCATTACTTTGGTTTATCGAAAATAATTTATATTTTGAGTTACAGTACATAGCAGGAAGCTTAACATGGTATAAAATCAAAACTAAATATTCAATAGACTTGTCTCTGATTTTTAACGAACTCCCTAATATTGACATAGTATCTCGTTGCCGGTTTTCAGCGAGCAGCTACAGTATAAAATTTTTTCTGGTGCCAAAGAGGTTTGATTGGGGCTTATGACCCCTAGTTTCGAAGATAACTCGAAGATGTACAAGTTCTATTCAGAAGTCAGTTAATGATTCATCTGTCTTCAGGGTCAAAACTGTCCCACAATGTCTCTATCTGTGCAGTCCAGAGCAACTATGTTCTAAACGGGTGTGGATCTGAGTTGGGTCCAGGTCAGAACGTAATGGATTAGATTATCTGCAGCAGGTGACTGGGTGAGGTCAGAAAATAGCTAGGGTTCATTTAGGGTTTGAACTCCAACTGGATCGGGTTTGTTTTGGTTTGGATCCGAAGTCAACAGTGGGTCATGTTTGCACTGCAAATGGGATCGAATTTGCACTGCAAATGGGTTCGGGTTTTCTCTGCAAGTTTGTTCAGGTTTAGGATCTGAAGGCTGGACCGGTACGGTCTGGCTTGGTTGAGGGCCGGATCGGACCCAGGTCAGATTTTACTGGGTTTGGTTGGTAGCGCCAGGTCAGATAGGGTAGGAAGCAAGATCCGATTGGATCTTATATGGATTTGGGCCTAGCTCTCTTTCAACCTGAGATGAAGAAAGAGGAGCATCAACAATAAAAGCCGCAGGTGGTGACTGCAACGGCGGGGTGCCGACACACGACAACGACAGCGATCAGTGGTTGTTCCAGAGGTCGTGACAGCATATGAGAGGACGGTAATAGCGATAGGCAGTGGCTGCGATGGCGGTGTGCCGGTGCACGGCAACGACGACAATCATAGGTTGTTCCAGAGGTGGTGACTATGAAGAGAACGGTGATAGCATATGAGGGGGTTGCAATGACGGAGGAGGAGGACCACCCCCCCTCCCCCCTCCCAACAGTTGCCATAATCATCTTTCTTGTTGGAGGCATGGAAGAAAGTGGGCATTTGTCGGAGTGACGTGATAGGAGAGGTAGATTTGTGCTTTCCCATAGACTGCATCAATCTGTTGTTGCTTTTTTTTGGTGTGGGAGTAATTAAATAATGAGTTATTTTTTAGGGAGGAAACTTACAATCTAAATTGAATTGTCAGGGTTGAAGGCTCCTTGATCTGAATCTGAGTGGTTGAGAACATCTTGATCAAGATCTGGACTGCTGAAAATGTCTGGCGAACCTGAACGAAGTCCGAACACCGAGGTTGGCTGTAACATCCTGCAAAATTGTCATCAAAATTGACTGATGACAATTTTGCCCTTCGTGTAGTACGCACGTGTATTGTGTACCGTTACAGGTAATATCCGTAACGTATTTTAATATAAATATTCTCTACGTGTTTTGTATTTTGAATCTTATATATATTTTACATTCTCTCAAATCGATTATGTATTTGAATTTAAATTTTAACTCAAATATCAAACATTCTGTTTTTACGTGCATTGCACATGCTTTCAATATACTTGTCGATTACGTATATTCTACCGTTACGTGTAATGTTTCTACGTATTTCAACTATTTATTTTTATAACTTGTTTGAATTTATTTTATAAATTAAAATCCATTTTCTCATATTTTGATTTAAATATATTTATACGTGCGATGCACGTGTTTTCTTTGTACGTGCTAATTACATTGTGGTATATATAAAATTAATAAAATGTATTTTTCGTATGTTTTATTTTGGTTATTTATAAATATTTTCCCGTAGACCAAATCTATTTCGTATTTAAATTTTTTTTACATGCGACGCACGTGTTTGCAGTGCACGTGTTGGTTGTATTATCTTTCAAAATAAAATTTATGATGAGTGTATTTTTTTGTGTGCATGAAAACTCTAATTATAATTAAATTAAACTAGTTTTATTAAATACACATTACATATTATAACAAATGCATTTAATTTAATAAAAACTCAATGAATTGTGTGCACACACGTAGCACGCACGTGCACGTGCTTTGTGCACACCATTTTTGGCCGGCCATTTTTGAGCAAGGGGTGAGTGGGTTTGAGTGAGTGGATTACTGGAGTTTAATTAAGAGTATGGTTAGTTACTTAAACTACCCATTAATTAAATCCCCATTAATAAAATCCCTTTTTAAACACCCCATCTTACTTCTTGTTACGCCCCGCTTCCCAAAATACGGAAAAACGAGTCCGTGACGAAGGCCCAGCGAATGATATTAACATCATCAATAAGCTGTATCAGTCTTAAATCAACAGCATGAATAGAAATAATCACAACTACGCAGAAAAATATAATCACATAAACAAGATGCTAAGATAAAATATGCAGTAGTCCAACATAATAACCAACAACTGGAAATAAACAACAAATACGGGTCAACAAAGCCCGGGATACAAAATTCAACAAAAGTAACAATGTAATATAAAAATAAACATGGAAGAAATAATTTATTGCAAAGCGAGCTCCTGCTCCAATCCTAGAAGAACTGCTCACCAATGCCTTCTGGCAATTCTCCTTGCGCACCTGTGGTTGGATCAACTAGAGTGGGAAAAAATGTCTGTTAGAGCAAGTACGAATAGCAAGTAGTGAAAAGCAAAGAGTAAAGGAATATTGTACATCAAGGAATATGAAGATGGAACAAAGTCCAAAGTCAATAACAATGTCAATAAACAATGGTCAAGTGTACAGTGTCAACTTAGGTTTATTAGCATTTTATTATCCTATCTAATGCACGTACTACTGTGTCCCATACCACAGGTTCGGTGCATGCAAAACAATGTACGTTTTAGACATAGTGGCAGGATCTACAGAGTGTGTACTCGGTGTAACAAGATAATAAGGTCACAAGATAACGTGATAACATGATAACAAGATCACAAGTTAATGAGGTCACAAGTATTTCTCCACCTTCCATATCAATAGTACAAGTACACAAGAAGGGCCCTACTGAGTATAGTTTCTGAGATTATCCACTACTAAGTCAACCCTTACTACCCTCGGCTTATTTAATATTTTATTATGTCATTCACGATCATCCAAGTGTGTATAAGAGTATTAAGGCGATGATTAGGACGTAGCAAAATGATGTAATGCATGATAATGTACATATAATTGTGAATCTGGAAAGAGTAGACACGACAGTACTAAAACAGCGATAACTCACAAACTATAATTCGGAATTCGATTCCATCAAAAGGCCTGTAAACTAGACATATGGGGCTACAATTCATATTCAGTAAGTTTCAGTTGATTCTGACTATAACTAGGTCGGTTACCCTAATCTTTACAGCTTAAGGGTTCTAGCAGCTTATAGTCAAAACTCTATGGGTGAAAATAAGGTATAAAATCAACATAAAAATCTATAAAAAATAGGAATGGATCCTAAGCATGTCTACTAAGTTTCTGGAGAGTTTCAAGTCAATACACTACTATTATCATGGTTTTTCAACTGAAAGTTGTGTCGATGTTTCACTAAATTACAATTCTGAAAATACAGGCCAGCAGGGACTAAAACTGCAATATCTCATAGCTCACAGATCAGAATCTAGATCCGTAAGATTCTGTAGAAACTAGATTCATTAGGCTACAATTCCTTTTTATATAGTTTTGGTTGATTCTTATTTTAACAAGGCCGAAACCTCAGTGCAAAACAGGGAAGGCAGCAAGAAATAATAAAAAGTCTTCATTTACATTCATCATAACGAACAATCTACTTATTCTTGGATCATGAAATGCATTAACATTATATACAAAAAGTCGAGATGAATTTTTATAGTGTGCAAAGCCAAGTTATCATGTCACAATTCAAGTCTCAATAACACAATCGATCAACATGCATTCATGTCACGCCGCG
The DNA here is from genome assembly GCA_017893485.1 of Hemerocallis citrina. Taxonomy (NCBI): domain Eukaryota; kingdom Viridiplantae; phylum Streptophyta; class Magnoliopsida; order Asparagales; family Asphodelaceae; genus Hemerocallis; species Hemerocallis citrina. The sequence continues at coordinate 217,292,416 of CM030361.1, read as the reverse complement.
CTTTCCAAAAACACGGAATACGAGCACGTAACAAAAGCCTAGCGAATGATTGTCATCATCCATAAGCTGTTCAGGAATTCTTTACAACACCTCACAGATATAATCAGAGTCGAAGCCAGAAAAGTCAACTACATGCACATATGAACCAAATACCAATAAGAATACTTGAAATGAAATATATTAATTTCAAATAGTCATGATCTGAAATACACAAATACTTCTGGGTCACATCACCCAAATACAAGAATAAATACAAGTCTCAAAAATACAATATTGTTCAAGCAACTACTAGAAATAATAATAGCAAAATTCCAGCATTTAGTACATCATGTCACCAATCCTGTCTGGAACTTGTTCTCCAAAATTTGCAATTCAACAAATGCAGGAAAGAGGAGAAGAGAACACACAAGTACCCTTCAATTGCAAGTCGCGGGTCACAAATAGAGTAGGATACAAGCACATGGAATGGGAAAACTAACTACCACATGGTATAGGTATGATGTCAACCTAGACAAACTAGCATGGTAAAAGTGTCAAGTGTACACGGCATAAATCAAGTGTCAAGTAAACAAGTCAACAGGTAAACAGGTAAACATGTATCTAGTATCAAATAATCAGGATAATCAGGTAACAGGTAATCATGTAACATGTACCAAATATCAAATCTCAAGTATCAAGTCTCATGTATGATGCAAGCAAGTATCATGTCAAGTCTCTTATTCAAGTATCAAGTTCGAGTATCATATTCAAGTATCATGTATCAAGTCTTGTGTGATTTACTATCTAGGTAGCATTTCATGTACCCCAACTTTTATCACATGGTTGCTACAACAAACAGTTTCGCTTTATATTTCATAGTGGAGCATAGAGGGCAGTATACTCAGGTACAGGAAATAGAAAACAGGTTCATGAATCAAAACAGGTACACGAATCATCCGATTCATGCATCAACGGGTTCATAAATCAACAGGTACACGACCAACAGGTACATGCATCAACATGTAACAGGTACACAACCAACAGGTACGTGCATCAACAGGTTCATGTATCAACATGAATCAAAATGGGAAACACGGGCCCCCTTCCGAGTACACGTTTCTGAATTATCCACTACTCGATCTTTCCCTTAACTCCGGCTTGGTTACTTTATTATTAATGTCCAAAAAGCATGAATACGTGCAAAATAGTTCCAAATAATCATGATATGATCAGGTATAGGTTCAGGAAAACAAATCAGCATGCATGGGTAATATAGATTCACGTATACGAGCAAAATAGTTTATGTTCATAATCAGGACAGAAAGACCAAGCAGTACTAAAACAGGGATTCTAAGAGTTGCAGACATGAAAACCTAGATCCGTCGAAGGATCTAGAAACTAGACATCCACACGCATCCAACGAGTATAATTAAGTCACATGCTAGTTCACAACATCTCAACTCAAAACTGATTTGAATACAGATTTTAGGTTCAGCCAGAAAACAGGGGAACGACTTCAAAAGCATGAAAACAGCATGAAAACATATCAAATAATTCCACAAAAAATCTGGGGTAATGCCCTGTAGATATAGACTCAAAATAACAAGTTTCATAATATTCCAGTAAGTATAGATATGTCATCAAAATAAGAAGTAACACAAAATCATAGTTTGACGAATCTGGAATTTCTCAACACTGCTGTACGAAAACAAGGATATCTCGCAATCAGTGAATCGAAATCCAATTCCGCAAAAACGACGTGAAAATAGATAGGTTTTTCCAACTTTCATATTTCACAAAGAATTTTCATATAGTATAAAGAATTGCAGAGAAAACAGGGTTCTATACTGAACAGCGCGCAATTTACAGCATGCGGAGATTTTAGAAAATGATATGAAACACCACACAAAACTTATCTTTAAAATTCCACAAAAATCTGGAAAGTCCCTAGTATCATGGGGAAAGACTGAGAAAAATATTATACCAAGATATTATGTATAGCCTAGTTCTTGAAAATAAATTGTTAACAAATTTACACAAAATAGAATATGGAAATCTATCGACACACCTGTACCAAAACTATCATATCTCAGTCATACGAACTCCAAATCAGGTAAAACTAGTGGGGTTGGAAAATAGACAAAATTATCTAAAATTCACTTTTAATTTTGAAGTTCAAATTCGGATCTTAGAATGGGTGCAAACAGCAAGCAACACAGAACAGACCGCAAATTCCAGATTTCACATCTCTACTTCAAAACATCACAACTTCCACAATTTTGATCCAAACCTAACCAAACTTGAAACAAAGCCTACCAATCATCTAATTATCATATTTTAGGGATTCTAACATGTCCAAGCCTAATAATTCTCACATGGGCAATCAATGAAACACAATTCATGCAACTAATCACATACATGCATTAAAATCAAGTTTTGGGCATAACCTAGTTTATTTCCTATCAAAATTGTTGTCATAAGTCATCTATGGCCAAATTAACACAATAGAGACAAAACTCATAAAGAAAAACACAAATTTTTGGTTGTCTCGAGACCCAGCTACACTAGATGTGAATTTTTTTACTTGTATCAACCTAATGAATTGTAGTACAAGTTACTTGCCTTAATTTAGTGATGAAGAACGATGCAAATCAAAAGTGGGAGCAATTCCCACGAACGAAAATCCACGGACTCACGAACGATCCACACGCGCACTCGAGCACGCACAATAAAACTCCAAGAGTAAGAGAGTGCGCGACGGCGGATGAAGAGGAAGTGGGAGAGATGAAGTACGACGCAATGGTTTGGAAAAAACTAGGGCTTAATGTGTTTGCAAATATATATAAGGAGGTATATGCACTAGGGTTTGAATAAAGGGAATGGGGGGTGCATATGACGGCTAAAAAAATGAGATGGGGGTCGGGTGGTTTTTCGGTAGTATCCGGGTGTGTAGGTGGGGGAGTAGCATTGGTATTAAAACCCGAAACCCGGACCCGACCCGGACCCGACCCGGACCCGGCGTTGGACCGGAACCGACCCGATCTAATTTGGGTAGAGTATGGGTCCTAAATTACTACCCATTGAAATTTCGGATCGGGTCTGGGTCCCCTAAAATTGGACCCGACCCGGACCCGGACCCGGACCCGCAATAGAAAAATAAACAAAAAACGAAGCGGACCTGACCCGGACCCGACCCGTTACCCGTTAGATAAATATACTATGGCATAAATTACTCAAGCATGATAAATATAGATCCAACCCAATATAGTTCCATATGCAACCGACACAGTATATTTGTTTTGTCGTGTAAATTAGTATCCAACCGACACAGCGTGATCTTACTAGCCTTTTCCTCCCTCATTTCGGTTATTTGTTTTGTCGTGTAAATTAGTTAAGCTCTGCTGAGTAGTCTTGGCTAGTGTGCGGTGTGCCTTAATTATCTTCTTTCCATTTCCATGTGTGGTTTGCTGTGCTGTGCTTGCAATATAAAGAGTAGTAGTTGGTTTTGTCTGTTTTTTTAGTGAACCCTTTGGTTGTGTTTGTTTCAGAAATGAATTCTTCACTTTGTAACAGAACATACTAACTGCATCTCCTACAGAACATATCTATCTCATCAGACTTGGTTGTTTTGGATTGTATTCTTTTCTGTTTCTGTTATGGTTGTTTTTACGCATCTCTTCAACAATCTGTACAGACCCTAAATTTGTACAGACCCTACATGAATCTAAGAATCAGACAGCCTTTGATACAAGTAGTTGGAAACCATGGCCAAGAGATGTCAGTATAACCATAACAGTTCAAGACAAAGACAAAGATCCAACCCAATATAGTTCCATATGCTTTAAAGACCCGGAACCGAACCGGACCCGTGATTAGAAATAGGACCCGGACCCGGACCCGAAAGCGAACGGGTAACATTTCTTGTGGGGACCCGGACCCGGACCCGGACCCGAATTTCATGGGTCTAAGTCCGGGTCCAGTATTTGGACCCGTCAATGACCTGGGTCCGGATCCGGATATTGAGCTACCCGATCCGACCCGACCCGTTGCCAGTGCTATGGGGGAGGATGCTCCCGGTTTGGGTAGTATACTTGGTAAGGATTAATAATTAGTAGGTGTAGTAATAGGTAATGGGTGGGTTTTGAGTTGGAAAGTATACTGGGTGGGGATTTATATAATAGGAAGGATAATAATTGGTTTTGAAAAATAGGATCTGAAGTAGTTTAGGATTAAATAATGGGTTTGGATATTAAATACGGTTTTGGATGATTAAAATTGGTTAATAGGATATCCAATAAAAGAAAAATTATAGGGTTTATAAAAATTCAATAAGAAAAATACGGGTATATAAATTAAATAAAATAACAAATAAGAATATTGTCTCTAATAAAATGTAATTTCCATTACAAAAATATAATTTATACAATTAGTAGATAAAATGGACTTTTAATAACTAGTCAAAAATATTAATAAGAACAATAATACTAATAACAATAATAATAATAAGACTAATAAAAACAACATAAGAATTGTATTCAATATAAAATAATAGAAACTAGTTACAAAAAAAAATTATTGATCGAAAATAGATTCTGAGATAGAAGATTATCAAAAATACATTTTGATAAAAGACTTTGAAAACCGGAAAAAAATAGTTTGCAAAAATTTTTAAAATACAGAAAATACAAAAAAAATACATCTTTGGGAAAACAGGGGTTACAAATCCTACCTACCTTACAACAAAATTTCGTCCTCAAAATTTGCTTAGGCGGTACATAGGACAAGGCAAAACAAATTTGGGAAGTGCAACAAAACAGAGGGCTAAAGGGGAAGAAACAAAGCAACAACAACACCCAAAAGAAGGAAGTGGATAACAATGAGGTCAAATGGAATGCAAGAAAGAGAACAAACAGTATCAAAAGGAAGAAACCACACAGGATAACAAAGCAATAAGGGAGTCGACAGAATTGAAATCAAAGAAAGAAAAGACAGGAAAGAATTGAATCAAACAATAAGCCAACGGATGATAACAACTACAAGAGATACGGAAAAGCAAACAATACAAGGAGACGAAGCAACAAGAGGATCCTGGGACCTGTGGGTTATGGACCCACAATGGTTCTGCTGCACCACTCTGATCGGGAAAACTCTGCCAATAGCATTCAACGTTGCCGACTGACGGACCAAGCAGAAAAGAAAAATTGGATGACACCAGAATGAAAGAATATGGGTACGAAAAAGAATGAATTCATACCCGAGAAGAATTCAATCAAAGAGGACGACTGAAAATAGAAGAATGAAGAATCAAGTAATCAAGGGATTGAATAAGAAGGGATCAAAATGAATGGAATAAGACTAGTATCCAGATCATTGTTGGTTATAATAATTAATTTATGCATGCATGGTTAGTGAAATGTTGAGCAGATCCGAGATCGAGCCAAGCTTGTCTAATATATTAGTCAACTAATACATTAGCCAAACCTGATGCTCTGATACCACTAAAAACCCTGTCACGCTCCGCTTCTCAAAAATACAGAATACGAGCACGTAACAAAAGCCCAGCGAATGATTTTCATCATCCATAAGCTGTTCAGGAATTCTTTACAACACATCACAGATATAATCAGAGTCGGAAGCCAGAAAAGTCAACTACATGCACATATGAACCAAATACAAACAAAAATACTTGAAATGAAATATATTAATCTCAAATAGTCATGATCTAAAATACACAAATACTCCTGGGTCACATCGCCCAAATACAAGAATAAATACAAGTCTCAAAAATATAATATTGTTCAAGCAACTACAAGAAATAATAATAGCAAAATTCTAGCATCTAGTATATCATGTCACCAATCCCGTCTGGAACCTATTCTCCAAAATATGCAATTCAACGAATGCAGAAAAGAGGAGAAGAGAAAACACAAGTACCCGTCAATTGTAAATTGCTGGTCACAACTAGAGTATGATACAAGCACATGGAATGGGAAAACTAACTAGCACATGGTATAGGTATGATGTCAACCTAGACAAACTAGCATGGTAAAAGTGTCAAGTGTACACGGCATAAATCAAGTGTCAAGTAAACAAGTCAACAGGTAAATAGGTAAACATGTATCTAGTATCAGATAATCAGGATAATCAGGTAACAGGTAATCATATAACATGTATCAAATATCAAATCTCAAGTATCAAGTCTCATGTATGATGCAAGCAAGTATCATGTCAAGTCTCTTATTCAGGTATCAGGTTCGAGTATCATATTCAAGTATCATGTATCAAGTCTTGTGTGATTTACTATCTAGGTAGCACTTCATGCGCCCCAACTTTTATCACATTGTTGCTACAACAAACAGTTACGCTTTAGATTTCATAGTGGACCATAGAGGGCAGTATACTCAGGTACTGGAAACAGAAATCAGGTTCATGAATCAAAACAGGTACACGAATTATCCGATTCATGCATCAACGAGTTCATGAATCAACAGGTACAAGACCAACAGGTACGTGCATCAACAAGTAACTTGTACACGGCTAACAGGTACGTGTATCCACAAGTAACAGGTACACGACCAATAGGTACGTGCATCAACAGGTAACAGGTACACGACCAACAAGTACGTGCATCAACAGGTTCATGTATCAACATCAACCAAAATGAAAATACGGGCCCCCTTCCGAGTAGACATTTCTGAATTATCCACTACTAGATCTTTCCCTTAACTCCGGCTTGATTACTTTTATTATTAATATCCAACAAGCATGAATACGTGCAAAATAGTTCCAAATAATCATGATATGATCAGGTATAGGTTCAGGGAAACAAATCAGCATGCATGGGTAATATAGATTCACGTATACGAGCAAAATAGTTTATGTTCATAATCAGGACAGAAAGACCAAGCAGTACTAAAACAGGGATTCTAAGAGCTGCAGACATGAAAACCTAGATCCGTCGAAGGATCTAGAAACTAGACATCCACACGCATCCAACGAGTATAATTAAGTCACATTCTAGTTCACAACATCTCAACTCAAAACTGATTTGAATACAGATTTTAGGTTCAGCCAGAAAACAGGAGAACGACTTCAAAAGCATGAAAACAGCATGAAAACATATCAAATAATTCCACAAAAAATCTGGGGTAATGCCCTGTAGATATAGACTCAAAATAACAAGTTTCATAATATTCCAGTAAGTATAGATATGTCATCAAAATAAGAAGTAACACAAAATCATAGTTTGACGAATCTGGAATTTCTCAACACTGCTGTACGAAAACAAGGATATCTCGCAATCAGTGAATCGAAATCCAATTCCGCCAAAACGACGTGAAAATAGATAGGTTTTTCCAACTTTCATATTTCACAAAGAATTTTCAAATAGTATAAAGAATTGCAGAGAAAACAGGGTTCTATACTGAACACGCGGCAATTTACAGCATGCGGAGATTTAAGAAAATGATATGAAACACCACACAAAACTTATCTTTAAAATTCCACAAAAATCTGGAAAGTCCCTAGTATCATGGGGAAAGACTGAGAAAAATATTATACCAAGATATTATGTATAGCCTAGTTCTTGAAAATAAATTGTTAACAAATTTACACAAAATAGAATATGGAAATCTATCGACACACCTGTACCAAAACTGTCATATCTCAGTCATACGAACTCCAAATCAGGTAAAACTAGTGGGGTTGGAAAATAGACAAAATTATCTAAAATTCACTTTTACTTTTGAAGTTCAAATTCGGATCTTAGAATGGGTGCAAACAGCAAGCAACACAGAACAGACCGCAAATTCCATATTTCACATCTCTACTTCAAAACATCACAACTTCCACAATTTTGATTCAAACCTAACCAAACTTGAAACAAAGCCTACCAATCATCTAATTATCATATTTTAGGGATTCTAACATGTCCAAGCCTAATAATTCTCACATGGGCAATCAATGAAACACAATTCATGCAAATCATCACATACATGCATCAAAATCAAGTTTTGGGTATAACCTTGTTTATTTCCTATCAAAATTGATGTCATAAGTTATCTATGGCCAAATTAACACAATAAAGACAAAACTCATCAAAGAAAACACAAAGTTATGGTTGTCTCGAGACCCAACTACACTAGATGTGAACTTTTTGACTTGTATCGACCTAATGAATTGTAGTATAAGTTACTTGTCTTAATTTGGAGATGAAGAACGATGCAAATCAAAAGTGAGAGTAATTCCCACGAACGAAAATGCACGGACTCACGAATGATCCACACACGCACTCGAGCACGCGCAATAAAACCTCAAGAGCAAGAGAGTGCGCGATGGCGGATCAAGAGGAAGTGGGAGAGATGAAGCACGGCGCAATGGTTTGGAAAAAACTAGGCTTAATGTGTTTGCAAATATATATAAGGAGGTATATGCACTAGGGTTTGAATAAAGAGAATGGGGGGTGCATATGACGGCTAAAAAAATGAGATGGGGGTCGGGTGGTTTTTCGGTAGTATCCGGGTGTGTAGGTGGGGGAGTAGCATTGGTATTAAAACCCGAAACCCGGACCCGACCCGGACCCGACCCGGACCCGGCGTTGGACCTGAACCGACCCGATCTAATTTGGGTAGACTATGGGTCCTAAATTACTACCCGTTGAAATTTCGGATCGGGTCTGGGTCCCCTAAAATTGGACCCGACCCGGACTCGGACCCGGACCCGGACCCGCAATAGAAAAATAAACAAAAAACGAAGCGGACCCGACACGGACCCGACCCGTTACCCGTTAGATAAATATACTATGGCATAAATTACTCAAGTATGATAAATATAGATCCAACCCAATATAGTTCCATATGCAACCGACACAGTATATTTGTTTTGTCGTGTAAATTAGTATCCAACCGACACAGCGTGATCTTACTAGCCTTTTCCTCCCTCATTTCGGTTATTTGTTTTGTCTTGTAAATTAGTTAAGCTCTGCTGAGTAGTCTTGGCTAGTGTGCGGTGTGCCTTAATTACCTTCTTCCCATTTCCATGTGTGGTTTGCTATGCTGTGCTTGCAATATAAAGAGTAGTAGTTGGTTTTGTCTGTTTTTTTAGTGAACCCTTTGGTTGTGTTTGTTTCAGAAATGAATTCTTCACTTTGTAACAGAACATACTAACTGCATCTCCTACAGAACATATCTATCTCATCAGACTTGGTTGTTTTGGATTGTATTTTTTTCTATTTTTGTTATGGTTGTTTTTACGCATCTCTTCAACAATCTGTACAGACCCTAAATTTGTACAGACCCTACATGAATCTAAGAATCAGACAGCCTTTGATACAAGTAGTTGGAAACCATGGCCAAGAGATGTCAGTATAACCATAACAGTTCAAGACAAAGACAAAGATCCAACCCAATATAGTTCCATATGCTTTAAAGACCCGGAACCGAACCGTACCCGTGATTAGAAATAGGACCCGGATCCGGACCCGGACCCGAAAGCGAACGGATAACATTTATTGTGGGAACCCGGACCCGGACCCGGACCCAAATTTCATGGGTCTGAGTCCGGGTCCAGTATTTGGACCCGTCAATAACCGGGTCCGAATCTGAATATTGAGCTACCCGATCCGACCCGACCCGACCCGTTACCAGTGCTATGGGGGAGGATGCTCACGGTTTGGGTAGTATACTAGGTAAGGATTAATAATTAGTAGGTGTAGTAATAGGTAATGGGTGGGTTTTGAGTTGGAAAGTATACTGGGTGGGGATTTATATAATAGGAAGGATAATAATTGGTTTAGAAAAATAGGATCTGAAGTAGTTTAGGATTAAATAATGGGTTTGGATATTAAATACGGTTTTGGATGATTAAAATTGGTTAATAGGATATCCAATAAAAGAAAAATTATAGGGTTTATAAAAATCCAATAAGAAAAATACGGCTATATAAATTAAATAAAATAACAAATAAGAATATTGTCTCTAATAAAATGTAATTTCCATTACAAAAAATATAATTTATACAATTAGTAGATAAAATGGACTTTTAATAACTAGTCAAAAATATTAATAAGAACAATAATACTAATAACAACAATAATAATAAGACTAATAAAAACAACATAAGAATTGTATTCAATATAAAATAATAGAAACTAGTTACAAAAAAAAATTATTGATCGAAAATAGATTCTGAAATAGAAGATTATCAAAAATACATTTTGATAAAAGACTTTGAAAACCGGAAAAAAATAGTTTGCAAAAATTTTTAAAATACAGAAAATACAAAAAAAAATATATCTTTGGAAAAACAGGGGTTACAAATCCTACCTACCTTACAACAAAATTTCGTCCCCGAAATTTGCTTAGGCGGTACATAGGACAAGGCAAAACAAATTTGGGAAGTGCAACAAAACAGAGGGCTAAAGGGGAAGAAACAAAGCAACAGCAACACCCAAAAGAAGGAAGTGGATAACAATGAGGTCAAATAGAATGCAAGAAAGAGAACAAACAGTATCAAAAGGAAGAAACCACACAGGATAACAAAGCAATAAGGGAGTCGACAGAATTGAAATCAAAGAAAGAAAAGACAGGAAAGAATTGAATCAAACAATAAGCCAACGGATGAGAACAACTGCAAGAGATAAGGAAAAGCAAACAATACAAGGAGACGAAGCAACAAGAGGATCCTGGGACCTGTGGGTTATGGGCCCACAATGCTTCCGCTGCACCACTCTGATCGGGAAAACTCTGCCAATAGCATTCAACGATGCCGACTGAAGGACCAAGCAGAAAAGAAAAATTGGATGACACCAGAATGGAAGAATATGGGTACGAAAAAGAATGAATTCATACCCGAGAAGAATTCAATCAAAGAGGACGACTGAAAATAGAAGAATGAAGAATCAAGTAATCAAGGGATTGAATAAGAAGGGATCAAAATGAATGGAATAAGACTAGTATCCAGATCATTGTTGGTTATAATAATTAATTTATGCATGCATGGTTAGTGAAATGTTGAGCAGATCCCAGATCGAGCCAAGCTTGTCTAATATATTAGTCAACTAATACATTAGCCAAACCTGATGCTCTGATACCACTAAAAATCCTGTCACGCTCCGCTTCTCAAAAATACAGAATACGAGCACGTAACAAAAGCCCAGCGAATGATTTTCATCATCCATAAGCTGTTCAGGAATTCTTTACAACACATCGCAGATATAATCAGAGTCGGAAGCCAGAAAAGTCAACTACATGCACATATGAACCAAATACAAAAAAAAATACTTGAAATGAAATATATTAATCTCAAATAGTAATGATCTAAAATACACAAATACTCCTGGGTCACATCGCCCAAATACAAGAATAAATACAAGTCTCAAAAATATAATATTGTTCATGCAACTACAAGAAATAATAATAGCAAAATTCTAGCATCTAGTATATCATGTCACCAATCCCGTCTGGAACCTATTCTCCAAAATATGCAATTCAACGAATGCAGAAAAGAGGAGAAGAGAAAACACAAGTACCCGTCAATTGTAAATTGCGGGTCACAACTAGAGTATGATACAAGCACATGGAATGGGAAAACTAACTAGCACATGGTATAGGTATGATGTCAACCTAGACAAACTAGCATGGTAAAAGTGTCAAGTGTACACGGCATAAATCAAGTGTCAAGTAAACAAGTCAACAGGTAAATAGGTAAACATGTATCTAGTATCAGATAATCAGGATAATCAGGTAACAGGTAATCATGTAACATGTATCAAATATCAAATCTCAAGTATCAAGTCTCATGTATGATGCAAGCAAGTATCATGTCAAGTCTCTTATTCAGGTATCAGGTTCGAGTATCATATTCAAGTATCATGTATCAAGTCTTGTGTGATTTACTATCTAGGTAGCACTTCATGCGCCCCAACTTTTATCACATGGTTGCTACAACAAACAGTTACGCTTTAGATTTCATAGTGGACCATAGAGGGCAGTATACTCAGGTCCTGGAAACAGAAATCAGGTTCATGAATCAAAACAGGTACACGAATTATCCGATTCATGCATCAACGGGTTCATGAATCAACAGGTACACGACCAACAGGTGCGTGCATCAACAAGTAACATGTACACGGCTAACAGGTACGTGTATCCACAAGTAACAGGTACACGACCAATAGGTACGTGCATCAACAGGTAACAGGTACACGACCAACAAGTACGTGCATCAACAGGTTCATGTATCAACATCAACCAAAATGGAAAATACGGGCCCCCTTCCGAGTAGACATTTCTGAATTATCCACTACTAGATCTTTCCCTTAACCCCGGCTTGATTACTTTTATTATTAATATCCAACAAGCATGAATACGTGCAAAATAGTTCCAAATAATCATGATATGATCAGGTATAGGTTCAGGGAAACAAATCAGTATGCATGGGTAATATAGATTCACGTATACGAGCAAAATAGTTTATGTTCATAATCAGGACAGAAAGACCAAGCAGTACTAAAACAGGGATTCTAAGAGCTGCAGACATGAAAACCTAGATCCGTCAAAGGATCTAGAAACTAGACATCCACACGCGTCCAACGAGTATAATTAAGTCACATGCTAGTTCACAACATCTCAACTCAAAACTGATTTGAATACAGATTTTAGGTTCAGCCAGAAAACAGGGGAACGACTTCAAAAGCATGAAAACAGCATGAAAACATATCAAATAATTCCACAAAAAATCTGGGGTAATCCCCTATAGATATAGACTCAAACTAACAAGTTTCATAATATTCTAGTAAGTATAGATATGTCATCAAAATAAGAAGTAACACAAAATCATAGTTTGACGAATCTGGAATTTCTCAACACTGCTGTACGAAAATAAGGATATCTCGCAATCAGTGAATCGAAATCCAATTCCGCCAAAACGACGTGAAAATAGATAGGTTTTTCCAACTTTCATATTTCACAAAGAATTTTCATATAGTAGAAAGAATTGCAGTGAAAACAGGGTTCCATACTGAACAGCGCGCAATTTACAGCATGCGGAGATTTTAGAAAATGATATGAAACACCACACAAAACTTATCTTTAAAATTCCACAAAAATCTGGAAAGTCCCTAGTATCATGGGGAAAGACTGTGAAAAATATTATACCAAGATATTATGTATAGCCTAGTTCTTGAAAATAAATTGTTAACAAATTTACACAAAATAGAATATGGAAATCTATCGACACACCTGTACCAAAACTATCATATCTCAGTCATACGAACTCCAAATCAGGTAAAACTAGTGGGGTTGGAAAATAGACAAAATTATCTAAAATTCACTTTTAATTTTGAAGTTCAAATTCGGATCTTAGAATGGGTGCAAACAGCAAGCAACACAGAACAGACCGCAAATTCCAGATTTCACATCTCTACTTCAAAACATCACAACTTCCACAATTTTGATCCAAACCTAACCAAACTTGAAACAAAGCCTACCAATCATCTAATTATCATATTTTAGGGATTCTAACATGTCCAAGCCTAATAATTCTCACATGGGCAATCAATGAAACACAATTCATGCAAATAATCACATACATGCATCAAAATCAAGTTTTGGGTATAACCTAGTTTATTTCCTATCAAAATTGATGTCATAAGTTATCTATGGCCAAATTAACACAATAAAGACAAAACTCATCAAAGAAAACACAAATTTTTGGTTGTCTCGAGACCCAACTACACTAGATGTGAACTTTTTGACTTGTATCGACCTAATGAATTGTTGTATAAGTTACTTGTCTTAATTTGGAGATGAAGAACGATGCAAATCAAAAGTGACAGTAATTCCCACGAATGAAAATGCACGGACTCACGAACGATCCACACACGCACTCGAGCACGCGCAATAAAACCTTGTGGTAGGGTAAAAATGGTCTGGGGGCCCAACCAGGGCCCTAATGCAACTCTCACTCAAGAAAGGTAAAAATAGCAATCTAGTTCGGCTTCGAACCATTGCAGGATCGGCGCCGACCCTCAAGTTCACCCCCACAGAGCTGACCTCCTCGTATCCGACGAGTCTCACTGGTCCTCAGCATCCGATCCGTGACAGCCCCACGGGCCGTCCCCCCTTTCTGGCGAAGCATGGGGATGACCTGACGCAGCCTAGGCCCTCCGATTCTCCCAGAAACACAGGAGACCTACGATCAGCCATGTCAGCTCCAAATACCGCCAAGGGTTTTGCCACGTCAGCCCTATACCACTCCTGGTATTGCCATGACTGCCCTAAACCCCCTGGGCCCTCTGCCACGTCAGGCCCATGGGCTTTCGGGTCCAGACCCGGCCCCCAAGCGGAACCAAACCCGGTTGGAGTTCTCTATAAATACTAGACCCTCACCCACCTTTCAGCGGTAATCAATCTTTTTCCACTTAAATTCACCTAGTTATTGCTACTCTGTCACAGAGACTGACTAGATCGTCGGAGGGTCCGCCACCGGGACAAACCCCGGTGTTTCAGGACAGTCTGCAGGTACACAAGACCTCGGATCCGAATCCTCTGATCCGAGCCCAGATCTCCGAATCACCCCGAGGTCGCCACAGGTTCCGCCCGGTCAGCCGAGGGTCGTCAGACGAGCAGCTTTCTCCTTCAAATACAAATTGAGTCCGAACTCACACCTGGTGCATCCACACGTCTCCTAGAAATAAACAGCATCAGGTTGGTGCCGTCTGTGGGAAAACTGCTTCAGAAGCCGACCCGAGCCCGACCATCGAGCGACCTCGACAGCCGAACTCTCATGGCCTCCAAGGGCAAGGGGGCCGCCTCCTCCGTCAACCGACGGGATACACCCCCACCAAACACCAATGCCGGGCCACGCGCATCAAGACACGGAGATTCCCATCAGGGATCCTGGCGGAGCGCCACCCGTACAGTCCAGCCCGACCTACGGGGAGTAATCGTCAACCGACAGATTAGCCGCAGCAGGAGAAGGGCCGCTTCCAACCCGGCCCCGAACCATCCGAGACCGCCGCCCGAGGGACGGAGATCGGCACTCAGCCGCATCGGGAGGCAGCCTCCAGAACGACCACACCAGGGTCGAGGGAGCCCCCGTCACTCACAAGGAGTTCCAAGACTTCCGGAGAGAAATTCTCGGGGCCCTCCGACGGACCCCCGCAGAGGAAACCCTCCGTTCCCAAACGGGGTCGGATGTCGAGACCAGCGCGTCGCGCCCTTCAACAAACCAGCCAGAAGACGATGGCATACTCCTAAGACGCCTCCAAGAAATGGAGGATCGCCTCGATCATATAGGAGACGGCGACCGACGGGCGGCTCAGGGGTACAGACCTGTCCGACCTCCCTTCTCCGCCCCCATCCTCCAAGCGGAAATACCAAGGAATTTCCGACCACCTCAGTTCGAGACCTACGACGGCGAGGGAGATCCCGCTGATCACATGGAAGGTTTCAAAACCCTCATGATGATTCACAGCGCCTCGGATCCCCTGCTATGCCGAGCCTTCCCCGCCATGCTTCGGGGTTCGGCTCGTGAATGGTATTCGAAACTCACCCCCGGCTCCATTTACTCCTTCGACCAACTAGAAGGCAATTTCCTCGCCTACTTCGTCACCAGCCGGAAGGCGGAAAGGACTAGCGCTTCTTTACTTGGGCTCAAGCAGATAGAGGGAGAATCCCTCAGAGTGTTCGTCCGGAGATTTACCACAGAGGTGAGGTCGGTCTCCTCTCTTGATCCAGGCGTCGCCTCTGCGGCCTTTCGGCACAACGTTCGTCATGGACAGCTGAAAGCTTCTCTGGCGAAGAGACCCCCCATCGACTTTCCCGATCTCCTCAACCGGGTCGAGAAATACATTAGGGCAGAAGAGGCCCTTAACCCCGAAGATACCAGGGAGGCCATCGGGAAGGGAAAGCGGAAGGTCGAAGAGGTCGAACCACCAAAGAAAGCTCCGAGGGACGCGGGGGCCGTGAAGAAGGTCCCGCCGGTCCCCCGCTTCGAGAGGTACACTCCCTTGACGCATGACGTATCTGCCATCCTCTTAGAAATCGAAGACAAAGGCATTGTCCGACTACCCCCCCCGATCCAATAACAACAAGAATCGAGATCAACGCTTCTACTGCCGCTTCCACAGAGATCACGGGCACGAAACCGACCAGTGCCGGGCCCTGAAAGACGAAATTGAGGAACTCATCTCCAGGGGGTACCTCCGAGAATTCACCCAAGAAGTCCAGCGGGATCGACGAGATACTAGGAACCGGAGGTCCTCACCTCCGAACCCTATCCCGAACCGCATCCAGGGTCGGGATCCCGACTCTGAGGGAGCCACAGATGCGCCCTTCATCTTGCATTGTGTCCACGGAGGGCCGATGGGAGGAGATTCAAACACTTCCCGAAAAGTCTTCATCCAGGAGGTGAATGCTGTCCACGACAGTCCCTCGCCCAAGCTACAACCGATGCCGGTCTCCTTCTCAGGAGAGGACCTCGAAGGCGTTCGCCTGCCCCACTGCGATGCCCTCGTCATTAATCTCCACATGGCTAATTGTGAAGTTCGCCGAATCCTCGTCGACAACGGCAGCTCGGTTAACATTCTTTTCCTCGAAGCCTTCGAGAATCTCAAGCTACCTAAAGGCAAACTCAAGCCGGCCGGATACACCTTGCATGGGTTCTCCGGCGTCCCTGTCGTGATAGAAGGGATTGTCACCCTCGACGTTACCGCAGGATCGGCTCCTATCAAGAGGACCGAGTCCATGGACTTCATGGTGGTCAACGTCAAGGCGGCTTACAATGCCATACTCGGCCGACCCGGACTATGCTCCCTCCAAGCGGTGCCTTCAGCTTACCATCTGAAACTCAAATTTCCCACCCCGCAAGGAGTCGGCACCGTCCGAGGTAGCCAAGAAGCAGCGCGATCGTGCTACATGACCACCGTCGGGGGAGGTGTGTTCTCCCTCGACGCCGTCGAGTCCCAACCTGAGAGGGACGGCCCTGCTTCCAAACCTGTCACCGAGCGGGAGGAGACCCCAGTCGAAGCCAAGTACCTAATGACACTCCTCGAGGGACAAACATAGGCTCTAGCCTGGCTAAATGTAAACCCGTTTTTGTGTAAACACTCATATGTACAGGACCATCTTAGCGGCCCTCCTTATCTTATGCAAAAGAGGTCTCTTTTTGTTAAAATCCTAACGCCAGATAATAAGATCGGCGCCTGAGTCCTCACTCCGGTATCGTCCCCAACACCTCGGTAGGCTCCAACTGAATCCAAGCTGAGGACTCTCCCTAAGGCCCCACTTCGATCCCTCGCGGATCGGTGGACTCTCCCTAAAAACCACCATCGTTCACTACACTACTAGCCGAGGCAAAGAAGGAACATGATTCTTTATTCGTACCCTCTTATTTTTCGTCCCAAGAAAACAAACGAAGACCGTTACAGGACCACTCCACTCATCTCAAACTGAAGGAAGTCGCCATCTTAGAGCCCCTCGGGTCCGCTGGAGGGCGGGATTACTCTGAACGAGCGGCTAAAAAATTCCCCTGCTCGTTATGATGGTCCTGGAACTCAGCCATGGTCGACTCCCCAGCCACGGAGCTCTGGGCGTCACCTGGTCGCGTACGCTGCAACAGCAGCAGCGCAGAGGGAACACCCTCCGCCTGCCGACCCACCGAGGAAGACGCAGAGGCACCCAGCATAATATTGTAACGGTGTATCTCCATTTCTTTCTCCGCAGAGACATCGCGAGGTAACCTTTCCGAAGTGGGCCTCGGCACCGAGGCACCCAACACCGCCTGCCCAAGGCTCGCACCGCCGAGTCCCCGATCCAGCATCGCCCTCCTCAGCCGGCTCGCCTCCTCGCTTAAGGCTTCAGACTTATTCCAATAAAAATTCAAAGCCGCATCAGTGTCACGGGCCCCCCTTCGGTGGCAGACCAACGCAGCCTCAGGACCTCAACCTTGCTCTGGAGCCACGCCACATCGGAACGTCGGGGGTCCACCTCGGGAAGGGGAGCCACAACCTGCAGGAGAACCAGCCAACCCAATGCACACACGCAAAAAGGTTCAGAAAAATCCGAGTTCAAAACACTTGGCCGGTCAAAAAACTTTTTTTCTTCCTATAAATTTAAGTACTCCTCACAAAAAAGGCGGTGGCCAGTCCGCGGGAGGCAAATACAGTCAAGAGAAGGAGAAAAGAAAGACAGAATAATACAGCTTATCGTCCCACCTCAGCGTCGACAGACGGATCCACAGAGGGGTCGGCCGGCGGGTCGAGAGCAGGCCCTTCTTCGCCAGGAGTCTTCGACGTCCCCTCGATCTCCATGTCGTACTCAAAATTGGACAGATCGATGGTCGGATAGAAGTGCCTCACATGGCTGAGGGCCTTCGCATAACATGTGTCCTGGGCCTTGATCACCATCATCTGGCCCGTAGTCGTCACTTCTTCCTTCTCCTTGGCGAACTTCTTCTTCAAGGAGGCCACCTTCTTCCCCCACTCCGCATCCTTGGCCTCGAGCTCAAGCTTCATCTGCTGCTCCCTCTTGTGCGAACCCTCGAGCTCGATCCGCAGTTCCTTCATCTCCTGCTCGTTCTTTTCCGCCCGAGCTCGCTTTTGTGCCAGGGACGCCTCGTAGAGGTTCTTCATATTAGCCCCCTGCATGCAAGCCTGCGACCAACGAGCGCAGATAAGAAAAAGACTTCCGCAGATAAAATTGACAAGGAGAATAGGGTCGACGGAATTACCTGCACGAGGGCCTGCGCTAGGCGCGTGAACGTCACCTCACGGGCTCACCCTCCATAACCTTGCGGTCGCGAGGGGTCGCCAACTTCTCCACCACCTCGACGGCCTGGGCCTCGTCGGTCAGACGGTCCCCCGTCCGCACAGACCAGTCCGGAGCCCACCGCTGCCGCAGCAACTCCGCCACCAGGTCCTCTTCCTCAACCTCGACCAAGGGACCTTTCCCCTTGTCAAGAACGGAGGCCCTCGCTAGGCTCTGGCCCTTCGAAGCAGCCGCCCCCTTGCTCGTCTCCGAGCGAATCCTCTTGGTCCCCGGTTCGGGCTGGACCTCCGAAATGACTAGAGGCGACCCCCTTGGCCTCTTCGCCGCCTCCCCCTTCTTCTCTGCGTTCTCCTTCCTCATGGCGAGCCTCTTTGCCTTGATCGATGCTTCGTCCATATCTGCAGAAAAAGCCATTAAGAGCAATGAGCAAGAAAGTACGAAAGGACCGAAAGAAAAGAAACAACTACATACACATAACGGCCGGGCTCAGTCCAACACTCGCCAAGTTGGCCTCCGTCACCTTCGTCCAATCGATACTGGCTGACGAACGGAGGCGCTCGACAAACCCCCACTCCTCGGCCGACAAATCCCTCGGCCTCGGCGCTTGATAGTTCGGTTTAGGAGTGATTCCATCGAGTGGGAATGTCCCAGGGCTCTTCACTCCGGATCACCAGATATTTTTTCTTCCATTCCTTGATGGAGTCCGGATGACTGTGAACGACCTTCCCCTTACTCCGGGGAGAGATGTAGTAAACACCCTCGACCACCGAGCTAATCATCAACATCGCACGAAACACATTCAGCCGCAGGGGTACCTTCTGTTCCTCGCACATCAGCACAAAGCAGATAATCTGCTTCCAAGAATTCGGCCCGTACTGCATTGGGGCCAAGGAGACCCAGTTCAGCACGTCCCGAACAAACGGGTGGACTGGCAACCTCAGCCCGGAGATGAAAGCGTCCACTGGGAAGACGCAATACCAAGCAGAAAGGGGATCGGTGGGGCGCAGAGTAGAGCTCGGTAGCAACAATTCGTAGCCAGGCCCTATGTGATACGCCAGCTGTAGAACCTCCAAATCCCCACCCTCCAAGACAGTCGGGATCGCGTCCATCATCACCCTCCTCCGACTCGGCGAAGAGGGCTGCACACCAAAGAGCTCCTTGTCAGAAAGATCGTCGGGATACTGACGGAAAGGCCTCGGCTGCACGGGCGAACCTGTCATCAAATTGCGGAAAACAGGCGCCTGGCTCGAACCACCAGTCCTCGACCCCGCCTTCCTCGGGGCCCTCTTCCTCTTCTTGACTCGCTCCGACGAGGGAGTAGATGAGGGCCCCAGGCCTGTCGGCGTGAAACTCGGGCCCGCACCCTGAACGGTGGATCTCCTCGTTGCGTCGCCCACGTCTCCCTCCTCCTCGGAAGACAACTCCAGCACAAGGATATCGTCCGAACCATCACTGGCTTCCTCCGACTCGCTACTCTCCACCACGAAGGGACGTCGGGAGCGTGACGGCCTCATCTTGTGTACCACCTCCTCCTCACCTACTGGTTCCTCCCACGAAACTGAATCGAAAGGCTCCGCAGCGTGCGCCGACTCCTCCTCAAGCACGGGCTCCTCCCACGACGTCGATGTGGAGGCTCGCTTCACTTCCCCCCTGGACGTCGACGCTGACCAGCCGGACTGAGCCCTACCCATCTGTGCTTAAACTAAATAAACTTACCAACTAACCTGAGGCCGCTTCGGAAGGACAAGCCTAGTACAGCAAACTGTAAGAGCGAGGGCTGAAGGGTTAGAAGGTTTTTTGAGAAAGAAAGCGGCAAGAAAGAAGTGAGCGAGAGGAGGAGAAGGGGGAATACTTATAAAGGATAAGAACGACTCCTCGACTTCCGTAATTACTGTTCACCGATTGACGTACAACTGCCGCCTTGGACAATCACGCCACGTCCTCGAAACGTGCGCTGCTGACATCATCAGGTGCCAGGCTGGCAGCCAAACTCAGGGGTCGGTTCGGATGGAGCACACGACGGAGAAAACGTTTTACTTAAGGTTTAAGGCGCCGTCCTTCGACAGACGCCCCGGGCTCCATCGCTCGATCGGTTCCCCTCTCATCCCCGAGCAGCTCAGGGCTTACAGCCTTGGGTTGGCACCGAAACCCCGAACTGTTCGAGGGTGGGACAGAAACCACCATCGCCTGGAGCCCTATCAGAAGACAGAGTGGCCTACCCCTGATCGGAGGCGACCCCTCCATCTGAGGCTCTTCAGCCCCAAGACCGAAATACGGTTGGTGCCCCTCCCGTCTGGTTCTCTCTCGGGCCAAACAACCGTGTCAGGGTCATCTGACCCGAAAAAGGATCCAGACGGCAAAGCCCCCACCAATCCGAGACTCCTTTTCTACCGGTACGGATTTCGGCCGTTACCCCTCTCGCCCTGATCTCCCTTGGATCCGGCTGCCTGTATCAAGAGCCATCAGATCCAAGAGAAGATCGGGGCGGCAGAGTAACCACCTCTCCAGCACCGCCAGGGTTGAAAATTTTTGCAAGAGACAGGCGTCCGCCTAAGCAGACACCTCCGATGGTCAATAGACCACCCCTGCTGTGATCAAACCCGCTGTGGGGGGAGAGGTATTTATAGCCTCCCCCATAGACCAACCATTATGGCACGGGGAAAGCCGATCGACGGAAGCCCATGCGCTATCTGCATTTATTAGGCGGCGCCATTAAAGCCCCTGGGGAATTGGACCATCACACAGATCTCGAAGTGCCTTCAATGCTCCGCAGGAACGGCGGGCTACCCCCGCTTAAACGATCTAAGGCACAACAGTTCGACCTCACCCTTGCCGACCCGTAATCCCTCGCTAGCTCGAGGTCAGGTCTAGCACCAGGGTAGTCTTCTCAGGAAGGCTCTACGGCTCGCCATCGCCCTTGCCGGCCAGTAATCCCTCGCCAAGCTCGAGGTCAGGCCTGGCACAAGGGAGGTCTTCTCAGGAAGGCCAACGGCTCGCCATCACCCTTGTTGACCCGTAATCCCTCGCCAGCTCGAGGTCAGGTCTAGCACCAGGGTAGTCTTCTCAGGAAGGCTCCAAGGCTCGCCATCGCCCTTGCCGACCCGTAATCCCTCGCCAAGCTCGAGGTCAGGCCTGGCACCAGGGAGGTCTTCTCAGGAAGGCCAATGGCTCGCCATCACCCTTGCTGACCCGTAATCCCTCGCTAGCTCGAGGTCAGGTCTAGCACCAGGGTAGTCTTCTTAGGAAGGCTTCACGGCTCGCCATCGCCCTTGCCGACCCGTAATCCCTCGCCAAGCTCGAGGTCAGGTCTGGCACCAGGGAGGTCTTCTCAGGAAGGCCAACAGCTCGCCATCACCCTTGTTGGCCCATAAGTCCCTCGCCTGCTCGAGGTCGGGTCTAGCACCAGGGTAGTCTTCTCAGGAAGGCTCCACGGCTCGTCATCGCCCTTGCCGACCCGTAATCCCTTGCCAAGCTCGAGGTCAGGTCTGACACCAGGGTGGTCTTCTCAGGAAGGCCAACGGCTCGCCATCACCCTTACCGACCCATAATCCCTCCTCATCTCGAGGTTCGGTCCGGCACCAGGGTACTCTTCTCAGGAAGAAACAACAGCTCGCATCACCCTTGTCGACACGTAATCCCTCGTCATCTCGAGGTTGGGTCGAGCACCAGGGTACTCTCCTCCGGAAGATTCAACGATTTGCCATCCCATTTTCACGATCATGAACACTCCTCCCCGGCTAGCTCCCGCACCCCCGCAGGAGTGGGGGGCTTGTGTGGTAGGGTAAAAATGGTCTGGGGGCCCAACCAGGGCCCAATGCAACTCTCACTCAAGAAAGGTAAAAATAGCAATCTAGTTCGGCTTCGAACCATTGCAGGGTCGGCGCCGACCCTCAAGTTCACCCCCACAGAGCTGACCTCCTCGTATCCGACGAGTCTCACTGGTCCTCAGCATCCGATCCGTGACAGCCCCACGGGCCGTCCCCCCTTTCTGGCGAAGCATGGGGATGACCTGACGCAGCCTAGGCCCTCCGATTCTTCCAGAAACACAGGAGACCTACGATCAGCCATGTCAGCTCCAAATACCGCCAAGGGTTTTGCCACGTCAGCCCTATACCACTCCTGGTATTGCCACGACTGCCCTAAACCCCCTGGGCCCTCTGCCACGTCAGGCCCATGGGCTTTCGGGTCCAGATCCCGGCCCCCAAGCGGAACCAAACCCGGTTGGGGTTCTCTATAAATACTAGACCCTCACCCACCTTTCAGCGGTAATCAATCTTTTTCCACTTAAATTCACCTAGTTATTGCTACTCTCTCACAGAGACTGACTAGATCGTCGGAGGGTCCGCCACCGGGACAAACCCCGGTGTTTCAGGACCGTCTGCAGGTACACAAGACCACGGATCCGAATCCTCTGATCCGAGCCCAGATCTCCGAATCACCCCGAGGTCGCCACAGGTTCCGCCCGGTCAGCCGAGGGTCGTCAGACGAGCAGCTTTCTCCTTCAAATACAAATTGAGTCCGAACTCACACCTGGTGCATCCACACGTCTCCCAGAAATAAACCGCATCAAACCTCAAAAGCAAGAGAGTGCGCGACGGCGGATGAAGAGGAAGTGGGAGAGATGAAGCACGGCGCAATGGTTTGGAAAAAACTAGGCTTAATGTGTTTGCAAATATATATATAAGGAGGTATATGCACTAGGGTTTGAATAAAGGGAAGGGGGGTGCATATGACGGCTAAAAAAATGAGATGGGGGTCGGGTGGTTTTTCGGTAGTATCCGGGTGTGTAGGTGGGGGAGGATGCTCACGGTTTGGGTAGTATACTTGGTAAGGATTAATAATTAGTAGGTGTAGTAATAGGTAATGGGTGGGTTTTGAGTTGGAAAGTTTCCTGGGTGGGGATTTATATAATAGGAAGGATAATAATTGGTTTAGAAAAATAGGATCTGAAGTAGTTTAGGATTAAATAATGGGTTTGGATATTAAATACGGTTTTGGATGATTAAAATTGGTTAATAGGATATCCAATAAAAGAAAAATTATAGGGTTTATAAAAATTCAATAAGAAAAAATACGGGTATATAAATTAAATAAAATAACAAATAAGAATATTGTCTCTAATAAAATGTAATTTCTATTACAAAAATATAATTTATACAATTAGTAGATAAAATGGACTTTTAATAACTAGTCAAAAATATTAATAAGAACAATAATACTAATAACAATAATAATAATAAGACTAATAAAAACAACATAAGAATTGTATTCAATATAAAATAATAGAAACTAGTTAGAAAAAAAAATTTATTGACCGAAAATAGATTTTGAAATAAAAGATTATCAAAAATACATTTTGATAAAAGACTTTGAAAACCGGAAAAAAAATAATTTGCGAAAATTTTTAAAATACAGAAAATACACAAAAAAATACATCTTTGGAGAAACAGGGGTTACAATTCAATCACTATATTTTTCTATATACAAGTTTCTAATCAATTTATTCATGTCGTGTGTGCATGCAAGCTTGGGTTTGAATAAATGGATGTTGGTACGAAGTTAAGGATACTTCGGGTTAGCTCGTGTGAACCATCGATATTCCCAACGGAAGGTACACAATGCAATATTATAATAATCGAAAGAGAACTACTTGTGGAGATCAATAATCTTGTACTGGAAAAATAAACGAGTTCAAGTGTACTTGCCTTTAGATGACGATTAGATCCGAATGTGCGAAGAATAACGGGATCAGAATCCCGGCGACATGGCAACGAGCAACGATCACGATGATTACGATCGAGCAAGGATCTTGATGGGGATCAAGATCGGATGATCGGACGGCTGAGATCGAAGATCAAGATCAAGATCAAGATGATGATCACGATCGCGATGATCAAAAGAAATCCGACGGTCGAGATCAAGATCTTTATGATGATGATGATGGTAATGATGATCAATGCAAATCCAACGGCCAAGATCAACGGTTCAAAAAGTGATCACGATGATCAACGATCGGATGGCTATGATCAATGGAGCACCTGATGCACTGTTGGCTTGAACCAAGAATAGAGGAGATCGGGTGCAGAGATGGCCGGAGGCAGGGGCGTCGACTGGACGGCGAGCAGTTGACTGAGGTGGGGTGAGGCGGCAGCAGGCGAATGGTCGGCGACTTCGATGGGGGCAGTCGAGAAGGTGGTTGTGGTATGCACTGGTGGCGCGATGGTGTTGATGACGAGATGGTTGGAGGTGGAGGTTGCAGTCAAGGCATCGACGGAGAGATGAGCGAACTCAATGTGCAGAACAGCGGTGCTGCAGTCGCTGCGGTCGAGAAGCGACTGTGATGAAGTCGAGGAGGATGAAGGTGCTGATGGCGGAGGTCAGCAATGGCGAGCGGTGACGAAGTGTGAAGACGAAGTCGATGGGTTCGATGGCGACTGCAGGCGGCAACTGAGTGAAGGAAGGGGCTCGCAAAACTAACGGAGCAAGAGTGGAGGAAGGCGATGGCGGTGCTTCGACGAGGTGGTGCTCAGGGCGGCGGAGAGCAGGGGATGGTGTAGGAGTTGCAGATGATGAGGGAGGAACATGTTGGTGGCTCGACGGTAGGCGACGACTGGGGGTGTTCGGAGGGTGGAACTTTGATAGGGGAACTCGATGGCATCTCGCTACTCTGTTCTTGGGAAGAAGCAGGGGAGCAGTCGACAACGTGGAGGAGGTCGACGCTGGGGATACGATGCGGAGGCGATGACGATGGCGGAAGGTAGGGCTCGAGCAGGAGGCTCGAGGTTGAAGACGAGCGGAAGGTGAGAGACGGAGGATGGAGGTGTTGGTGACAGTGGGTTTGGGGGTTGATCGGCTGTGAGGGAGATGAACAGTCGGGGGGTAGGGGGGTTGCACAATAACCAAGGGTTGGGGAAGGTGAAGAGGCTGTATAGGAATTATGGTTTAATTTAGATTATGTTTTAATTAGTGGGGGATTAAGGGTGTTTGCTATGTATTAAGAAGAGAGAGGCAGAAAATCAGGGAATAATGGGCAGTTAGGATTAGTGGGAGGAGAAAGCATAAGAGAAAGATTGAGGGAACGTGAAGTTGATCTGGTCAAACCATTTTAGGGGAGAATTGGGTTATTAGGTTTGATTAGGATTCGGGTTGGGATCCAATAGATATGAGTTTGGGTTAGAATCCAATTGGAGATGGGCATGGGTTGGGCTCAGATTATATATAAATAAATAATGCAATAGAAAATTTGGGCTTTAGATGATGGGCTTCAATTTAAATAGTTAAATAATACAATATAAATCAAAATCGATGGGCTTTACAAAATAATAATAATAATAATAATAATAATAATAATAATAATAATAATAATAATAATAATAATAATAATAATATAAATAACATAATAATAATACTGATAAGAATAATAATACAAGAAAAAATATGATTTCTGTTCAACATTTTCGTGAAAGTAATTCAATAATAACAATAAAAAAAATGAAAACAACAACAACAACAACAACAACAACAATAACAACAACAACAATGAAAGCAGCAGCAGCAGCACCACCACCACCACCACCAACAACAGCACTAGCACCACCACCACCACCACCACCACCACCAACAACAACAACAACAATAATGTGTATCAGAATAGGATTTGAGATTAACAAGTTCATTAAAATCCAAACAATAATAATATAAAATATAAATAGTCGATCAATTATAAAATAGAAAATACATCGTTATTCAAAATAAATGTAATCGTCGATTATAAAACACTTAGTAGAAGATCCAAAACCAGTTTAACACAAAATAAATTAATAAATAATCAAAATACCGAAAAAAAATCAGAAAATACGTATTTACGGTAACGGGGGTTACACTTCTAATTGGCAAAAAACAAAACAAAAATGAGAACAAGATTGGGCCTTGCTTTTGGCATTTCGGGAATGAGGAATTTTTTGGACTGGAGGATTTTTGGGGCATTTGCTAGGAGTTTCTACCACTATGAATTCTCATTTTTGAGGTGAGTGTCTCTTTAATTTCTAATTTAGTTATTTTGATGCATGAAGTTGTTAGATGATTGTCTTGTGTAGTCTAGAATGTGATTTGGTAAATAAATTTGAGTATGAATGTATGCTAGACTAGATAAATAGATGAAAACACACCATAAAAGTTGATTTATCATGCTTCTAAAATAAATGTGCAAAAGATTTCTTGTGTGTTAATATCATGTGTGTTTGCTCATGTATGTTATTTCATATTAGATTTTGCTACACTCTGATCAAATTGTATATGTGAAATTGAGAATGCATAGCAATTTGCAAAATGGAGTAATTTATGTTAGAATGGCTTGTAGATTGCATGTAGATTGGAGGTATAAGTACATTTCCTAATCTTATAATAATTGGTAGGAAATTCATGCCAATTTTATGAATTTAAAACAAATTGTAGTCTAACTTGAATTAATAAGAAACAAAAATGTAAAGGTTAAGATTACATTATCTAAATTTATTTGAATAATTTTCAAGTTAAAATATATTAAATTAGGAAGATTTTTTTGTTCTAGAAATTTTAGAGGTGTTGTGTATAGGAATGATCCTGAAAATAATGACAGAGGAATAAAACTTGAAGTTCGAGTCTGGGAGGTTCTGTTTTTTTGGAAAATTCCTATTTTTATATAATAACTACATATTAGATTTATAAAGAACTGAAGTGGATTTGCTTCACAACCGTGAGTTGGCTCACTGGTTTGGGCTGCTGTTGGGGTTGTCGCTGATTCTGGGGTCGAAACCGGCTGTGCACAATTTGATATTTAATTCTTTTAATAATGGTTTTTCATGTTTTAAAATTGAAGAAAAATTGTAGAAAATTTGTAGAATATTACAAGAACCTTGGGAAATAATTCTACACTATTATAAGCTATATTTTGGAGATAAAATGAATAGCAATTGTTTTGAATAAGATATATCTTATTTTGAACTAGAATTATATTATGAGATTTAAAATGTGAATTAAGGATAAAATTTGGAGATTGAGTTATATATAAAAATTAAGTTTGGAACTAAATAAATACTAATTTACATTTTTGATTAAGAAGGAAATTTTGATTATTTTGACTAGAGGTATTCTAAAAATTATATCATTTGGATTAAACTCAAGCTAGAGTTAATTTGGGTTTGTTAAAGAATAAAATTGGAAGTTGAATATCATGCTATAATACAACGATTCTTTAACTTAGCAAACACAGACTTGAATGCAAACAGAAAAAGTGACTATCCTAGTCGTGTACGATATGACTTAATGCGTAATTCCAACATTACACTATGATGACACTAATGCATACTTGTTCGGATTCTATGTATCCCATACTACATAGGTCCGAGGGTAAGCCCTTATCGTACTCCTCATTATAGGGTTCAGCCCCTCGCCATGCAACCTACTACTATGACTACTACTAGATTTAGATACCTTGCAAGTATTGAATCTCGCCAAGGAATACTGGAGATCAATCCCACTTCGCGGATCATTCTGTTGCCTATTTTATCCATCGTCTTGGAATACTGGGGATTGTCTCACTCCACGAGTCATCCTGGAACCCTCATTGCACAAATATTCTGTAAGCGTCGCTCTCGCCCTGGAATACTAGAGATCAATCCCACTCGACGGATCATCATGGGGCCTATTTCATCCCTCGTCTCGGAATACTGGAAATTGTCTCACTCTGCGAGTTATCCTAGCACCCATAACTCACGTTTGCTCTTGTTTCATCATATCTCCAACTAGTGCCTGTCCTTAAGTTTAAATTGTACTTATTAAGACCTAGAGCTAGCTTAGCCCACCGGGCTTAAACCAAACCACTGAGAATGTTAGCCCACACTGGCTGCTTCTCAAGAGAAAGTCAACCCACACTGGTTACTTCTCAAATTCCATTTATCACAACTGCAGGTATTCTGGTTCTCACTTAGCCTCTAGAATTTCCATTTCATGTTCACAACATCATGGGTTATCCCTCTTTATTCACATTTTGAAATTTCATTTATTTGCATATCCAATTATTCCTTTGTTCACACAACTCAGTTATTTGTGTAACTAGTTTCATAGTCTTATCTAACAATTCGAATCAACTTTCTCTATGTAAAAAACATAGTTCATTCACCACCTTCTAATAGTATTCTGAATGAAGTTGTAATTACATTCAATAGACTCTTTTTCCAAACAATATTACATCAGTTGAATGCAACTGACGTGCCCCCAGTTTCCAGTTGCAAGATTGGAATTGGCATGGACTTCAAGTCACTATGATGAGTTGTTACAAGATTGAAGAGTTTTTATTATTGTAGATTGTATTGTATTCATTTAATTTCACTGTGCTGTTGTAAAGAACATGATGTAAATAAAAAGTTTTAATTTCCTTGTAAATTTGTACAAATTTGAAGTAAAAGATCTTGTATTTACTACGAATTACCTGTGTTTAGAATTCGGGGCGTTACAGAGTGGTATCAAAGCCAAGTTCAATAAATAGTACAAAATTATAAGGAAGACACATTAGGGTGGACATTAGAGTGTAAGTGTCAGTTTGGAGTCATGAAAGCTGTAGTTATTGAACTTGCATTCATGATACTCTCCTCGTATATATTGATGTGTGATATTGTATGCGAGCATGTTTTCCTTTTTATGTCACGAGTGCTATGGTTGGTTTGCACTGTTACACCCCGCTTCCCAAAATATGGGAATACAAGTACGTAACGAAGGCCCAACGAATGATTATACATCATCCATAAGCTGTACCAGTCTAACTCAATAATATGCAAGAGAAACAAACCACGCAGGAAGAATATAATCACATAAATAATGAATAAACTCCAAATTAATCATGAAATAAATTCACCAATAATAATCCAATATCTGGGATAAAAACAAACTTCAGATCATAAAATGCCAATAATAAAAAGTATGATAAAAAGAAATACAATAAACAAATAATAAAAGATAGCTAAGCAATCTAACAGTCCAGCTCCAATCTTCAGAGAGTTTGCTCACCAATTTCTTCAGGGATGGCTCCTTCGGTACCTGTTAATATTGGATCTAAAAAGAAAGAAAAGAGTGCTCTTAGAGCAAGTCGTGGGCAGCAAGTAGAGAAAAAAAGAGAATAAAGGAAAACATGTATGTCAAAGAAAAAGGACAGGTTCAAAGTCAAAGAACAAAGCAAAGGGCAGGCTATAATATCAAAGATGTACAATTAATCACACATGAAATGCGTGATTTCAAGTCAAGTTCAAGCATGAGATGCAAGTTATTAACTATTTTATTAGCCTATTTAGTGCACATACTACTGCGTCCCATTCCACAGGTTCGGCGCAAACACACAGTGAACGTTTTAGACCGAAAGTGAATCCACGGATCGTGTACTCGGCCCAGTAGTATGGAATTTACGAGATGTTCGGGATTTTCGGGATTTTCAGGATTTTGGGATTTTCGGGATTTTCAGGATGTTCGGGATTTAGCTGGCAAGGAATCCCTACCGACTACAGTCTCTGATTGTTCACTACCAAGTCAAACCCATGATACCCCAACTTTTTATTAGTTTATTTTCATCCTATGTAATCATTCAAAAGGGTGTCAATGTTGTATGATACTAAGTGTGACTAATTCTATGCGTTACAAGCAAAGCAAAAGGCAAACAAATCAAATAAGCTCAATTTACACAATCAGGACATCATGACCTTGCTGTACTAAAATATGGATTATGGTCACTACAATATAGCAAACTTGAATCCGTCGGAAGGCCTAGAAAGTATACTTCCATACGGTTCCAGCGAATATAATTAAGGGCATATAAAAGGCACAAGAACTAGGGTGAAAACTTTATTCTATTCAGGTTTTATGTTCAGGTAGAATGCAGTAAGTTGTGTTCAACTAATTGTTTCAGGTCAAAGAACTCATTAATAAAATCTATAAGAATTCTAGGGTGATTCCCACATGTGTCTAGGTTCAACTAGATTTATTTTAGATTTTTCTTTTACTTTTAGCATGGTCAATTAAAATATAGAACAAAAGGATACGCATGCAATTGTGAGTCTGGAATTTCTAATATGACTGTACTAAAATGTTGATATCTAGCAAATTACACATCAGAACTTAGATCTTTCAAAAGGATGTTAAACTAGACACCAGAGGCTAAAAATTTATATTTGTAAAGGAAATTCAAATTATGACATTATCATGGGTGAAAATTTGATTCAAAGTAAACAACTAACAATTCAGAAAACTTTCTTAACATGAATAGGTAATAATTAAATCATATATTATATATTTCATGCAAATTGTAAATCAAAGTGATCCTAGGTGTTAATATGCAAATTTCTAAGGTTTAAGATACAATTATCAAAGGCATGGTATCAATTCATCGATTAACTTCAATCTAGCACATACAATTTAACATGTCCAACTTATCAAAGTCCTATGCATGAATCTAGTTATTTAAATGTGCATATGTATGAAACTATGGGGACAAGGTTTTAGATCAAAGAGACAACACGATGTTAAGAGTATGTCGGGTTAGCTCGTGTAAACCCTCGATAAAATTAACGAAATCGTCAAAGCAGTATGATAACGAAATCGTCAAACCCTTCGATTTCTCACTCGTGACTTCGGATCTCAGCCGTTGATATCTTTACATTAAATCTGAGCCGTCTTTTCTCAGTTAAAACCACCTCTTACCAGCCACTCTCCTTCACTTCTACCGATTTCAATTTACCCCCAATTTGCAAACCCTAAGGCAAGAAAAGAAGAAGAAGAAGCTCCAATCCGACTGTATCTGCAAGTCGACTGCTGCTTGCATTTGTCTTTCTTCCATCTTGGTAACATCTCCTCTTCTTGTGTCCTTTTCAAAACCCTAATGGCTCCCAAACGATCGAAAAGATCTCATGAGGGTACTTCCTCTTCACAGGAGTACACTCAATACCTTTTGAGCCACGATCTACTTGATCGTTGGTATCTATTTTGTACCATCCAAATCTTCCCTGGAAGATTTGTAAATTTTAATGATCTAGATCCTTTTAATCTAACTCCTCTTTTTCAGAATTCTAGTCTTTATGATTTCCTCTCATTATCTAATCAACCCAATTACTACCCCCAACTAATCTATTTGTTTTATACAAATATGAAAATTGTGCAAAGACCTAATGGGGAAGTCCTAATCCGGTCATCGGTGAAAAATATTAGAATGCAACTCACACCGAATAGGATTAATGAAATTTTGGGTATTGATGATGTAGGATCACCTCTTGATGACATTGTGTTAGATAATCCCTCTATTCTATCTAGAATTCTTTTACCTCATTCTCGACTACCAATGACAAGCAAAAATCTACAACCAATTGCTAAGCTTGTTGGTAGAATATTAGCTTATAACATCCTTCCTAAAAAGGGGAGTTATGACCAATATTCTACTGAATTACAAAAAGCGATATACGCAATTTTTGGTAGAATAGCTGTTAATTGGGGTCATGTCATCTTTTCAAGACTCAATCAAGATCATACTCACTTTCTACCCTTTGGTGGTCTTCTAACTAGAATCTTTATTGCTTATAAAGTTGATCTTGAATCTGAGACACATGTTGTCTCTAGATATGAGTGTTTCGATCGTGCTAGTTTGGCACGCATGAAACTTCTTGATGCCCCTACTCGATCACCCCCTCGATCTCCTCCACTGTCCCAAGCTCCTTTAGGCTCAACTTCTAGACCTAGAGCCTCTCAACCTTCTACTTCTGATGATCCACCTCTCCCTCAAGCCAATTATGATGATCCCCGAACCATGTACGACTGTGTGTCTTATCTCATTAATCAGATATCTTTCTTCTCTTGGTTCCCAAATAGCCCAAGTTGGTTCTGAGGTGGCCCATCTCACTCATCTCTTCACTAATCAATTTCCTACTCCTTCTCAAGATGAAGATGAAGATTCTGACGAAGATGATGATTGAAGATTTTTTTTTTTACTTTTTATGTATTTGCTCTTTTCTTTCCAATGGATTTCCTTTCTATGTATTCAACTCTCTTTTTATATGCATTATCTTGTTATTTTATGTTTTTTGATGATTCCAAAGGGGGAGAGTTAGTTTCTGTGTTATGTTCTGTTATCTGTGATTTCTGTGATCTATGCTTTATTTGTGAAACAACTGTTCAGTATTATTTCTCTGGTCAGTCGCCTTAACCAAGAATATAGTCGACTGATGCTACTACAGCTATGAAAAATGCATCTATGAAATAATGTATGCAGGTTCTGCTCAGTCGGCTGCTCTAGTCTCCAGTCGACTGTATTTTGTTGATACAGTCTGTATATCAGAATTGATTCTTTATGTATGCATATTGTGCTTTTAACAGGGGGAGTTTTTAAATCTATGCTTGTATGTCTGTTTATAAATGGTTATCAGCTATTGTGTTGTCATCATCAAAAAGGGGGAGAATGTTGGTTCTTGATTTTGATGATCACAACACAGTGCATCATGTGTCTATATTATACAGCTGACATTGCAGTGCAGAGACTAAAGACAATTCTAGCTGAACAAACAGACAAGCTCAAATAGATACAGAAGACAAGGATCAAGTTTTTTCAACTCAAGACTCAAGACTCAAGATTTCAAGATCAAATGTTTTATAAATATTGTATTTTATGTCTTGTTGAGTCTTAGTATGATGTAAAGCCTTGTCAACACACACACACACACACACATACTCAAAATTTCATCATGTGTGTCTCTTAAAACCCCAAAACAAAATTAGTCAAAACAGTTTGAAGAATTTTAACTTTTAAGTACCAGTCGACTTAAGCTCTTGCCAGTCGACTGCCAAGTACAAAACTGTTTAAAATTATTCAAACTCTGATCAGTCGACTCATATGGCAACCCAGTCGACTGTTCAATAGTTTTTGACCGTTTTCTGATTTTCAAAAATGAAGTTTTTCAAACTCAAACGGTCTGATCCGTTGGTTGACAGTTATGTAACTGCTTTCCAACGTTCAGTAGATCAAAACTCTTTAAATAGAGTTTCTTATCTAACAGAAAAACTTACTTGATTTCTTACATACACCCGAGCACTCTTGAGAAAAACAAATTAAGTGATTTTCTGTAAAGAACAAAGCTTTCAAGTTCACACACTTTGGTTCTCTACATTCAGTCCAGTATAGCATTGAATTCGCTTTGGACTGAGTATAGAAGTCAACCTATTTCTTTAGCCACGTGCATCAACACATACAACAACAAGGCTATAGGTTGATTGTAAAATTCCTCTTGTACTCTTGCTCTCGGTTGGAGAGTGTCTTTTGACTCTTGGTTGTAGAGTCGGTGTCTTTTCACTCTTGGTTGAAGAGTGGGTCTGCTTTCTCTGGTTGAGAGAAAGGACTACGGGTTAGACAAGGTTGTTGTCGTAACGCCGTAGGGTATTCTTGTAATTTTTCAAGAATAGTGAAAATCTCAAGTGGGTTGCTTGGGGACTGGATGTAGGTCGGGAGGACCGAACCAGGATATATCTTGTGTACTCTGTGATTGATTATCTTGTGATTGCATTTACTTTTGTTAACTTAAGTTCTGCAAAACTTGTCTGGCCAGTCGACTCAGCCTTGTATCAGTCGACTGATCAGTCTCGTATTAGTTATTCTCTTTGTCTCATCAGTCGCCTGCCTTCATCTATAAGTCGACTGCATCGAGAGTTCAAGTTTCTTTTTATTTGGCTATATCAGTCGACTGGTTCCCCTCTAAGTCGACTGTGCCGAGAGAAATTATTTATTCCGCAATTTATTTTTAATAAACACTATTCACCCCCCCTCTAGTGTTTGTTGCTTAGCCTACAGGATCCAACACTTGGTATCAGAGCGAGGTTACAGGCAATGGCAACTACATCAAATACTAATCAGTACCATGAAGGCCAATCTACACAACGGCCACCACTATTTGATGGAACAAACTACAACTATTGGAAGTGCCGAATGCGAATCTATCTCCAATCAATCAACTACGAGATATGGCAAATGATAGAGATGGAATACACTGCCCCTACCATTCCATATGCACAATGGAATGATGATCAAAAGAGTCAAACTATGAACAATGCCAAAGCAATGAATGCTTTATTTTGTGCACTGACGAAGGAAGAATTCAACCGTGTATCCAATGCTACAACTGCACATCAAATTTGGCATACACTCGAGGTAACACATGAAGGAACAAATAAAGTAAAAGAGTCTAAAATTTCTGTTCTTGTCCACAGGTTTGAAATGTTCAGAATGAAGGACAATGAGACTGTGTCTGAGATGATTACAAGATTCACAGACATCACAAACTCTCTTGTGGCTCTTGGAAAGACTTATACCCAAGCAGAGATGGTCAGAAAAGTTCTACGAGCACTCACTCCAGAATGGGAAAAGAAAACCACAGCAATAGACGAGGCAAATGACTTGTCAACACTTACTCTCGAGAACCTTGTTGGTAATCTCATGGCATATGAGGTCCAACTTGAAGATCGAAAGAAAGATACTGAATCACACCAAGCAAAGAAGAAGTCATTGGCTTTTAAAGCCATGACTGATTCAGAAGATGAGGAAGAAGATGAAGAAGAAATAGCAATGTTCACTCGGAGATTCAAGAAGTTCTTAAAGAAGGGTAAGTTTCATTCTAAAATAAAAGATTCTAATGACCCTCCTACATGTTTCAGGTGCAATAAAATAGGTCACATGAAGAAAGATTGTCCCTTGGAAAATGCAAAGAACAAGGGAAAAACATCCAACTTCAAGAAGGACAAATATCCAAAGAACAAATTTGCCAAGAACAAAAAGGCGTATCAAGCCACGTGGGATGATAGTGATTCATCTTCCGAAGAAGAAACGGATGAAAATAACGAAGTGGCAAATGTATGTTTTATGGCTGCACAACAAGAGCATGTAAGTAATGATTATGATTCCGAAGATCTTCTTGATGCTTTTAATGAAATATTTCAGGAGTTGAAGAAAGAAAAGATTAGAGTTAAGAATCTTGAGAAAGTGAATCAAACACTTAATCAAGAAAATCTTAACCTTGATAAGGAAGTAAAATCCTTAAATTCTCGCCTTGCAAGTCTAGATACTGATCTTGAAACTCTCAAAAAGAATTATGAAGAGATTTCAAAGAATGTATCTAAGTTTAACAAAGGCAAAGAGAATTTAAATGATATGCTTCATCATCAAGTTACGACTAGTCAAAAATTTGGACTTGGTTTTAAGAAATCTTCTGTAAAAGAATCTCCTGCTTTAAACACTAGTAAGAATAAGTCAGCATCTATTTCTAGTGTTACACACAAGTTATATGATTTCTTTGCAAAACCAAAGGTTGTTAAATTCAGTGATAAAAGTGATACTAACGTTCGGTTAAGTCGACTGAACCATACCACCAGTCGTCTGTCCAGAGAAAGTGGATCTTATTCCATGAGATCAAAACCTCTGATAAGTCGACCTAGTGGATCTACCAGTCGACTGATGTACACTAACAGTCGACTAAGGAACACTGGTAAGTCGACTGAACAGAACAAACTAGTATGGGTTCCAGTCAATCTTAATCAGAATGATAGAATTGCTTATATCAATTGTTATATGTTGAATGTGTGTACTTCTACCAATTATATTTCTGCTTATGGAGGAAGATCAAACTCTTCATGGATTTGGTTTCCCCCAAACTAATGTGCTTTGGACCCAATAAAAAAAAAAAGGGTACCATATTTACCTCAAATTTTTTATAGGTACCCAAGAGAGAACGCTGGATATTAGACAGCGGTTGTTCAAAACACATGACAGGACATGCCAACTTACTATCCACCATTCAAAATATAGATGGAGGAACCGTCACCTTTGGAGATAACAACAAAGGCAAAGTCATCGGTATTGGCATTGTCGGTAAAATATCTAATCCTATTATAGAAAATGTGCTTTTGGTTAATGGTTTAAAGCATAATCTCTTAAGTATTAGTCAATTGTGTGATAAAGGTTATAAAATAGTTTTTGAAAAAGATGCATGCTTAATTTATGATTCTACTATGGAAAATGTTATCTTTCAAGGCTTTCGTAAAAACAATATTTATGAATTATGTTTGAATACAATTGATTTTTCAAATGATTTTTGTTTGATAGCCTCTAACAATGAATCTTGGTTATGGCATAGAAGATTTGGACATGTGAACATGAAAAATCTCTCAAAATTATCTAAATATAACCTAGTTAAAGGACTGCCAAAATTATCCTTTAAAAAGGATAAGTTATGTGATGCATGTCAACTAGGAAAACAAATCAAATCCACTTTTAAAACAAAAGACGTAATCTCTACTAGTAGGCCACTTGAATTAATTCATATGGATTTATTTGGCCCTACTAGAGTTGCCTCTTTAAATAAAAGTAGATATGTGTTTGTTTTAGTGGATGATTTTTCAAGATTCACTTGGACATTCTTTTTAAAACATAAAAATGATGCTTTTGAAGAATTTGCACATTTTTGTAAACGTGTTCAAAATCAAAGATCTCTAACCATAGTCACTATTAGAAGTGATCATGGTGGAGAATTTGAAAATGAAACATTTACAGAATATTGCAACAAGAATGGTATAACACATTCTTTTGCATTTCCTAGAGCTTCACCACAAAATGGTGTAGTTGAAAGAAAGAATAGGACTTTGCAAGAATGCGCACGTACTATGTTTGTTGAAAGCAATCTACCAAAGCATTTTTGGGCTGAGGCTGTTGCTACAGCTTGTTATGTTTTGAATAGAATTCTTCTAAGACCTAAACTAAAGAAGACTTGTTACGAGTTATTTTTTAATAAAATTCCTAAAGTCTCTTACTTTAAGACATTTGGTTGCAAGTGTTTTATTCTAAACACAAAAGATAATTTAGACAAATTTGATCCTAGATCTAATGAGGGTATCTTTTTAGGATACTCAAATAGGAGTAAAGCATATAGAATTTACAATAAGTCTACTATGACTATTGAAGAATCTATGCATGTTAAATTTGATGAATCCTTACCCTCATCAACATTAAATAATGATGATGAAACTGATTTATCACCATTAGATAATGTGATTAAATCCTTAGAGCAAACTAATCTGACTGATAAGTCGACTGATAATGTCTCCCAGTCGACTGACATAAAGCAGTCGACTGAAGAACAAGGCAAGTCGACTGATCCGATTGTGATATCTTCAACTTTACCAAAGTCATTTGTTGAAGTTAAAGATCATCCTCATGACTTAATAATTGGTGACATCTCCCATGGTATTCAGACACGTTCACATATGAATATGATCTCTCATACAGCATTTTTGTCGGATTTTGAACCGAAAAATATACAAGAAGCTTGTGAGAATGAATATTGGATGAATGCCATGCAAGATGAACTAAACCAATTTATAAGGAATGATGTATGGGATTTAGTTCCTAGACCTCCTGATCAGACTATCATTGGTACCAAATGGGTATTCAAGAATAAGTTAGATGAATCAGGACAAGTTGTAAGGAACAAGGCTAGATTAGTTGCCCAAGGATATAATCAAGAAGAAGGTATAGATTTTGATGAAACATATGCTCCTGTTGCTAGACTAGAATCTATTCGTATTTTATTATCTTTTGCTTGTTTTATGAATTTTATACTTTATCAAATGGATGTGAAAAGTGCCTTTCTTAATGGGTTCATTAAGGAAAATGTTTATGTTAAACAACCACCAGGTTTTGAACATGAACAATTTCCAAATCATGTTTATAAATTGAAAAAGGCTTTATACGGTCTTAAACAAGCACCTCGTGCTTGGTATGATCGTCTGAAAACTTTTCTTTTAGAAACAGGATTTGAAATAGGTAAAGTAGACACTACTTTGTTTATCAAAAGAGTTAAGAATGATATTTTAATCATACAAATATATGTTGATGATATAATTTTTGGTTCTACTAATAATAATCTATGTCAAGAATTTGCTAATACCATGAAAAATGAATTTGAGATGAGTCACATGGGTGAACTCAATTATTTCCTTGGATTGCAAATTAAACAATCTTCAAATGGCATATTTATCAATCAAGGCAAATATGCAAAGGAATTACTCAAACGTTTTCACATGGATAGTACTAGTAGTAAATCCACACCTATGGCAACTACTACTACTCTTGACAAAGATTTATTAGGTAAGAGTGTTGATCAAAAACTCTATCGAGGTATGATTGGTTCACTCTTATATATTACTGCAAGTAGACCAGATATTATGTTCAGTGTATGTTTATGTGCTAGATATCAATCTAGTCCTAAAGAATCTCATTTAAAAGCAGTGAAACGAATTTTAAGATATATTAAAGGCACATCTGAATATGGTTTATTTTATCCACGCACCGATAACTTTCAACTTTTGTCTTATAGCGATGCCGATTTTGCTGGAAGCAAAACTGATCGCAAGAGTACTAGTGGTACATGTCACTTTTTGGGATATTCCCTAGTATCTTGGTGCAGTAAAAAGCAAAACTCCGTATCCCTATCAACCACAGAAGCTGAATATATCGCTGCAAGTTTGGCATGTGCACAAATTTTATGGATGAAACAAACCCTGTTAGATTATGGTATTTCATTTGAGAAACCCTCAATTATGTGCGATAATACCAGTGCAATTAATCTATCTAAAAATCCGATTCAACATTCACGTACGAAACATATTGATATTCGACATCATTTTCTACGTGATCATGTTTTAAAAGGAGATATTTCTTTAGACTTTATCTCTACTGATAAACAAGTAGCAGATATATTTACCAAACCCCTTAAAGAAGATACTTTCATTAAGTTAAGAAGAGAACTTGGCATTTGTGATCTTATTGATATTTGTTGAACTTGGTTTCTGTTAAGTCGACTATCTTTGTGTATAAGTCGACTGAACTGCATTTTAAAACATATAATTATATATCTAACCAGTCGCCTGGTTCATAGACCGGTCGACTGATTAATAGATATATCTGTTTTATGTTCTTCTCGACTCAGTCGACTGATCACCCCTAACAGTCGACTGTCGCGAGATGAACTGTCTTCAGCGACTCTTCATCAAAATTTTTGAGAAAAAACCCTTCGATTTCTCACCCGTGACTTCGGATCTCAGCCGTTGATATCTTTACATTAAATCTGAGCCGTCTTTTCTCAGTTAAAACCACCTCTTACCAGCCACTCTCCTTCACTTCTACCGATTTCAATTTACCCCCAATTTGCAAACCCTAAGGCAAGAAAAGAAGAAGAAGAAGCTCCAATCCGACTGTATCTGCAAGTCGACTGCTGCTTGCATTTGTCTTTCTTCCATCTTGGTAACATCTCCTCTTCTTGTGTCCTTTTCAAAACCCTAATGGCTCCCAAACGATCGAAAAGATCTCATGAGGGTACTTCCTCTTCACAGGAGTACACTCAATACCTTTTGAGCCACGATCTACTTGATCGTTGGTATCTATTTTGTACCATCCAAATCTTCCCTGGAAGATTTGTAAATTTTAATGATCTAGATCCTTTTAATCTAACTCCTCTTTTTCAGAATTCTAGTCTTTATGATTTCCTCTCATTATCTAATCAACCCAATTACTACCCCCAACTAATCTATTTGTTTTATACAAATATGAAAATTGTGCAAAGACCTAATGGGGAAGTCCTAATCCGGTCATCGGTGAAAAATATTAGAATGCAACTCACACCGACTAGGATTAATGAAATTTTGGGTATTGATGATGTAGGATCACCTCTTGATGACATTGTGTTAGATAATCCCTCTATTCTATCTAGAATTCTTTTACCTCATTCTCGACTACCAATGACAAGCAAAAATCTACAACCAATTGCTAAGCTTGTTGGTAGAATATTAGCTTATAACATCCTTCCTAAAAAGGGGAGTTATGACCAATATTCTACTGAATTACAAAAAGCGATATACGCAATTTTTGGTAGAATAGCTGTTAATTGGGGTCATGTCATCTTTTCAAGACTCAATCAAGATCATACTCACTTTCTACCCTTTGGTGGTCTTCTAACTAGAATCTTTATTGCTTATAAAGTTGATCTTGAATCTGAGACACATGTTGTCTCTAGATATGAGTGTTTCGATCGTGCTAGTTTGGCACGCATGAAACTTCTTGATGCCCCTACTCGATCACCCCCTCGATCTCCTCCACTGTCCCAAGCTCCTTTAGGCTCAACTTCTAGACCTAGAGCCTCTCAACCTTCTACTTCTGATGATCCACCTCTCCCTCAAGCCAATTATGATGATCCCCGAACCATGTACGACTGTGTGTCTTATCTCATTAATCAGATATCTTTCTTCTCTTGGTTCCCAAATAGCCCAAGTTGGTTCTGAGGTGGCCCATCTCACTCATCTCTTCACTAATCAATTTCCTACTCCTTCTCAAGATGAAGATGAAGATTCTGACGAAGATGATGATTGAAGATTTTTTTTTTTACTTTTTATGTATTTGCTCTTTTCTTTCCAATGGATTTCCTTTCTATGTATTCAACTCTCTTTTTATATGCATTATCTTGTTATTTTATGTTTTTTGATGATTCCAAAGGGGGAGAGTTAGTTTCTGTGTTATGTTCTGTTATCTGTGATTTCTGTGATCTATGCTTTATTTGTGAAACAACTGTTCAGTATTATTTCTCTGGTCAGTCGCCTTAACCAAGAATATAGTCGACTGATGCTACTACAGCTATGAAAAATGCATCTATGAAATAATGTATGCAGGTTCTGCTCAGTCGGCTGCTCTAGTCTCCAGTCGACTGTATTTTGTTGATACAGTCTGTATATCAGAATTGATTCTTTATGTATGCATATTGTGCTTTTAACAGGGGGAGTTTTTAAATCTATGCTTGTATGTCTGTTTATAAATGGTTATCAGCTATTGTGTTGTCATCATCAAAAAGGGGGAGAATGTTGGTTCTTGATTTTGATGATCACAACACAGTGCATCATGTGTCTATATTATACAGCTGACATTGCAGTGCAGAGACTAAAGACAATTCTAGCTGAACAAACAGACAAGCTCAAACAGATACAGAAGACAAGGATCAAGTTTTTTCAACTCAAGACTCAAGACTCAAGATTTCAAGATCAAATGTTTTATAAATATTGTATTTTATGTCTTGTTGAGTCTTAGTATGATGTAAAGCCTTGTCAACACACACACACACACACACATACTCAAAATTTCATCATGTGTGTCTCTTAAAACCCCAAAACAAAATTAGTCAAAACAGTTTGAAGAATTTTAACTTTTAAGTACCAGTCGACTTAAGCTCTTGCCAGTCGACTGCCAAGTACAAAACTGTTTAAAATTATTCAAACTCTGATCAGTCGACTCATATGGCAACCCAGTCGACTGTTCAAGAGTTTTTGACCGTTTTCTGATTTTCAAAAATGAAGTTTTTCAAACTCAAACGGTCTGATCCGTTGGTTGACAGTTATGTAACTGCTTTCCAACGTTCAGTAGATCAAAACTCTTTAAATAGAGTTTCTTATCTAACAGAAAAACTTACTTGATTTCTTACATACACCCGAGCACTCTTGAGAAAAACAAATTAAGTGATTTTCTGTAAAGAACAAAGCTTTCAAGTTCACACACTTTGGTTCTCTACATTCAGTCCAGTATAGCATTGAATTCGCTTTGGACTGAGTATAGAAGTCAACCTATTTCTTTAGCCACGTGCATCAACACATACAACAACAAGGCTATAGGTTGATTGTAAAATTCCTCTTGTACTCTTGCTCTCGGTTGGAGAGTGTCTTTTGACTCTTGGTTGTAGAGTCGGTGTCTTTTCACTCTTGGTTGAAGAGTGGGTCTGCTTTCTCTGGTTGAGAGAAAGGACTACGGGTTAGACAAGGTTGTTGTCGTAACGCCGTAGGGTATTCTTGTAATTTTTCAAGAATAGTGAAAATCTCAAGTGGGTTGCTTGGGGACTGGATGTAGGTCGGGAGGACCGAACCAGGATATATCTTGTGTACTCTGTGATTGATTATCTTGTGATTGCATTTACTTTTGTTAACTTAAGTTCTGCAAAACTTGTCTGGCCAGTCGACTCAGCCTTGTATCAGTCGACTGATCAGTCTCGTATTAGTTATTCTCTTTGTCTCATCAGTCGCCTGCCTTCATCTATAAGTCGACTGCATCGAGAGTTCAAGTTTCTTTTTATTTGGCTATATCAGTCGACTGGTTCCCCTCTAAGTCGACTGTGCCGAGAGAAATTATTTATTCCGCA
Source organism: Hemerocallis citrina (assembly GCA_017893485.1). NCBI lineage: Eukaryota > Viridiplantae > Streptophyta > Magnoliopsida > Asparagales > Asphodelaceae > Hemerocallis > Hemerocallis citrina. Next base: position 217,249,392 of record CM030361.1, on the reverse strand, counting down.
ATTTATTTTTAATAAACACTATTCACCCCCCCTCTAGTGTTTGTTGCTTAGCCTACAGGATCCAACAGGCTGGTGACTGGTGACTCTGTTTTTCGCTCGAAACAGGGGAGACGACATCTGGTGGGGACGCTCGGGGCTTGGATGTCGACGAAGAGAACAGAAGGGATTTTCGGAGGGTGTAGGGGTGCACGGGGAGACGAAGAAGGGACAGCACAGCGGTGGATTCGACTGCCGGCGAAGCAATGGTTTAATGGTGATGGGTGGAGATGGGTGCAGGCTTGGGAACGATAATGGGAATGAGATGGAGATGGGGATGATGATGGATTGGAATGTGACGGGGATGACGAGGAGAGGGTGAGGGGTTGACGACGGTGGTCGGGGCAATGGAGAGGGGTTGGTTTGGGTTTGGAGGCAGAAACAGGGAGAGAGGGTAGAGGAACAGTAGGCGGGGCTTCACAGGAACTAGGGGTTAGGGACGGCTAGGGTATAGGTTTAATTAGGGTTAAGTAAATTAGATTTGTATATATAGGGGAAAAGTAGGATATTGGGTATTGGGCAATTGGGTATAAATCCAATAAATAAAATACATTGTATACAATACAATTGATCAATACAAATCCGAATACAAGAAATAAGATATCTGAAAACATATAATGAGTATTACATAAATTATTTGGAACAATTATAAACACAATTATCAAATTGGAAGGAATTTGTTTTAATAATCATAATAATAAATAATCGCCATGACCATAAGTACCCTAAAATAACCATATCAACAAAATAATAATAATAATAATATCAATCAATCAATAAGAATAAAAGACTATCAATAATAATAGCAATCGTCAGAATAATAATATCAATATATAAACAGAGGAATTCGTTGAAATAGTCGAAACAATAATAATATTTCTGAGGATTTAAATGCAAATAGTTGATCAAGTAAAAATGGAAACAAAGTTTATTCGAAATAGTTATAATTATTGTTTAAGAAAATGTTTTAACTAAGAACTCAAAACAAATTTAACAATAACAATTTTATAAATCTTGAAATACAGAAAAATACTCAAAAAATACGTATTTGCAGGAATAGGGGTTACATGGACCTACATTTATGATACCTTATACATAGACTAATTTTTTCTCTTTATTTTTTTTTCGTGGATCTTCCTCGTATTAATTTTCATCTTTAACGTTTAATTTTTTTTTTTAAAGAATTATTTTTTTATACTATTAATTCACTTGGATATTTATTATTTTATCTATATTCCTTAGTCTTGATCTTTTAAATTTGTTTTACCTGTCTTTCAGTCTTAAAATTTTGTCCTTTGTGTTTTATCTGCCTTTATGTTTATCCGTTTATATTTGCTATTACTTTACATATTTATTTAAGTTTTAAATTACCACTTATTAAATTTTATTGCAACTATTATTTTCTTTTATTATTATTTCTATTATATTATAAAATTTGATTCTTTTTTGCATATTTACTTCCATTTTATATATGCTTTGATTTTGCGATACTATATTTTTCCATCATTTTATATTATCTTATTCATTTCAGCATATTTTTAATAAGATTGTACTATTTTACTTATATAAATATGACATACTTCTACACATTATAAATATTCTTTTCCTACTATTTTTGTTTTATAGCCTATATTCGATACTATTGTTACATATTATTTGCTAGTTTGTTTTGTTATATTTACTTTTCACTATTAATAGCTTTGTCGCTTTATACTTCTCTAACGTACTATGTACACTCACTATTTATATTTTTGGTTACTACATATACTTTCCACTGATTACTATATACATCATATATTTCAACATACTTACTATACATACTATTTTACACTTATCTAATTACTACATTACTGTATATATTTTATAGTATATGTTAATTATGTCACCTTACTACACTACATCGCATTTGCATTTAAGCTTATGCATATATTTTATTCTATTTTTTCCTTAATGTTATAAATCATTTTCATTACTGCCAATTTCATTTATTCGATATTTATAATCTATACTTCTATTTAAGTATTTTATAGTTGTAATTTTCTACTTCATTTCCTCTTACTATCCCAACTTTTATATCCACTTTATATCACAAATTTCAAAACAAAACTTCATACTTAATTAAGAATTCAATATCCAAGTACATATGGAAGATTACATCATTCCATTCAACATTTTGGTGCAACCTGATGTCGAGAGGCCAAATCTGCAACTAGACATCAATGGAGGCAAACTGCAACTGGATGTCAGGGAGGCAAAATCTGCAACCGAATGTCCAGAAAGTAAACTGCAACCGAATGTCATGGAAGCAAATCTGCAACTTGATGTCAAGGAGGCAAGCCTGCAGTTGGACACCAATGAGGTGAACCCACAAAAAATGAGATTTTTCTACTTTAATAGCCCCCACTTTTATTTCCATATATTACTTACCACTATTCCATTTTTGCACTAGTTTATTCCATTTTATAATATTTTAAAACTTAGCCTATACTACTTCAACTTTATCATTTATAATACAGTTATAGTTATATACACATTTAATTAATTACCTTATTATTTCCACTTGTTTCCATATTTATCATATGCGTTATTTTATTTTTCATCATAAATTATTACTGCTTACTATTAAATGTTTTACTATCTCTTCATTATTATTTTGTATATATACTTATTCTTTACATATGTTAGCATTCTTGTATTTTTATACCATTTCACCTAATTTTCATTTTATTGCACACTCATCTTTTATTCGGTGGCTACTCATGTAATATGGCTTCTATTATTTATACTTTTATTTACTATTTACATTTTATTTCTATGAAATTAATATTATATATTATTTCAATAATGTCATGTTACTTTTACTTTTTGTTTCTCCGGTTGCTTATAGATTTCATATTTATGGTATTGTTTCCTTTATGATTAATTATAATACTATCTGCTAGTTTCTTATTCTACTTGACAATTTAAAAATATTTTGGTATATACCAGCCAGTATTCTACATATTCAATTTTTAGAATCGTTATTGTATTTACTTTACGAATTGTTTTATGATATTAATTTGATATACAACAACAACAATTTTTTTTTTTTACTTTTATCTTATATTGTTTATACTTTTAACCAAATTGCATGCTCGTATATTTTTCAAACTTTTTATCCATTAGTTTTCTCTTAGATTTCTACTTCATTTTTATCTCGTAGTATATACTACTAGTTTAGTTTATGCTCTTAACCATTTTATCCCGCCCGTTTTTCTTTAATTAACTTCTCTTTCCGTAATTTTTCAAATTCTTATTAGCTTCTGCTAACTACTTTAAAATTTTTATGATCTTCTTAATTATTTATCAGTTTGTTTTATGTCTTGATATTTTGTTATCATGCTGCTCTCTTTATTATCATTACTTTTATCTACCTAATATTCCTTTATGCCCTTAACCTATTCTCAAATTTTTCCTACAACATTATAATTTATCTATAATATACCATTGCTTTTAACCTTTGCACTTACACTATTCTTTCCTTCCTTATTTATTTCCATACTTCCATTTTATTTTACTCATTTCATACTACTTCTTACTACTTTTATTATTTTGATTATTATACTAATTTATAAGCATGTAATTTTTCTCTTACTCTTGTCAATTTACCTTGTTGATTTCTAACACTTGTGTTTCGATCCTATTCACTTTGATACGCATAGTTTTCTTATATGAGTTTGCTTTATTTTCCACACTACATATTTTATACTACAATTATTTTCTTAGTATCGATGGCTTTTTTATATACAATAATGATTATTTTGGTGTGTACAAAATACAACTCTTACCCTAGTAAGTTCTGAGTACATAACTATTATAAGGGGGGGAGTGTAACACCCCGCAAAATTGAGTGATGACAATTTTTCCCCTTCGTGTGGTATGCACGTGTATTTTGTACCGTTACGGGTAATATCTGTAATGTATTTTAATATAAACATTCTCTATGTGTTTTGTATTTCGACCTTTATATATATTTTCATTCCCTCATATTCGATTATGTATTTGAATTTAAATTTTAACTCAAATATCAAATATTCTGTTTTTACATGCATTGCACGTGCTTTCAATACACGTGTCGATTATGTATATTCTACCGTTAAGTGTAATGTTTCTATGTATTTCAACTATTTATTTTTATAACTTGTTCGAATTCGTTTTATAAGTTAAAATCAATTTTCTCATATTTTGATTCAAATATATTTATATGTATGATGCACGTGTTTTCTATGTACGTGTTGTTTACATTGTGGTATATATAAAATTAATGAAATGTATTTTTCGTATGTTTTATTTCGAATATTTATAAACATTTTTTCGTTAATCAAATCTATTTTGTATTTGAATTTTTTTTACGTGCGATGCACGTGTTTGTAGTGCGACGCACGTGTTTGCAGTGCACGTGTTGGTTGTATTCTCTTTCAAAATAAAATTTTTGATGGGTGTGAGTGTTTATTATTTTGTGCATGAAAATTCTAATTATAATTAAATTAAACTTGTTTTATTAAATACATATTACATATTATAACATATGCATTTAATTTAATAAAAACTCAATGAATTGTGTGCACACACGTAGCACGCACGTGCACGTGCTTTGTGCACACTATTTTTGGCCGGCCATTTTTTAGAGAGAGGTGAGTGGGTTTGAGTGAGTGGATTAGTAGAGTTTAATTAGGAGTATGGTTAGTTACTTAAACTACCCATTAATTAAATCTCCATTAATAAAATCCCTTTTAAAACACTCCATCTTAAAACAAAAATGAGAACAGGATTGGGCCATGTTGTTGGCATTTCGGGAGTGAGGAATATTTTGGAGTGGAGGATTTTTAGGGCATTTGCTAGGAGTTTCTAGCACTAGGAATTCTCCTTTTTGAGGTGGGTGTCTCTTTAATTTATAATTTAGGCATTTTGATGCATGAAGTTGTTAGATGATTGCCATCTGTAGTCTAGAATGTGATTTGGTAAATAAATTTCAGTATGAATGCATGCTCGACTAGATGAATAGATGAAAACACAACATAGAAAATGATTTATCATGCTTCTAAAATAAATGTGCATAAGATTTCTTGTGTGTTAATATCATGTGTGCTTGCACATGTATGTTAACACATGAATGTTGATTCATATTAGATTTTGTTACACCATGATCAAATTGTATATGTGAAATTGAGAATGCATAACAATTTGCAAAATTGAGTAATTTATGTTAGAATGGCTTATAGATTGCATGTAGATTGGGTATATCGGTATATTTCCTAATCTTATAATAAGTGGTAGGACATTCATGCCAATTTTATGAATTTAAAAACAAATTGTTGTCTAACTTGAATTAATAAGAAACAAGAATGTAAAGGTTAAGATTAAATTATCTAAATTGATTTGAATAATTTCCAATTTAGAATATATTAAAATTAGGAAGATTTTTCGTTCTGGAAATTTTAGAGGTGTTGTGTATAGGAATGATCCTAAAAATAACGGAAGAAGAAAATTTGAAGTTATACGATTAGACTAAAAAAAATAAAATTGAAGAAGAGAGAGTGGGTATAAAAATAATTTACCAGAGTTAGGATCAAAATTGGAGTTGGACTTCATGGCCAGCGCGTGACTGAGGCGGGTCTTGGCGCCTCTGGGTGTGCTCGGGTTCGAGTCATGGGAGGTTCTTTTTTTTGGAAATTTCCTATTTTATATAATAACAGTAGATTAGATTTATAAAGAACTGAAATGGATTTGCTTCATAACCGTGAGTTGGCTCACTGGTTTGGGCTATTGTTGGGGTTGCCATTGATTTTGGGTTCAAAACCGGCTGTCCACAATTTGATATTTAATTTTTTTAATAATGGTTTTTCAAGTTTAAAAATTGAAGAAGAATTGTAGAAATATTTAAGAATATTACCAGAACATTGAAAAATAATTCTACACTATTATAAGCTATATTTTGGGGATAAAATGAATAGCAATTGTTTCGAATAAAAGATATCTTATTTCGAACTAAAATTATTTTATGAGAATTAAAATGTGAATTAAGGAGAAATTTTGGGAATTGAATTGAATATAAAAATTGAGTTAGGAACTAAATAAATACTAATTTACATTTTTGATTAAGAAGGAAATTTTGATTATTTTGACTAGAGGTATTCTAAAAATTATATCATTTGGATTAAACTCGAGCTAGAGTTAATTTGGGTTTGTTAAAGAAAAAATTGGAAGTTGAATATCATATTGTTGAGAAAAAAAGTTTATTGAATGTAATTACAAATTCATTAAGAATCCTATTAGAAAGGGGTGAATAAACTATTTTTTTACCTAGAGAATGTTTATTTGAAATGTTGGAAAAGAATATGAAACTAGTTATGCAAATAACTGAGTTGTGTGAACAAGGGAATAATTGGACATGCGAATAAATAAAAATTCAAAATGTGAATAAAAAGGTTATGGATAACCAATGATGTTGTGAACATGAAATGTGAATTCTAGAGGCTAAGTGAGACCCAGAATACTAGCAGTTGTGATAAATAAAATTTGAGAAGTAACTAGTGTGGGTTGACTTTCTCTTGAGAAGTAGCCAGTGTGGGCTAACATTCTCAGTGGTTTGGTTTAAGCCCGGAGGATAAGCTAGCTCTAAGTCTTAATAAGTACAATTTAAACTTAAGGACAGACACTAGTTGGAGATATGATGAAACAAGAGCAAACGTGAGTTATGGACTCCAGGATGACTCGCAGAGTGAGACAATCCCCTGTATTTCGGAACGAGGGATGAAATAGGCCCCAGGATGATCCGTGGAGTGGGATTGATCTCCAATATTCAAGGGCGAGAGCAATGTTCATGGGATATTTGTGCAATGAGGGTTCCAGGATGACCCACGGAGTGAGACAATCCCCAGTATTCCGGGACGATGGATGAAATAGGCCACAGAATTATCCGTGGATTGAGATTGATCTCTAGTATTCCGGGGCGAGAACCAATACTTGCAAGGTATCAAAATCTTGTAGTAGTCATAGTAGTATGTTGCATGGCGAAGGACTGAACCCCATAATGAGGAGTACGATAAGGGCTTGTCCTCGGACCTATGTAGTATGGGATGAATAGAATCCGAACAAGTATGCATTAGTGTCATCGTATTGTAATGTCTGCATCAGGAATTAAGTCATATCTTACACTGACACGACTAGAATAGTCACTTTTCCTATTTGCATTCAAATCTGTGTTTGCTAAATTGAAGAATCGTTGTATTATAGCATTGCGTCAGTTGTATATAACTGACGTGCCCACAGTTTCCCAGTTGCAGGATTGGACTTGGCATGGATTTGAAGTCATTATGATGAGTTGGTACAAGATTGAAGAGTTTTTCATTATTGTAGATTGTATTGTATTCTTTTAATTCGGATGTGCTGTTGTAAAGGACATGATGTAAATAAAAAGTTTTAATTTCCTTTTAAATTTATACGAACTTGAAGTAAAAGATCCTGTATTTGCTACGAATTACCTGTGTTTGGAATTTGGGGTGTTACATTCTCCCCGATGAAAGACCCTCCAATGCTCAAGTTAGTAACTTAGGAAGGAGATTATAGTTTTAGTGGTAAAAAATTGATTTCCTTTGACTGAATGAGAGGGGAGGATAGTTATACGCTAGGAGTTAGTTACAAAAGATAGACCTGAAAATGTATCTTTTGGGTCTCCTGGTTCCCATGGAGATGGGATGGAATTAATTAATAATTTTGTTTTAAATAGGGGATTTGACTGATAGCCAATTAGCTGGATATCCCTCTTTTTTAGGTTGTAAGTAAGGCTTAATTATGGGCCTAATTGAGCTTGATGGGTCTGGAGATGGCCCATGCGTTTCTTGTAAATTTGTAGTTGCTGTGAAATTACTTTTCTGCCATTGAGAAGCTTTGAGATGCATGCTGAGATCTGCTCTGATTTTTACCATATCAAGTAATAAATATGTAAATAATTATTGATGCGTCTTTCAATTTACTGTTCTTAAAGAGGTGAACATAAGTACCCAAAAAACATAAATATTTAATTTCCCATATTTTACTATTCTTAATTTAACTTGCTCTATACTACGAAAAGATTTAGTTCATGAACAAACTGAACTCTGAGTTGTACAAAGGTTTCTTAAATATAGGACGGGGTGGAGCCAGGAATTTAATTAAGGGGGCCATACAAAACCTCATTAAATAGTCGCTAAGAATCTACTTTTTTTTTAGCAAGACTTAGAACCACAACTAAGTAAGTAAAACATGAATTCATACAAGTCTTATGAATTATAGTCCTTTTTTATATAAATAAATTACAAAAGTCTTAATGGTATATATCCTTTTTTATGTTTATAATGTGTGTGTATATATATATATCTATGACTTTATAACATATATAAAGAGGTATGGGGTAAATGGGTAGGTATATACTCATATTATTACCCTTATCATATCCTATTTTTTAAATGGGTAACAAAACCTCTACCCTTACCCTACACACGGTTAAGAAAGTCTTATCCATAGCCTTACCTATAGGGTAACTAGGTAAGGGTAAACAGATGTAGCTTTAATCATTGCCACCCCTACTTAGTGTTGGCATTACGATCAACACCACTTCAGGATCTTATTCTTAATGGCAAGAGAAAAATACACAACACAAATGAAACAAGATTCTACGTGGAAAACCCTAAAACGAGAAAAAATCACAGGTTGAGCTAGGAGCTCGAAAGGGCTTTACTATGTTGGAGTCAACAAAAAAGGTACAAAGCAAACAATACCTCCAACTACGTCAACTTCCATCATACACAACTCAATACACCCACCTCCAACAACAACTCAATGCAAGAGTTCACTTCAAATAAGAAAGAGAAACTCTCCTTCACTCACACTCTCTATAGTTTCAAGAGAACAAGTGAACACAACATTCATCTAAGATAAAAAAAGAGCTTTGGAGACTTTCTTTTCTATTCCCCTCAACAAGTATCGATATGGCGAAAAATGGGATTAAATAGAGACCGTTCAAACCGGGCACGAATCTTAAAACTCTCAGGGATAAAACGTAATTTCCACCACAAACGGGTCCGAAATGGGAACTGGGTCTTTCTTCAAAGCCCAGTAACCCGAGAACGGATCTGTCCTATTGGGTGTGGGTGGCAACCCGTCACAAACCATCCCAAATACTTAAAAAGTAATTCAAATTTGTGATTATCCCTAAGAAGCGGTTTAAACTGCCTCTCTTATCATGAAACGAATTTAAACTCTACATCTTATCCAAAAACGCAGAGACATAGAGATAAATGGTTATATCTAAACTGTCTCTTAAGGCGACTATAAATACCCCTTTCCCCCACCATAACAAGGTAATCAATATTTTTCCACATAAACGCTCTTTCATAATCTTCCTGATTACTAACTTGAGCATCAGAGGGTTCATTGCCGGGATCCATCCCGGTGTATCGAACTTTTTGCAGGTTAACGGGAGCGGCAAAAAACCAGTAAAACACCGGTGAAAATCAATCGGTTTGCTTTATTTGTTTCCAAAAGAATCCACAAATTCATCTGTTTGCTCCCACACCAAAATCAGCAACAACAGATTAGCGCCATCCGTGGAAAATGAAAAGCAATCACCCTTACTGCACCGGTGAAGTTGTTTCCCATGCTATGCCTCCGAAGAAGGGGAAGGCAGCGGTCTCCAGCAGCAGAGCCACTTCCGTTCCTTCTCCTCCTCCCCTCCATGACATCCTTCCTTAACCCGCCCAGCAAGTTCAGCAACCGCAACCTGGGCAGCCCCTCCCTCAATCCGTCCAGCAACCTGCAGCCTGGATAGCCTCTTCCTCAACAACCTTTCCCTCCAGCAAACCCCTCAAGGGCCTCAAAGGGCTGCCCCGGGGGGCTTCCGTCGAAGTCATCAAAGGCAACTTCCTCTTCACGACCATGTCTCGGTCCATAACCCCCCATCCGACTCCATGGCTTCTCACAGCCCTCCAATGCCAAAGGACCTCCGACATGTTATTGTCAATCGGCAACAGGGGATTGACCTTCAGACTCGCTTGAATGGGAGGCGGACGCCGCGGACCCATGATAGAATCCCTCGCCATGAACCTCATAGGGGTCCTGCGATCCGGTCCCCTAGAGCCTGATCCCTCCCTAGGCCAGACCGCAGGATATCGAACTCTCCCAGGAGGTGGAGGGAGACTCCCCCGCACCGTCAGAGGAGGAGCTGCACCCCGACGGGTCAATCCGCCCTAAGGGATCACTGATATCGAAAGGCACCTGTCATGAGGGAAGAGTTTCAGGATTTCCAAGAAGCCGTTCTGCGGGCCCTCAATGTTGTTCCTGACCGAGATCAATGGGTGCCTAGCCCTCAACCTGCCCCAAGCCATCGTCATCGCACTCCCAGTCCTTTTCCACATGAGGATGAGTCCCGAGGATCAGAAGGATTTGACTGGAGGGAGGACTCGGTCTACTACCGTCTCCACGAGATGGAGGGACGCCTTGGTAGACTTGACAGAGAAGAGGAACATCGGGCAAGGAATTTCTGCCCAAGCCGGCCTCTGTTCTCCAGGTACCATCATGGAAGCTCCGGTACGGAAAAACTTCAAACCCCCTCACTTTGAGTCATATAATGGGGAGTCAGACCCCGCTGACCACATCGAGAGTTTCAAAACACTTATGACGATCCACCAGACTTCGGATGTGCTCCTTTGAAAAACCTTCTCGGCCACGCTGAAATGACCCGCGAGAGAATTGTATTCCTGACTGGCCCCTGCCTCCATCTTCTCCATCGATCAATTCGAGGGGCTCTTCCTTATCCATTTTATGAGTAGCCGCCATGCCAAAAGGACAAGCACATATTTGCTGGCACTCAGTCAAAGGAAGGGCGACCGTTTAAGGGACTATGTCAAATGCTTCACCACCGAAGCCCGGTCAATCGCCTTCCTAGACCAGTTGGTAGCCTCTGCTACCTTCCGACACAACATCAACCATGCCGACTTAAAGATATCTCTCGCTAAAGATCCGCCTTGAGACTTCTCGGAACTCCTACTGAGAAGCGAGAAATATATTAGGGCAGAGGAGGCCCTCCTCCCACTTTATCAGAAAGAGCCCTTGTCCTGGAACAAATGGAAGGGCGCTGAAGAAGAAGGGGCTAAGAAGCTTCAGAAAGATAATGGTGGTCAGCGCCGCCCTCCTCCCCACTTTAAGAAGTTTACTCCACTTAATGCTAGTGTTTCAGCCATCATAATGGAGGTCGGGAAAGAAGGACTGCTCCCACCACCTCCGAAGATGAATACACCATGCAAGAAGTGGAACAGGGACAAATGGTGCTGCTTCTATAGGGATCACGGCCATGCACGGATGACTGTCGGGCCCTCAAAGACGAGAATGAAGCCCTCATTCAGATAGGGCAACTTTCTAGGTTCGTACGGAAGGACAGGGTAGATCCTCCTCTGCATCCCCGAGGGGGTAATAAGCAAACTGATTGACTTGTTGAGACCCAAGATTCCGAAGCTAAAGCTGTCCTACACCTCATTCACGGAGGCCCAATTGTAATACCCTGATTTTCATTTATGAAATTTTTTTTAAAATTTTTGTACGTATTGTGCACGTGCAATTTTGCAGTATAAAATTTTATAATTATTTTCATTACATAAACAAATGAGTATATACATATATATATATATATGTATTTTCTAATTGTTTTTATTAAAGCCCATTTTTAACAAACATAAGTTTCTTTTATTTTGAGCCCAAATTAATTTATTTTTAAATGTAGGCTAATTTGGCCCATTAAATAAAGGACCATGAGTTATTCTCTCTTTTTAAATACAACTTGTAATGTAGATTATTTTTATAAAAAAATAAAATGTACAACTTTTAAATATGGGGGACTATTGAATGCACGTGCATTGCACGTACACGTGCATTGTGCACTTCACCTTGGCCGGTTTTGAATGGGAGGGAAAGGAAAAGAGAAGTGGAGTTGTGGGAGGTAGTTTTGGGATCATGGTTGGTTACTACAACTTCCACTTAAATCCTAGCCTTTGGTCCTTAACTCCTAGATTAATCCTAGCCCTTTATTTGTCCCAAATTTTAGTATAAATACCCCCCCTAGCCTAGTTATTCTTGCACTCTTCATTCTCCAAACCTATAGTAAGAAAATACAATTATTAGTAGTGAGTTATTAGTAGGAAGTGAGAATAAAAGATTGAGAGTTGAGTGTTTGTGCTTGCATTTAAGGAGGCCGGCTACTAGGAAGGCTCGGGTTGCACTTGGGATGCATCGGTTTGCACATCAAGGAGGAGGAGGAGGAGCACTCGTTTGGCAAGCTCGAGAGGGACGCTTTCGTTTAGGAGGTGTTGTGAATCTTTCTCTCCAAATAAGGTGGGTTGTTTTTCTATATTTCTAATTAGATACCATGTTAGGGGTGATTGAAATGATAATGCATGAAAGAAACTAATAAGAATAGACTTAATTGGAAAAAGGACTTGCTAGTTGATTAAATTGATGCTTGATAGATTGCATGTTATCTTGTCATGAATCTTAAGTTGTATGCGAATCGTTTTGTAGTGATGGAATATATGAATTAGATTTGTTGTTAACATCAAAACTAAGTACAAAATGCTAATAGATGAAATTGTTGCTTTATGTGCTTAGATGGACTTTCGTGATATTGTTTGGAATGAATATATCATAATATGTTTTTGGGTTTATGAAAGAGGGAAAAATAGGGAATTATTGTAGAAATTTTTAATACAAAGTTGTGTGAGAAATGTCAAAATGATTTATGAAAATAGTAGCATGCAATTTAAATTAATTGTATAAGAAATGTGCGTTTAATTACTGAAAAATTATTTTTAAATTACTGGACAGTTAAATTATGTTAGAATAGACATTCTGGAGATTTTCAGAAATTTTAATGAAAGCAAAACTAAAATAAGAGCTTTTGAATATCGAAATGTTCTAATGAACAGAGAGTTTAATTAAATGAAATTCAAGTTGTAGTTGAGACAACTTGAGCCTATAGCTCAAGTGGTAGGTGAGCCCTTTGGCTCTACAGTAGCGCGGGTGTGTGTGTGTTGAGGTCGCTGGTTCGATACCTGTGTCCACCATTCTTTTGTTTGCGTTTTTTAAAATCGAAACAGATCCGAGCAGAGAGCATAAAACTCTGTGGCTCTCTTGTATATCGCTGAGCGCAAACAGCCAGTTGGTTAGTGCGTATGGCTGTCTTCTCTTGGGTCGTGGGTTCGATTCCTGGTGCAGCCAGAATACTATTTTTGTTTAAAAAATGATTTTTGGGTTTTCTTGATGTGTAAAAATTTCGAAAAAAATACTATTATTATTCTAAAATCATGTGTGACTTATGAAAATTTATTGGGAGTTATTAGTATGAAATAAAGTGCATTTTTGAAAGTAAAAGTGCAATTGGAACTGTAGTTTTTACACTCGTATAATTTCATAAAAATGTGTTTTGACGAAGAAATTGAGATAAGTGTTAGAAAAGGAAAATTGAAAGGAAGAAAGTATAAATGTAAAGTTTTATATGAGTTATTCTTATTAAAGAATAGTGTGACAATAGTGAGTTTGTGAATATTCACTTTGACTAGATATTTTGTGATATGATTTTAATGTGGAAATACATGTTAGCTATGAAATGCATGATGGATAATTGAACTCCATGTATGATTATTGACTCATGAAAAGATTGGAAAATCATGTGATTGAAAAAGAAAAATGTTCTTGAGTTTGACAACTCAGATTGTGAATTTGTGAATTGAAATTAAAAATTAGGGTGTATCCAAAACTCACACCGGCAAGTAAAAGTGATGAGATATGATTATTGAAATTGAAAAGACCAAGTTTGGGTCATTATGAAATGAAAGAAATAAGACCGGTAGTAGTGAGAGGGCTAACTCTAAGAAATTTATTTTGTTCATGATTTCATTAAAATTAAGGATTAGTACATAGTGAAGAGGTGATGAAAGTGAGAGAAAAACACAAGTATGAGGGCCTCGAGTCTACGATGTGGGTGTGATTCACAGTTTGTCTTCACGATGCGTCGTGACATGACGTGGGCACTACTCCAGAATTATCGGGATCTTGGCGACGCTTGTGGGGTATTTGGAGACTGTGAGAGGATCGTGTGCCATGAAGGAGGCTGAATTGTCCATAGATAGTCTTCACGATACGTCGTGACATGACGTGGGATTCCCCTCCAGTGTTTCTGTACATGAGCTCGTACTCATAGGACATCTAGGATACTTACCGTAGTTACAGTAGTAGATTAAGTCATGACGAGGGATTGAACCTTACAAGATGAAGAACGATTAAGAGGCTTGCCCTCGGACCTATGTAGTATGGGATGCATAGAGTCTGAACAAGTGTGCATTAGTGTCATGTAATGTAAATAACTGCATTAAGGACTAAGTGCACAATCACAACACGACATCAATAGGGTATTCCCCTTAGTTTGATATGTGAACAAGTTTGTGTTTGTTAAATATGGAAAATCAATTATACCGATTTCGGCATAGAGAGGATGGCCGTGTATAATGTTCGTCGGTTGAATAAACTGACGTACCCACAGTTTTGTATGCATGATAATGACATGATAAAGATTAAAGGAGAACTGATGCTTAGAGATTATTCAAATGTTGTTGTACTTTATATAAATGTTGTAAATTTACTTCTGCTGTAAAATGTAAAGTGTAAAGATTTCTTGTAACTCTGATGTAAAGTGAAAAGTTTTAAATTCCATGTAAAATTGTACGAAAGAAGTGTAAAGATCTTGTGGAATCTCGAATCCAGTTGTATTTTGGAATTCGGGGTGTTACACCAATGGGGTGAGATTCGAACTCCTCCCTGAAAAGCCTTGGTCCGAGAGGTGAACTCGATGCAGAATCATCCTCCCCCTAAGGGCCTTGGAGTTCATGTTACCTTTTCTGACAAGGATTTGGAAGGCATCCGAACACCTCATTGTGATGCTCTTGTGATAAACCTCCATACGGCCAACTTTGAAGTACGCCGAGTCCTGGTCGACAACGGCAATTCGGTTCACATCCTTTTTCTGGAAGCCTTCCAGGGTCTCAAGTTGTCTAGGGATCGACTCAAGCCCCTACACTCTGCACGGGTTCTCCGGGGTGCCAGTGACGATCGAGGGAGTTATAACTCTCGATGTAACTACTGGCAAAACCCCGACCACTCGAACCGAACCAATGGATTTCATGGTGGTTGATGTGAAGGCTGCTTACAACGTCATTCTGGGTCGACCCGGCCTAGCTACCCTTCGGGCCGTATCTTCATCCTACCATATGAAGATGAAGTTCCTCACCACAGCAGGGGTGGGAGAAGTCAGAGGGAGCCAGGAGATGGCTCGCAAATGTTGCATGACTTCGGTAAGAGGGCCGGTCCTTTCCCTTGAAGCCCTCGAGCTCCCTCAAGGAAGTAGCCAAGCTATCTCAGATCCGGTCGATGAGTTGGAAGAAATAATCTTCTCAGAAGGAGATCCAACCAGGACATTCCAAATTAGTAACATCATTTCCCCTCCCGTCAAAACCGACTTATCCGATTTATAAGGGGAAATCGCGACCTATTCTCCTGGACCATGACCGACATGCCTGGAATCTTCGAAGAACTTCTCATGCATCATCTTAGCGTTGCTCCTTGGATCAAACCTGTCAAGCAAAAGCGACGCAAGTTCGCACCAGAAAGTCAGCAGGCAATCAAAGAAGAAGTAGAGAAACTCTTGAATGTCCGATTCATACAGGAGGTCAACTATCCCGAATGGGTGTCCAACGTTGTGATGGTCGAAAAGCCCAACAGGAGCTAGAGAATTTGCATTGATTTCACGGATCTGAACAAAGCTTGTCAGAAAGATTCGTTCCCGCTTCCGAGCATTGATGCCCTGATTGATGCAACCTCCGGCCGCGAACTCTTGAGTTTCATGAGTGCCTTTTCTGGGTACAACCAGATCAGAATGTTCCCTCCCGATATTCCGAAGACTTCGTTCATAACTGACCAAGGGCTATACTACTACCTAGATCATGCCCTTCGGGCTAAAGAACGCTGGTGCAACTTATCAATGCCTTGTCAACAAGTTCTTTAGAGAATAGATCGACTGGAACATGGAGGTTTGTGTAGACGACATGTCGGTAAAAAGTATCAGCAAAATGAATCATGTCTCTGATCTTCAGGAGGCCTTCAATGTGTTGCGGAGACACAACATGAGACTAAACCTGAACAAGTGTGCCTTTGGTGTCTCATCCGGCAAATTTCTTGGGTTTATGGTTAGCCAAAGAGGCATAGAAGCCAACCCGAAAAAGATTCAGGCCATACTGAATATGGCTCCCCCTTCTAGTGTCAAAGACGTACAAAGACTCACAGGACGCCTCGTAGTGATAAGGCGCTTTCTCTCCAAGTAATGTCCTCCGTTCTTCAAGGCCCTTAGAGGGGCGAAAGGCTTTGAGTTGGGGCAACAGCAGCAGGAGTCCTTCGACCAACTCAAAGCCTATCTAGTCAACCCCCACTCTTGTGAAAGCCAAAGCCCGGGGAAGTCCTCTACAAATACCTCGCCACCTCAAAACAGACTCTCAGCGCCGTCCTGGTAAGAGAAGAAGATAAGATGCAAAAGCCAATCTACTATGTGAGTGATGTCCTCAGGAACGCCGAACTCCGTTATCCAAAGGAAGAAAAGATGGCCTATGCATTAGTCATGGCAGCCGGAAAGCTCCGCCCTGTTGATTCTTGATTTTGATGATTACAATACAGTGCAACATGTATCTGTGCTACACGTTATAATTGCAGGTTATATACACAAAGGCCTCATTACTATACAGCTGAACAAATGAATAAGCACACGCTCTGGATAAAGACAATGGCTTCACTCAAGACTCAAGTCAAGACCAATGCTTCAAGTGTCATATATTGTTATGTCTTGTAAACAAATGTAATATTTTATATTTCTTGAGTCTTAGTATGATGTAAAGCCTTGTCACACACACATACACTCATTCTTTAACAAATGTGTGTTTTTCAAACTTCAAAAAAGGTCAAAACAGTTTGAAATAGTTTAGCTGTTGAGTACCAGTCGACCGATACCTATACCAGTCGACTGAGTCAGTACAAAACTGACTAAACTTATTCAAACTCTGACCAGTCGACTCATCATGGCAATCCAGTCGACTGTTCAAGTGCGTTTGACAGTTTTGTGTTTTTTAAAATTGTTTTTCAAATTCAAAAGTTTTTAGATCCGTTGGTTGACAGTTGAATAACTGATTCACCAACGTCTAGTGAATCTATCTCTGTAAATAGAGATAAGAATACACTGTTAAAAGGTCTAATACGCTAAGCATTTCTTTGAGATCTTAAGTGTTACATTTTCCAAGAGACAAAAGCTTTCAAAACATTTAGTCTTGGTTCTCTGTTTTCAGTCCAGTATAACATCTGATTTCGTTCTGGACTGAAGATAAAAGGCAACCTATTGTAGCCATGCACTATATCACAAAATCACAAACAAGGCTATAGGTTGATTGTAAAACAAATTTATTGTTTTTTTTTCCTCTCGGTTAGAGAGTAGGAGTCTAGGTTGTAGAGTCAGTTGTGTCACTCTTGGTGGAAGAGTGGGTTGCTTTCTCTGGTTGAGAGAAAGGACTACGGGTTAGATGAGATTGTTGTCTGAACGCCATAGGGTATTCTTGTAAACTTTTTTCAAGAATAGTGGAAATCTCAAGTGGGTTGCTTGGGGACTGGATGTAGGTCGGGAGGACTGAACCAGGATACATCGTGTGTACTCTGTGGTTGTATTTCTCTAACTTGCATTTATAGTTTCTCATTTTGTGTTGTTTCTGTGAAACTTGTCTGGACAGTCGACTGAGTACTTTATAAGTCGACTGGTCAGACTCGTATTCTCTGATAGCTTTTTGGTTGTAAGTCGACTGTCTTAACTCTAAGTCGACTTCAAAGACTTGTTTGAATTATCTGTTCAGTCGACTGGTTCACTCTTTAAGTCGACTTTACAGAAGAAAAATCCTTATTCTGCGATTTAATTTTTATAAACACTATTCACCCCCCTCTAGTGTTTGTTGTCTCGCCTACAGGATCCAATACTTGGTATTAGAGCGAGGTTAAAGGCTATGGCAACTTCTTCAAATGCAAACCAGTACAATGAGGGGTAATCTACACAAAGGCCACCTCTCTTCGATGGAACAAATTACAATTATTGGAAGTGCAGAATGAAGATCTATCTCCAATCCATCAATTATGAAATATGGAACATGACTGAAACAGAATACACTGCTCCTACTATTCCATATGCACAATAGAATGATGACATGAAGAACCAAACAATGAATAATGCAAAATCAATGAATGCATTATTCTGTGCTCTTACAAAAGAAGAATTCAACCGTGTGTCAAACTCAACAACCGCACATCAAATCTGGCATACACTTGAGGTAACTCATGAAGGAACAAACAAAGTGAAAGAATCTAAAATATCTGTTCTTGTTCACAGGTTTGAAATGTTTCGCATGAAGAAAAATGAAAGCGTGTCCGAAATGATAACCAGATTTACTGACATTACAATCTCACTTGTGGCACTTGGGAAAATATACACTCAAGCAGAGATGGTGAGAAAGGTTCTTCGTGCACTTACTCCTGAATGGGAAAAGAAGACCACTGCAATAGAAGAGGCAAATGATTTATCACAACTTTCTCTTGAGAATCTTGTGGGAAATCTAATGGTCTATGAGGTTCAAATTGAAGAACGGAAGAAGGATGCAGAACCACAACAGTCTAAGAAGAAATCATTAGCTTTCAAAGCCATGACAGATTCAGAAGATGAAGAAGAAGATGAAGAGGAGATAGCCATGTTCACAAGGAGATTCAAAAAATTCTTAAAGAAAGGTAAGTTCAATTCTAAATTTAGAGATTCTAATGATCCTCCAACTTGTTTCAGGTGTAATAAAACAGGCCATATGAAGAAGGATTGTCCGCTAGAAAATACAAAGTCTAAAGGAAAGACATCCAACTTCAAGAAGGATAAGTACACAAAGAACAAGTTTGCCAAAAACAAAAAGGCATATCAAGCAACTTGGGATGACAGTGATTCTTCCTCAGAAGAAGAAACTGATGAAACCAACGAGGTTGCGAACATGTGTTTTATGGCTTCACAGAATCAAGTAAGTAATGATTATGATTCAGAAGATTTACTTGATGCTTTTAATGAAATTTTTCAAGAATTAAAAAAAGAAAAGATTAGAGTTAAGAATCTAGAGAAAGTTAATCAAACGCTTTCTCAAGAGAATCTTAACCTTGATAAAGAAGTAAAATCTTTAAATTCTCGTATTTCGAGTTTAGATACGGATCTTGAATCTCTAAAAAAGAATTATGAAGAGATATCCAAGAACATATCTAAGTTCAATAAAGGAAAAGAGAATTTAAACGATGTTCTTCAAAATCAAGTGAAATCTAGTCAAAAATTTGGCCTTGGTTTTAAAAAATCTCCTGTAAAAGATCTTTCCTCTAAAAACACTAGTAGAAATAAACTTGAATCTATTTCTAGTGTTAAAAATAAACTGTATGAATACTTTGAAAAGCCTAAGTTTATATTTTTTAGTGATAAAAGCAAGTCTAATGTTCAGTCAAGTCGACTGAATCCATTTACCAGTCGTCTGTCCAGAAGAACTGAGTCTTATTCAGCAAGACCAAAACCTCATATAAGTCGACCTACATCATCATCCAGTCGACTGACTCACAGTAGAAGTCGACTGAAGGATGCTATAAAGTCGACTGGACAGAACAAACTAGTATGGGTTCCAGTTAACTTGAATTTGAATGATAGAACTGCATATATCAATTCATATATGTTAAATGTATGTAATTCTGTTAATTTTATTCCTGCTTATGGAGGAAAATCAAACTCATTATGGGTTTGGTTTCCCCCTAACTAATATGTTTTGGACCCAATGAAAAGGGTACCATATTCACATTGAATATCTTATAGGTACCAAAGAAAGATCGTTGGATACTTGACAGTGGGTGTTCAAAGCATATGACTGGTCATGCCAATCTCCTATCCACCATACAAAGCATCAATGGAGGAACAGTTATCTTTGGTGATAACAACAAAGGAAAAGTCTTAGGAATCGGCATTGTTGGTAAAAATACTAATCCTACTATAGAAAATGTTTTATTAGTTAGTGGACTAAAACATAATTTGTTAAGTATTAGTCAACTTTGTGATAAAGGTTATAAAATTATATTTGAAAAAGATGCTTGCTTAATTTATGATTCTTCTATGCAAAACATTATATTTCAAGGTTTTCGCAAAAATAACATTTATGAATTATGTTTGAATACAAATAAATTTTCAAATGATTTTTGTTTAATAGCTTCTAATAATGATTCTTGGCTTTGGCATAGACGATTTGGCCATGTGAATATGAAAAATCTCTCTAAAATATCTAAGTATAACCTAGTTAAAGGACTGCCAAAACTATCCTTTAAAAAGGATAAGTTATGTGATGCATGTCAACTAGGAAAACAAATCAAATCCACTTTTAAAACAAAAGAAGTAATCTCTACTAGTAGGCCACTTGAGTTAATTCATATGGATTTATTTGGCCCTACTAGAGTTGCTTCTTTAAATAAAAGTAGATATGTATTTGTTTTAGTAGATGATTTTCACGATTCACTTGGACACTCTTTTTAAAACATAAAAATGATGCTTATGATGAATTTGCAAATTTTTGTAAACGAATTCAAAATCAAAGATCTCTAACCATAGTCACTATTAGAAGTGATCATGGTGAAAAATTTGAAAATGAAATGTTTACAGAATATTACAACAAGAATGGTATAACACATTCATTTGCATTTCCTAGAGCTTCACCACAAAATGGAGTGCTTGAAAGGAAAAATAGGACTTTGCAAGAATGCGCACGTACCATGCTTGTTGAAAGTAATTTACCTAAGTATTTTTGGGTTGAAGCCGTTGCTACAGCTTGTTATGTTTTAAACAGGATTCTAATAAGACCTAAGCTAAAGAAGACCTGTTATGAGTTATTTTTTAACAAAATTTCCAAAGTCTCTTATTTTAAGACATTTGGTTGTAAGTGTTTTATTCTGAACACTAAAGATAATTTGGATAAATTTGATCCTAGATCTAATGAGGGTATCTTTATAGGATACTCAAATAGGAGTAAAGCATATAGAATTTTCAATAAGTCAACAATGACTATTGAAGAATCAATGCATGTTACATTCGATGAATCTCTGCCTTCATCAAATTTAATTAAAGATGATGAAAATGATTCATCACCTTTAAATAAAGTAATTACATCTTTAGAACAAACTAGTCTCGCAGATAAGTCGACCGATAAGGACATCAAGCCGACTGATGTAAACCAGTTGACTGAGGAACTTGTCAAGTCATCTGATCCTATTGTGATATCTCCAACTTTACCAAAATTATTTGTTGAAGTTAGAGATCATCCTCATGAATTAATAATTGGTGACATCTCCCATGGTATTCAGACACGATCACATATTAATATGATATCTCATACAGCATTCTTGTCGGATTTTGAACCGAAAAATATACAAGAAGCATGTGAGAATGAATTTTGGATGAATGCCATGCAAGATGAATTAAACCAATTCATAAGGAATGATGTATGGGATTTAGTTCCATGACCTCCTGATCATACTATTATTGGTACCAAATGGGTATTTAAAAATAAGTTAGATGAATCAGGACAAGTTGTTAGGAACAAAGCTAGACTAGTTGCTCAAGGATATAATCAAGAAGAAGGCATAGATTTTGATGAAACATATGCTCCTGTTGCTAGATTAGAATCAATTCGTATCTTATTATCTTTTGCTTGTTTCATGAATTTTATACTTAATCAAACGGATGTTAAAAGTGCCTTTCTTAACGGGTTTATTAAAGAGAATGTTTATGTTAAACAACCACCAGGTTTTGAACATGAACAATTCCCAAACCATGTTTATAAATTGAAAAAGGCTTTCTACGGTCTTAAACAAGCACCACGTGCTTGGTATGATCGCTTAAAAACTTTTCTTTTAGAAACAGGGTTTGAGATAGGTAAAGTAGATACTACCTTGTTTATCAAAAGAATTAAGAATGATATCTTAATCATACAAATATATGTTGATGATATAATTTTTGGTTCTACTAATAATAATCTATGTCAAGAGTTTGCTAACACCATGAAAAACGAGTATGAGATGAGTCACATGGGTGAACTCAATTATTTTCTTGGACTACAAATTAAACAGTCTTCAAATGGAATATTTATTAATCAAGGAAAATATGCAAAGGAATTACTCAAACGGTTTAACATGGATAGTACAAGTAGCACCTATGGCTACTACTACTATCCTTGACAAAGATATATTAGGTAAGAGTGTCGATCAGAAACTCTATCGAGGTATGATTGGTTCACTCTTATATATTACCGCTAGTAGACCAGATATTATGTTCAATGTATGTTTGTGTGCTAGATATCAGTCTAGTCCTAAAGAGTCTCATTTAAAAGCAGTGAAACGAATTTTGAGATATATTAAAGGCACATCTGATTATGGCTTATTTTATCCACGCACCGATAATTTCCAACTTTTGTCGTATAGTGATGCTGATTTTGTTGGTAGTAAAACTGATCGTAAAAGCACTAGTGGAACATGTCACTTTTGAGACATTCACTAGTTTCTTGGTGCAGTAAAAAGTAAAATTCAGTGTCCCTATCTACTACAGAAGCTGAATATATCGCTGTAAGTTTGGCATGTGCACAAATTTTGTGGATGAAACAAACCTTATTAAATTATGGTATTTCTTTTGAAAAACCTTCAATAATGTGTGATAATACCAGTACAATTAATTTATCTAAAAATCTGGTTCAACATTCACGTACGAAACATATTGATATTCGACATCATTTTCTACGTGATCACGTTTTAAAAGGAGACATATCTTTAGACTTTATCTCTACTAATAAACAAGTAGCTGATATCTTTACAAAACCCCTTAAAGAAGACATTTTTATAACTTTAAGAAGAGAACTAGGGATATGTAACTTTCTTGATATTTGTTGAAAATATTTCTGTTAAGTCGACTGGGATTTCCCTAAGTCGACTGTGCCGTCTTTTCTATATATACTTATTTTTTTCTCTGACCAGTCGACTGAAATTTAACCAAGTCAACTGATCAGTTGTTTTAATAACTTATTTTATCTCGACTAAGTCGACTGTCTATGAACATCATTCAACTGTCGCGACTCAGTATGTCTTCACCTTCGACTCGTCGCACACTTTTTGAGACAAATTTCTATTTTTAACCTCGCCCGTGACTTCTTTGTGCGCCGTTGATCTCATTTCTAGTCGATCTCAGCCGTTGACTTCAGTTAAAAACTCTCTTTCCAGCTCCAATTTCTCACTTTCACTTTTTACCCCAAATCTGAAACCCTAAGGAGAAGGAGATCAATCCGGAAGTGGACTACCGCATCTGTTTAGAGCTGCTGTCTTCCAATCTCTTTGTTGTTTGATTCCATTCTTGTTGTTGGTATAATCCTTTTAAATCTCACTTCTCTTTGTTTGATTCACTTATATCTCTTAATGGCTCCGAAAAGAATTAAGAGATCCCATGTTGATGATAGTTCTTCATCAAAGGATTATTCTCAATATCTTAGGAGTACTGAACTCTTATAAAAGTGGTATCTTATATGTAACATTGTGATCTTTCCCGGTAGATTTGTCAATTTCAATGACTTAGATAGGTTCAATCTTATTTCTCTTTTTCAACATTGTAGTCTATATGAGTTTCTATCCTTAGAAAATCAACCCGACTATTACCCACAACTCAGCTATCTATTTTATACCAATATGAGAGTAGTTCAAACGGATGATGGAGAAATTGTTGTTTATTCTTCGGTCAAAAATAAGAAGATTAAACTCACATCCGAGAGAATTAATCTTATAATGGGTATTGATGATGAGGGACTTGATTTAGGGGAGATCATTTTAGATGATGCATCTATCCTATCAAAAATCTTTTTGCCAAATCATGGACCCCCCATGACTAGTAAATCTATCACACCTATTGCAAAACTAGTTGCAAGAATACTATCATATAATATTCTTCCCAAAACAGGGAGTTTTGATCAGTATTCTATGGAATTGCAACAAGCAGTTTATGCAATTTTTGGTAGAATTAATATCAATTGGGGTCGTGTCATTTTTTCGAGACTCCATAAGTCTCATACCCACTTTTTACCATTTGGTGGTCTCCTCACTCGTGTCTTCCTTGCTTATGATATTGATCTCGACTCCGAGACCAATGTTATTAAGCATTATGAGTGCTTCGATCGTGCTAGTTTAGCACGTATGAAGATTCTTGACCCTATGTCTAGAACTTCCCCTAGGTCACCTCCCCACTCTCAGGTTCCTCTAGCCACTTCTGCTAGACCATCGTCAGCCTCTAGTTCTTCTCGTCCTCGTGCTGATTTTGATGATCCACGTAGTCTATATCATTGTGTTAACTATCTCATGGATCGTCAAGACACTCTTGATTCTCATATTAACTCCCTTGACTCCAAAATCTCCCATCTGACTCATCTTTTTACCACTCAATTTCCACCACCATCTCAAGATGCTGCTGACGACACCGAAGATGAAGATTGATGATTTTTTAGTTTTATTTCCTATGTATTTTTTTATCTCTTTCTTATCTACTGTTAAATTTTGTAAGACTTCGTTGTTTCTATAAAGACATTCCTATTTTAATTATTACTTGTTATCTTATGTTTTTTGTTGATGACAAAGGGGGAGAAAAACCTCCTGTTGGTATGATGTGTAAATGATGTGTACATTTTTTCATGTGTAAATTTTCTGTTCAGTCGACTGATCAATTTGGTAAGTCGACTGATAGAGACTTTTTATTGATGTTTTGTGATGATATTTGTGTTCTGTTCTTTTCAAGAAGTTCTGTTAAGTCGACTGATTCTCTTTTTAAATCGACTGATATCATATGCATTATGTGCTTTTAATAGGGGGAGAATATCACTTCTATGCTTGTTTTCTCTATGTTATTATAATCAGCTATTGTGTTGTCATCATCAAAAAGGGGGAGAATGTTGATTCTTGATTTTGATGATTACAACACAGTGCAACATGTATCTGTGCTACACGTTATAATTACAGGTTATATACACAAAGGCCTCATTACTATACAGCTGAACAAATGAACAAGCACACGCTCTAGATAAAGACAAT
This sequence comes from Hemerocallis citrina, assembly GCA_017893485.1. Classification (NCBI taxonomy): domain Eukaryota; kingdom Viridiplantae; phylum Streptophyta; class Magnoliopsida; order Asparagales; family Asphodelaceae; genus Hemerocallis; species Hemerocallis citrina. The sequence continues at coordinate 217,224,051 of CM030361.1, read as the reverse complement.
GGCTACACTCAAGACTCAAGTCAAGACCTATGCTTCAAGTGTCATATATTGTTATGTCTTGTAAACAAATGTAATATTTTATATTTCTTGAGTCTTAGTATGATGTAAAGCCTTGTCACACACACATACACTCATTCTTTTACAAATGTGTGTTTTTCAAACTTCAAAAAAGGTCAAAACAGTTTGAAATAGTTTAGCTGTTGAGTACCAGTCGACCGATACCTATACCAGTCGACTGAGTCGGTACAAAACTGACTAAACTTATTCAAACTCTGACCAGTCGACTCATCATGGCAATCCAGTCGACTGTTCAAGTGCGTTTGACAGTTTTGTGTTTTTTAAAATCATTTTTCAAATTCAAAAGTTTTTAGATCCGTTGGTTGACAGTTGAATAACTGATTCACCAACGTCCAGTGAATCTATCTCTATAAATAGAGATAAGAATACACTGTTAAAAGGTCTAATACGCTAAGCATTTCTTTGAGATCTTAAGTGTTACATTTTCCAAGAGACAAAAGCTTTCAAAACATTTAGTCTTGGTTCTCTGTTTTCAGTCCAGTATAACATCTGATTTCGTTCTGCACTGAAGATAAAAGGCAACCTATTGTAGCCATGCACTATATCACAAAATCACAAACAAGGCTATAGGTTGATTGTAAAACAAATTTATTGTTTTTTTTCCTCTCGGTTAGAGAGTAGGAGTCTAGGTTGTAGAGTCAGTTGTGTCACTCTTGGTGGAAGAGTGGGTTGCTTTCTCTGGTTGAGAGAAAGGACTACGGGTTAGACGAGGTTGTTGTCTGAACGCCATAGGGTATTCTTGTAAACTTTTTTCAAGAATAGTGGAAATCTCAAGTGGGTTGCTTGGGGACTGGATGTAGGTCGATAGGGCTGAACCAGGATACATCGTGTGTACTTTGTGGTTGTATTTCTCTAACTTGCATTTATAGTTTCTCGGTTTGTGTTGTTTCTGTGAAACTTGTCTGGACAGTCGACTGAGTAATTTATAAGTCGACTGGTCAGACTCGTATTCTCTGATAGCTTTTTGGTTGTAAGTCGACTGTCTTAACTCTGAGTTGACTTCAAAGACTTGTTTGAATTATCTGTTCAGTCGACTGGTTCACTCTTTAAGTCGACTGCACCGAAGAAAAATCCTTATTCTGCAATTTAATTTTTATAAACACTATTCACCCCCCCCCTCTAGTGTTTGTGGTCTCGCCTACAGGATCCAACACGCTCCTACTTCCAGTCCCACTCAGTGGTCGTTCTTACCGACCAGCCACTCAAGCAAGTTCAAAACAAGCCCAAAACTTCGGGGTGCCTTATAAAGTAGTCTATAGAGCCGAGCCAACATGATATCAACTATCAGTCCCGAACCGCTATCTAGGCACAAGCCCTTGCAAAATTGATAGTAGAGAGCACTATCCCTAACCCAGCAAGGCAATAGAGGAACCCCCATTCTGGATCGTGTATATTGATGGGTCCTCATGCGCTGATGGGAGTGGGACAGGGGTCATCTTGACCTGCCCCGATGACTTCGTTCTTCAGTACTCACTCCGCATTAATTTTTTGGTATCAAACAACGAGGCTGAATATGAGGCTTTCATAGCCGGTTTGTGTATAGCACGCAGGGCCAGGGCCCAGCGCATCAAATATTTAGTGACTCACAGCTAGTAGTGAACCAGGTATCAGGGGAGTATGAGGCAACAGATGATCGCTTGGTCAAATATTTGGCCAAGGTCAAAGAGCTGCTGGCCACTTTCAAAGATGCACAACTCCAACGAGTCCCCCGAGAGGAGAATGCGCAGGCAGATGCCCTCTCAAAGCTGGCCTCCTCTTCCCTCCAGGGGCTAGAACAAATGTCTTGATAGAAGTCCTCTTAAAACCTAGCATCGAGGGCGAAGGTCCTGAACCGATTGAGATGCTGCCTCTAGCACTTGGGGAGAATTAGATGAGGCCCTTGCTCGAATTTCTTAAAGATGGAATTCTCCCTCCAGACCCTAAAGAGGCTAGAAGAATCAGAACCAGAGCTGAGCGATATACGCTCATCGAATGGGTCATGTAAAAGCGCTCTTACACTCAAGTGGACGGTACACCCTAATTGAGATGCCTCTCCCCCGAGGAGGCCCAGTATGCTCTAAAGGAGACCCATGAAGGGATGTGCGGTACTCATTTAGGAGCAAGGTCCCTTGCTCGCAAAATCTTAAATTATGGATATTTCTGGCCCACACTCAGCGACGCCGAACAACACGTTCGCCAATGCGCCCCCTGCCAAAAGTTCTCAACAATTTGGCGCTTACCACAAGCCCAAATCTCCTTCTTATCTAGTCCGACCCCTTTTGCAATGTGGGGGATGGATTTGCTCGAGCCATTCCTTCTAACACCGGGCCAGCTGAAGTTCCTTGTCGTTGCATTCGACTACTTCTCCAAATGGATCGAAGACGAGCCTCTAGCGACAATCAAGGAGAAAAAAGTCCAACGGTTCTTTTGGAAGAACATCGTCTGCAGATTCGGTATACTTTGAATCTTAGTAACGGACAATGGGACCCAATTTACGGGGGCAACCTTTCACAATTTTTGTACGAACCTCGGTATCTAGCAACGATTCTCCTCAATATCCCACTCGCAATCCAACGGTCAAGCAGAGAGTGCCAATCGAAAAATTCTCTCTGGCATAAAGAAGAGACTGGACAAGTCTACCAAGGGATTTTGGGTTGAGCAACTCCCCAATGAATTTTGGAGCAATTGCACTACTAAAAGGACCCCACAGGAGAATCTCCCTTCAACCTTACTTACAGCTCCGAAGCTGTCATCCCACTGGAAGTTGGCCTACCTTCTCCCAGCTTGATTGCATTCAATGAAAAGCAAAGTTCGAACCAGCTTCGAGGCAACTTAGCCCTCATTGATGAGATTCGAGAAAGATCCCCAATCTGTCAGGAGATTTATCGATGTAGGATCGAGCAGTCCTACAACAAGAGAGTCCGCCCCACTAATCTCAAAGAAGGATATTTGATTCTTAGAAAACTATTAATTTCTTTCCCGAGCAAGAAAGGGAAACTATCTCCTAATTTGGAAGGACCGTATAGGATCTCCAAAGTTGTTTGCCCTGGCGCTTATCAACTTGAAGACCCTGGGGGCAAGAGAATACCATGAACATGGAATGTGAAACACTTGTTGAAGTACCAAGAGGGTGTTTAAACACCGGTCCAAGCAACTTCTAATCATACAACATTTCTATGTTTTTTTTTCTTCTTATTTAGTTGAATTTTTCAAATGTAATAATGACTTGCAACTCAGAAGCAGCCACTTAGTCCTCTTTAATAAAAGTAATTTATTTCTTAGAAAAACTACTGTCTAAATGTTCTGTTTGTCTCGCCCCGAAGTGTACACTCTAAATTTGAAACTTTCTTAACGACAAGTTCGGAGTTCAACACTTGGTTCGATGCTACTTTAGCTACTTGCAAACAAGCAAGTACGAAGTAGCTCATTATTCGGAATTGCTCACACAACTGTTGAAATTCTCTTGAACAAACAATGTTATTAAGAGAAAGAAACTCACTACAAAATCGAAAGATGCAATCAACTAAAACATTGCTCGAATACTACAAATAATTACATTAAAAGTAAAGATACAAGTTTTATTCAAAGACTATGCTACAAACATTTTGTTCCGCCAAAAATGGAGATACAAGTCCTATTCAAGACTACAGACTCATACAAAACAACAAGTCTCGCTCTAACTCCTCCTAGGAAGTGGTACAGTTCTATTAAGAGATACCTGGGGACGACGAGCACCGTGCCCCACCCTCGTGGCCTCCGAGGGGACCTCCAAGCCTGTGAGCTGAGTGGTACCATCAGGACCCATGGACCTAGCTGTCGCCCCGACAGATGCTCCGCTCGACGAGCCGGCCACTCCGCTTTGAGCATCCCCAGGGTTCCGCGGAGCACTAGGCATGCGAAGGTCCAATTCATGAAACGACCTCCCCAGAGCATACTCCCCATGTGGGAATGAGGTGCTCCTGACGTTGCTCCATTCGGAGAGTCACTTTAAGCAAATATTCTCTGCTTCCAATTCGACAAGTTGCTCTTTGAGGGAGTCGTTTGTTACTTTGAACTTCAAACGGGGTATCCCACTCGTGCCCCCCTCGTGAGAATTCTGAGATGGTCCTTCGCAGATGAGCAACCTCTAAACTTTTCTCAAGCACGACGTTCTTTAGCTCGTCTCTCTCTGACGTTGCCTCGAATAAAGAGTTCTTCAGCTCGTCCCTCTCAGTCGTCACCGCGAATAAGGAGTGCCATAGAAACTTTTGTCGTGAAGATTTTCCATCAGCCATTGAGGGGCCGACCTCTCCCCCTTCGGGGGGTACTTATCGGAGAATCTCCTCGAGACGCCTCGTCTCGATATTTTGGTGAGCCAATGCCAATCTTAATTGGCAGAGCTCCAACTCCGTCTTTGAGAGCTTCTCCCGAGATTCAGCAAGTCCCAACTTAGTGAGACGGAGCTGGGCACGAAGACGATATGATTCGTTACCTTGGGAAAGTCAACCAAAGAAGAAGCGTAAATCACTAAGTCTAAAAGAACTACGTGATGGCTCTACAGCTAAATAAGGCTGCTACGAGGTGATTCTAAGCAGGTCTATAAGAAGTAGTCCAAAGTCACACAACACTTGTCCAAAAAGTAACATTTCATTAACTCCAACAAAGGTACAAGAAGCCGTTGCTAGTCTGCTATTAGGCTTCAATACAAAACACCTAAGACTAGAAAGGAAAGGAAAGTACAACTAAGTCAGAGGTCGACCTCTTTCGAATGATCCCCGGTCACAAAGGGTGCTTCAGCAAAAATCGCTAGGGGCATAACCCCTGAAGCTGTGTCTGCCTCTATCTCTTCGGCCACAACCTCAACCTCCTCTGCCTCCTCGTCCTCTTCGCCTTCCTCAGAGATGTCATCAAAATTGGGGACAGGGTCAGGGGAACAGACGCCATCCGGTGCAGTCGACATTTGGGAACTTCTTCCAAACATGGTCAATAGCGCGGGCATACGCCTTCGTCATGTTCACATAGAGGTACCTTTTGGCCTTCTCTGTCGCTTGGACTTTAGCCTCCTTTGCCGCCGCTATCTTCACAGAAGAAATAGCCTCCTCCTTGTCCTTTGCGGCGAGCTCTCACTCCTTCAATAGCCGAGCATAGTTTGCCTCCAACTTGGCAAAAAACCGCCTCGAGGTGCTCCACCCTCGAGGCCTTCAGCTCGGCCTGAACCCTCGATTGCTCGAGGTCCTTGGTGATCTTAGCTCGGTCGGACCTGAGCCTTCTTGGTCTCAAGCTTCAACTCCTTCTCCAGTTCGGTCATCTTCTCCATCAGATGCCCGAAGTGGCAAGTGATCTGCATAAAATGTGAAACTCAATCATGTCGAGCTGAAAAAGAAAGCCAAGACTTGGCTAAAAGAAAGGGTTCCGGGATGACACGAAACTAATCAACATAGCAGCTCGAGCATTCAAGCGCATTGTTGCCAACCGTCCCCGCCTCCAAGGCAGCCTTGTCCTTCGGCGTAGCAAGATGCCGAACCACCTGCATACAGAAGGACAAATTTCCAAGGAATCCGTCGAGCTTCCTGACCTGCCAGTCGGGGACGAATTTCTTCTTATGCTCCTCGATCAGGAACTCCTTGGCTTCGGCAGATAGGGGAGGCGCCTCCAAGCCCAAAGCAGCAAATATGGGGAAGGCCCCCTTGTCTACTGAGACCGACGGTGTCACGGAAGCCTCTAGCTGCTGGATGACTACAACCGCCTTTGAGGACTGCTCCACGGAGGCAACAAAAGACTTCGACTTTGGCGAAGAAACCTTGCTGGCCACTCTCTTCCTCTTCTTAGGGGCCTTGCTGCCTAGAACGCCATGCCCTGCTAGCATCTCATTGAAGTCCATCGGTTCTGCAACGGTGGAAATTACCGAGGTTAAGGGCAAATAAAATTCGACAGTTAACATATATATATATATATATATATATATATATATATATATATATATATATATATATGAGTTCCATCGAGCTAAAATGATAAAAATGCATATTGGGTTTATAAGGTTGAGACCCCTCCTAAAGAGCTCAGTCAAGTCCTTCCAATCGAACATCAGTCGATCAAGGAGCGTCTGTACCATCTCATCCTCCTCGGGGCTAAGAACTGGACTCTCCTTCACCCTCTTCGAAATTTCCTCGACCCAAGAAATCGGGATGACCCAAGGTTCTCGATTTCGGATAAGAAAGTACTTATCCCTCCAATTTTTTATCGAGTCGGGACAGCTGACGAGCTTTGCACCATGACTCGGAGACAAGTAGAACCAAACTCTGACGTGTGCTGCTGGTGTACCTGGTATACCATTCGCAGCACACTCAATTGACGCTTAAAACCCACGGTTTGGTAATGAAGGATGAACCCGTTGATTTGCCTCCACACGTTCGGCATATACTGAACCGGGTTGATCCGGTACCATCGTAGGACTTCGACGATAAAGGGATGAAGAGGTAATCGAACACCGGCTAAGAAGGCATTAACGGGCCAAAAACACATGTTTTACTGGCATCAGTGAGTTGGCCCTCACACCGGGTCTTAGCAACATCAAGTCAAATTCGGTCGGGATCTGAAAGCACTCTCGAATCAATGTTAGGTCCATTTCAGATTGAATAGAGATGGTGTCGTCAGCCTCGAAAGTCTCTCGAGCCACGCTCTCCTCGAAGCTCCTTCTCAGACCGTACACGATACGTTCTACCATGTCATCTGGAAGATCCCGAACTCTATGAAGCCCAGTCAGGGGCCCGGGCAACCTGCCGAACTCTCCTATTCTTCGCTCCATCTCGAATATAGTCTCCACTACCGTCGAAGAAGATCCTACCAAGGCCTTACCCCTTGTCGATTGCAGGAGCTTGACTAGAGGTTGACTCAAGGTCGACGACGGGGGAGGTCTCCTGCCTCAAAGGAACGGTAGACATTCTCTAAAAAGCAAGCTAAGTTATCTAAAGTTACCTTGATTTGACGGCAACGACCGGAAAAGATCACTAGAGACAGAAAATTCTGCCGGAAGCTCCCGTTAGATAATAAAAAATTGCATAGTAAAAATTTAGAGTGAGCAAATGAGGGGTGGGGGAGGAGATTTATAGGAGATAAGTCTTTGGCACATTCACCAAGGTTAAGAGGCCCCCATGAGCGCAAAGGCCAGGCCTATTTACCGCAAGACGATAAGAAGAGCAGGGGCAAACCAAGACAGTTGACTGGTCAACGGTCAACGACGCCATGTGTTGCCCTCTCGAAGTCTTCCTAGACTTCGACAACATGTGCCGAGCATTCTTTCCACCGACATCAAAATATGAGAAATGGTGTTGATTGGTCAACGGTCAATGGTCAACGACGCCACGAGTCACCTCTCAAAGTCTTCCTAGACTTCGGCAGCATGTGCCGAGCATTCTTGCCACCAACGTCAAAATGTGAGAAATGGCATTGACTAGTCAATGGTCAACTGTCAACGACGCCATGTGTCTCCCTCTCAAAGTCTTCCTAGACTTCGGCAATATTTTCCGAGCATTCTTGCCACCGAAGTCAAAATACGAGAAATGGCGTTGGCTGGCCAATGGTCAACGGTAAACGACGCCACGTGTCGCCCTATCGAAGTCTTCCTAGACTTCGGTAACATGTGGCGAGCATTCTTGTCACTGATGTCAAAATTCGAGAAATGGCATTGACTGGTCAACGGTGAACGGTCAACGACGTCACGTGTCGCCTTCTCGAAGTCTTCCTAGTCTTCGGTAACATGTGCCGAGCATTCTTGCCACCGATGTCAAAATATGATAAATGAAATTGACCGGTCAATGGTCAATGACGCCACGTGTTGACCTCTCGAAGTCTTCTAGACTTCAGCAACATGTGCTGAGCATACTTGTCACTGACATCAAAATGCGAGAATGGCGTTGACTGGTCAACGGTCAATGGTCAACGACACCACGTGTTGCCCTGTCGAAGTCTTCTTAGACTTCGGTAACAATTGTCAAGCATTCTTGCCACCGACGTCAAATTGCGAGAAATGGCGTTGACTGGTCAACGGTCAACGATGCCACATGTCGCCCTCTCGAAGTCTTCCTAGTCTTCGGCAACATGCGCTGAGCATTCATGCCACCGACATCAAAAAGCGAGAAATGGCATTGACTGATCAACGATCAACAGTCAACGATGCCAGTGTTGCCCTCTCGAAGTCTTCCTATATTTCAGCAATATGTGCCGAGCATTCTTGCCACTGACGTTAAAATGCGAGAAATGGCGTTGACTGGTCAATGGTCAACGGTCAACGATGCCACGTGTCGCCTTCTCGAAGTCTTCCTAGTCTTCGGCAATATGCGCCGAGCATTCTTGCCACCAACATAAAAATGCAAGAAATGGCATTGACTGGTCAACGATGCCCCGTGTCGCCACTCGAAGTCTTCCTAGACTTTGAAAACACGTGCCGAGCATTGTTGCCACCGACGTCAAAATGCGAGAAATGGTGTTGACTGGTTAACGGTCAACGGTCAACGACGCCACATGTTGCCCTCTCGAAGTGTTCCTAGACTTCGGCAACATGTGCCGAGCATTCTTGCCACCGACGTCAAAATACGAGAAATGGCGTTGACTGGTCAACAGTCAACGATGCCACGTGTCGCCCTCTCAAAGTCTTCCTAGATTTCGGCAACATGTGCCGAGTATTCTTGCCACCGACGTCAAAATGCGAGAAATGGCATTGACTGATCAATGGTTAACGACGCCACGAAGTCTCGATGAACTTCGGTAGCTCTCGCCGAGCCTCGTTCACTTCGACCACCACCACGCCACGTGTCAACTTGTCGAGTTACCCAGGGGGTTTGGCAACTTGTGTCGAGCGCTTTTGCCATCGACCCCCTCTTGAGGGAAAAACGTTTGCCTCCCGATGCACGCCCGCGATCAGAACGCCCAGACCGAGCCACGTCAGCTAACGCCATATCAGCCGTCTGATCGTTCAGAAAATCGCATCGCTGACGTGATCAATGCTCCAGATTGCACCACGTCGGTAATTAAATGATTAATCATTTTATTTTTATTATTAATTCAAATTAATTATTTAAAAATGCGAAAAATAATTAAAAATTGAAAAAAAATAATTAAAATTTCTAAAAAATACTTATAAATTTGGGAAAAATATTTTTGAACTCCTGAATAAATAATTATTAATTGGAATGATTAATTGATGCTTTTTGAAAATAGATTGTAGCTTCGAAAAATTGAATGAATGATTCGAAAAATGATTTAAAAATTAGAAAAAATCATTGGAAAATCCTGAAGATCCCACTAACATGTTTGAATACGAGGCTGGCTCAATTGAACGCTGTTAAGGCCTGCGGGCGATTCTAAAGCTCCATAGGAACTCCGATAAAATCCCTTACGCCATTAAAACAACTACTCCCCAAAGGCTGTTAAACTCAGTCTTTGGAAATGGAGGGCTCGTGATATGGCTAAAAATGGGATTAAATTGAGACCGTTCAAACTGGGCACGAATCTTAAAGATAGCTGTCAAGGGTAAAACGGTAATTTTCACCACAAATAGGTCCGAAATAGGAACTGGGTCTTTCTTCAAAGCCCAGTAAGCCGAGAACGGATCTGCCCTATTGGGTGTGGGTAGCAACCCGTTACAAACCAGCCCAAATACTTAAAGAGATTCAAATTCGTGATTTTCCTAAAAGGCGGTTTAAACCGCCTCTCTTATCATGAAACGAATTTAAACTTCACATCTTATCCAAAAAACTATGGGAAATAGAGATAAATGATTATCTCTAAACTGTTTCTTAAGGCGACTATAAATATGTAATATCCCGGACGGATTTTATATTGTATAAATTATTATTTTTAATAGAAATTAATTGGTTTTCTCATTTAAAAAGTTACTTGGACATATATACTAGTACATATATACAGGTATTGTATCAGTTTTGTACACTTGTGCAAAATCTTGAAAAACACATTTTGGAAAAATGTCAGGAAAATACCGAGCAGATATTAAAAATTATTATTTTATTTCTATTTCTAGAATTGAAATATTTTTGGTGGGCATCACCCAGTTTTGTTAATAAACATTATATATATATATATATACAAATACTAGTCTGTATATATCTGTTTTGTCTGAAATTGACACTGGAATCTTTCGAGATAGCAATAAAATTATTTTATTTTTGTTTCTCTGAATTAAATTACTTTTATACTGATTTGTTCATTTTCATGAACGAAAATTGTCTGTATAATCAGATATATGCACGGATTTGAATCGTGTCAATTTCAGGCGGTTGTACAAATCGTGTAGTATGTGATTTGGGAAAATTATATTTTATTTTTGATCAATTTTGATGAGATGAAGGGCTAGGAATGGATTAGGGCTTGATTTTAATATTTATTTGCAAATAAATCACGCAATTGTTGAGCCATGAGAACATGGACACTCGGCTTGATTTTCACCCGCACAAACACACCCACCTTCTATAAAACAACCCCCAAACCCCTTCCCTTCCATTTTGGCTGGCCCCATTCCCATCTAGGGTTAGAAACCCCTCTCTCATTTTGTGTGTGTGTGTGTTTTCTCATCTCCTCTCTTCAATCTTCTACTTCTTCTACTAATTCTTATATAGAAAAGATTGTGAAAGAAAAGAAAGAGAGATCAATAAAAAGAAAAAAGAGTTAGGGTTTCATGGGTTTGATTTCATGGTAGAGTTCTTGAAGGGAGCAAGAACAAGGAGCAAGGAGAAGAGCAAGTTCTTCTTACTAGTCTTCAAGGTGGGGGTTTCTCATTTCATGCCTTGTTTTAGTTATTTATTGTTGTAGGTTGTTGTAAATTAGACTAAAATCATGTGCTTGTGGTTTTTTATGGACTAGAGTGGAAGGCACATGAGATTGAAGTGATAGAACACCAAAAAATAACCCTAAAGATTCAATCTTGGTGTTTGTAGGGTTAGATTTAATTAACCATGTTAAAAGAGGAATTTTGACCCGAAATTTATTGGAGATGTTCTTAGGGGTGTTATTATCATGCTAGATTTTTTTTTGGACTTTTTCGGAGTCATTTTGATGGATGAAACGATCGTTTCCCCCAAAATAGCGAAGGGTTGAACCAAAACAGTATGCTCGCTGTTTTGGGGTAAGTGTCGCAGTATGTTCAAGGGGATAAAACTTAGGGTTCCTCTCGGAACCTGAGGAGGAGACCAACTAGAAAGTTGTAGTAGACGTTCTCCCCTTTCCGAATTGACCTCTCGGGCTAAATTCTGGTAAGAGACGCAAAAGTAATGGTCGTTTCAAATCAGGACAACGAGCTCCGCTGAGATGCTCACTATTCTGTTTGGTTGTCATTTTTTAGCCTCTTACTTGTTGAATCTGAGGAGGAGACCAACTAGGAAGTTGTAGTAGACAGTCTCCCCTTTCCGAATTGACTTCTCGAGTTAAATTCCGATAAGCGGAGTAGGAGTTATGGTCATGGAAATATACAACAACTAGCTGTTTGACAGGATGCTTCCTGTTTTGATTCTTTGTCATTTTTGAGGGTTTTAATTGATGAATCTGAGGTTCGGGCCAACTAGGGAGTTGTAGTAGAGACACTCCCCTTTCCGGATTGGCCTCTTGGGTTAAATTCTGACAAGCGTAGTAGAAGTTATGTGCTTTCAAAGATCAGCTTTTGTTAAGGAAACATGTTGTCTTCGTTAACGTTTGCATATGTTTAAGAGACGGTAGATTGATTTCCATAGGAAGTCTGGAAAAAAGTTCAACTAGAGAGTTGTAGTATATGTTCCCAACTTTTCAAATTTTATGAATTGGATAGACTCCGCCAAGTAGAGCAAAAGTTACATGCTCTCAAAGTTTCAGCTTTGTTGCAGCCTTGGCTGTCTTTTGTTAGCATTTGCGTGTGTTCGAGGTCAGGTATTTGGAATTCCTTCTGGAATCTGAGAAAGTGGTCAACTGTGAAGTTTTAGTAGATGTTTTCACCTTTTCAAATTGTCCAATTTCGTTAGATTCCGACGAGTAGAGCAAAAGTTACAAGCCACAGAAGTTTCATCTTTTATTGAAAATCTGTAGTTTGGTAATTGTTTGCATATGTTCGAGGTCAGGAATTTGGAATTCTTTCTGGATTCTGAGAAAGTGGTCAACTGAGAAGTTTTATTAGATGTTCCCACCTTTTTAAATTGTTCAGTTTCGTTAGATTCCGATGAGTAGAGAAAAAGTTACAAGCTACAGAAGTTTCATCTTTTTATTGAAAATCTGTAGTTTGGTAATTGTTTGCGTATGTTCGAGGTCAGGAATTTGGAATTCCTTCTGAAATCTGAGAAAGTGGTCAACTTTAAAGTTTTAGTAGATGTTCCCACCTTTTCAAATTGTCCAGTTTCGTTATATTCCGACGAGTAGCGCAAAAGTTACAAGCTACAGAAGTTTCATCTTTTTATTGAAAATCTGTAGTTTGGTAATTGTTTGCGTATGTTCGAGGTCAATAATTTGGAATTCCTTCTGCAATCTGAGAAAGTGGTCAACTGGAAAGTTTTAGTAGATGTTCCCACCTTTTCAAATTGTCCAGTTTCGTTAGATTTTGAGGAGTAGAGCAAAAGTAACAAGCTACAGAAGTTTCATCTTTTTTTTTGAAAATCTGTAGCTTGGTAATTGTTTGCGAATATTCGAGGTCAGGAATTTGGAATTCCTTCTGGAATATGAGAAATTGGTCAACTGGGAAGTTTTAGTAGATGTTCCCACCTTTTCAAATTGTCCAATTTTGTTAGATTCCGGCGCGTAGAGCAAAAGTTACAAGCTACAGAAGTTTCATCTTTTTATTGAAAATCTGTAGTTTGGTAATTGTTTGCGTATGTTCGAGGTCAGGAATTTGGAATTCCTTCTAGAATCTGAGAAAGTGGTCAGCTGGGAAGTTTTAGTAGATGTTCCCATCTTTTCAAATTATCCAGTTTCGTTAGATTTCGACGAGTACAGCAAAAGTTACAAGCTACAGAAGTTTCATCTTTTTATTGAAAATCTGTAGTTTGGTAAGTGTTTGCATACGTTCGAGGTCAGGAATTTGGAATTCCTTCTGGAATATGAGAAAGTAGTCAACTAGAAAGTTTTAGTAGATGTTCCCACCTTTTCAAATTTCCCAGTTTCGTTAGATTTCGACGAGTAGTGCAAAAGTTACAAGCCACAGAAGTTTCATCTTTTATTGAAAATCTGTAGTTTGGTAATTGTTTGCGTATGTTCGAGGTCAGGAATTTGAAATTCCTTCTAGAATCTGAGAAAGTGATCAACTGGGAAGTTTTAGTGGATGTTCCGACCTTTTCAAATTGCCCAGTTTCGTTAGATTCTGATGAATAGAGCAAAAGTTACGAGCTACGGAAGTTTCAGCTTCTTATTGAAAATAAGTAGTTTGGTAACTGTTTCCATATGTTCGAGGGTCAGGAATTTGAAATTCCTTATGGAATCTAAGAAAGTGGCCAACTAGAGAGTTGTAGTAGATATTCCCACCTTTTTAAATTGCCCAGTTTCTTTAGATTCGGACTAGTAGAGCAAAAGTTACCAGCTTGCAAAGTTTCAGCTTTTTGTTGAAAATCTGCAGTTTGGGTAAACTGTTTGCATGTGTTCGATGGACCAGATTTTGGATTTCTTACAGAATCTGAAATAGTGTTCCACTAGAGAGTTGTGGTAGATATTCTTACCTTTGTAAAATGTATATTTCTGTTAAAATCCGATAAGCGTAGCACTGGTTGCTTCTAGGCCGTCGGAAGGCTTTTATGTCGCTTTTGGGCTTCTCATTGGTAGAATGCCTATTTTAGATTGTTTGTAGATCCTTGTTGCTTCTAAATATAGAAGATCAAGTTTTACTAGTAAGCATGTTTGGTTGCTTCTAGGTTGATTACCTGTATGGTTGTTTTTATGTGTGGTTTTGCTCATACATGGCTCGACTAGTTCGTATGTAGCTGGGGTCTCATAAGTAGCTTATTTGGCTCGTATGTATGTTGTTGTATCATACGCGGCTCGCCTGGCCCGTATAGCTGTTAGTCTCATACGTAGTTTATATGGCTCGTATGTATGTTGTTGTCTCATACGTGGCTCGCCTGGCCCGTATGTAGCTGTTGGTCTTATACGTAGCTTATTTAGCTCGTATGTGTGTTGTTGTCTCATACGCAGCTCGAATGGCACGTATGTAGCTGTTGGTCTCATACGTAGCTTATTTGGCTCGTATGTATGTTGTTGTCTCATACGTGGCTCGACTTGCACGTATGTAGTTGTTGGTCTCATACGCAGCTTATTTGGCTCGTATGTATGTTGTTGTCTCATACGCAGCTCACCTGGCTCGTATGTAGTCGTTGGTCCCATACGTAGCTTGTTTAGCTCGTATGTGTTTTTGGTTACTCGTATATAGCTTTTTAGCTAATACGCAATTTGTTGTGCTCATCTAGGATGATATCATTGCCCTAGGGCTATCGACCATCAAGACGTGTGTTTACCTTACTCCTAAGGGACTGTAGACGAGTCACTCCTTGTGTATCGGTGGATCTTAACCGATGTTGGTTAATCGCGGACCAGAGTATGACGAAATCCAAATTCAGGGTAGTAGCAAGCGAATACGTTCGTATTGCCGAGGTCTTGGATCGATAGGCCATGAACCAGATCCTTAGGGATTCTGGTAAGTCTAGGTTGAGCAGCCTAGCAGAGTTATCTTGCAAAGTCTAACTTAAGACCTAGCATGTTGTGTTAATATTGTTGCCATTTCTAGGATTTTTCAGGGTTAGTGACATCGTTAGGGTAGTAACTTATGACTATTACTACTTAACCATTACTTATTATCACTATTCGCTGAAGGGAAAAAGTTGGTGTTAAGGGTGATTTCTTAAGATCCGACCTGTCCTATAGGCCGGCACTAGGTGGTGTTATTTGGTTGTACCTTCCCGTCAAAGGGATACGTACGGTGCCTTCTGACAAGTTGGGAGCGTGGGTTGCGTATCTCGCACTGTTAATTCCTGAAATACCGTGACTTATAGGTGCCACAGGGTAGGCTTCGTGCTATCCTGCGCTGCAGAGACCCTATGTCCGTTTGGTTTTTGAATGAGATCCGGTACGCCGGGCAATAGTGGCAAACGCGATCACCACTATAGTGACTGAAGTAACGGAACTAGACCGTACCTGCAACCTCATTTTTGAGTGAGGTCCGGTATGTCGAGTAGTAGTGGCAAACGGAAACACCATGAGCGTACTGCATTGGTGGGACTTGACCCCTTCTGCAACCTCACCAGTCACGTTGTATTGTCAGGAACAGGTTGTGTGCAAAGTAGAATTCATAACGTGGGTTCAAATCCCTATATATGAAGAAACGGCTTGTTATGGGGCATATGTAGTATGGGCTGCATACTGTTCCGGAGACTTGCTTGCATTAGAATAAGAGCATCCTTGCATTAGTAATCTTGCATTAGAGTCTAAGTCATAACATACACTGACACATCAAATATATATACATGTTCCTCTTTTCATCAATCTGTTTGCTATAGTTGAGATTCGCTGCTAGTTATCAGCCTTAAAGCGTCAGTATATGTACTGACGTCCCCACTTCAATAGGTATTGGATTTCAGAAGTACAGGTACATGGTTTAGGAGGACTCGAGGCTAGAGAAGCAAGGAGTCAACTTTATTTAAGTTTCGCTGTAATATATGTTGTAATTTCATTTGTAACAATTATTGTAATTTATTCATTGTTGTAATTTGTTTATTGTTGGGGAAGCATCCAAGTGAAATACCAAGTGTTGTTCTTTATTCATTGTACTCTGATGTAAATTGTTAAAGTTGTAACACTTGGGATTGTAATGGTATTATTGTAGCACTGTTGTAATGTATTGCAATTTTGTAACATTCAGACTTGTAATACATTTGTGTTGAATAAAAAATTTTAAATTTTCCTATTTTTCTGTGTATTGTGGCTAATTGAAGAAAAGATTCTGGCTTATGTCACAGTTTCCCAGTTACTGAAAATCGGGGCGTTACAAAATACCCCTCTCCCCACCATAACAAGATAATCAATATTTTTTCACATAAATGCTCTTTCATAATCTTCCTGATTACTGACTTGAGCTTCAGAGGGTTCATTGCCGGGATCCATCCCGGTGTATCGAGCTTTTTGCAGGTCAACGGCAGTGGCAAGAAACCAGTCAAACACCGGTGAAACTCAACAAGTTTGCCTTATTTGTTTCCAAAAGAATCCACAAATTCATCTGTTTGCTCCCACACAAAAATCAGCAGCAATAAGTATCATGTCTATTTATATGCTTAAGGAAACCCTTTAGGTCCTTCTTATTATCTTCCTACGTTCATGAATGCATAGGTTCTTTTGGAATTCCACAAATATAGTCAAAGAGTCACAACATTTTAAATTCTTCCTGCATCCAAAATGTGAACGGAAAGGATACTTTGACTGAGCATAACTCCTTCAATACTGCTCCGATTTGAGTGATCCAAAGCCAGACATACACCTGGCCTAATTCTCTCCAACTTCTGTATTGAAGACTGAGGCTAATAAAGACTTCATTATGCTCGAAACGTCCATCCAAAAGTGACACTTGTCACGGAATACAGTAGCTCGACTGGGTTGGAAATCGAGCCAACCACCAACACATAGAAAGCTTCTTTCGTCGTCCCAGCTCAATTATGTCCGCAAATAATTATTATTATTATTTTACTTTTTGACGACAAGGATGGAGCAAAATCTCCATATATATGAGAAATGCTCAGTTGGAAACAGGTCTGTTTGTACAGACCCGTTGCAAACTGAGTTTCTGGCCGTTGGATCGCTTCGATCTAGATCCAACGGCCAGGATCGATCCCTTCAATCAGCCCCTTTCTCTCACTTAAGTGAGAAGGGTTATTTTGGAAATTTTACAGTAACCCTTGTTTCCCCCAAATACGTATTTTCTGTGTATTTTCTATATTTAAAATTTTTGTAAATGATTTTTCCGCTTTCAAAATTCTTTTGTCAAAAATGTATTGTTAGATCTTCTATTAAAATCTATTTTCGATCAATAATTTTATTTGTAACTATTTTCTAAGATTTTTTATATTGTAATACAAATTTTATGATTACTTTGATTTCTATTATATTACTGTTACTATTATTACTATTTTTTTTTTGAGGGAATATTATTACTATTATTATTTTTATTCTTATTGTTATTGTTTTTATTATATTTATTATTAATTCTATAAAATCCCAATTGTATATTTTTATTGGTTATTTTAAACTGTCATGCCCCGCTTCACAAAAGAGAATATGGAATACGGACACGTGACTAAGCCCAGCGAATGATTTTCATCATCTATAAGCTGTTCAGAATCTATACAACATTTCACAAGAATAATCATAGTCGGAAGCAAAAGAATCAACCAAGCATGCACATATGAATCAAAATATCAACAAAAATACTTGAAACAAAAATATATTAATCTCAAATAATTTTGATCTAAATAAGTCAATATCCTGGGTCACATTGCCCAAATACAAATAATTTCAAGTACAAGATACAATTGTTCAAATAAGCAACAAGAAATAATAATAGCAAAATTCCAGCACTAATATCTCATATCACTAACTCCATCTGGCAGCTGATCATCCTGGTCTGCAATTAAATACATTGCAGGAATAGGAAAAAAAACAAACTCCCGTCAATGCAATTTACGGGCCGCTTGTACTGCAGGATACAAGTACATGGGAAAAGATAAACAACATAGCATGGAATAGACATGATAACAAAATAGAACAACTAGCATGGCATGATGAACAAGTGTAAATAGCATGTAACAAGTTTCAAGTGAGCAAGTATCATGTAAACAAGAAACAAGTATCAAGTATCATGTTAACAAGAAACAAGTATCAAGTATCATGTAAACATGTAGCAAGTGTCATGGTCAAGTCTTGTAGTTATTACTATCTAGGTAGCACTTCATGCATCCCGGTTTTTACTACATAGTTTTACATTCAAAAAGTTTCGCTTTAGATTTCATACTGGACCATAGAGGGTTGTGTACTCAGGGACACGTATCAAGTAATTGAGCTCCAAGCTCCAAGCATCATGTATCATGTATCACATGTCACGTTGTGCAAGTGGCAAGTAATCACATGTCTTGCGTGCAAGTATCAAGTAATCACATGTCAAGTATCATGTATCAAGTCATCACGTAGGATCTGTGGATCCCCTTCCGAGTACATGTTTCTGTATTATCCACTATTAGATCTTTCCCTTTAAAACCCCGGCTTGGTTAGTTATTATTATTATCAGACATACATGCGCGATTACAAAAAATGGCAAGAATAACATGGAATGAACAAGTAACAAGTACAGGATAAAAAATAAACAGGTACAGGCAAAAGATAACACATCAAAGAGTGGGACAACGAGAATTCTAGTTCATGACAGCAAGACATAACTGCACTAAAATAGGGATTTCCGTTGCTACAAACATGCAAACAGGGATCCATCAAAGAATCTGGTAAATAGACTCTCAGCCGAATCCAGCGAATATATATAAGTCACATAGTATTACACAAAAATATAACTCAAAACTGAATTGAAACCAGACAATATGTTCAGCCACAAATCAGAAGATCGTATTCAAAGTCAGGAAAACAGCATGAAAACTCCTTAAATAAATCCACGAAAAATCTGTGGTATTCCACTATATGTATAGTAACATAAAATCAAGTTTCATAATTTTACAATATAAATACAGTAGTCAAGTAAAATCAGAAAACATCATGATGCAGTAGTTTTGTAAATCTAAAATCACAAATACTGCAGTACGAAAATGTATCAAGTAATCACATGTCAAGTATCATGTATCAAGTCATCACGTAGGATCTGTGGATCCCCTTCCGAGTAAATGTTTCTGTATTATCCACTATTAGATCTTTCCCTTAAAACCCCGGCTTGGTTAGTTATTATTATTATCAGACATGCATGCGCGATTACAAAAAATGGCAAGAATAACATGGCATGATCAAGTAACAAGTACAGGATAAAAAATAAACAGGTACAGGCAAAAGATAACACATCAAAGAGTGGGACAACGAGAATTCTAGTTCAGGACAGCAAGACAGTACTGCACTAAAATAGGGATTCCCGTTGCTACAAACATGCAAACTGGGATCCATCAAAGAATCTGGTAAATAGACTCTTAGCCGAATCCAACGAATATATATAAGTCATATAGTATTACACAAAAACATAACTCAAAACTGAATTGAAACCAGACAACATGTTCAGCCACAAATCAGAAGATCATATTCAAAGTCAGGAAAACAGCATGAAAACTCCTTAAATAAATCCACGAAAAATCTGTGGTATTCCACTATATGTATAGTAACATAAAATCAAGTTTCATAATTTTACAATATAAATACAGTAGTCAAGTAAAATCAGAAAACATCATGATGCAGTATTTTTGTAAATCTAAAATAAAAAAAACTACAGTACGAAAATAGCAATATCTCGCAAACCATAAATCGAAATCCAAACCCGTCAAAAGGATGATAAAATAGATATAATAGGCTAACTTTCATATTCAGAAAGATTTTAGATACAGCAAGTAGAATTAGATCGAAAATCAGGTTCTTTACTGAACAGTATGAAAATTCTGCTAGTATAGTAATTGTTTGGAAATATAGAATTGTTTGTAAAACTCATCAAATAAATCCACAAAAATTTAGGTTTAATCCAAATCAAGTGTAGTTGTACTGTGCAAAATATTGGATCAAAATAATACTTTTAGCATCATGATAAAAATATATTACTCTTTAGAATTTATAGAAAACAAAATCTGGAAACCTCTTTACACCTCTGTGATAAAATAGACATAACTCACAAAACATAATTCGAAACTGAGATCCGTCAAAAGGGTTAGAAAATAGACATAATTCTCTACAAATCATGTTAACGAAATATTTTCAAATACTGAACTTAATAGGGTCTAAAATACTGATCAAAACAGGAAAACTGGCAAAACTGGAAATATCTCATATGCATAAAATCCACTGGTTCACATAGAACTCATCCAAAATACAAACCAAAATGTAATATAGTGTACTAGACGTCCAAGCAACATGGCATATGGTATTTAACATGTCCACAACAAGTCTACCACGAATAAAACGAACGTGCATATGATATCATATGAACAATACGCATGTATACAACAAGAAGTGGTCAATTCTAGGTTCTTTCATGTCATCTATGTCGTGAGGCAACTATGGTTGAATCAACACAATAGAGACAATATCAACAAGGTGTTTCACACACAAATTGTCTCTAGAATCCAACTACACTACAGGTGGTATTTAGTACTTGTATTACACAAAGAAAAGAATACGAGTTACTTGCCTTATAAACGACGACGAAACGGTGCAAAGCAAGAATAACGGAAACGGATTCCTGAGGCACGAACACGAGTGAACGACGAACACGAACCACAACAAACCAAGAACGAGAACTACACAACCACGCTAGCACGTGGACGGGCGATAAGCGTGCACACCAACAATACAACGGTAAGAACGACGACAGTGGCTCGCTGTTGTTGCTGTCGCGGCTGCCACTTAGCGACAGAGGGGAAAGACAGCACGACGGAGGGATGTGGTAGCCAGGGGGGTTGCCATGCAGTTGCAGCGGCTGACTGCAGTGGAGAGAAGACATGGTTGGGAGCACTGCGGCGACCTAACAGAGCTGCTGCCGACGACTAGAAGAGAGAGACTGGGGAAACGGGGCCGGCTGCATCACGCCTAGAGGAGAACGAAAGCACAGGAAGGTGGTTTGGAGGTCGGGGGGCTGCAGTAACTCAGGAGAGAGACGAGAGAGGGCACAGGGAAAAGAGAGATGGAGACGGCGGCTTCTTGGAGTGGGGGGGTTTAATTATGGGTTGAAGTATTTAGGGTTAGAGGTTGGTGGAGGCGGCACAGTATAGGGTGATAACGGGTCGGATGGGAGTGCGGGTGTGGGTGTGAGTAGTATAATAGGTTGGGTGTTTAATTAATGGGTTTGGGTCTGTAGGCGAGTACAAAACAGGGTAATGGCTATTAGAATAGGGTATTAGGGAATGGGGATGAGTTAAGATAAGAAAGATCCATTAAGTATAATAGGATTTAAATTTGGTTTTTGGGCTTTAATGGATCCAAATAGAAATAACGACATTGAAGAGATAGGGAACAAAATGAGTCAAATAAAATAAGCCATGAACACATAAAATAATGGGAATCAAAACAAAAGCTCGACCAAGCAGAGATGGAAGAATAGATAGATAATTGAATCAAAAGATCAAATAAAAGGACGAAAAACCAAATAGATGAATATATTGAGAATAAAGATCCAATATACGGTCCAAAAGAGATACAAGAAGTATCAAATACAAGGAAAAGAAAATACACTAAAAATACATAAAATGGAAAACATGGGTTAGAAATCCTACCCACCTAACAAGAAGAATTTCGTCCACGAAATTCAATCAAGAAGATACATAGGGTAACCCCGAAAAACTAACAAAAAGAACAAAACAAAAACTACTCAAACAAATGAGGAAACTTCTGCTGAATCTCCTCCTCCATCTTCCTAGTCGACTCACCGGGCGATTGAGGATTTCAAGAAACTCGAACCAACTTGATGACCTTGTTCTTAAGCACTTTCTCCCGCCTATCCACAATAGCAACTGGCGGAATCTCACAAGTCAAATTCGGCCGAACGTTCAACTCAAAATACTCAATCACGTGGCTCTCATCTCGGATATATCTTCTGAGTTGCGAGACATGGAAAACATCGTGCACTCCTGATAAAGCTGGCGGCAATGCAAGACGATACGCTACCTTCCCTACTCACTCCACAATATCAAACGGTCCAATAAACCTAGGGCTGAGCTTGCCCCCACCACCAAACCGAATGACACCGCACCAAGGCGATACCTTAGGAAAACATGGTCACCAACCTCAAGCTCCAAAGCTCTCCGATGAAAATTGGCCCATCGCCTCTGCCTATCCTGAGCTGCCTGCAAATGCTTCCTGATCTGAATCACCGCATCAACTGTCCTGGTGATCAACTCTGGACCCAACAACTTCCTTTAACCAATGTCATCCCAGCACACTAGTGATCCGCACTTCCGCCCATAGAGTGCCTCGAATGGTGCAACTTTAATACTGGCTTGAAAGCTGTTATTGTACGAGAACTCTACGAGATGCAAATGGTCCTCCCCTGATCCACCGAACTGAAGCATACAGGACTGCAACATGTCTTCAAGAATCTGGATGGTCCTCTCTAACTGTCCATCATTTTGAGGATGAAAAGATGTACTGTACTTTAATTTACTCCCCAAACTGTTCTGAAGACTCTCCCAAAATTGATATCTGAATCTCGTATCCCTGTCGGATACAACACTAACTAGAACCCCATGAAGTCTAACAATCTCTTGCATGTACCTCTCAGCTTGGCTCTCAGTAGATCGTCCGACACAAAAAAGGATGAAGTGAGCACTCTTCGTCAAACGGTCGACAATCACCCAAATGGCATTATGACCCTTAGGACTCCTCAGCAAAGTGGTCACAAAATCCATAGTGATATATTCCCACTTCCACTCCAGAATGGGAAGCAGTTGAAGAAGTCCAGTGGTTCTCTAATGCTCTACCTTAAACTACTGGCAGATCAAACACTGAGCAACAAACCGAACCACAGCCCCCTTCATACCATGCCACCAGAAATGAAGCTTCAAATCCCGATACATCTTAGTACTGCCAGGATGGATAGAATACGAAGACTGGTGGGCTTCCTCAAGCAACCTCTGACGAACTTCACCCTTTAGGACACATAACCTGGACCCAAAACGAAGTGATCCATCAGCATGAATAACCATGTCCGTTCTGGAACCAGACTCAACCTCAGCTCGAAAACCCTGCAACTGCGCATCACCAGCCTGCGCCTCTTTTATTTGATCAACAAGAGACGACTGAAGCTGGAGCACCAAACAACTCCGATCAGAACTCGACAACAAAACCTCCAACTCCAACCTCCGCATCTGCTCAATTAAATCCATCTGCTGAGTCAAGAACATAACCGTCGGTCTCCTGCTCAAAGAATCTGTCACCAAATTTACTTTACCAGGATGGTATTGCAAACTGAGGTCATAATCGGCCATAAGTTCCAACCAATGCCTTTGCATCATGTTCAACTTCTTCTGAGTGAAGACGTACTTGAGACTTTTGTGGTCTGTAAAGATCTCCACTAGGTCCCCAAGTAAATAATGTCTCCACAGCTTCAAAGCATAGATCACTACTGCTAACTCAAAGTCATGAGTCGATTAGTTTTTCTCATGCGGCCTCAACTGCCTCGTTGCATACGCAACGACTCGGCCCTTCTGCATTAGAACTGCTCCAAGACCCTTACCAGAAGCATCACAGTGAATTACAAATCCACCTGAACCATCTGGAATAGTCAACATAGGCGCTGATGTCAATCTGTTCTTCAATTCAACAAAAACAACACCACACTCATCAGACCAACATAAATTTTGATCATTCCCAGTCAGCTTAGTCAATGGTCCTGCTATCTTCTAAAAATCTTAGACGAATTTTCGATCATAACCAGCCAAACCATGAAAACTCCTGACCCAGTTCATAAGACTCATGAATACAGCAAGCGTGCTCGTAACCCCGAATAGCATCAAAAGATACTCATAGTGGCCATATCTGGTCCTGAAAGCAATCTTCTATACATCAGTCGCCTTCACTTTGACTTGATGATACCCAGAATGAAGATCCAACTTCGAGAAAACAGTAGCCCCAATCAACTGATCAAACAAACCATCGATCTTGGGCAACTGATACCGATTCTTCACAGTGACACTCTTCAGTTCCCGATAATCTATGCAAAGTCGATGACTACCATCCTTCTTGTTGACAAAACGGATTGGAGCACCCCAAAGCGAAATACTGGGTCTGAGGAACCCCAAATCAAGCAACTCCTGCATCTGCACCTTAAGCTCTGCTAACTCAACCGGTGCCATCCTGTAGGGACTCTTTGATATAGGTGCCGTACCCGGCTGAACTTCAATACCGAACTCCACATCCCTATCAGGGGGGTAAGCCAAGCAACTCCTCTGGAAAAACATCCAAAAAATCCCGCACTACTAGAGGTGCAACCTCACAGCCTGAATGAATTCCATCGCACAAACCTCCTGATCAACTATAGTTCGGCCAAGGCACATCTCCCCGGCACAGAACTCAAACTCTGCGTGGAACACAACTTTTTTGGCACGGTAATCAATAATGGTGTGGGTTTTCCCAACCAATCCATACCCAGTGTAATGCCCCGATCTTTCATTTGTGAAAAATTATTTTATTTTGCACGTAGTGTGCACATGCAATATTTTGGTTGAATTAAATGATATGATTATTTTCATTATGATGAGTATATATTTTTTTTAAATATGTGATTGTAATTATTTTTATAAAGCCTTCTTTCAATTAGACACAAAAGCCTTTTCTTTTTAAAAAAAGCCCAAAGTTAATTTAATTTATTATTTTTATAATAATTATTTTGGCCCATAAACTAAAGCCCATGAGTCAATTTATTTTTAAATACAACTTGTCATGTAGGATACAATTTAAAAATTATTTTAATACAAAATTTAATGTAAAATTTTTGGAGGCAAATGCTTGCACGTGCATTGCACGTACACGTGCAAAGTGCACCTTCCCAAAGCATGGCCGGATTGCATCTTGGAGGGAAATGAAATTTTTGAGTGGGATCATGGTGGAGATGGTTGCTCATCATGGGTAGTTAGTGTAACTCCTCCTTAAATCTAAGTCATTTGTTCCTAACTCCTACTTCAATCTTAGCCATCCATTTCCCTAGATTTTTAGTATAAATACCCCCCTCCCATGGCTAGTATTCTTGTGCAAATTAATTCTTCCCAAACCTATAGCTAATACAAGTATCTAGTAGTTATTTTAGTGAGTTAAAAGATTGAGTTGTGTGTGGGAGTTGTGCTTGCAACAAGAAGAGGAGAGGCCAGCTATCAAGGGAGTGCTCTCGGCTTGGCTTAGGAGCTCTCGGGTTGGGTGTTCTTGGAGGCTCGGTTGCGCGCTTCAAGGAGGAGGATCGCTCTCGTTTGCAAGGACATTATTTAGGAGGTGTCGCTAGTTGTATTTTTCTCTCCATTTAAGGTGGGTAAATTTTCTATATTTCTAAATAGGAATGCATGCTAGATTGAATTGAATGAATGAAGCATGAAAAATATTAATAAGAGTACGCATTTAATTGATAAAAATGACCTATGGATTGATTGAAATGTGGATGTGAAATTGTGTGTGGTTCTATTAGTAAAGGCTAAATTGTGAGTGAATTAATTATGGCCATGGATTATTGAAGATAGTTTCATTATCTACATCACAAATTATATACAAAAAGTTAGTAGATTGACAATGCTACTTTGTGTGTTTAAATGAATCTTTGTGTTACATTGAAATAAATGAATTAAGATATAATTTTGTATGTTTGGTAAAAGATTAAAAATAGAGAATTAATGTGAAGTTTGCTAATAAAGGGATTAGTAGTGTTAATTGTTACGAAATGTCGAAATGAAGAAATGTGGTAGTTATAATGTAGAATTCAAATTAATTGTATGAAAAATATGTTTTAATTGTTGAAAAAATTATTTTTTTCATACTGGATATAATTTATGCTGATATTAGTCAATCTGGACATTTACAGTAAATTTTATAAAAGCAAAATGAAATGAGGACTAGTTGAACATCGAAACATTTTAATAACAGAGAGAATTGGTTTAAATAAATTTTTAGTTGCATTATTGACAACCTGAGCGCGTAGCTCGAGTGGTCGGGACAGCTTTAATCGCTACAGTGGTCTGAGGTCGCTGGTTCGAATCCCCTGGGAAACACACTTTGTTTCATAAATTTTTAAAATAAAAGAGAACAGTAGCCGAGAGCATATAATGCTCTCAGCCCTCCTTACAACTTGTGTAGCATCCGGCCTAGTGGCCAGTGCCTTGGGCGGTTTTCTTTGTGGTCCTGGGTTCGATTCTTGGCTTCGGCAGTTTAGAAAAAAACATTTTTTTTTGAGTGTTTTGGTGATCCAAAAATTATGAAAAAAATATGGTTATCCTTCTAAAAATATATGGGACTTATGAAAAATAATTTGAGAATTATTTACATAGGATAAAATATGATTTGAGAATAAAATGTATAATTTAGACTTATGGTTATATACTTGTGTGGTATAAAAGTTGCACTTTGAAGAAAGGCTTGAAATAAAATATTAGAAAAGAAGAAATTATATGTAGTGATGCATTGTGAATTATTCTCATTTGAGAATAGTGTGAAATTTATGGTATGTGAATATCCATTTAGTGAAGTGATTTAAATGTGGAATTGATATTTGATGAAACACATAATTCCATGTGCGATTATGGACTATTGAATAATTTAGAGATCATGCTAATGAAAGAGAAATCTGTTATGATTATGAAAATGAATTTATGAGTTGGAAATTCTCAATTTAGAAATTGTGAATTGAAATTGAAACAAAAGAGTAGCTAAGTCTCCCCCGGCATTTGGAAAGAAATGAAATGAAATATTGAAATGAAAGACCAAGGTTGGTCATGTTTGAATAAATGAATAAGTTCGGTTTAGTGGAGAGGCTAACTCTAGAGCTTTGATTTTGTTCATGATTCTAATAAAAACTAAGGATTAGTGCATAGTGAAGACGTGATGAAAGTGAGAGAAAAACACGAGTATGAGAACTAGAGTTACGGTGCGGGTGTGTGAGCCACAGAATGCATGCTTGATGAGTCAAGACATGGCGTGGGCACAACTCAGTAATGATCGGACTTTAGCCACGCTTGTGGGATGTTTGGTGACTGCAAGAGGATCGTGTGCCATGAAGGAGGCTGAATTGCCACAGAATGCATGCTTGACGAGTCAAGACATGGCGTGGGGTTCCCCTCCAGGTTTTCTGTACACGTGCTTGTACTCATAGATCATCTAGGATACTCACCGTAGTTACAGTAGTAGATTAAGTCATAGCGAGGGATTGAACCCTACAAAGTTGAAGAACGATTAAGAGGCTTGCCCTCGGACCTATGTAGTATGGAATGCATAGAATCCAAACAAGTGCGCATTAGTGTCATCTAATATAAATAATTGCATTAAGGACTAAGTGCACAATCACAACACGACATCAATAGGGTAGTCCCTTTAGTTTGATATGTGAAAAGTTTGTGTTTGCTAAATATGGAAAATAGTTATACTATTTCCGGCATAGAGAGGATGGCTGTGTATAATGTTCGTCGGTTGAATAAACTGACGTACCCACAGTCTTATATGCAAGTAAATGACATGATAAAGATTAAAGAGGAACAGATGCTTAAAGATTATACAATGTTGTTGTATATTTATCTAATCGTTGTAAATTTTACTTCTGCTGTGCAATGTAAAGTGTAATATTTTATGTAAACTCTGATGTAATGTGAAAAGTTCAAATTTCCTTGTAAAATTGTACTAAATGGAGTGGAAAGATCCTGTAGAACTCTCGAATTCAGTGTACTTGGGATTCGGGGCGTTACACCCAGAATAACGTCGAATCTTGAATTCCCAATTATAATCAGATTGGATTTGAAATCTACGCTACCAATAATCACAGGACACTGCCTGCACTCTCGGGAACAAATGACAACTCCACCACCTGTCACAATATTCCAAGCCTCTGACATGTTACTGCACTCCAACTGATGGTGAGCCACAAATCGAAAGGAGACAAAAGAATGGGTAGCCCCGGAATTAAAAAGAACATGAGCAGGAAAAGAGCAAACAAGGACGACACCTAAGACAGAATCAAAAGAGATAGAGAAAAGAATGGTTGAATAGGAGTGAGGAAAAAAATGCAGAAAGATAAATATGAAAGTGATAATGCAAAAAGAAATGAAGAGACAAAAGAGGAACAACAAAAACAACAAAACAACAAAAGCAAAATATACCTACAACAACACCCTCAGCTTTCTCAGCATCAGTAGCAGTCAGGTTGAAAGCCTGACCTCTCCTGGAAACAGCGGTCCTCTGACCGACAATCTGGCGCTGCGGTGAAAGCGGTGGTCTGACTGGATCACGAGCTGGGGTAACCTGTTGAACTGGATCCCTGGCTGTAAGAGCCAACTGCGAGTAGTCCCGCACTGAATGGTCAGCAGCACCACATCCAAAATAGTGATGATTGGCACGTCGGAAATCCTTGCGCTCATGCCCTGGAAGTCGGCAAAAGTCACAAAACCAACCTTCGGAGGACCCGCAGCGGAGTAAGGAGCTGCCTTGACCAAAAGGGCTGGGACTGGCCTCCGAATAGGCCCACCAGAAGGCCTAGCAATAGAGTGCGAAACAATTTGCTGAGAAGGAGCCAATCCATCACGAGCCTGCTTCTGAGCTCGAGCTGCCTCGAGAGCCTCAGCAAAAGTACGCAAGCGAAATGAGACGAGATACACCTTGATGTCTTGCTCAAGCCCCAATATGAACCTACGAGCCCTATCTTCTTCGTTCGCCACAGAACGGCTGCAAATCGGCTAAGTCTTGTAAATTCAGCTGCGTACTCATCCACAAACCTGGAGCCTTGTTTCAAGAAAGTCTCATGTTACAATATTGCATGGAAAATATGTAATAAAATTCCAATAATAGAAATAATGACCAACCTGTTTTAGGGCCAAAAATTGTTGCTCCATCACAATTCTAGTGCTGCTAGGGAAGAACTTCTCCAAGAAGTTCTTGGTGAAAGGGCCAACTGATCGGTCGTTCGAGCCTTTCGGACTGGGACCTCCACCAGATATGAGCCAGATCCACCAACTGGATGGCCACCCATCCACTGTGTCTGCATCTGCCACTCTAGCTGCCAAAAGCAGTTGCTCTGTCCGAATCAACCACTATTCTGCCTCCAAAAGGGTCTCAGTGCCTGAAAATCTATCGGGATGCAGCCTCATGAAGTCGGTAACCCGAGCGGCAGAACCCGAGTAGCTTCTAAAGCCTCATGAAGAGCTATCTGCACAGGCACAACGGGCGGCAGAACCCGAGTAGCTTCCAAAGCAGCTACACCAAGTCACTATGGTTTTGCTGCATATTAATCATCCGTTCCAACACAGTGGTGATAGCCTCAAGCCTAGGCTGCTCATCCTGAAGACGAGAAGTAGAACCTCTACGAGCCATAGTCTGCAAAAAACCAAAAACAATTAGCATCCAGATCAAAGTTGATTTATAATTTATTTATGTATGCATGGTTGGTGAAATGTTGTGCCAATCCCAGATCGAGCCAAGCTTTACTACTATATATCAGTGAAACTAATACATTAGCCAAACCTGGGTCCTAATACCACTAAAAAATCTTGTCACGCCCCGCTTCCCAAAAGAGAATATGGAATACGGACACGTGACTAAGCCCAGCGAATGATTTTCATCATCCATAAGTTGTGCGGAATCTTTCAAAACAATTCACAAGAATAATCAGAGTCGGATGCAAAAGAATCAACCAAGCATGAACATATGAATCAAAATACCAACAAGAATACTTGAAACCAAAATATATTAATCTCAAATAATCCGGATCTAAATAAGTCAATATCCCAGGTCACATTGCCCAAATACAAATAAATCCAAGCACAAGATACAATTGTTCAAATAAGCAACAAAAAATAACAATAGCAAAATTCCAGCACTAATATCTCATATCACCAACTCCATCTGGCAGCAGATCATCCTGGTCTGCAATTAAATAAATTGCAGGAATAGGAATAAAATAAACTCCCGTCAATACAAGTTACGGACCGCTTGTAGTGCAGGATACAAGTACATGGGAAAAGATAAACAACATAGCATGGAATAGACATGATAACAAAATAAAACAACTAGCATGGCAAGATGAACAAGTGTAAGTAGCATTTAACAAGTGTCAAGTGAGCAAGTATTATGTAAAGAAGCAACAAGTATCAAGTATCATGTAAACATGTAGCAAGTGTCATGGTCAAGTCTTGTGTTATTACTGTCTAGGTAGCACTTCATGCATCCCGGTTTTTACTACATGGTTCCTACATTCAAAAAGTTTTGTTTTAGATTTCATAGTGGACTACAGTGGGCAGTGTACTCAAGGACAAGTTTCAAGTAATCGAGCTCCAAGTTCCAAGCATTATGTATCACGTATCGCGTGTCAAGTTGTGCAAGTGACAAGTAATCACGTGTCTTTCGTGCAAGTGTCAAGTAATCGCATGTCAAGTATCATGTATCAAGTCATCACGTAGGATCTGTGGATCCCCTTCTGAGTACATGTTTCTGTATTATCCACTATTAGATCTTTTCCTTTAAAACCCTAGCTTGGTTAGTTATTATTATTATCAGACATGCATGCACGATTACAAAAAATGTCAAGAATAATATTCCATGATCAAGTAATAAGTACAGGATGAAAAATAAACAGGTACAGGCAAAAGATAACACATCAAAGAGTGGGACAACGTGAATTCTAGTTCAGGACAGCAAGACTGTACTGCACTAAAACAAGGATACTCGTTGCTACAAACATGCAAACCTAGATCTGTCAAAGAATCTGGAAAATAGACTCCCAGCCAAATCCAGTGAATATATATAAGTTATATAGTATTTCACAAAAACGTAAATCAAAACTGAATTGAAACTAGAAAACATGTTCAGCCAGAAATCAGAAGATCGTATTCAAAGTCAGAAAAATTGCATGAAAACTAGTTAAATAAATCCACAAAAAATCTGGGATATTCCCCTATATGTATAGTAACATAAAATCAAGTTTCATAATTTTCCATTATAAATACAGTAGTCAAGTAAAATCAGAAAACATCAAGATGCAGTAGTTTTGTAAATCTGAAATCACAAATACTGTAGTACGAAAATAAAAATATCTCACAAACGATAAATCAAAATCCAAATCCGTCAAAAGGATGATAAAATAGATACAATAAAATAACTTTCATATTCAGAAAGCTTTTAGAGACAGCAAGTAGAATTAGGTCGAAAATCAGGTTCTTTACTGAACAGTATGAAAATTTTGCTAGTATAGTAATTGTTTGGAAACATACAATAGTTTGTAAAACTCATCAAACAAATCCACAAAAACTCAGGGTTAATCCAAATCAAGTCTAGTTGTACTGTACAGAATATTGGATCAAAATAATACATTTAACATCATGATAAAAATATATTACTCTTCAGAAATCATAGAAAACAAAATCTGGAAAACTTCTTTACACCTCTGTGGTAAAATAAACATAACTCACAAACCATAATTCGAAACTGAGATCCGTCAAAAGGGTTAGAAAATAGACATAATTTTCTACAAATCATGTTCACGAAATATTTTCAAATACTGAACTTAATAGGGTCTAAAATACTGCTCAAAATGGAAAAACCGGCAAAACTGAAAATATCTCATATGCATAAAATCCACTAGTTCACATAGAACTCATCCAAAACACAACCAAAAATGTAATATAGTATACTAGACGTCCAAACAACATGGCATATGGTATTTCACATGTCCACAACAAGTCTACCACGAATAACATGAACGAGCACATGATATCATATGAACAACATGCATGTATACAACAAGAAGTGGTCAATCCTAGGTTATTTCATGTTATGTATGTCGTGAGGCAACTATGGTCGAATCCACACAATAGAGACAATATCAACAAGGGGTTTTACACACAAATTGTCTCTAGAACCCAACTACACTACATGCGGTATTTAGTACTTGTATTACACAAAGAAAAGAATACAAGTTACTTGCCTTATAACCGACGACGAAATGGTGCAAACCAAGAATAACGGAAACGGATTCCCGAGGCATGAACACGAGTGAATGACGAACATGAATCACCACAAACCAAGAACGAGAACTACACAACCACGCTAGCACGTGCATGGGTGATACGCGTGCACACCAACAAGATAACGGCAACAACGACGGCAGTGGCTCGCTGTTGTTGCTGTCACGGCTACCACTTGGGGATGTAGGGGGAAGATGGCATGGCAGAAGGCTGCGGCGGCCAGGGGGGTCACCACGCAATTGTTGCGGCTGACTGCAGTGGAGAGGAAACTGGGTCGGGAGCACAACGGCGACATAATGGCACTGCTGCCGATGACAGGGAGAGAGAGACTGAGGAAGTGGGGCCGGCTGCATCACGCCTAGAGGAGGACGGAAGCACGGAATGGTGGTTTGGAGGTTGGGGGGTTGAAGCAGCTCGGGAGAGATGAGAGAGGGCACAGGGGAAAAGAGAGATGGAGACGGCGGCTGCATGGAGTATGGGGGGTTTAAATATGGGTTGAAGTATTTAGGGTTAGAAGAAGGTGGAGCTGGCACAGTATAGAGTGATAACGGGTCGGATGGGAGTGTGGGTGTGGGTAGTATAATAGGTTGGGGGGTTTAATTAATGGGTTTGGGTTTATAGGCGGGGACAAAACAGGGTAATGGTTATTAAAACTGGGTATTAAGGAATCGGGATGAGTTAAGATAAGAAAGATCAATTAAGTGTAATAGGATTTAAATTGGGTTTTTGGGGTTTATGGATCCAAATAGAAATAACGGCTATAGGACATCAATAAAAAAAAATCCAATGAAGAGATGCGGAAAAAAAAATGAGTCAAATAAAATAAGACATGAACACATAAAATAATGGGAATCAAAACAAAAGGTCGACCAAGCAGAAATGGAAGAATAGATAGATAATTGAATCAAAAGATCGAATAAAAGGACGACAAACCAAATAGATGAATATATTGAGAATAAAGATCCAATATACGGTCCAAAAGAGATACAAGAAAAATCAAATAAAAGGAAAAGAAAATACACTCAAAATAAATAAAATGGAAAACATGGGTTACATAAACACAATAAACCCTTTAGAAACCCTATTGGATCTTATCTACCCAATAACCCAAAACCCTATTACACTTTAACCAATACCCATTTACCTATACCCACACCCGTTACAATCCCCTATACCTGATAACCCTATCCCCTCCTATATATTCCTGCTGTGTACCCCTTAACCTCTAAACCCTAACACCCTAGCCGCTCTTCTATATAGCCGTTCACCTTTTCCTTCCTCCTTCTTCCCCTATAACCGAAACCCATATCCCAAGCCCTCATCTCGTCGACGGCCATCCCGTCTACCGTCGACCTCCCCCGTTCACCCCATCGTCTTCCTCTCCCTTACCTTGACAGCAGAAGACACCCCCGACGCTCCCTTGGATGCACCGCCCCGTGCTGTGTCCCTTCGTCGACACGCCGTAACCAGTCACCTGCAGCACCAGCAACCCCGGCATCGTGACTGGCTGTACTCCTCTCCGACGATAGCAGCAATGCTCATCCAGTGCAGACCCCAACCTTGCGTTACCTTCTCTCTCTGACACAGCCACAGCAGCTTGCAGCGCTGCCGGTCCCCCTGGTTGCCGTCGTCAGCCTCGCCCCGAGCCACCCTGCCATCTGCCACTGCGAGCCGAAGCACCATGGGTTGCCAACCTGATCAAGTGCTTCTTGATCATGGTGGATCCAGAGCTGTCTGATCTCATCATGATCATCATGTCCCATTTTGATTGATTCCTGGCCGTCGATCACCTGTGATCTTGGTATCTTGATCTCGGTCATCCGATCGTCGATCGATCTTCATCATCATCATCTTCATCATCAGGGAGATCTGGATCGTCCGATCTTGTTAATCTTGATCTTGATAAGAGCAACCTCAGCCATCCGATTGTCTTGATCTTGATCGCCATCAAGATCTGTACCGATCCGATCCATCCGATCTTGATCGTCGATCAATGCCCTCATCCAATCAAGGCAAGTATCTTCTTGTACATTTTTGTTGTTCTAGTACAAACTTTTATTTGAAAATACTACAAGTAGACCGTAGTTGTGACTCCCCTTTGACTTATCGTTTGATGATCTTATTTTAATCCTTATCAACTCCATGATCATAAGAGTCAAAACTTTTCATTGATATATTCATTTCAAAATTTGTTGTATCCATTTTATCTCATAATTACTTAAACACGTGAAACTAAGAACCTCCTTGACTTGTAGATGTATGTTGTATGATATATGTGTTGATTCTACTTTCTTTTGAGTTGGGAAAAAAATTTGGCTTGCTGATTTGATATCCATTACACCCTATTTGTATCACACTCTAATATAAACTCATTCTAGTCATTTATCATGCCACTTTTATATAAAAGAAATTCACATATGCTGTTATTCCTGTCTTTGCTTACTGTTTCAGCCCCGATAACAATAGAACCTGGATTTGAGTCCTGAATATGAAACTTAGACCCAAATGTCTAGTTTACTACCCTTTTGACAGAATTGAATTTCGAGTTATGGTTTGTGAGTTATCGCAGTTTTACTGCTGCTGTGTCTGTAATCGTAGATTCATAAAAACTGCTGCATCTCTTTGTTTTACAATTAATTTAACCATGCTACCTGTAAGATAATGACTTGAAACTTTGCATGCTGATACTAGACACACTAGAGAACATTTTATAATTTTCATGTAATTAGTTAATGAAGTTTCAAACCTGTTTCATACTTATAAATACAATTTTACAAATTCTGGCTGAACACAAATCCTGTGTAGTTTGCTGTTTTGACACCTAATGATACAAATTTTATGTATCTTGTTTATAGGTGCTGAATTTGGTAGAGAGTCTAGTTTCTAGACCTTCTGACGGATCCAGATTTGCATTCTTGTAGTGGCAGGAATCTCTGTTTTGGTGCAGCAACGTTATGCTGTCCAGATTTGGAATTCTCATAGTTCTTGATAATTTTAATTTGTTTTAACCCTCGAATATGCCTTCTAATTATCTTAAACCTGTTCCATGTTATTGGTCATGTTTACTTGTTCTGTTTCGCATACTTTCATCTTGTCTTGATAATAATAATAAATAACAAGTCGGGGTTTAAGGGAAAGACCATAGTAGTGGACAATATAGGTAAGTATACTCAGAAGGGGGCCCATGTTTACCACTTGATGCTTGTTTCATGAACTAGTTATGTTATTATTTGATTCATGAACTAGATACTATTGATTCATGAACTAGTATGTTATTACTCGATTCATGGACTTGTTATAACTTGATTCATGAACTAGTATATTTTGATTCATGACTTGTCATGTTATTACTTGACACATGAACTAGTTATATGATTACCCGATTGATGAACATGCTTGCTTGATACTTGATGTCTGAGTACACCACCCTATAAAATCCACCACTAGGCCTAAACGTAACTGTTTGTAAGTAGCAACCATGTGATAAATAGTTGGGGCGCATGAAGTGTGAAGTGTTACCTAGATAGAATTAAACATTAGACTTAAGAATAACTTATTACTTGTTCACACTTGACATCTTCCTTGCTTGATACTTGTTACATGATACTTGTTACTTGATGCTTGATACAATTACATGCTTACTTGCCACTTGTTATACTACTAGTATTTGTTACCCAATCATGTTACTTGAGTTATCTTACTTGCTAGCTAGCCTCTTGAACTCCACTACTTGTTGCATCCCTATCATATCATGTTATACATTCTTGATTCCAAATCTTGTTTCATGTTTTCTTGCACTTATTTTCGTACCCTTGCTTGTACTACTTGCGGCCCTAACTTGCACTAAGGGCGTTTGTCTTTATTTCTCAATTTTCTTCTACATGATAATATAGACTTTGGAGACGAGTTGCCTGCTAGAGTTGGCGAGAAAACTTTCTAGGCTTCGCTTGGGAAAACTTGTTTTAATTATTTTGTATTTGAGTTATTTATTTCTGTTGCTACTTGAAACTTGTAACGGGCTTGTAGTCCAGAAATTTTTACTTTTGATCTAGATCGTGAATTTATTTGGGATATTTATATTTGTTTCAAATATATTCTTTTGATTAATAAATTATTCATGCATTTGTGGTTGAGTATATTCTTGTTATGTTTCTTGTTATGATGCTGAGTCGATCCTACAGCTTTTGAATGATGAAAATTATTTGCTCGGCTTTGTCACACACTCATATTCTGTTTTCCTTTGGGAAGCGGGGTGTGACATTTACCCCCCAAACAACTCTTAGACTTAGCCCATCAGCCAATCTCTCGCACTTGCACTTTTTTGAAGCTGATCAAATCCTATTTTTTGGCCAAATATTAACCTAAATTGTTGTTGAGAACAACAGTCTAAGTAGTTCAAAATATTTTTTAAACCTTAGTCGTTGCTTCCAACAACGGCCAAGGTATAACCTAGGCCATTGTGGGGAACAACGGATTAGGTTATACAACTTTTTTAAAACACTTATAAAAATTCGCTCAAATTTCTATCTCTATCTCTCACTCTCTTTTGCCTTGCTCGAACTTCGATGCTCATTTTAGAACCCAATAGCACGAAACCCTAGCTCCTCCTTCACATAATCCACCCCTAGTCCTTCACCTCACTTTCTCTATTTTCTCGAACTCTATCTCTCTCTTCCTGAAGAATCACCCGAACCCAAAAACCCTAGCTCTAACAAAATCTCCTAAACCGTCTTCCTCCACCTCCTCCGCCTTCAGCAGCGCCTCCACCTCTCTTCTCTCCTAATCAAAAATCCACATTGTTCAAGGTATTCAGTCTATTCCAGCTTCGTAGATGTAGCTATGATGATTGATTGAATTAATTTTGTAAATTTTGAGTCTACAGTTTGTGTGTGTGTGTGTAGTTAGTTGTTTGATGTGTATTATATATCGTTGTTCGATAATTGTCAATGGTTGGATTGTAGAAGTAGTTTTTTTTTTCCAAATTATAGTTGTAGTTATAAATTTTATTGTTCGTTATTTGTAAAAGTGCACAAACAAGATCTAAAAATTATGAAATTTTTGGTGTAGGTCGGACTCACCACGCACAAGCCACCACAACTTGTAGAAGTGGATTTTGATTCATGGTTTGCAAGATACAACCGTGTATCGCTTTTTACTCATTGTCATGATTGAAAGTAACACATTGCCATATATTACAAACCGTGAGTCGAAAATCGCTTCTATAAGTTGCGTTGCCTTTTGTGTGCCGAGACCGACTTACTCGCAAAGTTTTGGAATTTATTGATGCCATTTGTGTAGATTTTCCCGAATATTAAACAAAAATAATAATTATACTTTGATATTTTTTGGAGACTTCTTTTCTCTAGAAAGCTGCACAAACGACATCCAAAAAATATAAAATTTTCCGAGTAGGTCGGACTTACTACACACAAGCCAACGCAACTTGTAGAAGTGGGTTTCGTTTCATAGTTTGCAAGATACTGTCGTGTATTGCTTTGTTTGCTTTTAATTTGAAATAAAGGGATATATTGTTGTATCCCGCAAACTGTGAGTCCAAACTCAGATCCATAAGTTTTGTTGGCATGTGTGTGTATAGTTCGATCTACTCACAGAGTTTGGAAATTTTTGGATCCGGTTTGTGTGGTTTTCCCACGCATCTTGTTTCGTGTATTAATATATGCAAATAATGTGATTGTCCCTGTATGATTAGTGTATTGATAATTGTTATATTATTCTTTATGCTAAATATGAACAATGATGAAGGATATTCTGTTGTCGGCGATAATTTTATGTCTGCAGAAGAAAATGGTGATTGCATGCCGCAAGTTAAACAGCATCTCAACCCGATGATGGGTATGACCTTTCATACCTTAGATGAAGCTGGGAACTTTTATTCGTCATATGCTAAATGTGGGGGTTTTGCAATGTGTAAGAGTGTGAATAAATACAAGGAAATCCAAGTCGTGGATAAGTCTTTTTTGTATAATAAAGAAAGGACTTCACCGATTCAATCTAGTGAAGGCAGACGGGGAACTACTTCTAGAATAGTTGCAAAGTTGTCGTTCATGTAAAATTGAACGAAGAAAGTAATAAACATGTTTTGTATTCATTTCATGAACCACGCAATCACGTATTTACTTCATCCGGTAGAAGACATCTTCTGCCCCGAAACCATTCGGTGTCGAATATCGATAGAAGAATAATGGATCAAGTGACCCAAGCTAATATCCCCACATGCAAACAAATGCTCTTCTTCGAAAGTGGTAGTGGTGGTCACTATAAAATAGGATTCACTGAAAAAGATGATATAAATCTACTTAGAGACTCGCACGAAGCGGTGAAAGGACACGATGGAAACATCCTCATTGAATTTTTTGAATAGAAAAATTGACGGATCCTTCATTTTTTATGATTTCCAAGTAGATCCCGAAGTCCGGTTGTCTCCTTGTAGTTGGGTGGATGGTGCTTCTAGGACGAACTATGAAGAATTTGGGGATGTGCTTTGTTTTGCCACATACAACACGAACCGATATAGAATGTTATTTGTTCTATTTGTTGGTATCAAATCATCATCAGCAATTAACGTTCTTAGGTGGTGGGTTCATTCCAAATGAAAACGTCTCTTCTTCTGTGTGGTTCTTTGAAAAGTGGCTTGGTGTAATGAATTGTACTCCAACCGGCATCGTGACGGACCAGGATCGTAGGATCGCTGTCGCAGTGGAGAAAGTTTTTCCTGAGATTCGGCATCGGTATTGCATTTGGCACATATTAGGTAATTTACCACAGGAGGTGCGTCTATCTAATCATGTCGATAAGTTTAGGGATGATTTGAAGACTGTCATCTAAAATTCTGAATATGCACATGATTTTGAAGAGAAATAAAAATTAGTGCTTCTGAAATACGGAGTTGAGAACAACAAATGGTTGAACAATCTATTTGAAATTTGTGATAAATGGGCACCCATACATGCAAGAGATTCATTTTGGATCGGCAGGTTGTGTAGCCAATGGGTTGAGTCTATGCATTCTTCTTTGAAGCATCATACAGAAAAGAAGTACTCCTTACATGAATTTGTCATCATCTTTGACAGATTTTTGGAAAAGCAAAGATACAATGAACTTAAAGAAAATCATCATAACCAGGAAAGGAGACCGTAAATGAAGACCCAATAGGCGTTGGAAGAACATATGGCACGAATATACAGGTTGAAAATATTCTGCAAATTTCAAGATGAAGTTACAAAAAATTTATTATATAATGTGACTTTCATAGCCAATCTTGACACACTGGATAGTTCTACCTTCCATTTGATGCTTTGTGGAGAATCCGAACCGGGGAGGTTGATTCAATTATACAAACACCGTCAAATTGTTACTTGTGGTTGTCTCATGTTCGAGTTCATTGGCATTCCCTGCAAACATATTTTGGCAGTTCTTTGGTTCAGTCATCACACTTCTCTACCGGATATATATATTAGAAGAAGATGGACTCAGGATGTGATGAGAAGAAGTTATACATCTGTTCCATATGAAGGAAGTAGCCAAAGTTTTGCTTCTTGCTATTGTGAATTAAGTCATCACACAAAAGAAATGGTTGATCTTGGTTGTTCCTCCAATTCTAGTTACAAATACATGCTCGATCTTATGCTCAAAGACATTGACGGCATTTCTCGTCTACAAATACATCCCGAAGGTAGTGCAAAATCCCATAAAGAAGGACATGCACAACTCCATGGTAGTGCACAACCACATGCTGAAGGCAGTGGACATGCACATGTACGTGTGAGGGACCCAGGACAGTGCGTTACAAAAGGAAGCCCTAGAGGGAAGAGATTGAAGCCGATAAGAGAGAAACTTAATGGTAAAAAGCCTAGATTGTGCAAAACCTGCGGTTTGCACGTACTCGGACATGATTCAGGAAATTGTCCAACTCTAGTTGAGGGGTAATATCTTTCTTCCTTTTGTTAGCTTATATTGAAAATGTTCAATATTGCTTTGTATTTTGACGTGCATATATATACCATGTTGAGTAACTCAAACTACTCATTTATTTTGGGGCAACCAATCCATAGAAAGTTGCTCCAACCGATGACGAGAGTTTCGACGATAATTTTGTTGAACTGTTTTGAGGTAAAATTTTGAAGGGGTGAAGTATTTGAAGTTTGTAGACTAACAATACTAATCTTCTTTTTGTTTGAATTTTATAAATCGTATAGGTATTTATTGGAGGAAGCTCCCTTGTCTCTTGTTGCATCATATTCTTAATTAGAACGATGTAAATATATTTATATGTAATCAGTTAAAGTTATGTGAATTGGTTGGTTTTTTTTTTTAATGATAATATATGTTCCAAACAAATGTGGATGGATGTAGTGGGTTTTGTTGATAATGTTTTTGTTTTTGTTGTTGATTGATGATTACTAAATTCTATTATTGATCTTAACAAGACGAGTATTGTAAAGGTTGAATGAAATTGGGTATGGAATTTATGAGAGTAACAGCTGAACATAAAATGTTGTTGTAGCAGCTTATGCTGGTTTGGGTAGCAGTTCTCTTTTCTTTTTTTCTTTTATTTTTCCTAATCCGTTGTTGGTACCAACGACTTAATGCTAAATAAGAAATTTAATTTAATACTAGAGGGTTCAAGTTAGAGAGCAATGCAAAATATTCGAAAGTGGGATATAAACTAAAGTCATTGGAAACAACGGCCTAGGGTTACATAGGCCGTTGTGCCAAACAACGACCTAAGATTAACAAATAGAGTGAACCAATTGACTCTGCTCTCTAACTTATGGTGGGCAATTTTTATCTATGATCAACTTAGGTCGTTGTTTTAGACAACGGCCTAAGGCTAAACAAGAAATTCCATTTAATATTGGAGGGTTCATGTCAGAGACCAATGCAAAATATTTGAAAGTGGGATATAAACTAAAATCGTTGTTAGAAACAATAGCCTAGGGTTACATAGGCCGTTGTTCCAAACAACAACCTAAGATCAATAAAAAAAGTGAAGTAATTGACTTTACTCTCTGACTTGTGGTGGGCATTTTTTATCAACGACAGTCGTTATAATGTATATCAACTTAGACAACAACCTAAGGCTAAACAAAAAATTTCATTTAATATTGGGTGGTTCAAGCCAGAAAGCAACATAAAATATTGTGGGATATAAACTAAAGTTGTTGTTGGAAACAACGGCCTAGGGTTACATATGTGGTTGTTCCAGACAATGACCTAAGATCAACAAATTTTCTCATATGCTCTCTGACTTCAACTTGCCAATATTCTCGTAATACCATACTAACCTAAGCCGTTATCCAAAACAACGGCCTACATTAAGGAGGGTTAGGGTATGGTTATGGTTGGGTAGGGCAAGGGTTATGGAGGGTTAGGGTTAGGGTAGGGTAAGGGAGAATACATTGGAACTTATTTGAACATAATTTTATTAGGGAACGATAATAAAAGGTGGAGATCAAATGAATAGAGTACAACATTCGTTAATCGAATATAGTTTAAACTTATTTAAAAACCATTCAACTATTTTAAAAAACTATTCCTTATGTTCAACATATCCCATAGATGTGTTCCTCCCATACCCAAGAGATGTCATCACATTTATCATTCAAATTAAATTCTCCAATAACTTGGTTCACTTTACCACTACACTTTAGTTCAAAAAACCTAAATAGATGTGGAGAAATGAAGAAAAAAATTTCATAACCCCTTCAAAGTTAGAGAGATTGGTTTCTTGACATAAACAAAAGTCATTGTTGGAAACAACGGCCTAGGATAACTTAGGCCGTTGTCCTAAACAACGACCTAAGCTAAACAAAAAATATGAAGAACTATTTGTATATTGTTTGCATTTTTTTCCAAATTTTGTTTTAAATCACCAAATTTTCAAGAGCGTGAATAAATTATATTTTAGGATTAGGGTTAGACATTAAATAAAAGACAAGTAAGTGATTAGGGATAGGGCTATCTTACTAGTTAAGGTCAGGGGTATGGTTGTAGGGTTAGGGGTTAGGGTAGGGTTAGGGATTAGGTGTAGGGTTAGTTTAAGGGGATTCAGCTGAAGAGGAATGTACTCTCTCATATTTTGAATGTCCTGAAATTTTATATTCAAAAATATATCAAATTTGTTTGTTTTATATAGATATAGTGAAATTTAGAATATCAAGAAACAAATTAAAGTTTCCCATATAAAATATTCAAAAATACTTGCCAAAGTTTATAGGAGCGTTCCCTTATGATGTAAATGATCTTAATAGATGTGTTCATCTCATTCCATAGTGATGTCATTATATAATAAAATTTTAAAAATGCCGTAAAATATATGTTCACCTTTGAGCAGGACATTCCCATTATTAACCTTGTAAACCAATAATAAAAAAACATTTTCTCAACAAAATAAATAAATAAATAAATGTGGTACATACCCCGAAAGTCTTTAAAAAAAAGTGGGAGAATGAGCTTAGGTCGTTGTTCGGAACAACAGCATAAGATACGGATAAATTTTGTTTAAGTTTTTTTCTATACAATATTTAAGCTATTTACCCTTGGTATTATCTTGTTCATTTTGCTGCTAAAAATGAAATTAATAAAATATAGAGACAAAAAACAATATTATAGATGTCGTTGGTGTAGAGTTCAAGAACCTCTATTTGTAGAGGCAGAACAAGAAAGTTGTAAAAAGGGAGATAAGATGAAGGTAAAGATGAAGAATGAGAATTAATTTAGGCCGTTGTCTCCAACGACGACCAATGTTATACCTTAATAATATACAAATTTCTATTGTTCAAGTCAGAGAGCAAGGCTACTTAAACAAAAAAATTCATATCAACTGAAGCACTGTCTCCAACAACTGCCTAGGTTATAGTAGGTCGTTGTCCTGGACAACGGCTTTGGTTGTTATAGGAATTGGCATATCAAGTCAGAAAGCAATACTTTTGTCTTCATTTGGCATTGAGCTTAGGTCGTTGCGTGCAACAACGACCTAGGTTAATGGAAGAAAAAAACTTTGGTAAACCTAGGTCAAGTCAGAGAGAAAGACAACTTAAACAAAAAAAATATATATCAACTGAAACTGTAGTCTCCAACGACGGCCTAGATTATAGTAGGTCATTGTCTTGTACAACGACTTTGGTTGTTATAGAATAGGCATGTCAAGTCAGAGGAATCATTGTCTTCATTTTGGCATTGAGCTTAGGTCAATGTTTGCAACAATGGCATAGGTTAATGAAAAAAACTGATAATAACCTTGGTTATCCTAGGTTAGATCAGAGAGCAAGGCAACTGGAAGGAAAAAAATTTAAGTCAACGGAATCCGTTGTCTCCAACGACGGCCAAGGTTAATGAAAAACAAAACCCAAAAGCATCAGCAACAGCTGAGGTTACTATACTTGTATCCCATACATGCAACAATATCCACACAAGTAACTTTACTTCACTGACAACAATTTGCACCAAGCTTCACATCAATAAGAGCAACAATTTGTAAACTTAACTAACATAAAAAACATTAACATTTTCATTTTATACAATAATACCAAGTTTCACATACAACACGAATATTAAAAAAACTCAACCTACCCCGGTGTGTAGTGTTGTGGCGCATGCCTCTTCCGAGTAGATTGTCGCCGAATACGCCTAACTTGGGTTACTTGTGAAGGACTGGTAACTTCTTCTTGCACTTCTTGGTCTTCTTCTTCTTCATCCTCTTCATGATGCTCTTCTTGTTGTTCTTCTTCTTGTGTTGGAGGTTGGTGTAACCATTATTGCCCCAGACTTGACCTATTAATCACGCTCTTACAGCGCTGTGAACGTATGTCGTATTTAAATATCGGGTCCGTTGTTCACCATCTCCATCCTTTTCTAGTGAGCCCCGGCATGGAGTAAGCATCTTCCGAGCGAAAACTTTCATGTTTGTGGCGACATTGCTCTTAATTACCTATGCACATTCCTTAGCAATTTTCCATGTATTATCGATCTACAACAAAGATGAAATTATTGTAGCACTATTCCATGATGAAATCATCAATTTAAAAACAATTAATGTGAATAGCAAAAAATATTATTTCAAACAAATTTGACTTACCAACAACCGATATGATGATGCATTTGGTTGGTATATAGGTTGTGACGTATAATACGTCGATGGTGGTTCTCTCTCTCTCTCTCCAGAATTTGTACTTGAATGACAACTGTACTTCGATCTTCGGAGATATGTACAGTCGTGTTTTTCCCCAATACCAAGTCAGTACGTTATTGTCACGCCCCGCTTCCCAAAAATACGAAATACAAGCACGTAACATTGGCCCTGCAAATGATTTTCATCATCCATAAGCTGTTCAGGAATCTTTACAACATATCACAATATAATCAGTCGGAAGCCAGAAAAATCAACCACATGCACATATGAACCAAATACCAATAAGAATACTTGAAATAAAATATATTAATCTCAAATAGTCATGATCTGAATAATTCAAAATCATTGGTCATACTGCCCAAACACAAAGAATACAAGTAACAGATACAATGTTCAAAATGAGCAACAGGAAATAAATGAAGATAGCAAAAAAGCTCTAGCCAACTAGAACTTTAGATCACATACTCCATCGGGCCGCTGGTCACCAAAATCTGCAGTTGATAATTGCAGGAGAAGGAAAGAGAAAACAAGTACCCGTCAATTGCAAGTTACGGGCCACTTATAATGTAGGATACAAGTATAGGGGATAGATAATTCTAAGTAACAGGCCTAGCATGGGATAAGTGTGTCAACAGAAATATAATATCTAACATAAATCAGGAAAATAGAAACAAGTAGTATGGTATACTAATAGGTACAGGTAACATCTCTCAAGTGTCAAGTAAACAGGTAAACATGTAACAGGTATCAGGTAACAGGTAATTAGGTAAACATGTAATCATGTATACAAGATAATCAGGTATGCAGGTAATAGGTAAACAAGTAATCAGGTATACAGGTAATAGGTACAAGTGCAAGGTAATCATGTAACAGGTATTAGGTTATGTCAAGTCTTGTTTTATTACTATCTAG
Organism: Hemerocallis citrina; assembly: GCA_017893485.1. Lineage (NCBI taxonomy): Eukaryota > Viridiplantae > Streptophyta > Magnoliopsida > Asparagales > Asphodelaceae > Hemerocallis > Hemerocallis citrina. The sequence goes on along the minus strand of CM030361.1, from coordinate 217,179,066 downwards.
GTAGCACATCATGCGCCCCAAAAATATAACACATGGTTGCTACAAAAAAACAGTTTCACTTTAGATTTCATAGTGGATTCCATAGGGCAGTGTACTTAGGTACAGGAAACAGGAATAACAGGAACAGGTAGAACCTAGTGGTTCTCTTCCGAGTACACCTTCTTAGGGGAAGTATGTAGTCAGGTACAGGAAACAGGTATAACCTAGTGGTTATCTTCCGAGTACATCTTCCTATAGGGAAGCATGCAATCAGGTACAGATAATAGGATCATGAATCATGTAGTCATGAACACGTAACAGGCAGGACATAGGTCCTCTTCCAAGTACACGTTTCTATATTTTCCACTACTAGATCTTTCCCTTAATCCCGGCTTGGTCATTTATTATTATAATCAGGCATGCAAGTGTGTGTCGCAAAACAAAAGAAGGATAATATGGTATAATATGTATCAGGTTCAAGGTACAAGATAAACAAGTACAGGTACAAGATATCACATAACAGGGTGAAACAACTAGTTTTCTAATTCAGGACAGCACAATAGTGTTGTACTAAAACAGTGATCTGCACTACTACAAACATCCAAATCTGGATCTGTCAAAGGATCTGGAAAATAGACTTCCACACGAATCTAGAGAGTATAAATAATTTATATAGTAATTGACAAAATCATAACTCAAAACAGATTTGAAAATAGAAAACATGTTCAGTCAGAAATCAGGAAAACGAATTCTCAGTCAGGAAAACTGTATCAAAACCTCTCAAATAAATTCTGGAAAAATTTGGGGTATTGCCCTATATGTCTAGCATCAAAATATAAAGTTTCATAATATTCCAGTAAAGTTTGTTTAGTCATCAAAAATAAGAAAATATCAAGAAACGACACTTTGGAAAATCTGGAATTCCCAACACTGCTGTACGAAAACTGAAGTATTTCACAACCAGTGAAACGAAATCCAAATCTCTCAAAGGGAGGTGAAAATAGATAAAATATATCAACTTTCATATTTCACAAATATTTTTCATACAGTAAAAGGAATCATAGTGAAAATAATGTTCTTTACAGATCAACGAGCGAAATATAGCAAAGTATAGATTTCATAAGCGAGCATGAAACAACACATAAAAATCATCAATAAATTTCACCAAAATTCTGGGTAATCCCTAGATATGTATAGAAAGACTGACCAAAGTTTTGGGTCAAAATAATATATGTAGCATAGTTCTTTAAAACGATTTGTCATCAAAATTACCGAAAAACAGAATCTAGAAAAGATCGACACCTCTGTAGTAAAACAGTCATAACTCAGTCATACGGAAAACAAAATCAAGCAAGGTCACGGGGGTTTGAAAATAGATGAAATTCTCTAAAACTCATGTTTTATACCGAAATCAAGATACTGACTTTAAAATAGTCTAAAACAGTAACCAAAACAGAATAGCGACAAACTACAGATTTCTTTTCCCTTAAAAACAAAATCAACATTGATTCAAGAAAATTGATCCAAACACATCCAAACATGAAATCGAGTCTACCAAGTGTCTAAACATCATGAATTAGGATATCTAGCATGTCCACACCAAATATAACGCATGGGTCTCAACCAAATCACGAATTCTCACAACTAGACTCACATACATGAACAAAATCAAGAGCGGGTAAACCTAAGTTAATTCTTGTCAAAATTTGTGTCGTGAGTCATCTATGGTCAAGTTTTCACAATAGAGACAAAACCCATCAAGGAAAATACTAACAAGAGTCGTCTCTAGACCCAACTACACTATAGGTGAACTTTTTGATTTGTATCAAATAAATGAATTGGAGTACAAGTTACTTGTCTGGAGGACGACGAAAACAATGAAGCCAAAAGCAAGAATAACGGGAACATATTCCCGGGCATGAACACAAAATCACGAACAAGCGAACACGAACAAGATCACGATCGCAATCACGAAACTAAGCACGGATCTCTATGTGGATCAAGATCGGATGATCGAACGGCTATCAAACAAGAGATCAAGATGATGCAGATCTGACGGCTATCAATCAAAGATCAAGATCAAGAAGATAAAGGCGATTGAACGGCTCCAAACAAAGATGATCAAACCCTCCATGATCACGATGACCAAGAGATCAACGGCTCGGATCCACTTGATTAAAACTCGCATTCAAATGACCAAGATTCCAAAACAGAGCATAGGAGGGGTTGCCTTGCGACTGCAGGGGGAGAACCGACGGCCAGAGGAAAGGTGGCGAAACAGGAGGCGCAGGGAACATCGCGCTACAGTTGCGCGGCGCCGAGGGGAGGCTACAGGCTACTGTGGAGTGCGACAGGGAGGAGAGCATCGCAGGAGGCTGATGGCGAGGAGCGGGAGATGTTGTGGAGTCGCTGGTTGTTGTCGACGAGGGGAGGAACGGCGGGAAGGTGTCGTCGTGACTGCGGCTGCTACAGCGCGTGCACAGAGGAGGTTAGGGCAAGGCAAAGCGATGCTGCTGCTGTTGCGGCTGTCCGTTGTCACGACAAACAGGGGGCAGCACGGGTTGGTTGCTGCTGCCGAAGGCCCAGGGAGGTAGGGGATGAGCCAGGAGAGGTCGGGAAGGAAGGAGCGATGAAGAGATGGGTTGTTGGTGGCTGAATAGGTGGGAAGATGAAGATGCCGTAGTGGGTAATATATAGGGAGATATAGGGTTAGGTTTATAATAGGTAAATGGGTTTAAAGGGTTTTAAACGGGTTTGGGTAGTTAGGATTTGGGCTGTTGGGTTAGTTTAGGTTAAACGGGTATTGGGTTGGGCTTGGGTGTATAAATGGGTTATGGGTTTGGTTTATAGGGTAGGGGTTTTAAATAGGGTTTAAGAAAATCCAATAGGGAAATAGGGTTTAAAAAATTCATTAAAAATAGCAAATAAAAAGATTGTTTATAATAAAAATGTAATTTGCAACATAAAAATAGAATTTATTTAAAGTAGATAAAAGTACAATTAGCACATAGAAATGGATTTTCAATAACCAGCCAAAATTAATAATAGTAATAGCAATACTAACAGTAATAATAATAATAGTAGGTAATAATAACAAAAATAAGCATTGTACTTCAATATAAAAATCATGGAAATAGTTATAAATAAAATTATTGATCGAAAACAAATTTTAATAGGATATCCAATTGTACAATTTGACAAAAGAATCCGGAAAACCGAAATAAAAATAATTTACAAAATTTAATACAGAAAATACACAATTAATTTGAAAAATCAGGGGTTACAGTTATAATTGAAGTGCCATCGTATGGCATGACATGATCAAATACCATTTCAAACCTTCGCTCATTCAAAATTGCTACACACCACGATGGAAATCCACCCAGTCATGATTTGACATACGACCCATACCTCTATTGGCGTATAACTCAGCATTGTACCGACGATGGATGAGAATTTTTTACTCCAGCCTAAATTGGCGAAGGGCTCTATCCGGTCAATGATGCTCCACCGTACCAAAGTTGATGAGTGCTACCAGTGTCAACCACAACTGTGAACTACCCATACACGCTGGTGGTAGTCTTTCCACGCGCTCGGGGGTATACGACTCCCAAATTACCAATTCATCTCGCAGTTGGTCGAGCTCGTCTCTATAATATGTTAGATTTCCTTTTGGGTTTTCTTTGTAGCTTCCACTACCATCCCAACACACACCTAAAGGTGGTCGTATCTCAACGATGGGTGCAGGAGCCAACCAACCCTCTGTGGGTCTCGTAATATGGGGACGACCCAAGTGTATACATTCTCAAGCCCAAATCTGAAGCAAGTCCATCAGCTAAGCCATCCCAACTTCATCAAGAGCAACTACACATAATGTCTTGTACAGGGTGGCTAATGTGCAACTTCCCCAACTATACCGCCGGCTAAGCTTAGGTCGGTAAGCAATCGTAGATACATAAACGGGACAGTATCTCCGGAGGTGTTAGGCAATAGTACACCTCCAAGCACTGTTAGAATATACACCCTAGTGTAGCACTGTACGTCGTAGTCACTAGATGCATCAGTCAAATTCCGTGTAAAATTTTCCTTCAACCATGATAGTCGGATTGATTGTCCGACAAAAATACCATTATGATCATCTTCATCATCATCAAACCCTGTACTGAGGAACTCATTACACAGCTCTATTTTCAAGAAATTCATATTACTCGTCACGGCCATCCCATCTATTGGAAGACCAGAAATCATGACGATATTTTGCAATGTCACTGTCATTTTCCCAATCGGTAAATGAAAACTATCTCTGGCCTCCATCGCTCGACGAGGGCTACAAGAAGTGCTCGGTCTAGTTTCACCTTACCCATCAAACCAACCTCGTAAAAAATGGCTTCAATAAGGTACTCGTGGGTACGCAACTGCATCATCAATGTCTCGTGCGTACGGAAGTTACAATTCCGCGTTGTCTCTCTCCACACTTCCTCGGATCTGTGGCAGTCTTGCAAAGTGAGTGTGTCGGAATGTCAAGGTCATGGACTGCGAAATTCACCCAAAGATGATGCACCAACCTGCACCAACGTTTAAAATTTTATTATTGTACGTACAATGTTACGTATACAAAATTCAGAATGAAAACTAATAGTACACTTACTTCTATGGAAGGTTCTCCCCTACCACTACCAGACGGACTTTCGGTTCCCCTCATTGTAACCATTTCTCCGTAAAAAAATAGCAATTGGTTAATACACAATTTATTTATATATATAAATACGAAATAGAATACGTGAGAAAACCGCACATATGACATCCAAAAATTCCAACCTTTTGTGGTCGTACTCATCACGCACAAGTCAACGCAACGTGTACAAGCGATTTTTGACTCATGGTTTGCAAGATATGGCAATGTATCGCTTTCACTCATAAAAATGAGTGAAAAGCGATACATTGCCGTATCATGCAAACCGCGAGTCGAAACTCACTTCTACAAGTTGCATTGGCTTGTGTGTGGAGATTCCGACCTACACAAAATTTTGTATTTTTTGGATCTTGTTTGTGCGATTTTGTCCGGTATATCAAACAACAACAAATATACTTTGATATTTTTTGAGTGAGTTTTCTATATCAAACAACAACAAATATACTTTGATATTTTTGAGTGAGTTTTCACTAGAAAACCACACAAACAATATAAAAAAATACGAAATTTTGCGAGTTTTTGACTCACCACACACAAGCCAACACAACTTGCAGAAGCGAGTTTCGACTCATGGTTTGCGAGGTAAGTCAATGCATCGCTTTCACTCATAGGAAATGAGTGAAAAGCGACACATTGTCGTATCATGCAAAATGTTAGTTGAAACTCGCTTCTACAAGTTGCGTTAGCTTGTGTGTGGTGAGTCTGACATACTCACAAAATTTCATATTTTTTGGATGTTCTTTGTGCGGTTTTCTGGTGAAAAGTCACTCAAAAAATATCAAAGTATAATTGTTGTTGTTTGATATACGGGAAAAATCTGCACAAATGACATCAAAAAATTATGAAACTTAGTGAGTAGGTCGGACTCACTACACACGAGTCAACGAAACTTGTAGAAATGAGTTTCGACTCATGGTTTAAGAGATACGGCAATGTATCACTTTTCACTCATGAAAAATAATGGAAAGTGATACACGGCCATATCTCGCAAACCGTGAATCCAAACACACTTATACAAGTTTAGTTGACTTGTGTGTGGTGAGTCTGACATCTCTCAAAATTTCAAAATTTTTGGATCTCATTTGTGTGCTATTACTAATAACGAGCAACAACAACTAATACTACATCTACATTTACAAAAACAACTACATACGATACACATCGTGAAACTAACTGATATGGATAAAAATAGGATTAAATCGGGACCTTTCGAATTGGGCATGAATCTTAAAGCTTTCAGGGGTAAAATAGTAAGTTCGCCTACAAACGGGTCCGAAATGGAAATTGGGTCTCTTCTTCAAAGCCCAATAACCCATAAACGGATCTGTCCTATTCGGTACGGGTACCAATCTATTACAAACCAATTCAGAAGGATAAAGAGCAATTCAAATTCGTGATTATCCCTAAGAGGCGGTTTTAACCACTTCTTATTATGAAATGAGTTTAAACTCCCCATGTTATCCATCAACACCGAGAAGTAGAGATTTATCTGTTTCTCAAAACGGGTCCCTAAGGCGACTATAAATACCCCTTTCTCCCAATCGTAACAAGGTAATGAATCTTTTTCTACCTAAATCTCTTTCGTAATCTTTGAGATTACTGACAACAGCGTCGGAGGGTTTGTCGCCGGGATCAATCCTGGTGTATCGAACTTTGTCCAGGTTCGCGGCAGCAGCAAGAAACAAGTCAACACATTGGTGCAGGTCAACAGGTTCGCTTTATTGTTTTCCTCAATGAATCACAAATTTATCTATTTGCTCCTATACCCGAAATCAGCAGCAACAGATCAGTGCCGTCTGTGGGAAACAGAAACAGCGATCCAATCCTATCTCATCAGCCAAACTAGTTTCAAGCCATGTCTCCCAAGAAGCCGAAGACGACGATCTCTAATCACAGGGCCACTTTCACTCCTTCTCCTCCTCCAATCTAGGAGGTTCCCCCTCAACCCACTCAACAAGTCCAGTAGCCTAGACAACCTCTTCCTCAACCCGTCCAGCAACTGCAGCCTGGACAGGCCCCTTCCTCAACAACCTTAGCCCCAGCAGGCTCCTCAAAGGCCACAAAGGGATCCTGCGGGACCCTCCCGCCGGAGTTGACAGGGGCAACCTCCTCATCGTGACCATGTGTCGATACACAACCCCTCGTCCGACTCCAAGGCCTCGCACAGCCCCCCTACGCTGAAGGATGTACGAAACATCATTGTTAACATACAGTATGGGGTAGATCTCAGGACCCGCTTAGATGAGAGGCGGACCAATGACGAGATACCCCGCCGAGAACATCAAAGGTGTCCAACAATCCGGTCCCCTAGAGCCCGGTCACCCCGCAGGCCAGATCACAGAGGGTCTAATTCTCCCAAGAGGCGAAAGGAGTCGCCCCAGCATTGTCAAAGGAGAAGCCGCTCTCCAGTCGGTCGACCCACCCCTCGGGACCACCGAGATTAGGAAGCCCCTGTCACGAGAGCAGAGTTCCAACAATTTCATGAGGCAGTCCTGAGGGCCCTCAATGTTGCTCCCGACCACGATCAGCGAGCGCGCAATCCTCAACCTACCCTAGACCATATGCACCATATTCCCAGTCCTCAACCTGCCCCCAACTATCGTCATCACACTCCCAATCCCCTTCCGTGCGAGGACGAATCCCGGGCCTCAGCAATGTATGGTCGTAGGGAAGATTCGGTCTACCGCTGTCTCCACGAGATGGAAAGGCGCCTTGGCCAACTGGACAGAGAGGAAGAGCAACAGGCGAGGAATTTCTGCCCCAGCAAGCCTCCATTCTCCCAGACTATAATGGAGGCACCGGTCCCAGATAACTTCAAGCCTCCTCATTTTGAATCATACAACGGGGAGTCCGACCCAGCTGGCCACATCAAGAGTTTCAAAACACTCATGATGGTACACCAGGCATCAGATGCGCTCCTCTGCAAAACTTTTCCGACCACGCTGAAGGGGCCTGCAAGAGAATGGTACTCACGTCTAGCCCCGGCCTCCATCTTCTCTTTCGATCAGCTCGAAGGCCTCTTCCTAACTTACTTCATGAGTAGCTGCCGAGCCGAAAAAACGAGCACCTCTTTGCTACTGCTTCATCAAAGGAAAGGCGAGCGGCTAAGAGACTATGTCAAATGTTTCACCGCGGAGGCCAGATCCTTCGCCACATTGGACCAGTCCGTGGCCTCCGCCGCCTTCCAATCCAATGTCGCTAACGACAGCCTTAGAGCATCCCTTGCCTAGAAGCCACCTCGAGATTTCTCAGAACTCCTGCTCAGGAGTGAGAAATACATCCGAGCTGAAGAAGCCCTCTCCCGCCCCGCTCTTGAGGGATCGTCCTCCGGGAACAAACGGAAGGACACTGATGAAGGAGCTAAGAAGCTCCAAAAAGACAACAGAGGCCAGCGTTGCCCTCCTCCCCGCTTTAAGAAGTTCACTCTGCTCAACGCGAGTGTCTCAGCCATCCTGATGGAGGCTGGGAAAGAGGGTCTTCTCCCGCCATCTCCGAAGATGAACACTCCGGGTAAGAAGAGGAACAGGAACAAGTAGTGCCGCTTCCACAGGGACACGGCCATGACACGGATGACTGTTGGGACCTAAAAGACGAGATCGAGGCCCTTATTCAGAGATGGCAACTATCTGAGTTCGTGAGGAAGGACAGGGTGGATTGCACACTTTATTTTGAGGCCGGTAGCATTCTTTTTGGAGGGAATTTTTGATTTTGGGTGTGGAGAACATGGGAGTAGTTTCAAGGAGGTGGGTAGTTCTTCTAACTCCTACTTTGATCTAAACCCTTCATCCAACAACCACCAAGACAATCTTGGCCCTCCATTCCCCTCATTTTTTAGTATAAATACCCCCCTTCTCATGGCAAATTTTTCATATGCAAAGTATAATCTCTAAGTTATAGTATTATCATTGTGTGAGTTATAAAAGATAAGAGATTGTGTGGGTGTTGTTACTTGGAGTGGCCGGCATCACCAAGGAGGGAAGTATTCGGTTTGGAGCTTGAGGAAGCATTCGGCATTGGTTGGAGGCTTGGAGCTTGAGCACTTTTGGCTAGGAGGTGGTGCTTTCATCTACGAGGACTTGATTGCTTTTGTTTGTGTTTCTCTCCAATTGAGGTGGGTAAAACATTTTATATTTCTAAAGTAGATCCATGCTAATTTTACACCATTAAAGATGCATGAAAAAAATATTATAAAGAGCCCACTTAAATTGAGTAGTTAGCATGTGAATTGATTGAAATGTATTGATTAACTTATATGGCTCTAGTGTTAAGATTAAATTGTGTGTAGATTGCCCCATGTTTATTAGTGTGAAGTTGTGATAGTGATTAAATTAAATTAAGAGTGTTGTTATTATGATTAGAGACATAATGTACACTTGTTAATTGTGATAGATGGACCTTCATGTTGATATGAATGTGGACTATGGAAATCATATGTGATGGGTGAATTAAGAACTAATATCAGTAAATTATCTCCATGAAATTATTTAATAAAAAAACTAGTAGATTGATTATATGGCAATGTCGAAAATACAATAATGTATTTTAATAAATAATTTTTGGGTCTTTGTATGTGAAATTACATTTCATTAGTACCAAAAAAAAATTATATTATTTTACTGGTATGAACTTATATGACTGAGGATCTAATCTGGAAGTTTTTAGAAAATTTTATCAAAGCAATAAGCAACTATGGCTATTTGAATGTCGAGTTATTTTCAAAACAGTACGAGTATAACATATAAGAATTTTTATTGGGTTTGTGACAACCCGAGCCAGTGGCTCAGGTGGTCTTGGACGCCGGTTGGCTTCTCTGTGTTGCACAGTTCGAATCCCCAGCAGAACACTTCTTTTTGTTAAATTCCCTAAAAACAGTAAACAGCGAACTCAGGGTATAAATAGACCCCAGTCGCTCTTATGACGTGTTCGGCGAACGGCCTAGCGGTCGGAGCTCTGTGCTGTCTTGGTGCGGCGCCTGGTTCGATTCTTGCCTTCGGCATATAGGGAAAAATAATTTTTTTGGGTGTTTTTGAAGTCCAAAAATTATGAAATAAATATGGCAATTCTCATAAAAATACAAGGAATTTTATAAGAGTAATTTGGGTATTTATTGAATAAAAGACAATATGGTTTGTGAATAAAAGGTATAATTCGAGCTTTGGATATAAGATATATACTTAAGGAATTTATAACTCATAAAGATTAAGTGAAATAGGCTATTATAAAGTGATGGGAAAAAGTATTTGTGGTGTGACATGATTTTATTATTATTCTCACTCATGAATATTGTGCAAAATGTGGAGTATGGATGTTACTAGTAATATTATGAAGTTGTTGAATTCATGTATGTTTATGAAATTAAAATCATGATTTTTATGAAAGGGAAAAAGAAATTGTTGGCTAATTATGAACTTTGTGAGTTAAAAGTACTCATTGTGGACTTGTGAATGAAGTGAAATCATGAAATGAAAAAGAACATACAAGTGAGTTTGAGAACTCGACATGGAAATTGTTATGAGTTGAAGATTGTGAAATGAAATTTGAAATAGAGTAGCTGAGTCTCCCCGGCATTGAGAAAATGAATTGAGATGAAATTAGACCAAGGTTGGTCATGATGAAACAAATGAATAAGTCCGGTTGATGGAGAGGCTAACTCTAGTGATTATTTTGTTCATGATTTTTAATAAAACTAAGGACTAGTGCATAGTGAAGATGTGATGAAAGTAAGAGAAAAACACTGAGTATGAGGGCCCTGGGTAGCGGCGAGAGCATATCCCAGGAATTCCCATGACGAGTCTGGGTGAGGATACTGTTCCAGAGTACCGTCCCAGCGGCGACGCTCGTGGGATGTTTGAAGACTACGGGTGGTGTCATGTTTATGGTGAGAGCGTATCCCAGGAATTCCCATGATGCGTCTGGGTGAGGATACTACTCCAGAGTGCCTAAACATGAGTTCGTAGGTCAGATAACATCTAGGATACTTACCGTAATTACAGTAGTAGATTAAATCATAACGGGGGATTGAACCCTATAAAGATGAAGAACGAATAAGGGCTTGCCCTCGGACCTATGTAGTATGGGATGCATAGACTCCGAACAAGTGCGCATTAGTGTCATATAACATAATTAACTGCATTAAGGACTAAGTGCACAATCACCTCCTCCACCCCCTAGGGGGCCTAATAACCAACCCGAGTGGCACGCAGAAACCCCGTACTTCGAACCAGAGGCCATCCTTTATTTCATCCACGGAGGCCCAATGGGGGAGAATCCAACCCCTCCCGAAAAGCCTTCGTCCAGGAAGTGAATTCCGTGCAAAACCATCCTCCCCACAGAGGCCTTGGGGTCCCTGTCACTTTTTCAGATAGAGATCTGGAGGGCGTCCGAATGCCCCATTGTGACGCGTTGGTAATAAACCTTCACATACCCAACTTTGACGTGTGTCGGGTCCTAGTTGACAATGGCAGTTCGGTCAACATTCTCTTTCTAGAGGCCTTGCAGGGGCTCAAGCTATCCAAGGATTGACTCAAGCCTGCCGGTTACACTCTCCACGGGTTCATAGGGGTACTAGTGATGATCGAAGGTGTCATAACTCTCGACGTAACCGCTGGTAAAACTCCTAGCACCTGAACCGAATCGATGGACTTCATGGTGGTGGACGTACAGGCTGCTTGCAATGTCATCCTGGGTCGATCAGGCCTAGTTGCTCTCCAGGACATACCCTCGGCCTACCACATGAAGATGAAATTCTCCACCACAACAACTGTGGGAGAAGTCAGAGGGAGCCAGGAGGCGGCCTGCAAATGCTACATGAACTCGGTGGGAGGACCTGTCCTCTCCCTTGAAGCTCCTGAACTCCCCCAAGGGAGTAGCCCACCTATATCGGAGTCGGTCGATAAGCTAGAAGAGGTGGCCTTCTCAGAAGGAGAACCAACCCGGAAATTCTTGATTAGCAAAGTCCTTCCCCCTCCCATTCGCTCCGACATTATCTAGTGTATAAGGGGAAATTGAGACCTTTTTGCCTGAACTGCGACTGACATGCCGGGAATATCCGAGGACCTCTTCATGCATCACCTTAGTGTCGCTTCGGAGGCCAGACTTGTTTAGCAAAAGCGATGCAAATTTGCCCCCGAGCGCCAGCAGGCTATCAGGGAGAAGGTTAAGAAACTCCTTAGGGCTCGGTTCCTACAGGAGATCAACTATCCGGAATGGCTGTCTAATGTCGTGATGGTCAAGTAAGCCAACGGAATCTGAAGGATCTGCATTGACTTCACGGATCTAAACAAAGCCTGCCCCAAAGATCAATTCCCGCTTCCTAGCATCGATGCCCTGATTGATGCAACCTCAGGCCATAAACTCTTAAGCTTCATGGATGCATTCTCTGGGTACAATCAGATAAGAATGTTCCCTCCTGACATTCCGAAGACCTCTTTCGTCACCGATCAGGGCATATATTGCTACCGAGTCATGTCCTTCGGGCTTAAGAATGCCGGTGTCACCTATCAACGCCTTGTTAACAAGGTCTTCAAGGAACAGATTGGACGGAACATGGAAGTCTATGTAGACGACATGTTGGTGAAGAGCGTCAGCATATCAGATCATGTCTCTGATCTCCAAGAAGCTTTTAACGTGTTGAAGGGGACAACTATTTTTTAAAAGAAGGAACCCAGCTTAGCAACTTAGACAATATGAGACTGGACCCAAACAAGTGTGCGTTCGGCGTCTCATTCGGCAAATTCTTGGAGCTCATGGTCAGCGAAAGGGGTATAGAGGCCAACCCCGAGAAGATCCAGGCCATACTCGACATGGCTCCCCCCTCCAGTGTTAAAGATGTGCAGAGACTCGCTAGGCACCTCGCGATAATAGGGCATTTTCTCTCCAAATCCGGAGAAAAATGCCACCCATTCTTCAAGGCCCTCAAGGGGGGCTAAAGGCTTTGAGTGGGAGCAGCAGTAGAAAGAGTCCTTTGATCAGCTCAAGGCTTACTTAGTCAACCCCCCACTCTTGAGCAAGCCAAAATCCTAGAAAGTCCTCTACTTATACCTCGCTGCTTCAGAGCAGACCCTTAGCGCTATTTTAGTAAGAGAAGAAGACAAGACGCAGAGCCCTATCTACTACATGAGTAAAGTCCTTAGGAACGTTGAACTCCATTATTCGAAGCTAGATAAGATGGCCTATGCCTTGGTCATGGCGGCCTGAAAGCTCTGCCCCTACTTCCAGTCTCACTCGGTGGTTGTTCTCACCGACTAGCCGCTCAAACAAATCCTCCACAAGCTCTAGACCTCAGGGCGGCTTATGAAGTGGTCCATCGAGCTGTGCCAGCATGATATCCGCTATCAGCCTTGATCCGCTATCAAGGCTCAAGCCCTAACGGAGTTCATAGTAGAGAGCATAATTCCCGATGCCAGCAAAGCGATAAAGGAACCCCCATTCTAGATAGTGTATGTTGATGGGTCCTCGTGCGCTGAAGGGAGTGGAGCAGGAGTCATACTGGCTGGTCCAGACGATTTCATCCTCCAATACTCACTCTGTACCAACTTTCGGGCATCCAATAACGAGGCTGAGTTTGAAGTCCTTATAGACTACCTCTGCATGGCTCGCAAGGCCGGGGCCAAACGTGTCAAGATATTTAGCGACACGCAGCTGGTTGTGAACCAGGTATCAGGGGAATACGAAGCACGAGACAGTCACATGGCCAAGTACTTGGCCAAAGTCAAGGAACTGATGGTCTCTTTCGAGGATGCACAACTCCAGGGAATTCCCCGAGAAGAGAATGCACAGGCGGACGCCCTCTCAAAGCTAGATTCCTCTTTCCTCCAAGGGCTTGAACAAACCTTCTTAATAGAAGTTCTACTGAGGCCCAGGATCAAGGAGAAAGGTCCCGAGCCAATGGAGACGCTGCCCTTACAATTCGGGGAGAATTGGATGAGGCCTCTGCTCAAGTTCCTCAGGGATGGTATCCTTCCCTTAAACCCTAAAAAGGCTCGAAAGATTCGAACCAGAGCCAAGCGATACACACTTATTAAGGAAGTCTTGTACAAACGCTCCTACACCCAAGTAGACTGCAGATCCTATTTGAGATGTCTTTCCCCCGATGAAGCCCAGTATGCTTTGAAGGAGGTCCATGAAGCAATGTGTGGCGCGCACTTGGGAGTAAGGTCCGTAGCTCGCAAAATCTTGAATTATGGATACTTTTGGCCCACTCTCCTCTGTGATGTCGAACAACACGTTCGCCAATGCGGCCCGTGCCAAAAAATTTCAACAATTCGCCACCTACCGCAAGCCCAGCTCTCATCTCTGTCCAGTCCTACCCCATTCACAATGTGGGGAATGGACCTGCTCGGGCCTTTTCCTCTAGCACCGGGCCAGCTAAGGTTCCTTGTTGTAGCGATCGACTATTTCTCTAAATAGATGGAAGCCGAGCCCTTAGCAACGATCACAGAGAATAGAGTGCAGTGCTTCTTTTGGAAAAAAAATGTTGTCTGCAAATTCAGCGTGCCCCGAATCTTGATAACGGACAACGGAACTCAGTTTATGGGGACAACCTTCTGCACTTTTTGCACAGACCTGGGCATTCAGTAATGATTCTCCTCAGTCTCCCACCCCCAGTCCAACGGTCAGGCAGAGAACGCCAATCGGAAAATTCTCTCCGACCTGAAAAAGAGACTGAGCAGGTCGGCTAAGGGGTTGTGGGTAGCGAAGCTCCCCAATGTGCTCTGGAGCTACCGCACTACAAAGAGGACCCCCACGGGAGAATCTCCCTTCACCTCACTTACGGGTCTGAAGTCGTTATCCCTCTGGAGGTGGGTCTACCTTCCCCCCACTTAATAGACTACAACGAAGAGCAAAATGCGAACGAGCTTCGCGGTAACTTGGACCTCATTGACGAGATCCGTGAGAGACCCTCCATCCGGAAGAAATCTATTGGCATAGGATCGAGCAATCCTACAATAAGAGAGTCTGCCCTACTAATCTCAAAGAAGGAGATCGGGTGCTCAGAAAGCTGTCAATTTCTTTCTCAGCAAGAAAGGCAAGTTGGCACCCAATTGGAAAGGACCATATAGGATCTCCAAAGTTGTCCGCCCAGGCGCTTATCAACTTGAAGAACCAGGGGGCAAGAGAGTCCCGAGGACATGGAATGCAGAGCACTTGTTGAAGTACCAAGAGGGTGTTTGAACACCGCTCTAAGCAACTTCTCCTAGAGCGTTCTCCTTAAAACATTTTGAAGCTTGTTTCTTTTCTTTATTAAGTGTAATAATGTCTCACAACTTAGAAGCAGCCGCCTAGTTATTTTCAATAAAAGTGATCTACCACCTGGGAATTCTCTATTCTAAGTATTCTGGTTGTCCTACCTTAGGGACTTACAAAAAAAACTCATTAAAGAACAAATTCAGATCATTAAATAACAAGTTCGGAATCCAACACTTGATTCGATGCAACTTTTGCTACTTGCGAATAAGCGAGTACAAAGTAGCTCACCATTTGGAATTACTCCTACAACTATTGATACTCTCTAAACGAAAAGTTCGAAGTCCAACACTTGGTTCGATGCAACTTTTGCTACTTCGAACGAATGAGTACAAAGTAGCTCGCTATTTGAAATTGCTCCTACAACTGTTGATACTCTCTAAATGACAAGTTCGGAGTCCAACACTTGGTTCGATGCAACCTTTGCTACTTGCAAACGAGCGAGTACTAAGTAGCTCACCATTCGGAATTGCTCCTACAACTGTTGAAAACTCTTCTAACGACATGTTCGGAGTCTAACACTTGGTTCGATGCCGCTTTAGCCACCTGCGAATGAGCGAGTACCAAGTAGCTCGCCATTCAGAATTGCTTCTACAACTGTTGATACTCTCTAAATGACAAATTCGGAGTCCAATACTTGGTTCGATGCAACTTTTGCTACTCGCGAACGAGCGAGTACAAAGTAGTTTGTCATTCGGAATTGCTTCCACAACTGTTGATACTCTTGCGAACATTAACGAAACACAAATTCTCACAAGAAGCTCGAGAAATGGGTATATTGTTTCATCAAAATTTGAGGTACAAGTCTAATTCTAGACCAAAACTCACATTATTTCATCAAAATTTGATATGCAAGACTCATATGAAACGAAGACTACACGATTACAAAATTTTGCCCTAGCCCAGAAGGCTTTCTTCGAGAAAGAGCCCTACAATGCCCGAGCCAACTGGTGTGGAATGCTTTCGCAATCAGGAAAATGCAAGAGAGATTAGGCTTGCATTCGGGATGTTTCTATTAAGTGATACACGGGGTCGGCGAGCGCTGTGTTGTTGTCACCTCATTTCCATAGAAGTCTCCAAGCCGGTAAGCCGAGTGGCGTTGTCAGCACCTAGGAGCCTAACAGTCTCCTCGAAAAATGCTCTGCTCGATGAGATGGCTACCCTGCTTTGCGCATCCCTAGGGTGTCTCAAGATGGAGGGCGAACGAAGCGCTAACTCGTGGAATGACCTTCCTTGGGCATACTCACCCCGAGTGCAGGAAGTGCTTCTGACGTTACTCCCCTCAGAAAGCTGTCGCAGACGAAGGTTCTCTGCCTCTAGCTCCACGATCCGCTCCTTCAGCGAGCCATCCGTCACTTTGACCTTCAGGCGAGGCATTCGGCTCGAGCTGCCCCCACGAGAAGCCTCGGAGATAGTCCTCCGAAGGTGCACAGCCTCTATACTCTTTTCAAGTTCCACATTCTTCAACTCGTCTCTCTCCGACCTCGCATCGAATAAAGAGTGACGAAGGAACTTGAGACTCAGGTCTTGGCTGACGGCCATTGAGGAACATGTCTCCTCACCTTCAGGGGCACTTTGTGAAACCTCTCCTCGAGGTGCCTCATCTCAATTTCTCGACGAGCCAAGGTCAGCTTCAGATGACCCGGCTCCCGCTCGGCTCTATAGAGCATCTCTCGAGACCGAGGTAGCCCCATCTTGGCGACACTCAGATTAGACCGGAGACGAGACACCTCACTGAACTGTAAAAGTCAAACAAAAAAAGGAGTGTGAATTTTTAAGTCCGAAGAACCAACATGACAATACTACGCCTAAACAAAGCTACTGAGACAGCTCGAAAGTAGGACAAACCCACGAAAGTTTCGAAGCCTCACAACACTTGTCAAAGAAAAAAGGGGGCGGAGAAGAAAAGATTTTCATTAAAATTCAACGAGTACAAGAAGCGGTGGCCAGTCCACAATTAGGCTACAGTTCATAACATTCAAAACAGAAGTAAGAAGTACAACAAGGTCAAGGGCATACTTCTTTAGAGTGATCCCCGGTCGCCGAGGGCTCCAACCCTTGTGTGGCGGCGACAATCGCTAGGGGTGTGGCCTCCGCATCGGCCTCTGTCTCTGCCTCACCGACCCCTACATCGACCACCTCAACCTCGTCATCTTCTTCATCCTCCTCAGAGGTGTCGTAGAATGCAGGGACAGGGTCGGGGAACATGCGCCATCTGGCCCAGTTTACCTCCGGGTAGGCCTCCATTACCTGCTCGATTGCGCGAGCATAGGCCTTCGCCATATTGGTGGCAAGGTACCCTTTCGCCCTCTCCATTGCTTTGGCCTCGGCCTCTTTAACCGTGGCGACCCTGTGTGTGGTGAGTCTGACCTCTCTCAAAATTTCGAAATTTTTGGATCTCATTTGTGCGCTATTACTAATAACGAGCAACAACAACTAATACTACATCAACATTTACAAAAACAACTACATATGATACACATTGTGAAACTAACTAATATGGCTAAAAATAGGTTTAAATCGGGACCGTTTGAATCGGGCACGATTCTTAAAACCCTCAGGGGTAAAATGGTAATTTTGCCTTAAAATGGGTCCGAAATGGGAATTGGATCTCTTCTACAAAGCCCCAATAATCCATAAACGGATCTGTCCTATTGAGTATGGGTACCAACCCGTTACAAACCAATTCAAAGGATAAAGAGTAATTCAAATTTGTGATTATCCCTAAGAGGCAGTTTTAACCACTTCTTATCATAAAACGAGTTTAAACTCCCCAGCTTATCCATCAACACCGGGAAGAAGAGATTTATCCTTATCTCGAAATGGGTCCCTAAAGCGACTATAATACCCCTCTCTACTACCGTAACAAGGTAATGAATCTTTTTCTACCTAAAGCTTTTTCTTAAACTTTGAGATTACTGACAAGAGCGTCGGAGGGTTCATCGACGGGATCCATCCCGATGTACCGAGCATTGTACAGGTTCGCATCAGCAGCAAGAAACAAGTCAACACGTTGGTGAAGGTCAACAGGTTTGCTTTATTGTTTTCCTCAAAGAACTCACAAATTCATCTGTTTGCTTCCACACCCGAAATCAGCTACAACACTAACCTATAATTAACTATGCATAATACAAAAATTGTAGAATCAAACATTGAAACAAAAAATAATCAATTAACATAGCTAGATCTATAGAAAAGAGTTAATACCTTTCACAATGTGGATTTTCGAAAATGAAATAGAGGTGGTAGTTGCGCTACTGTAGACGAAGGAGGAGGAGTAGAGCTTGGGTAATTTTGTTACGGTGAGTTTTAGGGATTGGGAGATTTTGGTAGGGTTATGATTTTTTGGGTTCGGGAGATTCAATGAAAGAGGGCAAGAGTTCGAGAAGAGGGAGTGAGTGAGTGAGAGAGTCAAGTTAAGGAGGAGGAACTAGGGTTTCGATTATGGGTGCGAGTTCACTAGAAAGAAAAAAAGAGAGTGTGTGTGTACTGTGTGTGAGAGAATGTAGGAGGAGAGCAAAATTGGTACAAGTGCCTTAAAACACTTGTATAACCTAAGCCGTTGTTCCAAACAACAGCCTAGGTTATACATAAGTCATTGTGTGAAGCAACAACCAAGGTCAAAAACTCATTTCAAAGTACCTAGACTGTTGTTTCCAACAATGACCTAGATTCAATTTTCGCCAAAAAAAAATACAAGTTCATCAACGGCGTGCGAGAGAGAGTGAGAGATTAAATAAGTCGAAGAGTTATTTTGGGGCAAAATACCGCATTTACTCCTCACTTAAGTGAGAGAGGGGGGATGATGGGTGGGATCGATCCTGGTCGTTGGATCTAGATCGAAGCGATCCAACGGCCAGAAACTTAGTGTGCAATGGGTCTGTACAAACAGACTCATTTGCAACTATAAGACCCATTGCAAACAACTAGACTAATAGAAATGAAACTACATTCACATTAAATAAGTCAAACAAAGATAGCAAGCCGACACAGAATCATGCTGCAAACAAGGAGTCTTACTGTCAAGAAGCACAACAAACACAACACAATAGAGTAACAATATATTCAGCACAATAGCAACATCAATAGATTAGGTTTCAGCAGCCCATAGAGACAACCAAACAGAGCTAGAACATCTAGAGAATGCATATCAACCAACATACAAAAACATCAACCTGATCACTTGAAAACGGCACACCCCAAAAAACAACCTGATCACTTCAAAAGAGAACAGACCAGAAAACCCAAGAGAGAAGGATAACTTTGAGAAGTGCCCACCAATCGTACAAAAAAAAATCACATTTGCAAAATCAGAAAATAACACAGGAAAAAAGGAATGCGCTAGTTAATACGATAAGGAAAGAATGAATCAATTACATGATCAAGTTCCTCAAGATGTAGCAAAGCTTTCTAGTTAGGAGTAAGAATAGCGGACCACCAATGCATAAAATATTTAAAGTTCTCAATCAATTTATCAAATGATTGAAATTTCTACGCAAATAAGCGATTATTTCTTTCCATCCAGATGAACTACATTAAAACATTCATAGCCAAATCTCATGTTGGTCTAATAGATTTGTGAATCCTTCTATTTCTTTACAAGCTCTGCCATGAGATCAATGATCACGGTTTCCGTTGATCTTCCACGCTGTTTTACAAATAACGCATAATGGTTGAATAAAAAGAAAGAGGATAAAAGATATGTTGAGAAGTCTCTTCATGCGATTTGCATAATATACAATTCTGACTTAAAGCAAGATTCCTTTTGTTCAAGATCTCAACATTTAAGAGTTTATTATGCATAGCTAACCTAACTAGAATTCTAGCTTTTAATGGGGCATAGTTCTTCCAAATATGTTGGTAAACATGAGATACTGTACCACCACAGTTGAGAAAAGAATTGAATGATTTCACAGTGTTAGTCCCTATATTAGACCATCTCCATTTGATATCGTCTTTATCAAGCCATTGATAGCTATCAAGTGTATGAAGAAGTCTAACATAATTGTGGAACTATTCATTAGAAAGATTTCTTCGGAACGTGATGTTCCAATGTCTCATTATTATTCATGAAAGTGAATAGAGATGCAATAGTAGCATTAGGGTGATATGCAAAAGAAAATAATAAAGGAAAGAGAGAAGAGAGTTTGGTGTTACCAATCTAGTAATTAGTCTAAAATCGGACCGTCGATCCATCTCCACAAAATTTTTGTATACAACAATTAAAGCCACCACTCGCTTTCCACACCATTCCAAAAAGAAGAAGCGTTGTTCGACACTTAGAATTGAGATCCAAACCTTATTTCTTTTGTGGTATTTGAATTTAACAAGATTGATCCAAGCGAGACCATCTTGTTTTAACACTTTCCAAAACCATTTACCAAGTAAGGCCAGGTTTTCTTGTCTAAGGTTGAGAATACAAAGTCATACTTCTTTTTAAGACTTACAAATAATTTTCCAGTTACAGAGATGCTTACCAATAGAGAATGTCGAGTTTCCAGACCAGAAAAATTCCTTCTAATCTTTGTCAATACGATTGATAACGCAAGATGGAATGTAGAAATAAGACATCACATATAAGGGGATAGAGGAAAGAATAGAGTTAACCAGAGTCGGCATGCCACCACAAGATAACTGTCTCCCAGTCCATGCGTTCAGACACATATCTGATTTGTCTATCATCGGTAACCAATATTCCTTGTGCAGTTTCCCCCATCTCAATGGGACTCCAAGATATTTAATCGGGAAGGAAGCAATTTTACAATTGAAAAAATTAGCAATCTCAGTTTTCCTATAATCAGAACCTCCTAGCCAAATAACTGAAGTTTTATTGAAGTTAATGGACATACCCAAAGCCCTTTCAAAGGGGTATAGAAGAAATTTAAGATTTCGAAGGGTAATACCATTAGGATTAAAAAAAATGAGGTATCATCAGCACATTGAAAGTTTAAAACAACTTTAAAGCCATTAAAACCTCTGAGGCCCTCGATGATATTAGCATGCCATGCTTTGGAAAACATTTTGCTAAAAATATTAGCCACTAAAATGAATAATAAGGACGAAATAGGGTCGCCTCTCAGCCCCCTCTTCCATTTGAATTTGTTACTCTCAGTGCCATTGATGGTGACGGTGGAAGTGCCCGCATATAGACTCGATTTAATCCACAAGAACCATTTCAAGCCAAAACTTTGTTAATTATATGATCAAACAGAAAATGTCATTCCACTTTTTCATAAGCTTTCTCAAAATCAAGTTTAAGGAGTATACCCTCAGTTTGAGACTTATGACAGCCGAAATAATATATTGGGCCCTAGTAAACACAACCTAGGATGAATCTATCTTTCACAAAGCCATACTAAGCCGTATCATTGAGCTCAAGGATCAATGAACTCAGTCTATTAGCCAGTACTTTCATGAGTATTTTGAATAACACACTCGAGAGACTAATGGGTCGACATAGTTAGCACCTATCAGCTTAGGGATCAAAACAATGTGAGCATAATTAATCCTATCAAAGGAGGAATTTCCAGTATATAGATCAGAAAACATCTCCAATACGTCATCTTTCAAAAGCACCCAAAATTTTTGGAAGAAGAAACTAAGGAACCCATCAGGGCCAGGGGAAGAGTCGTTAGTCATAGAAAAAACGGCCGATTCAGTCACTTCAGAACTAAAGGGATTTTCTAATATAGAAAGATCGGGATTCTGGTTACCAAATAAGGCTTCCCAGTTAAGAGAGATAGAAGAAGACTGACATGAACTCATTAATTCTTTATTAAACTTCAAAAAAGTTGAGTGAATGTCGGTCCCCGTATTGTACTCTACACCACTGTCACAATCTATAATCGATGTGATTATGTTGGTTTTTTGTCTAAATAAAGCAAAGTTGTGAAAATAAGACGTATTACTATCACCCTCTGTAAGCCATTTGATCTTAGCACGTTGTGCCTATTTCATATGCTCCTGATGAAGGATAGTCGCATATTGTCTTACAGAGGCTCCTTTTAATCCTGTCATCATAAGAAATGGGGCCAAGCTCTTCAAGAAGGTCAATGGAATGGATAGTGGATAGATAAGAATTTTTTAGCTCAGTAAAGGAACTGAACCTGGCTTTACTAAAATTCTTGCTGCCGTTCTAAACCAAATGGAGTTTAGTAATAATCTTGGCCAGACCATGAGATCTGACAACAGAAGAAAGGCAGGGGAGGAAAATATTCACAAAATTATGGTCTTTCAGCCAAAAAATTTGTAATCAAAATTTATGAGGCTTTGAGAAATTGAAGCTCAAGTGAAGATTGAGTGAAACATGATCAGAAGTAGGGTTAGAAATGGCTTTAACCATACATTGGTGAAAGGTTGAAATCCAATCGTTGAAGACTAAAAATTCATCTAGCTTCGCCATCGAAGGGTCAATACGATTATTAGACCAAGTAAAAAGTCTATCACTGATAGGAAGTTCAAATAATTGTAAAAGTCTAATACAGCCATTGAATTTCAGTGAATCACTCATATTAGAGGCGTTACCTCTTCTTTCATGAGCAAATCTAGTCACATTAGAATCTCCACAAAAGATCCAAAATCCATAGATGAGACTTTGAAAAGATATGAATTCGTCGCAGAATTCATATCTTAAATTAACAGAAGAGGGTCACAAACCAAAACAAAAGTTAAGTGGCAGTTGAACTCAAGCCAATCAAGAACTACTACCACTACTACCAGAAAGTATTTCAATTTCAAGATCAAAACTAAGTGGAATAAAGATGCTTTAAAGCCAAATAGAATACCATTGCAAGAATTAATAGCATCCAAAGCTATCCATTCAATGATGAATTTGCCACCAAGAGCTCTTTGTTGGAGGGGGAAAATGAGGAAATTTGTGATTCTTGAAAAGAAATAATGTCGAATTTAAGAGAATAGATAAGATCATATCTAGCAATTTTTTTGTGTGTGCTAACAACACCACAGATATTCTAGGACACACTACTCATAATATAATTGAATAATCCATAGCTCTTGAAACCTTTAATGCTTTGATCGAGTAAATATTCATATCGATGTCAGCATCTATCTTAAAACCCATATCACTAGCATAGGCCTAATATCATCATGAGAAAAAGAATCAAAGTGTATTTTTTTATATAGAGCCTAAGGGGGCACCTTGAAGCAGTTCACCAAAGATGGCGGTATCCCCATGCTCCTCACTGAGCCGCTAAGAAAACCTAAGAAGGAACTGAAGAGGAATTTGTTTTCCTAGCATGAATACGAGCGCTTGCTTTGATTTTAGCAGTGTGGTACTTCTTGTTATATTTTCTTTTAGAAGAAGAAGTCGGGAACTCATCTAGTGAGTAACCACATTAATCATACCAGGAGAAGTAGATGATCCCTCAAATGGAATAATAGCCAGAGACAAGTTCGCCAGAGACACAGAGTCATGAATAGTAGATAATTGTCCTGATTCGTTCTTAGAAAGATAGTTATGAAATTAAAGATAATAGTTGGATCCTGAATAATGTGATGCAAATACGTGAACCAGTGTAACAAATGATCTTTAACCAAATTCGAACTATTAAAAGGGACAGAGAAAGAGTAGGCATGTCATAGGTTTTAATCAACAATTGACTAGAATTAACAAAGGACATGTTATACACCTTCAGTGAAGTCTGTTTGGAAAGAGTGGTGAGTTCTTCTTCCTCAACAGAGAGCAAGTCATCAGATTCAATCCATTTATCTTTCTTGAGCTTCTCCTCAATAGGTGTGTCTGTACTGGGAGATACATAGACATGGACACGGCTTTTGTATGCATCCCAAGCAAAGGTGTAACTCTCATTTCCGCAAATACGTATTTTCTGAATATTTTCTGTATTTCGATATTTATAAATTCATTATTTGTTAAAATCGTTTTGGATTTTATATCAAAGTGTTTTTCAATCGATAATTATATTTATTTCGAATAATTGTGTATTTTAATCAACTTCTATGTCTTATTGATCGACTATTTATATTTGAGCCTAAAACAAATATATTATTGTTATTGGTTTATTTTAATAAAATTGTTAAACCCGACAATTATTTTGTTGTATGATATTATTACTTTTATTATAATAATTATTAATTGTTAAGTCTTGATTATCTAATTAAAAAAATTCATCTTTCGAATTATTTTATTATCAAACCCGATCTGATTTTCTTTGCGAATTTTCAATTTATTTTCAACCCCAATTTATATTCTATTCATTTGTATTGTTTATTTATTTATTGGGATACAAATTTTTGTTCATGGAATTCTTCGTTTTTCGCGATTGGACTATTTTGTTGATCCTATTTTTTTCTATCTAATTGTGGGTATTTTTATTTAAACCCTATTAATTTTGATCTATCTCTTAATTGAACCCTAAAACCCAATTTCCATTGTTCTTGACCCAAACCGCTTTTATTGGACCCGAAACTACTAATCCAATACCCTAATTGTACCCTATAAATACAACCCTAGTGCAAACCCTAAAAATTGCACAATTTTCGAAATCCTAACCGTCTATTCTCTCTCCTCTCTCATCTCTCTTTCGTTCTCTCTCTTCCGCTGAACTTTTCCCGCCAAAAACCCATACTACCCTTTCCCGGTCATCTTCTCCGGCCCTACTCCGGCGACCCCCGTCGCCACCCCCTCCGGCGCTGCTCTCCTAGCGCCGCCAGTCAAAAACCCCCGAAACCCCCCTGTCTCCTCCTCTTCCATTTCGCTCGACGCCAGAACCCAAGCAGCCCGTTGCAGCTTCCCTGGTTCGCTCGCTCGACGATGACTGCCAGTGCAACCCAGCGCCCCGCTGTTGCGTCGACCATCGACGCCGCCCCTAGCGTCACCAGTACCGCCACCCCCTCGGTCGTCGTTACTGCCAGTGCTGCTCCCTCTCTTGCATTGTAGTTGTTGCCTCTCTCTCTCTCCCTTTGCTATTTTGGGGTATTGTGCACGTGTTATTGTGTGTTCGTGGGTTCGTTGCTTCGGGATCCTTATCCCGTTATTCTTGGTATTCGTTTTTACCTTCTAACAGCCAAGTCACCGTCCTCTTGAATTGTACATTGTATCAAATTCAAGTTTCATTGAAATTCTTGCAAATAGATCCCTTGTTCATCGTATTATATATTGTATATCTCTTTCGTTGGGTCTATTGATGGTTTACACAAGCTAACTCCAATATTCTTGATATCGTACCACTTTTGACTCCAAAGATTGAATCTTCATGCATTCACGTAGAATTGATAATAGGGTTACACACATAATCATGACACAATGAATTATTGTAGGCAATTGCTAGGTTGTATGTTGTTTAATTGATTGATGTTGGATGTTGTTAGAATTGATCTATGTGTGTGTTATAATTTTATTTATCATGTTTTGACACCCATCAAGTTAGTTACACAATTATTGAATAAATAATCGATACCCATCATATTTAATTAAATTATTTTCAAGAAAACTACACAAATCCTTTATATTGCTTGCTCACCTGTATATTGACTGCTATTTTTGAACCAGTAAACGATCTTTAAATGAAATACTTTCTGAATATGAACTGTAGCTTTATCTTTCTAGTTTCCAGTTAATCTTGAATTTTTTAATTCCGAGTTTTGTAGTAAAAGTTATGTCTGTTTTACTACAGCTGTGTTTTTATTTTCAGAATTATACTTTTCAGATTTTCTTGAATTAATTAATCCTATATTGTAGTATTGCATGAATTAATGTATGTGTGTTGCATTGCATAATCCTAGTATCCGATTGTCATCATTTTCATTGTCCTATTCAAGTTATCATCCTATTGTTCCCCCATTGTTACTAATATCTCTAGATTGCATATTGTATTGTATTGTTGCATTGATCAAATAATTAACAAGCCGGGATTTAAGGGTTGACTTAATTAGTGGACAATATAGGAACTATACTCAGATAAGGGGCCCGTGGTTCCCTATATTGTTATCTTGTGATCTTGTGTTCTTGTGATCTTGTGATCTTATGATCTTGTAGCATCATATTGATAAATTACCGTTATGGATGGAATATTATTATACTGCCGAGTACATGAACTATAGAGCTCACCACTAAAGTCTAAACGAAATTGTTTGAATGTAGCAATCATGTGGTAAAAATCTGGGACGCATGAAGTGCTACATTAGTTAGGATTAAAATAATTAATAGACTTAAGGATCACACGGCATCGACATTGCATTTTGTTTATCATTGTTCCTATTGATATCGATTATTATCTAAGTGTTATTGATACTGAACCGTTGCATCGATTACCATATTATTGATTATTGTTATCGTGCCATGTTATTGATTACTATTGATCCATTGACTTTATTGTTATACCGTTATTCCATTGTTCCCTGCTTTCTCTACTTGTTGACCATGACTTGCTCTAAGAAAAAATTTTCTCCTCTTTTTAGATGAAGTGTTTACAGGTATTGATGGAGAATTGCCTACTGGAATTGGAGGACAGAGATTCTAAAGACTTAATTATTGAACTATTGTTATTTCATTGTATTGGGCTTATGACCCGAATATTGCTATTGTTTCCAGACGTTGGATTATTATTATACTTGGATATTATATATTGCTTCATTTCAAGTATTATTGTTCATAAGATTATTAGTATTGTCTGCGCAATTGTTCTGTATTGATTATATTATTGAGTTAATCCGATAAACAGCTTATGGATGACGTTAGTCATTCGATGGGCCAATGTCATGTACTCGTATTCTGTATTTTTGGGAAGCGGGGCGTGACAAAAGGCAAAACCAAGATTAGCATTCCATTCAGGCCACTTGTTTTCATTGAGATATTAATCTACAACAGCTTCGTACTGCAGCATTAGGAAGCATAGATTTCACGGGAATAAGATGGTCCCAATCAGTAGGAGACTTGTCACAATCAAAAGCCTCAGGTACTTGTTTCATCAAAGCAACCTTACCAATATCAAATTGCTTGCTACTTTACAATTCCTTATACTTTGTTGCTAGTAACATAGGACTTTTTGGGGACAGAAGAAGAAGAGGGTTTGCTGGCAGTTGGGTTGCACACAAGATTGGAGGATTTAGGGGCAGATATGGAAGAATTATCAGCTCTCTTGTATGAAAAATTCATTCGCCCTTTATTCCCTCTAAAGCTATGGTGCTGATAATGGTAAAAATCGCAGCAAATCAGGGTCACACGATTTCAACACAGATCCTAAAGCTTCTACAGGTAGATTAATTGTAATGGGCCTCTCTAACAGATTCAGGTCTTCTTTAGGCTCATCTACAAGAATATGGGCTGCTTTCAAGCCCATTAACAGCGACTAGGCCCACTAACAGAGATGTCTAGCCCATGAGGGCTATAAATCAAATCTCTTATCCCCAGACAACGAGTTCAGTGCTCCGCTCTTAGCTCGTGTCCTTCCGACAACCCCTTTTCTATATGCAATAGGCTCAATGACTAACGCCTGTCTAGAATTGCTCCTACAAAACTTGTTGTGTGCAAATGAAAAGTTCAATGACTAGCTCCACTCTCAGAGTTGCTTCCACAAACTTGCGGGGAAAAAACAGCGAGTCCTACGACCAACTCCATCCTAGAGTTATCTCTCCAAACATGTTGGGATCAAACGACATGATCTCTGACCAACTTGGTCTCAAAGTTGCTTCTCCAAACTTGCTGGGCACAAACGGTAGGTTCGACGTTCAGCTATGTTTCGAAGTTGCCACTAGAAAACTTGCTGGGCGCAAACGACAAGCTCTACGTTCAACTTTGCCTCAGAATTGTCTCTCCAAACTTGTCAAAAATAAACGGCAAGCTCCATGTCCAACTCCAGCAGAAAGTTCTCTATTAACTTGCTTGGATCAAATAGCAAGATCCATGTCAATTTCGTCTTAGAGTTTCCTCTCTAAACTTGTTAGGTGCAAATGACAAGTTCAACATTCAACTCCGTCTCCGAGTTGTCTGTACAAACTTGCTGGATGCAAACAGCAAGTTCAAACGTTCAACTCTATCTTAGAGTTATCTCTCCAAACTTGCTGGGATCAAACAGCAAGCTTTATGTTCAACTCTGCCCTATAGTTGCCTCTCCAAACTTGTTGGGAATAAATAACAAGTTCAAACGTCAAACTCCGTGTAAGAGTTGCCTTTGCAAAACTTGTTGGAGGCAAACGACAAGTTCAACGTTCAACTCCATCTCAGAGTGTCCCCTGCAAAACTTGTTGGATGCAAACGGCAGGCTCAATGTTCAACGCCGCCTCAGAGATGTCTTTCAAGACTTGCCAGGATGAAACAGTAATCTCGATGACCTACTCTGTCTCCGAGTTGTCTCTACAAACTCGCTGGGCACAAATAATGAGTTCAAACGTTCAACTATGTCTCAGAGTTATCTCTCTAAATTTGTTGGGATCAAACGGCAAGCTCTACAACCAACTCCGTCTCAGAGTTGCCCCTACAAATTTGTTGGGTGCAAAAAAAAAAGTTGAAATGCAACTCCGTCTCAGAGTTATCTCTCCAAACTTGTCGGGAATAAATGGCAAGCTCGACGTTCAACTCCATCTCATAATTGTCTCTATAAACTTGCTGGGATCAAACAGCAAATCCACAGTCCGACCGCATTCCAAAGTTTATTCCTGCAACAGCTCTCCTAAACGAATAGAACACTCTTCCTACAACAAAATGCTCAATCGACAAAACAAGCAAACAACACAAAGCTTGGTCGACGAAAGAGCGGTTCACGGAAATGAGTGATGGGACGCAAGATCAAAAAAAGTTTGTACTCGTTGACAAACACAAGAGCGAGTTGACCAACAAAGAAAGTAACGACTCATCAAAAAGATTCAGTTGATCTATGAATGAAGGTTTATAAAATGAACTTTGCACACACGCGCACGCACGCACATGCACACACACACACACACACACACACACACACACACACACATATATATGTTATTTTGTTTATTTACAAGCACAAAGAATGAAAAATTGTCAAGCTTCCAAACACAAGCTGCTCATACACAGCTTGCACCCAAAGCTCCACTTCGAAGGTGGACAAGTCTACAAGCTCTACAATATTCCCAACTTCGAACTTCACTTCTCAAACATCAACAACAACGATAATCTGAAGCCTCAAAGAAGATGACTACACTCATAAAACAAATGGGGCCAAGTTTCTGTTATTCTATCTACCTAGGCAATGGAGAAGAGCTCCGAAGAGATGATCAATCTACAAACCTGAAGCACAAAGATTGCAACCAACTCTAAAGCTCAATCCCAACAGCATGAAACACTAACTTCGACTTGGGAAGACTTCAAATCCATTCAGACCACAAATCTGGCATGGGCTTAAACTCTTTTGAGTCCTAAGGTGGATAGTCCGGCCACAATCCCGACCCGAGTTCATAACCCGAACTCCAAGAGCCCAACTTCAAAACACAACCATTGTTGCACCCGAACACCAGCTTCGCACTCAACAACAACCCAACTTAACGGGAACCCCAAAGGCAACCCACTCTTCAACACCTTCGACATCACCATCCCCTTCACTCGAACTTCAAAGAACAGCAACAAAGCTTCGAACTATTGAATTCATAACCCGATGTCGAACTCAACTCCAAAGACTTAAGGCTCTGTCAAGCTCCAAGCACCTCCCTCACCGAGCTGCTTCATCTCCAAAGCATCGCCGAGCAGCTCCATCTCCAAAGCATCGCCGAGCTGCTCCATCTCCAAAGCATCGCCGCGCTGCTCCATCTCCAAAGCAGTTGAGCTCATTCTACAAAAGCCTCGCCAAGCTACGAAGCTACCTTAAAGAGCTTTAGGGATTGTTGAACTCCAAACATCGCAGAGCTTGAGGCCTCACTGAGCTCAGAATACTTCCGAGCTCAAGGCATCGCTGAGATCAAGGCTTCGCCAAGACTCAAGGCATCGCCGAGCTAGTAGAGGCCCAAGACGAGGTTCACCGAGTTCCTTAATCTCCCACCAAATTCTCGCCGAGCTCCGTCACCAAAGGTAACAAAACGAGCTCGGCAAATTCGTTCGCCGAGCTGAGGGGTGCATGAAGATGACCTGTGGCCACGTGATCTCCCCGAGAGGCGTGTGCACTCGAGATCCTCATACGGAACCACATCACCTGCCTTCCATCCGCTCACTTCTTGGCCATCTGATTCAACTCAGCGGGCGAGCCCAGCCTGATCAATGGCTTAGATCGCACAAAGAAGCGTAATCATTGGATAATTCATAAAAAAATCTCCGAAATTCATTTTTAATTCAAAAAATTAATTTAAAATAAAAACAGTTATTTAATTCGAAAATTTGATTAAAGTTTCTGAAAAATCATTTGAATTTGGGTTGAATGATTAAAAATATTGGAAAAGTGATTTCTAAATTGGTGAAAATTTATTTTAAAATCCAGAAAAGTTATTAAAAAAATCCAGAAAAATTTAAATTCCAGGAAAATATGTGCCACATCCAGAAGCTTCTGATCAGTTCCAGGTATCTATGAATATCCCTAAAAGCTAAGATTATACTCCCGAATTCTAAAATATGGCAAACTACTTCCAGAAAGCCAAGGAATTTATCTCCCGGGAGTGGGGGGCATATGATAATGGTAAAAATCACAACAAATCAGGGTCGTACTATTTCAGCACATATCTTAAAGCTTTTATATGCAGATTAATCATAACGGGCCACTTTAACTGGTCTGGATCTTCTTCAGGCTCATCTATAAGAACATGGACCACTTTCAATCTCATTAAAGGCGATTAGGCCCACTAGGAGAGACATCCAGCTGTAAGTCAAATCTTTTATCCACAGACAAGAGAGTCTGATCTTTTAAGGGTAGAATCAACATGAGATAATGGATTCATATCAATCTAACTGATTCATCCCAATCTCCTAAATTTTTTCTCAGGCCTATAAATGTAGTGCTCCGAATTTCCAATATAATATCTCAGAAATACGTGGCACAATTCTCAGCATCAACCTCAATTGTAATAGTAAACATAGCCAAAACACTGAGAAAATTTTCCAACTTTTATTACATTTATTATTTTCAAGCACAGCGGAAAACAAGCACCTTGAATTACAAATTCTTTCTTTTACAACACATTCTTTTACAATTTACATAAGCCATAACATCATTCTATCTCATGCATCCAAATCCCAAGCTATAGGTACCTACTTGTAAAACATGAGGCTAGAGATAACCTTAACCCCCAAAACTACAAGGGTCAGCCATAACGGTGTGAGTGACAGAAATAATTACAACATAAATAAAACATAAGGCATAGAGTCACAAACAACATGTATCAACAGCAAGAATAAATGAAATAAGAAATAATAATAAATAAGACATGAAAATATCAAGTGAAACTAGACTGAGTGTCAAGTGTAGAAAAAATAAGAAACAATATGCATAAAACCAAGTCAAGAAAATACCAATGCTATATGTTGACTCTCTAATGCATACCTGTCGGATTCTATGCATCCCACTCTACATAGGTATGGTGCATGCCATTAACGTTCTCCACTTGATAGGGTTAAATCCCCCGCTATGGAACTAATCCTACTATGATGACTACTACGAGATTTACACATTCTGCAAGTATCGGTTCTCGCCTATGGGATACTGAGGCCAATCCTACTCCGCAAATTATTCTGTGGCCCTTACGTCCATCATCCCGAAAACTGGAGATTGCCTCGCTCCGTAGGTCATCCTAGAACCCTCATTGCACAAACATCCCATGAGTGTCGCTCTCGTCCTCGGAAACTGGAGATCAATCCGACTCCGCGGATCACTCTATGGCCCATACGTCCATCATCCCGGAATACTGGGGAATATCTCACTCCTTGGATCATCCTGGAGTCCATAACTTACGTTTGCACTCATTTCATCATATTACCATCTAGTGCCTATCCTTATCTTGTTAAGTTAATTAATTACTTAAGAATCTCCTAGAGTTGGTGTACCCTACCAGATTGAACTCAACTGATCAACAATACAGCCACAACTGGCCAACCACAAAACCTCAACTGCCGGTATCTAGGGTCCCACACATCCTCTAGAGACTCACAACTCAACCATCACACCAAAACTTTCAATAAAACTCACAAATCAATCATCAAAATATTTATAATAAGAAAACTTCTTAATTTCTTTAAAGGAAATATATATATTACTATATGAAGTTATAGAAGTACAAGTTAGAAGTCTATTATAAACAAAATACAACTCTTTGTAAAATACCGTAATTTGTAACAAAACCTCATCTAAAACAGTAGATTAAAAATTCATAATATCGAAGAAATAACCGTTTAAAGAAAACATCAGAAAACTCAAGAAATCCATCAGCTAGAGCAATGACAGTCGGCTGTCGCAAATGGCCAGTCGTCTATCCTGCGAAAATCCAAAACTTAAGAAAACCATCAGTCAGGACATTGACAGTCGACTGTTGAAAGTGGCCAGTCGACTGTCCTGCAAAAATCCAAAACACAAGAAAACCATCAGTCAGGACAGTGGCAATCGACTGTTGAAAGTGGCCAGTCGACTGTTCTGCGAAAATCCAAAACTCAAGAAAACCATCAGTCAACTGTCAACTCAGTTCAAAGACGAAGTAGTCGACTGTTATTGCAAACAAAATCTGATATTCAATAACTGACTAGTTGACTTTCGACTTTAGTTTGGTCGATTGTCAACTATAGGGTAGTGCCCCATTCTCGTCTCCTATGGAACTCCTTGCTTCTCCTCTTTGCTTTGGCTCCTTATTCTTCTTCTCCTTGGCTTCTTCTTCTTCTTCTCACTCCAAATCAGTAACTAGGGTGTAGAGAATGAAGTTTGGAGGCTTAGGAAAGAGTAAGAGTTGTATGAGAGAATGGTAGAAGAGATGGGGTTTTAAAACAAAAAGAGAATAGTGGGAGCAAGGGGGGTGGCTGGATTTCATGGGCATGGGGAAGAGAAGAAAGCATCACATCATGCATTTGGTTGGGGGTAGAAAAGAGGTGATGTTATGTGGTCTTGGGGGTTATCATGATGTCTCTTATGCCACATATCAAGAAATCCTAACCCTAACCTCATTTTTTCCCCTCCCTTTCATGCATAGGTTGTCCAAGGGTTGGGCTTGACCCATTTGGATTTTCTTCAAGTGTTGCCTTGTTGTTTTGTTTTATTTGGGCTTCACAAGTCCAACTCAAAACATGTACATGTATGTATATATGTTTATATACACATTCATATGCATAATTGTAGGTTATTAGTAAGAAAATAATTTCCTTAACCAAAAATATAATTTTATAACTAGTAGAATCTAGTTCGGATACAAGACGTATTCGTCAAAAATTTAGGGTTGTTACATCACTCCCTCCTTAGAATAGCTTTGTCCTCAGAACTACACTTAGTGGGAAAGCAAACAAGAGTTAATTTAATAACTCGAGAAATACATTTTCTCATACAGGGTTCACAATCCCCAGCTGCACAAGCCATCATCATGACAGCTACGAGAAGTTGATCGTCCTTCGAGTATCGACTCTCGTCCTGAAATACTGAAGATCAATCCCACTCCACGGAACATTATGGGGCTTATTTCATCCCACGTCCCGAAAATCCTAGCGATCAAATACCAGTTGTGGATGTCGCTCTCTTTCGGAAATACTGGAGATCAATCCCACTCCACAGAACATTCTGGGGCCTCATCAAACGAACTCTCGGTGAGTGTTTCTCTCGTCCCGAAATACTGGAGATCAATCCCACTCCACAAAACATTCGGGGGCCTATTTCATCTCTTGTCTGGAATACTAGGGAATATCTTACTTCGTGGATCATTCTGGAGCCCTCACTCATCCTTAAATTCCTTCGTGGGTATTACTCTCGTCCTTGGAATACTGGAGATCAATCCCACTCCACAGAACATTCTGAGGCCTATTTCATCCCTCGTCTAGAATACTGGAAATATCTCACTCCTTGGATCATTCTGGAGTCAATGACCTACTAACCTGCTTGTGAATGTTGCTCTCGTCCATGGAATACTGGAGATCAATCCTGCTCTACAGAATATTCTAGGGCCTCTTTCATCCCACGTTCTGGAGTACTGGGAAATATCTCGCTCCATGGATTATTCTGAAGCCAACGTCACACAATCTTTCCCATGAGCGTCGCTCTCGTCCCTGGAATACTAAAGACCAATTCCTGCTCCACAGATCATTCTGGGGCCTATTTTATCCCTCGTCTGGAATACTGAGGAATGTCTCACTCTATGGATCACTCTGGAGCCGACCTCATCACATGAACTCCCTGTGAGTATCGCTCTCGTACCGAAATATTAGAGATGAATCCCACTCCACAGATCATTTTGGGACCTATTTCATCCCTCGTCTGGAATACTGGAGAATATCTCACTCCGTGAATCATTCTGGAGCCTCCCTACTCACGATCGTTCTTGCTTCATCATATCTCCCTTCTAGTACCCGAGTCAAGTTCTCAGCATGCCTTCTAGCTCTCGGTTGCACTACTTGAAGGTCGGTGACCACTCCCTCCTTAGAATAAGGATAAGATCGAGATATGCAGCTCCAGCTCTCTCGTGTGAGGGTCTCTTTGCTGCAATCCACCACAACTTTGGTTGCAAGGTTGCCTCCCTGACACCTTACTAGTATGCCAAAAGAATTTAACCCCCACGAATAGCATAACACACCATTTCAAAACACAACATCATAATTAACTTAGCGTCCCAAAAATCCAGGTACATAAGGGAGATTACAACATTCCGTTACCTAATCAAAAGACAAAATGATCCACTATGGATCCTCTATGCTAGTGATAGCATCACAATTTCCTACATCTCCTTCAGTTCCTCAAAACTTGCTTCACACTTGTCATCCCATTCAAATTTCTTATCCTTCCTGGTCAGGGCCGTGAGCGGTACTGCAATCTTGGCATAATCCTGAATGAACTTTCTGTAGTACCCGGTTAGACCCAAAAAGCTCCTTACTTCCTTCACTGTCCTTGGCTGAGGCCAACCCCTCACTCCCTTAATCTTCTGCGAATCAGTGGCCAAGAAAAGCAACTTCCGACTTCCATAACTTGCATTTGGATATCTTGGTATACAACTAATGCTTCTGAAGCTTCCTCAAAACTGTTGTTAAGAGCTTCGTGTGATCCTCATTCGTCTATGAATACACTAGAATGTCAGCGATGAAGACCACCCCGAACGAGTCGATAAACGGCCATAGAATTCGGTTCATTAAGTCCACGAAGATTGCTGGAGTGTTAGTCACTCCAAATGGCATCACTAGGAATTCATAGTGCCCATGTCGAGTCCTGAAGGCTATCTTTGGTATGTCTTCCTCCTTGACACGGACCTGATGGTAACCCAATCGTAGATCGATCTCTAAGAACACTGCGGCTCCTTGTAGCTGATCGAACAAGTTATCGATCCTGGGAATTGGATATTCATTTTGGACTATGACGTTGTTCAATTCCCGATAGTTAATACACATCCTTGATGACCCGTCCTTCTTCTTGACTAGTAGTATCGGCGCTCCCCAAGGGAAGGCACTAGGCCTGATAAGTCCCTTCTGCAGCAATTCCTCTACTTGCTTCTTGAATTCATTCTTTTCCACCGGTGCCATACGATACGGCGTCTTCAACACCGGCGCGCTGCCTAGCTGGGTCACGATACTGAACTCCACATCCCTTGGTGGGGATAATCTTGGTAACTCCTCCAAAAATACGAGTGGAAAATCTCGTACAATGGGTATCCCCTTGACTTCCTTTGGCACCTTACTCCCGGCTGTAGCCGCCAAAATCTTTTTGTTTTTCTTCTTCCCTTGAAACACAATCTCTTGTTTCTCGGGCAAGGCTAAGGTCACCTTCTTCTCCTTACAGTCAATGTGAACCTTGTGCTTGGACATCCTGTTGAATTTTCACCTCGACATTGAGGTCACTGCCATCGGCTCCTCCCCTTTCTTCCTCGACTCTTGCATCATGGACTCTCCTTTATCGACTCCCGGCTGCATGCTTGCCTCCTGGACAATAGGCGACAGATTCACCTCCTCGACATCCAGTTGAATCATAAACGTTAGTAAAAGAATAATCACAGTGGGGTTAGGTCAGACAAAGAAAAAATTCATAAACATAAGTCGCGAAAGTGCAACAATATGATTTACGACCATCCCACTATCAAAACTAACCCTACTGATGCACCCAAGTCTAATCTCCTGTGGTGTTGGACTACAATTTGAAATAAGCTCTGATACCATTTCTATAGCACCCCATTCTTGTCTCCTATGGAACTCATTACTTCTCCTTTTTGCTTTGGCTCCTTGTTCTCCTTCTCCTTGGCTTCTTCTTCTTCTTCTCACTCCAAATCAGTAACTAGGGTGTAGAGAATGAAGTTTGGAGGCTTAAGAAAGAGTAAGAGTTTTAAGAGAGAATGGTAGAAGAGATGGGGTTTTAAAACAAAATGAGAAGAGTGGGAGCAAGGGGTGTGGCCGGATTTTATGGGCACGGGGAAGAGAAGAAAGCATCACACCATGCATTTGGTTGGGGGTAGAGAAGAGGTGATGTGATGTGGTCTTGGGGGTTATCATGATGTCTCTTATGTCACATATCAAGAAACCCTAACCCTAACCTCATTTTTCCCCTCCCTTTCATGCATAGGCCGGCCAAGGGTTAGGCTTGACCCATTTGGATTTTGTTCAAGTGTTGCCTTATTGTTTTGTTTCATTTGGGCTTCACAAGTCCAACTCAAAACATGTACATGTATGTATATATGTTTCTATACACATTCTTATGCATAATTGTAGGTTATTAGTAAGAAAATAATTTCTTTAACCAAAAATATAATTTTATAGCTAGTAGAATTTCGTTCGGATGCAAGACGTATTCGTCAAAAATTTAGGGTTGTTACATATAGCAGGTTGCAGTTTTGAAAATCTGTCAATGTTTTAAACTGATAAATTGATTTATTTTATAAAAACGCAATTTGTAAAAACTAAATTCCTGAGATAGTTGGATATAACTTGTATAACATATAGGAGTTTATAAAACAAATCAAAACCATATCAAATCCATAAAAGAACAAATTTCATCGAAATCTTCAAAATAGTGAATATAGATACATATATGTGTATATGAGTGTGTTTTTGCATCTGTTAACGAATCAAATCTCATCAATAAGAAGTAGTATAATGTGGAAACAATCTCAGTATGAAACAAAGCAAGATTCAATTGAAAACATTACAAAACACACAAAATACAACTTTCGGTCTGTATACAATCAGACCCGATCAAAACCCACCTTCACCTTTCAAAACTTCATTCTTTTTAATACAAAACTACTCTTGTACTCATCAAACACATATACAATCACTAACATCAGTTTTCCATGATTATCTACAATTAATACATATATATAACTGTAACACCCTAATTTTCATTTATGAAGATTTTGTGATTTTATGTGTTTTGCACGTATAATTTCATTCATATAATTTCTTTTATAAAAATATTTCTTATATAGTATTTGTTCTCATTATTTTCCCAAAAATTACTTTCTTTAAAAGCCTAATCTAAGCCTAATTGTCTCTTTTAAGCCCACTCTATTAATTAATTAATTTAATTATTAAAACCCA
Organism: Hemerocallis citrina; assembly: GCA_017893485.1. Taxonomy (NCBI): domain Eukaryota; kingdom Viridiplantae; phylum Streptophyta; class Magnoliopsida; order Asparagales; family Asphodelaceae; genus Hemerocallis; species Hemerocallis citrina. The sequence continues at coordinate 217,141,525 of CM030361.1, read as the reverse complement.
TGCTTAAATTGGCCCATTAGTGAGCCAATTTAACTTAATTATCTTTTAAAATGGTCTAACTTGTAGTGTAGACTCTTTTCATGGAAAATTAATTTTTGTCACATGAACAAATTTGTAAATGGGGAACACTAGAGTGGAACGTGCATGCACTAGCATGTGCAATGTGCACACTTTTGGGTAGGCAGGATAGGATTAGGAGAGTGGGAGAGATGGAGTGGTGGAGAGGTGGTTGTTCATCATGGGTAGTTTCTATAACTCCCTAGTGCATCCAGACCCTTGATCTCTAATCATATGATCTAATCCTAACCTTCCATTCACGCTAAAAATTTGTATAAATACCCTCCCCCCCTCCCCCTACACTAGTTCTCCTTACACCTAAAGTTGAAAAATTAAGAGAGAAAAAGTACAAGTTGGTGAGACAAAAGATTGAGGAGTTTTGTGAGTTGAAAAGATTGAGTGCTAGTGTGTTCTTCATCATAGGAGAGGTGGTCGGTTTTTCCAAGGAGGGAGGCTCGGGTTCTAGCTTGCATCAAGGAGGAGGTGGCTTTTGTGGCTTGATCTAGGAGGAGAAGGCTTCACTCGTTCATTGTAGAAGATCTTTAAGAGTTTATTTGATTTTTCTCTCAATTTAAGGTGGGTGATTCTCTTACACTTCTAGTTAGGTTTCATGCTAGAATATGGTTGATGAAATTGAAAATAAACTTAGCTAATTTAGCCATATATTATGAGAAGGAGACAAATTGAGATGATTGATTGTGTGTGAAAAGAATGGAAATTAAGTGCAAATTATGATTGTTAATGTAGACTTTACCATGCTACCGTGCTCTATTTGATTGTTATGTGCTAAATTAAGAATACATGCTTGTATGCTAAATAATTGAAAGAAGAACTATGGAAATATGTGACTTTGATTATTGAATTGTTAAATGGCATGAAAAAGGAATTTATTACTAAAATAATTGTACAATGTTAATAAAAAAATTATAAGCGATCTAGGAAAATTTTAAGTGCCACTTATAAGGAGAATATGCTTATTTCCCCTAAATTCGAAAGTTGAAGAACAAAACGAAGTATAAAGCAAATTATGTTTTTTTTTTTTGTATCAAAAATCAAATTTTAATTTACTGAAATGCTGTAATAAGATGAAAAATAAAATCTAGAGTTTTTGAATAAATTCGGAGAAGAAGAGAACTCAAAAACATTCTTTTTGTAAAAATACGAAAGAACAGAGACCTAAATTATAAACCCCGTAGTCTAAAAACATATCAGATTGTTCACTTGGCCATATTGGTTAGTCGGTGCATTTGGGTTCGGTTACTGTTACCGTGGGTTGGGCTTGGTGGTCTCGGGTTCGAAACTGGGCTTTGCCCTTTTATTTTCGTTCTGAATAAAACCCCCAATCTGAAACCCGAGACATACTTCATGTTAAATTAACCCCCTGTCTCTATCGCAGTAGCACCTAGGCTTTTCTGGCTTTCGGTGGGGGTTGCCTACTCTCGGGTTGTGGGTTCGATTCTGGGTTTCGGAAAATAAAAACAGATTTTTTGGGTTCTGGGTATTTAAATTGATTTCTTTAGCTTTTTAAATCTGGAAAAAATACTATAGGTATTCTAAAATTATGTGAATTCAATGAAAATTATTTGTGCATGATTTGACTAAAATAAAGGTGATTTAGAAGTAAAAATTAAGTAGAATTGCATGAAGTTGACATTCGGATAAATAAGAAAAGTGATTATTTTCATGAGAAGATTATACTAAGTTATAAAAGATGATTTTGAATGAAGGAAAATTTAAGTGTGTTCTTTATGGATTTTATTGCCAAATTTGGGTTGTATATCAGTGAAAAATACGACTTTGTGACTACTGAATTAAGTAAAGGAAAGAAACTATGATATGAGAATCTAATGTGTTTATCGAATGTAAATTTTGAGCATGAAATACAAGAATTGAAATTGAACTTGATATGTGAGATTGATTCGTAGAAAAGAATAGAAATCATGTTAAGTGTAAAAAAGAACTTATGAGTATAAAGACTCAATTTTGTGATTATGAATTGAAATTGAGAACTAGGGTGTAGCTAAGCCTCATACCGGCATTGAAAAGCAATATGTTAAAATGAAATTTGAAATGAAAAGACCAAGATTTTGGTCATGTGATATAAATGGTTATGACCGGTATAGTGAAAGGGCTAACTCTAGAGAATTGATTTTGTTCATGATTCAAATAACTAAGGACTAGATACATAGTGAAGATGTGATGAAAATAAGAGAAAAACACGAGTATGAGGGCCTCAGAGCTACGGTGTGAGAATATTCACAGGCTGTCTTTACGATGCGTCATGACATGACGTGAATATGTCTCCAGGAGTCCGTACTGCAGGCGACACTTGTGGGGTGTTTGTTGACTGCGGGTGGTGTCATGTCCCATGACAGAGCCTGAATTTTCCATAGGTTTTTCAAGATGCGTCGTGACATGACATGGGATTCCCTCTAGGCTGTCTGGATATAAGCTCGTAACTCATAGAACATCTAGGATACTTATCGTAGTTATAGTAGTATATTAAGTCATGACGAGGGATTGAACCCTACAAGATGAAGAACGGTTAAGGGCTTGCCCTCAGACCTATATAGTATGGGATGCATAGAATCTGAACAAGTGCGCATTAGTGTCATGTAATATACATAACTGCTTTAAGGACTAAGTGCACCTCACAACACGACATCTATAGGATAGTCCCTTGTAGTTCTGTTTGTGATCAAGTTTGTGGTTTGTTCAAGTATTTTAGAATCATTATAGTGTTTCGGTATAGAGAAGATAGCCATGTATAATATTTCGTCGGTTGTAAGCAACTGACGTGCCTCAGTTTCTATGCATGATAAAGTGATTAACAAGACTAAGGAATGCATACTGATTAAAGAATGATTCAAGTGTTGTACATTTCAATTCGTGTAAATTGTTGTAAATTGCTTCCGCTGTAAATATGTAATGTAAATGTAAACTCTGATGTAGCAAGAGTTTTTATTTTTCTTGTAAAAGTGTACGAAGAGAAGTGTAAAGATCCTGTGGAACTTCGAATTCAATCTGTTTTGGAATTCGGGGAGTTACAGAGTGCCCACAGTTTCTATGCAGGGTAAAGTGATTAACAAGACTAAGGAATGCATGCTGATTAAAGAATGATTCAAGTGTTGTACATTTCAATTCGTGTAAATTTTTGTAAATTTCTTCCGCTGTAAATATGTAATGTAAATGTAAACTCTGATGTAGCAAGAGTTTTTATTTTCCTTATAAAATTGTAACAAGAGAAGTGTAAAGATCCTGTGGAACTTCGAATTCAGTCTGTTTTGAAATTCGGGGTGTTATAGAGTGCCCACAGTTTCTATGCAGGGTAAAGTGATTAACAAGACTAAGGAATGCATGCTGCTTAAAGAATGATTCAAGTTGTACATTTCAATTCATGTAAATTATTATAAATTGCTTCCGCTGTAAATATGTAATGTAAATGCAAACTCTGATGTAACAAAAGTTTTTATTTTCCTTGTAAAATTGTACGAAGAGAAGTGTAAAGACCCTGTGGAACTTCGAATTCAGTCTGTTTTGGAATTCAGGGGTATTACAGAGTGGTATCAGAGCCACGCTTCCAAGTAGTACAAATTTATAAGGAACAACACCCTAGAAGTGGACATTAGGGTATGTGTTGAGTCTAGAGATTTAAATGTAAGTCACTTACATTTGTGTTGTTCTATGATTTATGCTTCTTCTTCTTCCTTGTCTAAGATGGCGGACCACTTCGACCCAGCTGGAGATGATGACTGGCACATAGTTGAATAGGATTACTATCCCGGGCAAGCTGATTCAGATGAAGAGGATCCTGAAGAATTTGAAAAGGAATGGCCTGAGTCCCGAGAGATCATTCCACCTCCGGATTTATCTGATGATTCCTCTGACGAGGAAGAACCAGTTCCGAGTAGTCTCATTGTGTCTCTTCAGAGGCAGGTAGAGATTCAGAGAGATAGCAGAGCTGCTGCAGGCATAATGTGTGAAGTGCAAGGAGAGCATTGCAACTCTCAATCATTGTGTTTGGGAACTCGAGAAGAGGAAAAACATGTACGATGTACTCAAGGAAGAAGTGGCAGAACTACGGGAAGAGCTTCTAGAAGCCAAGAGGAACCGAAGGAACTAGACTGTTGTATCTTCTTATTGCTTTCATTTGATGTCAAAAATGTTTTAAATTCGAATGTATAAAGTTTAGAATTCAATGAAATGAAAAGTTGATTTAAGTTCATGTTTTCTACTTCGAATTTAATGGATCTTTTGCATCAGAATATGTCCAGAAGAAAAGCTCGAAGCGGAGAAGGTCTGGACTTGGAAACGGAGCTAGCGAGGGTCTATCAGACACTCAATGTCATTGCCATGAATCAGAACCAATGAAGGGTGCCTGTGAATCTAATCCCCGAAGCAATCAAACTCGTGGAATCATTCAAGGGGATAAAACCACCCATATTTAAGGGGAAGTCAGACCCCGATACGGCTGATAATTGGATCCGACAGGTAGAGACCATCTTTGAAGTCTTGGAGACTCTAGAGGGCAACAAGGTGAAGCTGGCTGCACTGCAGTTCGAGAAGGATGCGGCTGTGTGGTGGCAATCGATGAAAGGGACGATGGGAGGTATTGTGCTTGGCTGGGAGGAATTCTTAGAAGAATTCTGCAGTCATTATTTTCCATCAGACATCCAGGAGAAGAAGGCCATGGAGTTTCTGGCACTGCAGTAGGGCGGCATGTCAGTTAGGGAGTATGAGACAAAGTTCACTCAGCTCTCTAAGTATGCGCCCGTACTGGTGATGAACATGGCAAAGAAGGCTCGAAAGTTCAAGTATGGATTGAGGCCAAGTCTGAGATCCAGGATGATACCCCTTGGTATCAGGAAGTTTGACAAGCGGGTCAAACGAGCTGTAGCAACTGAGACAGATATGGAGCAGTTCCATGCTGTTCAGAATCGGAGGACCAACTAGAATGTTGGAAAGAGGCCTGTAGTTTCTGGCAATTTCAGGGGACAAGCCGTCATCCCAGAGGTTCAAACCAATGGGAGCGAATGCTGTCAACATAGCTGGGAGACCCGGAAAGAATTGGGTGAGACCTCCTGTAGTGACTTGCTTCAACTGTAGTGAGACGGGATATTACAAGTCTCAATGTCCCAAGCCGCAGAATGTCACCCGTAGTGGACCAACGCAGCAAGTTGGGAAGAAGCCGTACCAGCAGGGGCGAGTATTTGCCTTGACTGAAGCCGACGCTGATGAGGTGGATCACATCATCACTGGTACGAGGGAGGATGTTTAGGAGGGTTATTCTGTTGTTTCTCTTTTTCTCGCTTTATATAGTGAACTGTTATGTAACAAGTGTGTGTTATGTAACAGAAGAACTTATTTTGAATGGAAAGAAAGCTGTTGTTTTGTTCGATATTGGGTCCTCTCACATTTTTGTATCACATAAGTTTGTTAAAGTTTTGGGAGTCGAACCGAAAGTCTTTCCAGGCAAGGTCTTAGCGGTAGCTACTCCATCAGGGGAGACTTTAACCACTGATCGGTACTATGCAGACTGCGAGATCGAGATTGGGGACAGAATTTTTGGGATTGATCTGATCGAGCTGAATGTCTTGGGAGTCGATATTATCATTGGCATTGATTGGATGTCGGTGTACAGTGCAAGCATCGAGTGCAAGACCAAGGAAGTAACAGTAAAGGCTCCAGGTGGTCCTGAAGTCACTTTCCATGGGAAGAATAGACGTTCTGGTTTGGTGGCAGCTATCTGCATGAGGAATGTTCCTGTAAAGGTGCAGCAAATTCCTGTGGTTCGGGATTACCCGATTGTGTTCTTGGAAGATTTTCCTGGGTTAGCCCCACATCGTGATGTAGAGTTCAACATCACTATTCAGCCAGGGAGTGCACCCATTTCCAAAGCACCGTATAGGATGGCACCTGTGGAGCAGGATGAGATCAAACGACAGAGTGAGGAACTGTTGGAGAAAGGCTTTGTTCAATCGAGTGCGTTGCCTTGGGAAGCACCAGTGCTGTTGGTAAAGAAGAAGGATGGTTCGATGAGGATGTGCATCGATTACCGAGAGCTGAATAAGGTCACTGTTTAGAATAAGTATCCTATTCTCCGAATTGACGACCTGTTCGATTGTCTACAAGGAATGGTTGTCTTCTCCAAAATAGATCTTCAATCAGGATATCATCAAGTTAGAGTGAAGACTGAAGATGTGCATAAGACTGTGTTTAGAACTCGACACGAGCATTATGAATTCTTAGTTATGTCGTTTGGAGAGATGAATGCACCTGCAATTTTCATGGATATGATGAACAGAGTTCTGAGGCCGTTTATTGATTCTTTCGTCGTGGTTTTTATCGACGACATCCTCGTGTACTCCAAGTCGTCGGAGGAGCACACTGAGCATTTGGTAGCAGTTTTGAAGAAGCTCCAGGAGCATGAGTTGTATGCCAAGTTGTCTAAGTGCGATTTCTGAAAATCTGAAGTGGCATTCCTGGGTCACATCCTTTCTATGGAGGGAGTGGCAACTGATCCACAGAAGATAGAGGCGGTGAAGGATTGGGCAAAGCCTACTACGGTGAAGGAAATCAGGAGTTCTCTTGGATTGACTAGATACTGCAGGAGGTTTATTCAGGGCTATGCTCAGATAACCGTGCCACTCACTGATCTGACCAAGAAGAATGTGAACTTCAAGTGGACTGAGCAGTGCGAGGCAAGCTTTCAGGAGTTGAAAGAGAGGCTAACTACTGCTCCCATTTTGGCTTTGCCTGGAGTAGGTGTTGAGTATGATGTCTACAGCGATGCTTCACATTGTGGGCTTGGTTGTGTCTTAATGCAAGAAGGGAAAGTGATCGCTTATGGGTCTAGACAACTACGACCGCATGAGAAAAATTATTCGACTCATGATCTGGAGTTGGCTACAATTATCTTCGCCTTAAAGCAATGGAGACATTATGTGTATGGTGAGAAACTGAACATGTACACGGACCATAAGAGCTTGAAGTACATCTATCAACAGAAAGATCTGAATCTGAGGCAAAGGAGATGGCTGGAAGTACTTGAGGACATTCATCCTGAGATGAAGTACCACCCGGGGAAGGCTAATGTTGTTGCTGATGCACTTAGCCTGCAAGAGCAGTCTGGCTAGTTTGATTACAACTCAGAGGCAGCTTGTAGAGGAGTTGGATCGGGCTGGTATTGAAGTTGTTCTGCAAGGCTTGGAATCGTCTTTAGCACAATGGAGGCTTCAACCAACACTGAATGAAAGGATTCTCGCAAGTCAGAAGAAAGATGCAGAGATTCAGAAGATGAAGGAGCAGGTTGGTGCTGGCAGATTGTCCGAGTTTCAGATCAGGGATGAAGTGCTGTGGTTTGGAGAGAGGCTGTGTGTTACGGATCAAGCAGAATTGCGGGAGAGAATTCTTCAGGAGGCACATGCTACTCTTTTTTCTGTACATCCTGAGAGTAATAAGATGTATAGGGACATTAAGCAGCAATTCTGGTGGTCAGGTCTGAAGCGGGATGTGGCCGAGTTCGTAGCGAGGTGTGAGATCTGTCAGCAGGTCAAAGCCGAGAATTAGAAACCCGAAGGTCTATTGCAACCGTTACCTATTCCGAAATGGAAGTGGGATAACATCAGTATGGATTTCATCACGGGTTTGCCCAAGAGTTACAAGGGCAATGATGCGACTTGGGTTATAGTTGATTGCCTAGCCAAGTCCGCTCACTTCTTGGCAATGAAACTCACTTCGTTAATGGACAGATTGGCTGAGCTATATGTTGGTGCAATCGTCAGGCTTCATGGTGTTCCGTGAACCATTGTGTCGGATCAAGATGCGTGGTTTACTTCGCATTTTTGGAGGAGTCTTCAGACAGCTTTGGGTACCAAGACGGATTTCAGCACTACTTTTCATCCGCAGACCGATGGGCAGACCAAGAAAGTCAATCGTATTCTTGAGGATATGCTTTGATGCTGTGTACTAGACTTTGGAGGCAGTTAGGAAAGGCATTTAGCTCTGGTGTAGTTTGCCTACAACAACAGTTTTCAGACTAGTATTGGGATGGCACCGTACGAAGCTCAGTATGTCAGGAAGTGCAGAATATCTGTTTGTTGGTTCGAAGTTGGGGAGCGGCAGATGTTTGGGCCTGAGATTGTGCAGCAGACCTCTGAAAGATCGATCTGATCAGGAAGAGGTTGGTGGATGCTCAGAGTAGGCCGAAGAGCAATGCAGACAACTGGAGAAGTGACCTTGAGTTTGAGGTTGGTGACTTTGTCTTTTTGAAGGTTTCACCTAGCAAGGGTGTGATTCGCTTCGGTAGAGGTGGGAAGTTAGCCCCGAGGTTCATAGGCCTGTACAAGATATTGAAGCGGATTGGAAAAACTGCTTAACGATTAGAGTTGCTGGAAGAGTTGTCTCAAGTGCACAATGTCTTCCATGTGTCTATGCTAAGAGGGTACATTCCAGATCCTAGTCACCATTTACCTGAAGTGCCGGAGAGGATGCAGTTGGGTCTGAGTTACATTGAGCTTGCGGTTGAGATTGTCGATCGTTGGGAAAAAGTCTTGAGGAACAAGACGATACCGATGGTCAAAGTAGTCTGGAGGAACCATTTGGTTGAAGAGGCTACTTGGGAATCTGATGAGAGGATGATGAAAGATCAACCAGAGTTCTTTGTGTGATTTGTATCTTCTTTTCTTTTCTTATCTCTTTGTTGTATTCCTGTTTTCTCAATCTTTAAGTGTAGTTCCGGGGACGGAACTATTCTAAGGAGGGAGTGTTGTAACACCCTAATTTTCATTTATGAAAATTTTTTGATTTTACGTGCTTTGCACATATAATTTAATTCGTATAATTTCTTTTATAAAAATATTTCTTATATAGTATTTGTTCTCTTTATTTTCCTAAAAATTACTTTTTTTAAAAGCCTAATTGTCTCTTATAAGCCCACTCTATTATTTAATTAATTTAATTATTAAAAATCATGGTTAAATAGGCCCATTAGTGAGCCCATTTAACTTAATTCTCTTTTAAAATGGTCTAACTTGTAGTGTAGACTCTTTTCATGGACAATTAATTTTTGTCACATGAACAAATTTGTAAATGGGGGACACTAGAGTGGCACGTGCATGCACTAGCATGTGCAATGTGCACACTTTTGGGTAGGCCGGATAAGATTAGGAGAGTGGGAGAGATGGAGTGGTGGAGGTGGTTGTTCATCATGGGTAGTTTCTATAACTTCCTAGTGCATCTAGACCTTTGATCTCTAATCATATGATCTAATCCTAGCCTTCCGTTCACCCTAAAAATTTGTATAAATATCCCTCCCCCCCCCCCCCCTTCCCCTCCCCTACACTAGTTCTCCTTACACCTAAAGTTGAAAAAGAAAGAGAGAGAAAATACAAGTTGGTGAGACAAAAGATTGAGGAGTTTTGTGAGTTGAAAAGATTGACTGCCAGTGTGTTCTTCATCATAGGAGAGGTGACCGGTTTTTCTAAGAAGGGAGGCTCAGGTTCTTGCTTGCATCAGGAGGAGGTGGCCTTTGTGGCTTGATCTAGGAGGAGAAGGCTTCACTTGTTCATTGTAGGAGATCTCTAGGAATTCATTTGATTTTTCTGTCCATTTAAGGTGGGTGATTCTCTTACATTTCTAATTAGGTTTCATGCTAGAATATGGTTGATGAAATTGAAAATAAACTTAGCTAATTTAGCCATATGTTATGAGAATGAGACAAATTGAGATGATTGATTGTGTGTGAAAAGAATGGAAATTAAGTGCAAATTATGATTGTTAATGTAGACTTTACCACGCTACCATGGTCTATTTGATTGTTTTGTGCTAAATTAAGAATACATGCTTGTATGTTAAATAATTGAAAGAAGAACTATGGAAATATGTGACTTTGATTATTGAATTGTTAAATGGCATGAAAAATGAATTTATTACTGAGATAATTGTACAATGTTAATAAAAATATTATAAGCGATCTAGGAAAGTTTTAAATGCCACTTATAAGGAGAATATGCTTATTTCCTCTAAATTCGAAAGTTGAAGAACAAAATAAAGTAGAGAGCAAATTATGTTTTTTTTGTATCAAAAATCAAATCTTATTTTACTGAAATGCTGTAATAAGATGAAAAATAAAATCTGGAGTTTTTGAATAAATTTGGAGAAGAAGAGAACTCAAAAACATCCTTTTTGTAAAAATACGAAAGAACAGAGACCTAGATTATAAACCCCGTAGTCTAAAAACATATCAGGTTGTTCACTTGGCCATATTGGTTAGCCGGTGCATTTGGGTTCGGTTACTGTAGCCGTGGGTTGGGCTTGGTGGTCTCGGGTTCGAAACTGGGCTCTACCCTATTGTTTTTGTTTTGAATAAAACCCCCAATCCGAAACCCGAGACATACTTTATCTTAAATTAACCCCTAGTCTCTATCGCAATAGCACCTAGGCTTTTCTGGCTTTCGGTGGCGGTTGGCTACTCTCGGGTCTTGGTTCGATTCTGGGTTTCAGCAAATAAAAATAGATTTTTGGGTTTTGGGTATTTAAATTGATTTCTTTAGCATTTTAAATCCGAAAAAATATTATAATTATTCTAAAATTATGTGAATTCAAAGAAAATTATTTGTGCATGATTTGACTAAAATAAAGGTGATTTAAAAGTAAAAATTATGTAGAATTGCATGAAGTTGACATTGGGATAAATATGAAAAGTGATTATTTTCATGAGAAGATTATACTAAGTTATAAAAGAGGATTTTGAATGAAGGAAAATTTAAGTGTGTTATTTATGGATTTTATTGCCTAATTTGGGTATTGTATATGAGTGAAAAATACGACTTTGTGACTATTGAATTAAGTAAAGGAAAGAAACTATGGTATGAGAATCTAATGTGTTTATCGAATGTAAATTTTGAGCATGAAATACAAGAATTGAAATTGAACTTGATATGTGAGATTGATTCGTAGAAAAGAATAGAAATCATGTTAATTGTGAAAAAGAACTTATGAGTATAAAGACTCAATTTTGTGATTATGAATTGAAATTGAGAACTAGGGTGTAGGTAAGCCTCATACCGGCATTGAAAAGAAATATGTTGAAATAAAATTTGAAATGAAAAGGCCAAGATTTGGGTCATGTGATATAAATGGTTAAGACCGGTATAGTGGAAGGGCTAACTCTAGTGAATTGATTTTGTTCATGATTCAAATAACTAAGGACTAGATACATAGAGAAGATGTGAAAATAAGAGAAAAACACGAGTATGAGGGCCCCGAAGCTACGGTGTGAGAATATTCACAGGCTGTCTTTACGATGCATCGTGACATGACGTGAATATGTCTCCAGGAGTCCGTACCGCAGGTGATGCTCGTGGGGTGTTTGTTGACTGCGGGTGGTGTCATGTCCCATGACAGAGGCTGAATTTTCCATAGGTTTTTCACGATGCGTCGTGACATGACGTGGGATTCCCTCCAGGCTGTCTGGATATAAGCTCGTAACTCATAGAACATCTAGGATACTTATCGTAGTTATAGTAGTATATTAAGTCATGATGAGGGATTGAACCCTACAAGATGAAGAACGGTTAAGGGCTTGCCCTCAGACCTATGTAGTATGGGATGCATAGAATCTGAACAAGTGCGCATTAGTGTCATGTAATATACATAACTGCTTTAAGGACTAAGTGCACCGCACAACACGACATCTATAGGATAGTCCCTTGTAGTTCTGTTTGTGTTCAAGTTTGTGGTTTGTTTAAGTATTTTAGAATCATTATACTGTTCCGGTATAGAGAGGCTAGCCGTGTTTAATATTTTGTCGGTTGTATGCAACTGACGCGCCAACAGTTTTTTTGCAGGATAAAGTGATTAACAAGACTAAGGAATGCATGCTGTTTAAAGAATGATTCAAGTGTTGTACATTCCAATTCGTGTAAATTGTTGTAAATTGCTTCTGCTGTGAATATGTAATGTAAATGTAAACTCTGATGTAGCAAGAGTTTTTATTTTCCTTGTAAAATTGTACGAAGAGAGGTGTAAAGATCCTGTGCAACTTCGAATTCAATCTGTTTTGAAATTCGGGGTGTTACAATAATCAAGTTTTTTCTTGTCAAACCATCCAAACAGAGCAATTACTTAATATACCTAGTAAAGATGAAGTTTTATTTGCTTTTATGCAATATCATCATATAATTTCATAACATTTACATTCAGTCTGAACAACTTTCTTCTTGTACTGATAATAACAATGTAATGGAAAAAGGTTCTACATCAAAATCTTGACAATAAAAAACACAAAAACCATCATCTATTACAACATACTGTTGTGCATCATCACTAGCTTCTGTACCATCATCTATTAGAACATATTGTGTGGTCTCCTGTTCCCCTCTAGAATGTGCATCACCATTTCCACCATCTTCATTCACAATAGGTTCAACAGTAGCTTGTATATTACCCAGTCACAAATTCGTGGTTTATAAATACTTCGACAATATTTAATACTCGTAAAAAAAATTCGGTAAATTTGGAAAAAATCGGCAAAAGTATTGGAAGAAAGAAATACAAAATTTAATACATCCAAATAGTTAGTACTCATCACCTAAGTAAAAATATATATAAATCCAAACTGATGGTATTTCTTAGCTTTTTTTTAAAAAAATATTAAGGATATATGCTAGTTTCCGCATTTTGAATAAGTGCAACTGCTAAAATATCCCAAATATCAATTTTTTGAATAGTGGGGGTATATGCTAGTTTCCACATTCTGAATGGGGGCATTTGCTAAAATACATTTTATCATGGGTATTTAGGTCATTTTATGTATTACGTGTGACGCACGTGAGTTCACTTAACGGAGATTTTAATGATTTCATCCAAAGTGGGGGTATTTCTTAGTTTTTTTTAAAATAGTGGGAATATATGCTAGTATCTATATTTTGAATTGGGGCATTTGCTAAATTATCCATGCTTAAATTCTCATCATCATCCCTGTGTAATTCACATGCTAAGTAAATAGTTTTAATAATGCACTCATTATTGTCCAAAATTTGTCCATTTTAATTGGTCACAGTTAATTAAGAAAATTATCAATGAAACTTTCGTCACCTTTTGTTTTTAAATAGGGTTTTATCAAGTATACCCCTAACAAATATGTTAACATCACATGTGCCTCTCAAAAATGTGTATTTAATGGACTAATTTTTTTTTAAAAAAAGCACCCGAACTATACCTTTTTCTGAATAAAACCGCTTTGAACCTTTTTTCGTGCAAAATACCCTCTAAAGTAAGTTTTTAAAAAGCTCATCCTGACAGCATGAGCTTTCTGCTAAACTTTTTTATAGAACATGAGAGTTGAGTGAGGTTTTTTGACAATAAAGAGAAAGATGCATGATATTTTCTAAATCAACTTGCAAAGTTTAAAGGAGTTATCTATTACAAGCAGAAAAGTTAGATGTGTTCTTTTTATAAAACCCAATATGGGTTTTTAAAAAACATATACTTTAAGGGTTTCTTTTGCGCAAAAAAATGTTCAAGGCAGTTTTCTGCAGAAATGGTATAGCCATTTTCATATTTGCCCTTAACTATGTGAGCCTCATTTCTTATTTATCCCCAAAAGTTGCCTCAAACTACGTATATTTAATATTCATTAGATTAATGGCAAATTTATGTAAGAAATATATGAAGTTACAAAAATATACTATAAATTTGTTCATTTTTTAAAGAAAACTGAAGAAAATTTGTGAAGAGTTGATGTGTTTCAGTTGAGTTTGGCATATGATTGAGTTTACAATGCTTAAGATGATGAAGCTACAAATGTAGATGAAGGGTATTTCAGTCATTTCCTACTTTATTGATGTATGTTGAATAGTTTTGAGTACATGGGTAACTAAAAGAGATAGAATACACATTGTTAAAGGCAAATGTAAAAAAACACATTTATGAAGAGTATATACAATTATGTGTATTAAGAGCAAGGATCCAACAGTCTTAGTAAAAGATGAGAACACTACTAAACGCAACGGATATCCCGCATTTTTGGACCTATCCCGACGTTTAAAAATATCGGAATAGATAGTAGCGGTGTTTCTACAATCGCCGCCACGCTGTTATAGCGAGCAGTGGGACAGATTGGGGGCCTATCCCGGTATTTATTTTGTAAATGCCACTATAGATCATGTCTATGCCGGCGTTTTTATTAAAACACAGGGATAGAGCGTTTATTTACTATAGAAAAAAAAAACTATCCCTACGTTTTTGGTCAAAAACGTCGGGATAATTTTTTTAATATATTTTAATTACCCTTTTCCCGACTTTTTTGGCCAAAAACGCCGGGATAGGGTTTTTTTATAAAAAATAATTTTTAATAAAAAATTTATAATTTTTTAAAAATAAAAAATACCCTACATGAAATAGAATCTCATATGTTATAAAACAACATAGAACTCCTCAATTTCATCAAGAAAATTTGTCAAGTATATATGTGTGTGTGTGTGTGTATATATATATATATATATAGAACTGATCAGGTGCGAACTGGTTCGCACTTGATCAGTAGCGAACTTCTCCCATAGCCGTTGGATCTGCAATTAGATAATGGGAGTGATCCAAAGGCTAGAATTTCTTTCGCTCATCTCACCATGCCTTGGGGGTAGTTTAGTCATCTGTCTCCCTCTCTCAATCTCTTCTTGACTCACCCTCTCTCTAGACCCCTGAATTAACTTTCCCTTCAACCTTCGAGTTTCCCCCACTGCCTCGCCTCTCTCTCTCTCTCCCATCAACCTTCGAAACCCTAGACGATTTTGAAATCCCCTTAAGCCCCCATCGACCTTCGAGTTTCCCCTGCTGCCTTGCCTCTCTCTCTCCCCCCCTTCGACCTTCGAAAGCCTAGACGGTTTCGAAATCCCCTTAAGCCCCCATCGACCTTCGAGTTTCCCCCTTCCACCGCTTGTTCGAAATCCCTTAGATGTCGCGCTCTCTCCACCCCCACTCGAGCTTCGAAACCCTAAATGATCTCCATCTCCCTCTCTAATTTGGATAGAGGTAAAATTTCAATATGAAGTTTTTTTTTAATTGTTTATATACATCCAAAATCAGTAAAGTTTACATCTTTATGATTATTACCCCATTATCAAATAGCAGTTAATTTACGGTTCTTCATTCATGATGTTGATTTAATTAATTTTGGGTTGATTTAATTAACTTTGTGCTCCACCTTAGAAGGACAATTGGCACATCTTAATTTTGTGAATTATTCTTTATTGTTTTGAATCTTTTTACAATCTTGATTAGAAATAAATGTTATTTACATCTTTGTTTACATAATTTTATATTGTTTGTAGGTATGGAAGATCAAGAAGGAAGTGCTACTGTCACGTCCCGCTTTCTAAAAGAGAATACGGAATACGGATATGTGACTAAGCCCAGCGAATGATTTTCACCATCCATAAGCTATTCGGAATTTTTACAACACTTCACAAGAATAATCAGAGTCAGAAGCAAGAGAATCAACCAACATGCACATATGAACCAAAGTACCAACAAGAATACTTGAAACCAAAAAGTATAAATCTCAAATAATCATGATCTGAATAAGTCAAATATTCTGGGTCACTTTGCCCAAAGACAAATAATCCAAGTAGCAGATACAATTATTCATGAATAACAGGAAAATAAATAAATGTAGCAAGAGCTCCAGCAACTAATATCTCATCTCGCCTATTCCATCTGGCATTTGATCTCCAAAATTTGCAATTCAATAAATTGCGGGAAAGAGAAAAAGAGAAAACAAGGTACCCGTCAATTGCAAGTTACGGACCGCTTGTAATGCAGGATACAAGTACATGGAGAAAACTAACTAATAGCATGGAATAAGCATGATGTCAAAATAAACAACTAGCATGGTAAGGTGAACAAGTACAAGTAGCATGCAACAAGTGTCAAGTAGCAAGTATCAAGTAAACAAACATCAAGTGGCAAGTATCGTGTAATCATGTATCAAGTGTCATGTATCAAGTCTCATGTATCATGTAGTCAAGTGTCAAGCAAGCATGTATCATGTTCAAGGATCATGTATCAAGTCTTATAGTGATTACTATCTAGGTAGCACTTCATATGCCCCATATTATAACACATGGTTGGTACAACGAACAGTTTCGCTTTAGATTTTATCGGAGACCATACAGGGCAGTGTACTTGGGTATTCACAGAATCACAGAACTTGGTCGGTAAACTTGATTGGTAAACTTGATCGGTAACTTGATCGGTAAACTTGATCGGTAACTTGATCGGTAACAGAATATTAACTTGATCGGTAACTTGATCGGTAAACTTGATCGGTAAACTCGATCGGCAAACTTGTAATACAGGAAACACAAGTCTCCTTCCGAGTACACGTTTCTGCACTATCCACTACTAGATATTTTCCATTAAAACCCCGGCTTGATTATTTATTATTATTCTCAAACAGGCATGTATAAGCATGAAACAGTGTCAAACTAACATGGTATAATCAGTATCAGGTCTAGGGTAACAAATAAGCATGCCTAGATGATAGACAGTCACATAAACGAGCAAAACAGTGTATGTTCATATTCAGGACAGCATGACACTACAGTACTAAAACAGTGATTTCCATCACTACAAAAATCCAAATCTGAATCCGTCGGAGAATCTGGAAAATAAACTTCCACACGAATCCAGCGATTATAAATAAGACATATAGTATTTTACAAAATCATAACTCAAAACTGATTTGAATTCAGAAAATATGTTCAGTCAGAAATCAGTAAAACGAATTCTCAGTCAGAAAAACAGTACTAAAACTGCACAAATAAATCCAGGAAAAATTTGGGGTAATCCCCTACATGTCTAGTATCAAGATATAGAGTTTCATAATATTCTAGTAAAATTAGTTCATTCAAAAAAAATCAGAAAACCTCAAGAAACGATAGTGTGGCAAATCTGGAATTCCCAACACACTTGTACAAAAACTAAAATATCTCGCAAACTGTGAAACGAAATCCAAATACGCCAAAGGGAGGTGAAATTAGTCAAAATAATATACAGTAGAAGGAAATAGGGTGAAAATACGATTCTTTACAGAACAGCGAGCAAAATACAGCAAGTATAGCTTTCATAAACAAGCATGAAACGGCGTATAGAACTTATCAATTAAATCCACCAAAATTCTGGGTAATCTCTAAATAGATATAGAAGTACCGACCAAAGTTTCACATCAAAATAATATGTGTAGCGCAAGTATCAAAATAATTTAGTCGTCAAAATCATCAAGAAACAAAATATGGAATTGATCTACACCTCTGTAGTAAAACAGTCATATCTCACACATACGAAAACGAAATCGAGCAAGGTTAGAGGGGTTGGAAAGAAGACGAATTCTTCTAAAACTCATGTTTTATACTGAAATTAAGATTCTAACCTTAATATGGTCTAAATTACTGATCAAGACAGATTATCGGCAAAATACAGAATTTACTTTAGGAACAAAACCAACATGAATCACACAAAACTTGGTCGAAACATAACTAAACATGAATTAGAGTCTACTAAGTGTCCAAACAACATGAAATAGGGTATATGACATATCCCAGCAAGTCTATCACATGTATCTCAACAATTACTCAAATTCTCACCAAAAATTTCACATACATGATCAAATCAAGAATGGGCAAAACCTAAGTTGTTTCATGTCAATTTTGTGTCGTGAGTCAACTATGGTCAAATAGCACTATAGAGACAATATCAACAAGGGGTTTCATACACGAATTGTCTCTAGAATCCAACTACACTACAAGCGGTATTTTAAACTTGTATATACAAAGGAATTTAATACAAGTTACTTTCCTTAATCGACGACGGAAACCGACGAAGCAAAAGCAAGAATAACGGGAACAGATCATGGGGCACGATCTCAAACACAATGAACGGATCACGGATCAATCACGATTACACGAACAATGAATTGGGATGAGATGATCACGATCATGATCGGACGGCTGAGATCAAAGATCAAGATCAAGATGATCAAACAACGATTGGGCGGGTCGGCACGGATAAGATCAAGACCAAGATCAAAATCAAGATCAACAAGATCGGACGATCCAGATCAAGGTGATGATGAAGTTAATGGTGATCACGATCGAATAACCAAGATCACCCCGATGGTGACGATCAAGATGATGATGATCAAAGTAGATCCGATGGCCAGGAATCAATCAATCAAGATCAAGATCAAGGGATCATGATCACAATCAAACGGACAGCCCACAACAAAGAAGAAGATGATGATGATGAGATCCGACGACCAATATTCAAACCATCAAAACTCCATGCACAACCGTAATGGCTGCACTGGCTTCGACGGCACGGCGGAGGAGCACCGAAGGAGGCAGGGCCAGGCAGGGGATCACCGGCAAGGGCTGATGCTGCGGTTGCTGAGGAGAGTCGGGAGGGCTGCCGCAGGTGGCTACAGTCAGAGGAAGCACCGGCGGAGGGCAGAGGGACACGAGGTGATCAGGAGAGAGGGCTGTCGACTGGCTGTTGCATTACGGAGGGCATAGGGGCTGGGAGGAGGCGCAATGCTGTCGAAAGATGCTGGCTGCTGCTGCGAAGCTGCCGACGATGCTGGCAGGGCATCGCGGTGGCCTGTCGACGCTATAGTGCGTCGCTGCAGGGAGAAGACGGGCAGGGGGCTGGCACCAGAGACGCACACACAAGGAGAGGGAGAATAGATGGGTTGTCAGGAGAAAGAGATGCGATGAGCGGGAGGAAGGTGGCGGCTAGGAGGGGGAGACGAACAGGTGCATGGTGATGGGTTTAAATATAGGGTAGGATGGAGATAGGTTTTAGGGTTAGGGGATTAGGAGAAGTGACGGCTGAACAGGGTGGGGGGGGGGGGGGGGGGGGGTAAACCGGGTTTAAATGATAGGCGGGTGTGGGGGTGTATAACGGGTAGGGTAGTGTAAATGGGTCTGGGTAAGTTAAAAGGTATTGGGTTTTGGTTTATAGGGTATGGGTTTAATGGGGATGTGGGTATAGGTTCAAGAATCAAGGTGTTAATTGATAAATGGGTTATTGGATAGTTGTGATAATGGGTTCATTGTATAATTGGGATTTAAATGGGTTTGGGGCTTTAAAAAAAATATCCAATAGAAGAAAAATAAAATACCTAATGAAAATATTATTTATAATAAAAATGTAATTTTAACAATAAAATTATAATGCAAATAACAACACTAGCAAATAATACAGATGGTAACAATAATAATAATAAGAAAAATGATAAAAATAATAATAGTACTAATAATAACAGTAGTAGTACTAATAATAGAGATCAAAGTAACAATATCAAAAATAAGATTTGTATTACAATGTAAAATTCATAGAAAATAGTTACAATAAAATTATAGATCGAAAAAATTAGATTTTAATAGAAGAGTCAAGAATACATCTTGACAAAAGAATTTGACAACCGTAAAAATAATTTGCGAAAATTTTTAAATACAGAAAATACATAAAAATACGTTTTTGAGAAAACAGGGGTTACAGCTACTACCATGGATAATCCTATAATCGAGCCAGAAAGTTCTCTTGTCCCAATTGTTGATGACCATGTGAAGCCCCACGTTGGTATGACTTTCAACTCTTTAGAAAAGGCTGAGGAATTTTATAAAACTTATGGGAGGGTTGGACTATTTGAGGTCTGTAATAGCTCAACAAAATATGTGAAAGGAGACCTTGTTAGTAAATAATTTGTTTGTTCAAAAGCAGGGGAGCAAAAAAAGCAGGTAGAGGAAGTTCAAGAAGTTAGCAGACTTAAGAATGTTAGGAGGGGAGGTAGTGTTAGAACAAATTGCAATGCATTAATTTGGTTGAAATTACACAAAGAAAGAGGTGTATGGGTTATTTCAAAATTTAATGAAGTCCATAATCATGGACTTACTTCACCAAGAAGGATGCAGTTATTGCCGGGAAATCGTATTGTTTCTAAATCAAAGAAGGTACTAATGAATCAATTTAACAATATAAATATTCCTACACATAAGCAAATGGCATTCTTTGAAAGTTTTAGTGGAGGGTTTAATAAAACTGGATGCACAGAAAGGGATATTCGTAATGTTGAGAGAAACTTGAGGGAAGAGTTGAGGGGTTTTGATGCACAAATGTTGATAGAGTATTTTGCATTGAAACAATACAAAAATCCTTCATTCTTCTATAAATATGAGACCAATGAGAATGATCGTTTAACTCACTGCTTTTGGTTGTATGGCATTGGTAGGCTAAATGCTAAACACTTCGGTGATGTGGTGTCTTTTGATGCAACACACAATACAAATCGTCATGGGTTGGTATTTGTAGCTTTTGTCGGAAATAATTATCATTGGCAGTCGGTTTTTCTGGGATGTGGATTGATTCCTAATGAAGGAACAAAGTCTTTTGTATGGATATTTGAGAAATGGTTAGGAGTAACTGGTCATCCCCCGTTAGGTATGGTGACAGATCAAGATCTTGGAAATGGTGGTGCAATGAAAATTGTTTTCCCTCAAATGCATCATAGATATTGCATTTGGCACATTTTAGATAAGGTACCGAAGAAATTGAAGGGAAATTCGTTTGAAAAAGAATTTAACAGATCTTTCTATGGAAATATTTATGATGCCAAAAGTATTACTGATTTTGAGGCAAAGTGGAAAGCAATCCTTAATAAGTATGATTTAGAAGATGATAAATGGTTGAATGAAATTTATGGCTTGCGTGAAAAATGGGTTCCTATTTATAATAATACTCATTTTTGGTCGGGTATGTCAAGTAGCCAAAGAAGTGAGGGCATGAATTCTTTTCTAAAGAAGCATACGGCAAAAAAACTTCTTTGCATGAGTTTCTCTTTCAATTTGAAAGAGTATTGGCAAGACAAAGAGAGGAGGAACTGAAAGAAGATCATCGAACTCTAGAGTTGCAACCAAAATTGAAGACCTTATTTCCGATGGAAAAGCAAATGTCCCAAATGTACACATTGAAAATTTTCTTCATATTTCAAAAGGAATTTGCTCAAGTATGTTATACAACGTAGTGTTGGTTGAAGATAATGGTAGTGATGAAATTTATTGTGTTAAATTGCGTGGAAAGGCCGAATCAAATAAATTTGTTAAGTATTGCAAACTTAATGAAATGGCAAGTTGCTCGTGGCTTATGTTTGAGTTCAAAGGGATTCCTTAATTGTAAACATCTTCTAGCATTTCTTAAATACCTTGATCAAATTAAGTTGCTGGAGCAATATGTTGTAAGGCGATGGTGCGAAGATGTGAAAAGAAAATGTGTGGTTGAAGGTGGAAAATGTAATGACGACGTCCATATCCCAGTGTTTGCATCTCGCTTTGCCGAGTTAACTCATTTAGCCAATCAAGTTGCCGATGAAGGAGTCACGAATGATGAAATTTATGAATTGGCCCGCAATAACTTGTGCAAGAATATTCAAGAAATACATTGTTTGAAACGCAAGCAAAGTGAAGAGTTAAATGACAAAATTTCGGAAGAAGGTGAGAAAGAGAAGAAACCGTCTAAAATCATTGTGCTAGAGCCTCTTTATGCTAAAACTAAAGGTAGACCTAGTGGAAAGAGATGGAAGCCAATACGAGAACAATACAAAGGTCGACCAAGAACATGTAATGCGTGCGGAATGAAAAAGTTTTGCATGATTCGAGAAATTGCCCAAACAGAGTAGAAAGGTTATTTATCAACCAGTTTTATTGTCAACCAATTTTATGTTCTCATTCATTGTCATTTGTTTTAAATATTGATCTTGACAAATTTCATCTTTTTTGTTATTTGTTTAGTGCATCTTATGCTCAAGAGGTGGATTGCTCCATTGGAGACACTGAGAATGATACTTCTGATAATATAAATTGAGTGAAGTATTTGGTTATTGTCTAAATTTTTTGACTTTTGCGTCCCTTTGAAAGAGGTGGGGGTTCATTCATTATTTTAGGTCTAAATTTTTTGTGTGAATCTAGCTGAAGATGAACATCTTTAATGCTCATGTTTTGTTTCAACTTAATATTTTTGTTTTGGCTGAAGATGAAATTCTATTAATGCTCATGCTATGAACACAATACTTTGGTTATGGCTGTGATGATATTCACACTATTATGCTTTGAGTTCAATATTAAGATATTCACACTATTATGGATATGATGATATTCACACTCAATCTGGTAAAGATGAACTCATTCATATTTTCGTGATTGAATAGTTTCTGAAACTAGGCAATGATGAACTTAATTTGGGAATATATATTTTTAGCGAACTTCTCCCATAGCCATTGGATGTGCAATTTGATCATGGGAGTGATCCAATTGCCTGCATTTCTTCCGCTCATCTCACTTAACAATGGGTAGTTAAGTCATTTAACTTCTCTTTCATCTCTCTCAATCTGTGATGCATTCATTATGCTTCCTCAGAGAATTTTCTAAAATTCATGAAATGTGATATTCAAAAAGTTCTGAGCCTAGATAGTGAAGAAATTAGTGTGATGCTGAGCCATACAGTTGCCTTCAGAATTGTGTTTCTTGAATCTTTGACTAATTTTTATGCTATTTGTACGGTTGTATCATGTTCGTATGAAATTGTCAATAGTATTTTTCTTCTCATATAGACTGACTGTACACGTTTTGCAGACCTGGCAACTTCACGAACTGGGTTTGTTCATGGGTGCTTTGTTATGCATTCAACTTCCTCATGAGCTGGAGTTCTTCAGGTACTAGTCACATGTGCTTTTACTTGTCCGATTCTTAGTTCATATTTACAAAGAAGAAGAGGAGAATTAACGCAATTCAATTATTAGCCAAGGAAGGATTGCCAATATTCATATTTTTTCATTTTGTTTCAGGTACCTTCTTGATCTTCTCTGCAGTATGTGCATCAGCAATTTTTTTTTGTCACAAAACTAGTACCTAAAACTAAAGGCCGAACCGTGGAAGAGATTTGGGCATCCATGTGGCGTACTTAACTGAGATTATAAAGTCACAGGGATCCATCTTACCCCTGAGCCTTTTTGTTTAGTTTTGTGTACCATGTCTTCAAAAGTAGGGATTTTGTTCTTTCTTTCAAGGGGAGTCATTTACATTATAAATTCTTTGTACCTGTCTATATTACTGTATCAATCTATATGATTAATAGCTATAATTCCTTTGTTTTCTTAGAAGAGACTAATTGTTGTTCATCTGTATTTCCAACAAAATGTATACTTAATGTATAGTGTGTTTGTTTGGATAACTTCTATTTGAAGCATTTTGCTAAAGCACTTTTAGACTGAAGCAATGGTGATTTAAGCGTTATAAGATTTGAATACATGCTTTTATAATTGTTATCTCACTTCTTCGTACTCAATAGTTCATTTCAACGGCCAACAGTAGAGGTTTTTGAAGCTACATTCTTGGACTATTAACTTTTCTACTGACCCTTGAGTGATTAAATGCAATTGCAAAGATATACATCATATCTTGTGAACGCAATCTTACACTGTATAAAGTTTCGGATGACTGAACTTACAAACCCTTCCAATCTTGTATAGGGTTGTGAGATTGCTCTTCTGCTTGTGTTGTTTTCTTCACAAATCTCACACCTTTTGGTGGAAAATAAGGTTTTAAAGTGGGTCTGCCACTGATTTTCTTTTTGGCAGCTTGCTGGACTATTTGTTCAGTTACTGGTTCAGGGGACTTAGGTACGAGTTCATGGTTATGATTAGCCTCAAATCTAGTTACACAATATCTACCATCATCCATTACTCTAACATTAAGATGTGCTTGGCAACCAGTCCTCGTATCTTGTCTTTGCTTCTTCACCTCCTTCCCAGTCCTGCCAAACCCTTTTTTGTAACATCAGAATACCCTGGAGTATACATGACCTGAAGACCATCGCTTCAGTAAATGCTTACGCACACCAAAGCCCATTTCCTTTGCATAAAAGTAGTTGAACTGGTTAGCCTTCTCATAAGTCTCAAATATCACTACTATTTAATGTGCCACATATGCACAACATCATATGTAGATCTGAGCAAAAACCATTCATTCATTCATACATCTATACAGTGAAGCATCCATTCATTCAGAGTTTATAAAGCATCCATTCAAACAGAAGAGCATATTCAATACATCTGAGCTAAAACCAACTCAATATTCAAACAGAGCCTCCATCTGAGCATCCATTCATTCATTCATCTAAGGCTCTTAAAGTGCATACAGCAAACAACAACAAAAAATCTGCTTTATGCCTTCCATTTCAGTTACCATATATACAGTGAAGAGGAACATTGTAATTCTAATACATTCATAGACAAACACTTCAAAAATTTCCATACATGTCTTACTCATCTTTGGACTTCTCATCTTTAGACCTTTTATCTTTATACAAAATGCTAAAGATCATAAAAAAAGATTAAACAAAATTCTATAACACTGTAGGCTCAGAACAACAAGAATTCAAGTCTTGTAACTGTCTGCTGATGATGCTCTGCCTCTTCTCAGTTGCTCTTGCACATCTTCAAATCATCAAAAGTTTCTCCTGAAGCTAAAACTCAAAAAACTTTTTAGCAATGAAATTGCGCAAAATTGCTCAGTACACAAATAATTCCTTCATCATAAGGGCTAAGATAACACTGAAACAAATGAACATAATTATGAATACATGCTTTTATAGCTCAGCATCACACTAATTTTCTTCACTATCTAGGCTCAGAACTTTTTGAATATCACATTTCATGAACTTAGAAAATTTCATTCAGCAAATCATAAAGTAGACTTAATCAATGCAGTCAAAAACCCGATGGAAGTATAATGAATGCATCACAAAAACATAGCACCAGGCAATAACTTCTTTCCATGAATTGAAGGATAAAGCCTCAGAAACACCTCATAGTCAGAGAAGCAGCAGAAGTGTAATGCACCATGTCAAAACAAAGTGCAAAACTATATATATAGAGAACTGATAAGGAGCGAACTGGTAATGCGAACTGGTTCGCACCTGATCAGTAGCAAACTTCTCCCATAGTTGTTGGATCTGCAATTTGATAATGGGAGTAATCCAATGGCCTGAATTTCTTCCGCTTATCTCACAAAAATATAGCACCAGGCAATAAATTCTTTCCATGCATCACAAAAATAATGCACCATGTCAAAACAAAGTGGAAAAACTAAAAGCGACCCAAATTAAGTTCATTATTGCCCAAATTCCGAAAATCTTCAATCCCTAAAATATGAATGAAGCATAACGGTGTAATATCATCATAGTCATAACCAAATTAAGTGCATTAGTGTAATATAATCACATTGTAAACTCATAATGAAGCATAATAGTGTGATCTCATCACTGCCATAGCCAAAATATTGACATCAAAGCATCAGCATAAAAAGCAGCAGTTATCTTAGCCCAGATTCAGGGGAAAAAAGATCAGAACACTTCCAAACTTGCCCAGTTTCAAGAAAACTGACAGCAACAACAATCTCATTGCCAAAAAATTCGATAATGGGGTAATATTCATAAGATGTAAACTTTACTGATTTTGGATGTATATAAAAAAAATTTTAAAAAAAAACTTCATATTGAAATTTTACCTCTATCCAAATTAGAGATGGAGATGGAGATCGTTTAGGGTTTCGAAGCTCGAGTGGGGGTGGAGAGAGCGCGACGTCTAAGGGATTTCGAACAAGCAGTGGAAGGGGGAAACTCGAAGGTCGATGGGGGCTTAAGGCGATTTCGAAACCGTCTAGGGCTTCGAAGGTCGAAGGGGAAGAGAGAGAGAGAGGCGAGGCAGCAGGGGAAACTCGAAGGTCGATGGGGGCTTAAGGGGATTTCGAAATCATCTATGGTTTCGAAGGTGGAAGGGGGAGAGAGAAAGAGAGAGAGGGGGGCGAGGCAGCAGGGGAAACTCGAAGGTTGAAGGGGAAGTTAATTCAGGGGTTTGGAGAGAGAGAGATGAGATTGAGAGAGGGAGACAGATGACTAAACTACCCCTAAGGCATGGTGAGATGAGCGGAAGAAATTCTAGCCATTGGATCACTCCCATTATCTAATTGCAGATCCAACAGCTATAGGAGAAGTTCGCTACTGATCACGTGCGAACCAGTTCGCACCTGATCAGTCACGTGCGAACCAGTTCGCACCTGATCAGTTTTCTATATATATATATATATATAGGAAAAGCTTCGGTTGAGCACTACTCTAGTGCTCACCGCGTGAACACTAGGCCTTCGGGCGTTCATATCGAAAATCCGAACTGTTCACATTGATCTACACATCTAAATTAGTTTAAATATGTAAAATCAAATCATTTGAAATTCATTTACCCATTCATTGAAGTGTTACAAAATTGTATGGCTGAAAATCATTGTTTTTATAGTCACAAGATGGATGGGCAAATGAATTTCAAATGATTTGATTTTATATATTTAGACTAGTTTAGATGTGTGGATCAATATGAATGGTTCGGATTTTCGATATGAACGCCCGAAGGCCTAGTGTTCACGCGTTGAGCACTAGAGTAGTGCTCAACCGAAGCTCTTCCTCTATATATATATATATATATATATATATATATATATATATATATATATATATATATATATGCATAAGGT
The DNA here is from genome assembly GCA_017893485.1 of Hemerocallis citrina. NCBI lineage: Eukaryota > Viridiplantae > Streptophyta > Magnoliopsida > Asparagales > Asphodelaceae > Hemerocallis > Hemerocallis citrina. The sequence goes on along the minus strand of CM030361.1, from coordinate 217,114,829 downwards.
AATTAAGCATATATATATATATGCATAAGGTAATTAAGCATCAGTTAAGCATCAAGGGTATATCGTATTTATGTGATATGATGTTCAAACCATCTCAATACCCAAACAGCTCAAATCCGACTCGAAAACATCACAAAATCTTAAAAATCCAATTTTGGTTGAACACAGTCAAACTCGAAATTCAATTACTCAAATCCAATTTCAAGGCTTGATCTTTTGACTCAAAACTCCTTATACAACTTTTAATATTGTCACGCTCCGCTTTCCAAAATACGGAAATACGAGCACGTAACGAAGACCCAGCGAATGATTATACACCATCCATAAGCTGTACCAGTCTAACTCAACAATATATAAGAGAAACAACCACGCAGTCAAAGAATATAATCACATAACCAACGAATAAACTCAAAGATAATCATGAAATAAATTCACTAAACAATAATCTAACATCTGGGATAAAAAAAAACTACGGGTCATAAAGCCCAAGAATACAAAGTATGATAAAAAAGAAATGCAATAAGCAAATAACAAAAGATAACTGAGTAGTCTAATAGTCCGGTTCCGATCTTCAAAGAGTTAGGTACCTGTTAATGCTTGATCTAAAAGGAAAGAAGAAAGTGCCCTTAGAGCAAGTCGTGGGTTGTACTGCTCCTTCAGTACCTGTTAATGCTTGATCTAAAAGGAAAGAAGAAAGTGCCGTTAGAGCAAGTCGTGGGCAGCAAGTAGAGAACGTGATCATGTACTCGGCGTAACTAGATAACGTGATAACGAGATAACAAGATAACGAGAAGGCCTTTACCAAGTATATTTTTCGATCGTTCACTACCAAGTCTACCCATAATACCCCGGCTTGTTATTAATTCGTTATCATCCTATGTGATCATGCAAGATGGTGTCAATAATGTATGATACTAAGTGTGTCTAATTCTATGCGTTACAGACAAATCATGAAGCAACCAGGTCATTTACACAAAATTCCATAATCAGGACAGCATGACCTTGCTGTACTAAAATATGGATTACACTCACTACAAAATAGAAAATCTGAATCCGTCAGAAGGCCTAGAAAGTAGACTTTCATACGGTTTCAGCGAATACAATTAAGGCATATAAAAGATACAGGGACTAGGGTGAAACTCTATTCTATTCAGGTTTTATGTTCAGGCAACATGCAGTAAGTTGTGTTTAACTAATTATTTCAGGTCAGAGAACTCATTAATAAAATCTATAAAAATTCAGGGAAGCAGCTATACATGTTTAGGTCCAGCCTAATCTATTTCAGATATTTTTTTTACTGTTAACAGGGTCAAATAAAATAAAAAACGGCAGGATACGCATGAAATTATGAATCTGGAATTATTAACAAAGTTGTACTGAAAAGTTGATATCTAGCAGATGACAAATTAGAATTTAAATCCGGACCAGGAAAAAGTGATCTAGACATCTAGGGATACATTTTTATGTTCAGCAAGTTATTTCAAATTATGTCATTAGCATGGTTAACAATCTGATTCAAAGTGAAACATCCAGCAGTCCAGAAATCAACTTAACATAAAAAAGTATCAAATAAATCATACGATCATATATAGCATACAAATTGGTAATCAAAGTGATCCTAGGTGTCAACATGCAAATTTCTAAGTTTAAAATGCAATTATCACAGTCATGGTGTCAATTCATCGAGCAACTTCAATTTAGCACATACAATTTCAATGTCCAATTTATCAAGCAGTCCTATGCAAGAATCTAGTCATTTAAATGTGCATATGCATGAAACAATGGGGACTAGGTTTAAGATCAAAGAGATAGCACGATGTTAAGAGTACGTCGGGTTAGCTTGTATAAACCCTCGATAATCTTAACGGAATTGTCAAAAGCAGATTTTGATAACAAAATGGACGAATCTACTTGCAGGAGATCAAATAATCTTGAACACAAACAATAAAAATGGTTCAAGAAGAGACTTGCCTGTTATATTGCAGATAAATAATAAGAATAATGGGATCAGAATCCTGGCGACGATCCCAAAGTCACGTGCAAAATACGTGCGAAGAAACCTAAGCGAGCAAAGCAACAGCAACAGCCAAAATCCTCACACCGGATCTGGACAGAAAACGGGACAGCAAACATAGGATCTGTTGCGCCAAGACACGGGACAGCGAAAATAGCCACTAATTGGATCCCCCTAGGCAAAACAGCCAGCAGCCATATCGGATCCCTTCTCCCCGAACACCAAACAGCAAATTCGACCACTCACGATACGTCTTCAACCTCGGTAGAGAGAGAGAGAATGGTGCGAGATTTCGGTGACGCGACGCGGCGATGACTGGCGGCGAGGAGCTCGGGACTACTGGCGGCGGTGATGAGCGGCGGCGCTGGTTGGGAAGCGAAGCAACGACGGTGGCTCTGTTTCCCGCTCGAGAACAAGGGAAGACTACGCGACTGGTGCTCGACTTGGATGACGATGAGAGCGATGGGGATCTTCAGAGGATGAAGGGGGGTGCACGGCGAGGACGAGGGACGGCGAGGCGTTGGATTTCGACAGGAACAGGGGATGGGTTAAGCGAAGACGAAGACGGGTGGATGGGTTTCGGTGGAGTTGGGCGAGGAAAGGGATGAGGCTAGGAGGAGAGGTCGACGAGGGAAAGTCGACGACTATGGAGGTGGTGGAAAGTGGTGGCGATTGGGAGTGGGCGGTTGGGTTGGTTGGCGATAACAGAGAGAGCGGGAGAAGGAGAGGGGTGAACAGGGATGGGAGGGAGGTTGAACAGGAGAGAGGGATTAAGGTTAATGACGGTTGAAAGTAATTAGGGTTAGGGTTAGTAGAAGATTAGTATATACAGGGGAAAAGTAGGCAATTAGGTATTAGATCCAATAAACAAAATACATTGGATATAAATACAAGGATCAATATAAATCCAAACATAAAAGAATAAGATATCTAATAAAGTATAATTTGTACTATCTTACATAAATTATTTGAAATAGTAAAAGAAGCATAGTTATTAAACAAAACGGATTTGTTTTAATAACAATAAATAATCATAGTAACAATAAGAATAGAAATAACCATGTAAAAAAAAATAATAATACTAATAATAACGATTAGTAATAATATTGACAATATGAATAAAAATACTAACAATAATAATAGCAATCGTCAGAATAATATCAGTATATACAAATAGGAATTCGTTGAAATAGTTCCAATCAGTAATAATATACGTTGAGGGTTAAAACGCAAATAGTTGATCAAGTAGAAATGGAAACAAGGTTTATTTGAAATAGTTATAATTATTGTTTGAGAAAATGTTTTAACTAAGAACCCAAAATGAATTTAACAATAACATTTTTATAAATCTCGAAATACAGAAAAATACTCAGAAAAATACGTATTTGCAGAAATAGGGGTTACAAATATACAACTACAACTAATTAGAATAGTTTACCCATGAATAATAGCAATTGTAACATGTTATAGTCAAGTTATACTCATCAAATTCATCAAAACAGAGTGTATGTATACCCAACAGTAAAAGAACTCATATTTGTCAATTTCTGCATTATACAACATACATACTCATTATGATCCATCAAGTCAGTAAGCATACTAAGAAAACAACCTACTCATAGTTTCTATTAGATTCTTGTCAATCTCAAATCATTAATATAGAGTTTCAATCATAATAGCATAGGTTTCATGAAAATATTCAATCTTTAACTCATCCAACCATCAAAATTCATTATATCTTCATACAATCCCTAACATGCTTTCTAATAGACAAATCATCACATACAACATGCATAGAACAGAAGAAAGCAAATATATGTCACTTACCTTATTAAAGAAATCGACCGAATTAATAAAGAGAATAAGAAAAAACCCTTCTTTCGCAAAAATCCAAGATCCTTGTTTCGAAACTCCAAGAAAATAGTAATAAAGAAATCCTTTTGTGTGATGCAGTGAAAAGACAGCTGCACCACTCCTTTAATAGGCCGGAAATTAGAGTTTTAGGATTTTTGAATAGATTTGTAAAATATCCCTTTTGAATATATCTTTACATATATAAATTCTTATACTTGAAAATTAGATAAACCTATTCAATTAAGTTTTAAAACAAAATAACCAACGTAATATCTGGCCGGCACTATTTGTAAACTCGGAAAAACAAATTTGTATTTTTTGCCCTCTAAGTGACAATTTTGCAAAAAGACCATTCTTTAATAAAACTTGCAAAATAAAACAAATTTATTAAAACAAAAGATAGACTCTTTACCTTTGAGTCGGCTAGGCATCATGCTCAGCCCAAAAATCCAAAAATGTGGAGTTTTCACTCCAAGTGGTAATTATGCACAAGAGTCTCTCTTTGTGTAATATTTGCAAATAGGTTAAATAAATATCAGAAAAATCCAAAAAATTCATAAATAATATCTATTAATAAATAATAGATTTTTCAAATAAAAGTTTCTGACTTTACTTTCCAAGAAAAATATTTGCATAAGATCCAACCTAAATTTCATATTTACAAAAATACCATATTTGTTTAAATATTTACCAAATCAACTCTCGATAAAAATTTAAATAGACTTTATTTTCAATGATGACCTTGGCCAGCCCAAAAATCAGTAAAAAAGAATTATCATTATTTGTTTGAGATACAAACGACTTTTTACATAAAAGTCCCTCTCTTTCGAAGTATTTATAAAAATAGTTTCTTTATTCAGAAAAATTCCAAAATTTAGGATATACTCAATTATAGATATGAAAATTTATTCAGAAATTTAAATGTGGATATTTGCATCCAAAAATATTTGCACGTTTAAAATTGACAAATTTGTAAAATAATCAAATTAAATTAAATAAATATGAAAATTAAAATATAAAAAATAAATGAGGAAAATCAGTCATTAACCATAAAATTTTAAGAATTCAAAATTTTCTATCTTTGCACGTGAAAATTTCAATTTCAAGAAAATAGTCAAAATAGTCAACTTTACCAATTTAATATTATTTAATAATGCAAAATAAATCATTTTATTTTGCGGGGTGTTACAATTGCAGAGCTTCGATGTTCTGGTGCGAGCAACGAGGGGCTGCGAGGAAGGCCGATCGGGAGGTGCTCGGGATGGCAGTACGGTCCGTCTATTGGAGGTGGGGGGTGCTGTGGTGGAGATGGCGTCGGTGCAGTCGGGTGCTTCGAGTGAGGGAGAGGGTGCAGGTGGCTGGCGTTGCTCGGGAGCTACACGGGTTTGGAGGCAGTCGACGATGCGCCGACGGTGAGGAGGTGGAGACTACGGTGAAGAGGAAGGGGTTTGCTGGATGCGTCAGAGTCGAAGTGCAGTGAGGTCAAGGCGGGGTCAGTTTTTGAAGGTGGAAGGGACGCTTGGGGTTTGGTCGGTGGTGGAGACAGGGTGAGGGAGATGTTCGGGGGGCTGTGGTGGTTGCTCGAGTGTGGTGCGATGGAGGAGACAGCGAGGCAGGTTGTCAGGGAGGCTGTTTGTGGCATCATGCAGGAGGTGGAGATGGCGATAAGGCAGAGTGGAGGAGAATCTTCGGTGGCTGCTGCAATGGCGGTAAGGCTCGGTCGGTGGTGTCGGTTGAGGAGCAGTGGATGGGTTGGCTCACAGGGTGAAGATGACGGAGGAAGGTGGAGACATTAGAGGGGATTAATTAAGGGGAGATCAGTTAGTGGGGTGATTAGGAGACAATTAGGGGATTAGTGGGGTATTGGGTAGTTAGAAAGTTTGAGGGGATTTCGCGTAGGATTTACATAATGAGTTTGGGTTTGGATTATTGATTAATAGGATTTAAATGTGGGCTTTGGATTTACAAATAGGAGCCTGAGTTTGGGCCAAACACATTAATCAAATGGTTAAATAAACCATGATAAGATTTTAGTATGGATTAAAATTAGGCTTTGACAGTTTAATAAATAATAAAGAGAATGAATAAGATTGTGGAAAGAAATAGGATTTGGATTTCACAATAGAAGGAGAATCAAATGATAAAATTATAGGATGGGCTAGGATAATCAAGTAATAATAATAGGATTGGTTTGGGCTTTAGTTGAGTTTCAAAAATAATAAATCAAATAAAAAATATAAAATTGGTTAAAATTGAACTTTGGACTAATAAATAATGGTTTAAGCTTGGTAAAGAAATGCACTAAGGGCATCACAGTAAAAAATAAACAAAATAATATTAATAATAATAAGATTGTACTTTGGTTCGGTATTCATAATATAGATAATGATATGGCTAGAAATAGAGTCAAATTGGGACCGTTCAAATCCAATACGAATCTCAAAACTCTTAGGGGTAAAACGGTAAGTTCAATTACAAACGGGTCCGAAAATGGGAACTTGGTCTTTTCCAAGTGCAATAATCCAAAAACGGGTCTACTTTACCGAGTTAGGGTGACAGCCCATTATAAATAAACCTAGGTCATTTAAAGAGTTATTTAAATTCATGATTATCTCTAAGAGACATTTTAAACCAAATCTCTTATCATGAAGAAATTTAAACTCTATTTCTTATCCAAAACCGGGATGTAGAGATAAATGGTTATCTTGAAACAGACCCCCAAGGCGACTATAAATACCCCCTACTTCCACTAGAAACAGGTAATCAGTATTTTTCTATACAAAAGCTCTTTCATAATCTTCCAGATTACTGACTTGAACATCAGAGGATTCGTCGCCGGGATCAATCTTAGTGTTTCGAACTTTTCCAGGTCAGCAGCAGCGTTGAGAGCGGTAAACACCAGCAAGTAGTCAAAATGTTTGCTTTTATTGGTTTCAAAAGAATTCTATTTGCTCCCACACCAAAATTAGCAGCAACAGATTGGCGCCATCTGTGAAAATAGAGAGCCATCCGACCATACTCGCCGGTAAAACTAGTTTTCAGCCATGCCTCCAAAGGAAAAAGGGAAGGTGGCAGCGTCAAGTCGAAGAGCCACCCCTCTTCCTCCTCCACCACCACTTGAGAATGTTCCCCTCAACCAGAGAAACAAGTTCAGAAGCCGCAACCTGAACAATTGCCTCCCCAACAGGGCCGGCCCAACACTTATTGAGGCCTAAAGCGAACTCCGAAATGAGGTTTTTTTAAAAGCTTATAATAATATTTTGTTAAAATTAATATATTTTTATTTAAATGTTATCTTTCGGGATTTTTGAGATGCAAAATCATTTATTATATTATTGTAATCAATTTCGGACTTTTTGGTATGTAAGGAGGCCTATTTCGGGCATTTTGATATGTGACGAGGCCTTTATTCTTTACATAATTTTCTCTTTTAGGCCTAAAGCCTAGCTTTGGTTGCTTTACCCTTGGGCCGGCCCTGCCAACCCCGTCAATCAAAGTATAATCCCAACCAGCATCGACAATGTTGAGATTACTGCTCTCCGAATCTAAATCTAAATCAATCACCCCTCTTCTTCGAACCAATCCCATTCTCCCTAAGCCCTACCACCAACAATTCCCACCCCCAAATCGGACCCCTTCCACTTCCGCGATCCGATGGTGGAGGAGGGGCTTCAGCACCGAGCGAGAGTCTCTCGACTACGACGTCGTCATCGTCGGCGCGGGGCCTGCAGATTTGTCGGCGGCCATTCGGTTGAAGCAGTTGTGCTTTGAGAAAAACACGGATCTTTCAGTTTGCGTCGTCGAAAAAGGCTCGGAAGTTGGTAATTCTTCGATTATTATATCTCTGATTGATGATGATGATTTATTGTGATCAGATGATCCGATTTAGTGCATGCTGGATATTGGGTGATATTAGATATGATATGATAGTTATTGGGTGATATCAGATATGATATGATAGTTATATGGTTCTGCAGTCATGACATAGGAAAGTACTTAAAAATTACGCTACAAAATTGAAATATATTGGAAGAAGACAGTAGCCCGAATGAGGGGATATATAACGTTTAGAATATTTATGATTTCTTGTATGTAACTGTCTAGTTAACTTATCATGTTTTTTGAAGGCTGATATAACCGGATGTTTGAGGTAGAGATTTTCTAATTTAAGACTCTTAGTTATCCTTTGGGCATACCACTGTTGTTGCTGCTAGAAGCAAACAAATATGTGAATTCTTTTAATAAAAACAATAAAGATATGAGTTTTTACTTTCTCCGATGTTGACCGATGATTGTCGGGGACGGATGTGATCGCTGTCGTTGACCTGCAAAACAGTGTGAAATACCGAGGTTGGCCCCGGCGACAGACCCTCTGATGCCCAAGTAAGAAAACTTAGAAGATATGAGAGTTTTGAGAGCGGAATTTGCAATTACCTAGTTTCCGAAAAGGTCAAGAGGTATATATAGTCGCTGGGCCAGTTTCAAATTATTGGATTTATCTCTACCTTTTGGTGTTTTGATAAAGTTTGTTACCCTCTCCTATGTAAAGAGATCGAGTCAGGACTCTTCTCTTGATATAAAGAGGATTTTCAAACTCACTTATGCATAGGAAGATAGAAGCGGTTACCCTCTAGAGATCGGAGGTTTAAACTAGGTTCTTCAGATCAACCTAAACTTCCTTGCGTTAAAGCTGTTATGACAACCCCTTATTGCAGGTTGGATTGGGTTGATGGGCCTGAAAGTAGCCCAACTCCTTCTGTCGGGCTTGTATTTACTAAAATTTACCGTTTTACCCCCGAGAGCTTTAGGACTCGTGCTCGATTTGATCGGTCCCGATTTTTTTCTATTTTTACCCGCATCAACCACGTTATAGTACTGAATCAGAGAAAGTTATTTCTCAACACTGATGTTGACTAGTAACTTTGTTATATGATGTTTCACTTATGGTTTGACCATGATCGGTTTGGTTTCCACATAATTATCCTAGTATCTCTAGAAAGATATGCCAATTCCCCAACTTACTAGCTTCTTGGATAAGTTTTAGGGGTATATGAACAGTGTCTTTTTCTATAAACAACATTTTGTTAGCTTCTGTTGAGGATTTGTCTATTAGAAGAAGAATCTTATTTAGTCTTTTGCTTCACCCTTTTGGTTTATTTTGTGCTGCTACCTTTTGCTTGTTGCATGTGCGACCCAAAGTAACATTTCTCAACTATGGTTGATAAACGATAATCAATAATCAATAAATCAATAACCGATGTTTAGTGACAATCTTTAGATCTATCAATTTTTTATTAACCTATCTAATGCACGCAATCCTGCGTTTCATACCACAGGTTCGGGTGCATACAATCAAGTGAACGTTTAGACTATAATGGTGAATTTTACAGGGTCATGTACTCCGGTCTTGCAATATCAATGACCAATGACCGATGACCGATGACCGATGACCAATACACGATGAATCGGGATACTGTAGTCAGTAATCCTCAATCAATCGATGACCAATATGACCGATAACAATGACTAATATGGGCTGTAACCAATATCTCATTCCGAGTACTCTCTTATACTGTCCACTACTAAGCCGACCCTTATTATCCCGGCTTGTTATCATTTTATTACGATCAATTATAGACATGTAATCAATATGATCAATGAGAACGGTGTATCAATAATTTTGCTACGGTACAATCGATGAGAACAGTAGTATTAATACAATATCAAAAAGATATCAAGGTTATGCGATACATAAAATATACATCGTTCAATTCATTAAATATGAAAAATAGCGGGTTTATATGCAAAAACATAACAATGCAGGTTCTGGACAGTAGCACCTATTGGTACTTAAATTCACTTTCCCACTGCTATGGGGATGCAAATCTGATTCCATCAGGGATTTCAGAAACTAGACTCCTTGCGGTTCCGACGCATATTCACACGATACATTATATTTACATTAGCTTTGCATATAAATTCATTATTTACTTGTTTCGTGTACAGTCTCGGTTCTGAAAATTATAACACAATAGTGCTAAAACATTAATAACTTATAATCTATAAATCGGATTGAGAATCCGTGAGATATTCTGGATTCTAGACTCGGTGTGCTACAATTTCTATGTACAAGGTTATAAATTTTAGTATCCGAAATTGGGTCGAAACCTCAGTACAAGGTCAAGCAATTTATAGGGTAGTAAAGTTGAATGTCTGATAACACGATAAATTAACGGTTTGAGATTTAAATCAATAATAATGGCACAATAAGAAGATTATGAATCAATAACTTGGTACAATAAAGGATCTATTATCAACTCAATAACTACTTGCTGGATGTCAAAGAAAATGCTTGCACAGGAACTAACATGTGTACAAGAGATGCTTGTCTTTTATACGATGAGTACGAGCGACAACAAGAATGGGAACGATGCAGCCACAACTGCGAGAAAACCGCAACTGTAGCAACAATGCAGCAACAACGAAGACGATGGCAGCGGGTTTGTGTTGCTGCTGTTGGGGTTCGAGGAAGTGCAGCAAGTGGAGAGAGGGTCGAGTGGTTGCGGTGTTCGGGGGAGGCAGGAAGGGGGTCTGTTTTCGGGGTGGTGAAGGCAGGGTGCTTCGGTGGTGGAAGTCTGTAGTGGAGGTGATTGGGGTTGCTGTTGATGAGGGGGCAGTCGGTGGGTGTCGCTGAGGTGGGAGGTGACGATGATGAGGCTTCGGGGTTCGATGGACAGCGGAGAGGCTGGCGATGGAGGAGAGTAGTGGGCGACTCAGGGAGGTCGGTCTCGGAGGCACGCAGGTTGTGGTGCACGGTGCTGTGGTGCGCGGTCGGGGAGGCTTCGACGAGGAGATGGGTTTCGATGTGCGGTGACGGAGTGGGTTACGGGGGTCAAGGTGGGCTTGCGGTGATCGGCTACGGTTGTGCGATGGCCAGGCAGCAAGGCAGTAAGGCGGTGATGACAACGCGACGAGGGGATGCGGTGGTGGTTGCTGTCGGTGGTTCTTGGCTATCGAGAAGGCTGCGGGGGTGCTGCAAGGAGGCGAAAGGAGGCAGCGGTGGTTCAAGGGTGCAGACAGGTGGTGTTCGGGTGTAGTGGTGGCGAGATGGAGTTCGGCCGTTCGGGGTTGCTGAAGGTGGTAGCGACAACTTGGATAGAGGAGCTGGTCGGAGAGAGGTGTTAGGAGATGGTGGTGTAGCGGGGGTTGGAGAGAGTTCAGGGACATGGCGAGGTGAACGAGAGAAGCAGAGCTTGGGTGGGTTTCGGAACCAGATGAAGAAGAAGAAGAGGAAGATGAAAGGAAAAGAAGAGGCAGTCGGGGTTAGTTAGAGATAGTGGGGTTAGGTTAGTTGGGGTGATTATGAGATAATTAGGAGATTAGTGGGATTAGGTAGTTAGACAGTATGGGAAGATTTCGGGTAGAATTAAGGATTTAGATTAAATGAATTGATTAAATTTGGGCTACACAATTATAATGAAGAAATAATCAAGTATAAGGTGGGCTTTGGGTTCACAAAATAGGATTGGGTTGGGCTTACAGAATAAATAAATAGATAAACAAAATAATAGAATGGATTCGGAGTTATAGGCTTTAACAACAAATAAGGAGATAATATATAGAATGACTATGATAAATGAAACTGGTTGTAATTAAAAATAGATTGTGCTTACAAACTATAGAATGGATTGGGTTTTGACAAATAATTGATTATTCAAATTAATTGGAATAATCAAATAATAATAATAGACTTGGTTTGGGTTAAAATATAATTAATCAAATAAGAAAAGAAACAAACTTTTAGAATGGAATAAGATTTGTGTTAAAATATATAATCGTTTCAAAATAACTACAAATACATTTGATGTTCAGAAATGACTTTAATAGGAAATCCAAAATGAATAGAAATGAATTTAAGAGCGGAAAACAATTTATAAAGAACTAAAATTTCTAAAAAAATATATACATAGAAAATACGTATAGACGGAAATGGGGTTACACTAAACCCTCTAGCGTAAGCTCCATGCCAGCGAAAGAGAAATACACAATAGTTTTGAATAACAAGTTATGTTGGTAGGAATTGCAAATCTTAAATCGTTAAAAAATGAGAAATCAATGTATCTTATTTTATTATGAATGTTGATAACCATTTCATATCATTTTATAAATGGATCATGAGTCATGACCCTGTTCATTATTTCCTACAGCTGATGAATACATCACAATTTTATTCATGTAGTTAGTGTTATACTGTTATCAACTGGGCATAGGAAAGACGAAAACTTTGTTTCTTTAGTTATATTTTATAGTATAAATAGGTGCATCAGCTCTCACTCTTCAGGAAATATATCCAATCAATCAGAAAAGAGGGTCTTTCCCTCAGTTTTCCGTTATACGAGTACAGTAATTCTTGCAGATAAACTATTTTACTAATATAATATTTCTTAATTTTATTTATATGATGATTGAGTAGTGTATACAACCACTAGTTGCATAATGTATTATTATTTTTAATTACTAGAATGTTGTTCTAGCTATGCCATCCATTGTTATTTATGTAAATTTTCGGATAAGTCTTATGAAAGTACAAACTTTGATTTGAGTTCTGTTGCTGCATATTTATAATATAATATTATTTTTTATTAGTTAAACTATTCCAGGCATTTCTTGGGTTATTGCCACAGATTCGGTACTTCTTGATTATTTTTTCTAACTGACTTTCTACTCGTTTCCAGGTGCTCACATTATATCTGGTAATGTTTTCGAGCCGCGTGCACTTGACGAACTGATTCCCAATTGGAGGAATGAGGGGGTATGTGTCTCAGATATGTAGCCTGTTTTCATGGTTTCAGTGTTTCAGTTGTGGATTAATATCTTAAAATGAAATTGACTAGAAACAATAGTTCAAAGAATTGCCTGATTGGATCAGTTTTGGGGGAGGGCAATCCAATCCTCCAATAGATCGGGATCGGCTATTCGGATCGGGGATTGGTGGAGGTGGATATGGAATCGGCCAGATCAGTCCGATCCGGGATGATACCACCGATTTGAATGAACTGATCAATTAATTTTTTAAAAAATATCAAAATATTTTATTTACTAATAGAAAATATTTGTATATTATTTTATTTTAGAAAACACCTTAGACCAAAAATTCAGTACTGCCGATTTGGCCATTCCGACCCCTATGTCCAAAAGTTTAGCAACCAATACCATTCCTGATATCGAGACTTTGAACCTTGATAGATACAGTTTGAAGTGCTGCAACGCAAAATGTTAATTAGGGAACTCAATTTATTCATGGAAAGGCTATTGCTGGCAAAGTTCTATGTGCTTGAGTTTGAAGCAAATATTTAGAAATTGTGCTAAACAGGGATTAAAAAGTGCGGAAATCCATATCATGAAAATAGAGTAAGGACCAAGAATTTAGATGAAAGGAAGATATTTGTTCGCCATAGCCATTTATATCTTGGTTTTGGTAGTTAGAGCTTCAAGTTTTTACCTGCCACCTACCTAGTGTCAATCATCTTCTCTTTATTGGCTTGTACAGAAAAGCTTTAATATGAAGGTGTTGGCTCTTCAATCTCACATTTGATAATAGGTCATGCTATTTAACATATATTTTCAAATTTTTATTGAAATATATGAGTTCAACTGAAGTTTCCATTCGAAAAGATGATAAGTTTGTCTCTTTAGAGAGTGTGTTGCAATTATCTCTGACTAGTTTGCATATTTTCCCTGAGCCTGCATCAAACCACTATAAAGTTCTAAATCAAAATAATCTAAAACCGCCAAAACTGACATCAGTCACCCTCGAACAACTTGGACGAGACACAGAAGAGTAGATACGCGTGATTCTGAGTCAAATCTAATACTCCGTTCATTTCCCTCATTTTCCATATTGTAGTTTGTTCATACACATTTTGATTGTTTAATTAATTTGTGATCCCATTAGAGTTACAACAGTGAGTTCTAAGTATAGCATTGTATCTTCATTTTTGGGCCTCTTTTACATTTAATTAATGTGATGCTAAAACTCAGCATCATCTTTCTCGTTTTGCTGTCGGAACAGTGGGGCTAATCGCTATTATCTTTGATTGATCTGCCTTATTTTCTTTCATTTTATCATCTTATCATACATTACCTGTGCTTGACACAATCTACTCCTTCCTCGGTGACATCAAACTAGTAGATGATTCTTTTGGTTTTTCTAGGTTAAATGGGGTAAACTACTTTAATGCTATATTTTTTCGTACTATATTTGTTTCCCTTCCAGGGCATCATTATTCTTCTATATTATACATAGAAATAATTTTATTCCAGAATATCCTTACCAAGAAGGGTGTGGACTCCTTGCTCTGGGAAATTGGTAATTGATTACTGCATAACACGTTTTAACCAATCTTTAGTTCAAGTAACCTGTAACCTCAGACAAATGTGGCTTCCTTTTGTGTTTTCTACATCATGTCTCACCAATTGGACTATTATTCATTAAAGGCCACAACCATATGAACACTGCTCTGCTGCTTCATGCAATTTTGGTACATAGATATTTCAAATATGTGATGTTCTTTTACATGGAATTAGAGATTTCTTGTTTGCTAGTTATCTTCAGAGATACTGTGATATAGTGAAATTGTTAACTTGCTTCTTATATGTTTATAGCTTGCTGCAGGCCCCAATTGATACTCCAGTCTCTTCTGATAAGTTTTGGTTGCTTACGAAAGAGCATTCTTTCTCATTGCCGTCTCCCTTTGAAAATAAGGGAAATTATGTAATTAGGTGTGACATATTATTCTAACTAGAACATGCTGATATATGCTATTCTGCCTTTATAAGTGAAATCTTTATAAGTTACTGAATGCATTCCTCTTTGTTAATATAAAATCATAAAATCCCTCAAGCCTCATCACAACTTGGTGTGATGGTAGGGACATCTAACATGGTATCTAATCATCCAAGGTTCAAATTCCATTGGCATAATCTAAATGGCAGCCAAAAAGTTATATCGCTGCAACAACCGGCATCGGCCCGCTAAATGGGCGCTCAGCCTACTGGGAGATGTTAGAAAATATATTTGAAAACTGTCACTGCAATTTTGGATTTTTGGTTCAGGATCTCCCTTAGAAAGCATATCTTACTTCCATTTGTAGAAACAATTCACGAGTATATTACAATATATTGAACTGATTTTTCCTGTTTCTATGCTATTTCTTACTGGCCTTAGAAGTGTATTATTATGTGTGGGTGCTTTACTGCCCCCCCCCTCTCCTTTTTCTTCCGTCTTCCAACCCCATCCTCTAGATACTATTGTCTTGAATAACTTGTTTGCTTCTTGTTTTATTTAATTGCTCGTCATACTTCATTTAACTAGTATTTGGTTGCAAGAACTATAGCTCATCATTGAAAACATGTATATATTTATTGTAACTGTCAATTACCAACTTCAACATACCTTATGAGCTCTTTATTATTGCATTCAATTTTTTCACCTTTGTAAATCAATATCTCTGATATTTTATCAAAACTGATGCCTGGCCACATTTACTTATTCAACTTTCCCAGTTTTAACCTTTTATAGGTTTTGCTTATGCTACTGTGCATTCTCTTTATCTGCAGCATGCTCTCTCCACTCCCTCTTGGTTATTGTCTTTTTAAATCTTTGGTCGCGCATTCTTTCTCATCTTTATTGAATATATTAAATTTGAGAGTTGCTCTGTATATTGATTTCAAATATTCATTCAGTCAACTTAATCTTAAGAAGTATAACCACATCAACTTTTCATGGTTTGGATTTTTTTTGTTTAGTCTGTTTCGTACAAAGCATAGTTATGCAAATCTTTGGTCACTATATGATAGAACTTTGGATCCAGAGTCAACAATTTTGCAAATTATTTTATGCATGTGAGATATTCCCTATTTTATCTGTATTAAACAAATTGGTTGCATCCTGTTACCTGTTCTAGGTTTTATTTGTTTTTTGTTTTTTTTCTGTATCTCTTAGAGGCATGGAAGTGGAAGGGCTAAATATGTTGTCTTATTTTCTGCAAAGTATTTACACAATGTCTTTAAGCTGGTTTGGGGTCTATCTACTTCCCTGACATGGTCTATAATTTTGCAAATTAATAGAGTGCGGGTCATAGATTATCCCAAGTCTGAGTACAAAACTATACAGTAATCTCAATTATGTGTCAAATGTTCGAGTGGCCAAGATAATTCATTCATCGAGCGATTGATCTTTGTGTGCGCAACTTCTGTTTATGTAATTGATTCTTATTCTAAGAATCACTAACTCAATAAACCATTCCTTCTGTAGCTTGAGCCAGCTTGTTCGCTGGATGGCAACAAAGGCTGAAGAATTGGGTGTAGAAATCTATCCTGGTTTTTCTGCTAGCGAGGTATATTGATAATTGACTCATGGCGGACACTACATGTAATCTTGGATGCTTATTCTTAGTTTTCCTAATTTGGCAGATCATATAAGATGTAAATCATAATGTTGTTGGAATCCGGACTAACGATATGGGCATTGCTAAAGATGGTACTAAAAGAGAAACTTTTCAGCAGGGTGTAGACTTGAAAGGCATGGCTGCTCAAATATCCTTTTCACTGTACTGTGTATCATCTGTGTTGATTATTTTACTTTATGAACCTACTAAACCATAATTGAATTTTTTATTATAAATGTTAAAAAAAACACATTTGGTCGTTTCTTGCATCATATCTCTTTGTTAAAAGAGTTAAAATTCTTAAATTTAATTTACATGGCGCTAAAATTAACATCTACCCAATCATCTACCTTTAGAATGCCGTATTTTGAACTGCCATGTTCGCTGATTTACAGTTTACCTTTATTTCTTTTCTTCTTCATACTCTTTTCAATTTTCTGGAGCTGCGATCCGATTTTTCAACTGTTTATAGTGTACTATTTGCATCTGGAAATCCATGTTTAGGAGGAAAAATAGATATGAATGTTAATCTAGTAGCTAGCAGTGTGTACTATTGTATCACATCAACTGATCTCTGCACCCTTATGTCCCATTCATCTTTAGCTAATGTCGACCCTACCAGTGCTCTGTTTTGCTTGTACGAAGTTAGTTTATGATGAAGTTGAACCAAGTCTTGCACCTCTCTCCTCTACAGTAAATGTGCTTTAAGCTTGTTAGTGCGAACGGACAATAGTAGTGTAAGCTTGTCCCTACTGTTTTGTACTTGAGGATACCTTGCTGGTGTGTGGTTTTGAAATTTGTGTTGGACCCAGGGACCTATGTGATTAAAAGTGAGCTAGTCATTATATTTCCTTTAAAAAATGTATGATTATCATTTGCGTCAAGAATATTAGAACATGTTATATGCATTAGTACTTACTCTAGGAAGGATTCAACTTACCAACTATTATGCTTTTTAAGCATATATAGAATTTGAAAAGTTAATTCTAAACCTAATGGATCTCAAGTTTTTTTTATTATTTTTATTTTAGTTTTTACATGTTGGCGATAGATTGGGGAAAAAAGAAAAAAGATAGATTGATTTCCATCTAAATGAATTATGCTTATTTATAAATCAAAATACTTTATTCTATAAAATTGTAATAATTTATGGACAGTTGATGCTTATACACTGTGAAAGTTTATATATATATATATATATATATATATATATATATATATATATATATATATAGTACATATATATATAGAGAGAGAGAGTTCCTTTCCGTTGTTGTAGCGCCCCGGATCCCCGTTACCGGACATCCGTGATACAACCAGATTCTTTGCCTACAAATGCATCTCAATACAGTAATAACACGGAAATTTAAAAACTTTTTACTGCCAAATAAAATCATTACATCATTAATTACAAATATATCTTGTTCCTGAACAAGGAATACAAATTACATTAACTCGTTACAACTTATTACAAAATAATTACAAACTCCACCTGTAATGCTATCAGCCTTCCTGAATGGTAATCGACTGATCACCGCCGAAACTCCACTGAGTGGTCAATCTGCTTTCCTGGGACATGCCCCCTCGGCTTGAGTATTCCACTGCGCGACTCAGGTATTCTGCATCTGCTCGAATGGTAGGTAAGTATACTGCTCCTCCACTTAGTTGCCCGCAATTCCGATTCGGTTTCGAGCACCTAATTGAGTGGGCACGTCAGTAATTCTACTGACGCAATGCTGATAATAGCAGCGATCTCCAACTCGCACACCACAAATCATGAATGGAAAAGGAAACGTGCATCATAATTTCATAGTGTTCGTGTATGCCATGACCTGAAGTCTAATGCATAATACAGAGTACAAAAACGAATGCACTTACTCTAATGTAAGCAAGACTCTAGATACGCATGCATCCCATACTACATACGTTTCAGATCAAGTCGTCTTCTCCAATTTCAGGGTTTCGAATTCTTGCTATGCAAATACATTCTACTATTGTACTTAACCTGTTCCTGATAGATACAATGTGGCTGGTTAATCCTACAGTTATTACTGCTAAATACAGTGGTGTCCCCGTTTGCCACTAGTGCCCCAATCCGTCTGGATCACACCAAATGCCGTGACGATTTTACAGATACACAACCGCATATCTATGGCGCCGAAGATCCATGAGATCGGATCCCCTATGGGCCGTTCGTGTCCACCAACATAAAAACATGACGGCCTCGAGGGTCTAAGCCCCCTAGCCGACAGGAACCCTCCCGTTCTTACTACAACACTTCAGGAATCAACAGAGCGAGATACGGCTTCCGTGTGCTCAGCCAGTGAGCAGACACAGCCCGTATCCCTACGGTAGGAAGAGACAACCCTGGTTATTACCGCCAAGTGCTGGCTCTTAGAACAAGTCGAATTATAGGGTTTCACCCATAATACCAACTTGGTCTTTAAGCGAGAAGGAAACTTAATTAAATAATAATTACTAAAATATGTTTATTACCCAAATTCATGCACGAAGTTTTATCGAACAATTGATTCCTGACTGGTCTGTCAAAATAATAACTCGGCGAGTCGATATTTATCAGCTGCCACACTCCTGTTGGTCCTTAACCAAATTTCCGGTCCGTGACCCTCAGCGAGTGGTACAACGACGCCCAATAAATGCCTTTTACTGGCAATACTTACCAACATGACACCTAACTATTGACAGACCATGGCTATAAAACATAAGCAAACATACTCAAAATGTGATAAAATCAATATCTTGAGCATAACAACGCTATTAGTTCACAAGTCCATAACTTCTAATCCTAGTACTGGGATTGCATGAATTGATACCTTGGGGGAAGCTAAGAATGCATAGGGTTTATAGTCGTAGGGTATCACTCTACCTTAACAACTAACTCAAGTCACAAACGTCCTCAACAGGAGTTTAACAGCATTAAGACAAGTAATATCACCAATTATCCCCAATAGTAAGTCCATTAACTCTTAATTACAAGAGGGGAAAATGTACTCCCAAATACTTAGTCAAAAACTAGAAATTTAATTCTAAGTTGATTCTGTCCAGAATTTAAAAGGGTCATAACTCTCAAAGTATAACTCGGATTTGGGTGTTCTTACCCATTTTGGAAAGCTAAGAATCTAGGCTACAAATTCCTAGTTCACCACTGCATCAGATTTATAATACCCCGTATTTCCTTAAGAAGATATATATATATATATAGTATAGGGTGGCATTATATGGTAATGATGTGGGAGTTGTATAGGTTGTTGAATTAAAAATGGTGATGAGGTGGCTGTCACTTTCGGAAGTGAAGGGAAAGGCCTTGATGGCTTGAAGATGTGTGCAACTTGAAGATGATGATGGATTGCATGCATGGGGATAGTAACGTGGCTTGGCTTGGGATTTAAGGTCCCATATCGGAAATTAGTAGGGAGGTGTGTGTATATATGTTAGGAAATCCAAATGATAAGGGGTACCTAACGGTTAACCACCCTTTTGATGGTGTCTGTGGTGGGCGTGGTTAGAGTTTTGTGTCCGTTCTTTCGCGTGTGCACACACGTAGCCGTGTGCGCAGCTGAGCCGGGTTCGGGACGTTACAAATGGTATCAAAGCCGACTTTCGACACCGATTGTGGGTCAAAGTAGTTGAGCGCTTGAGATGGAACTGAAAAGGACAGTACGCTGGTTGTGACCGGGGGCAGTACACTGGTTGAATCAGGGTAGTCTACTCCACATCGGCTTGAAAGGGATCCTGGATCATGTTGCCAGTCCCGGGCTCAGCGAGGACGCTGAGTTCTTAAGGAGGGGTATCTATAATACCTCGTATTTCCTTAAGAAGATATATATATATATATATAGTATAGAGTGGCATTATATGGTAATAATGTGGAGTTGTATTGGTTGTTGAATTAAAAATGGTGATGAGGTGGCTGTCACTTTCGAAAGTGAAGGGAAAGACCTTGATGGCTTCAAGATGTGTGCAACTTGATGATGATGATGATGGAATGCATGCATGGGGATAGTAACGTGGCTTGGCTTGGGATTTAAGGTCCCATATCGGAAATTAGCAGGGAGGTGTGTGTGTATATATTAGGAAATCCAAATTATAAGGGGTATCTAACGGTTAACCACCGTTTTGATAGTGCCTGTGGTGGGCGTGGTTAGAGTTTTTTGTCCGTTCTTTCGCGTGTGCACACACGTAGCCGTGTGCGCAGCTGAGCCGGGCTCGGGGCGTTACAAGATTCATCCATCTAATTGCTCTAAAAGGCCTCATAATCATTAGCCCATGTACTTCCTGTACAATGGCTGTACCTTACCGATGACGTAAAAACCTACTCGCTCATCGGAATGACACAATTCTAGATTCTATGGAAAGCTGAACCTGCCCTCTGCAACTATCTAGTTGATCACAAATCCAAATTATTCCATTTGATACGGTGAAAACACTCATCTTTCTCAAGTGTACAGAAAATACATAATGTGCTTCACCAAACAGAGCCTATAGCTCAAAAACTAGTTTCTGTTCCATCTTATAAAAATCATAACTATTACTCTACTTGTAGAATTCCTTGATACAAGGCTTGTTGGAAAGCTTAAGATGTCTACTATAACTTTCTAGTTATACATTTCCTCAAATTCTGCTCATACAGAGCCATAGAGTTGCATTCACATCAGGGTGTCAATTTTGACTAAGTTCTGCACAGTACTTCCTTAAAATTTCACAATAAATCACATGCATAACCAATGATTATTAAACTAGTATTTCTAGAAACTAGACATCATCATGCACATCATACACAAAAGATCTCATCCTGATTCCAAGTATTCAGTGAGTTCTACTCATTTCAATCCTGTACAAAAGCTCCACTATTCACTCGTCTCTGTCATGAATACTCTTGCTTAAACAATTTTGAACATGCATCAAATGTCATCAAAATAATTTCAATATTTTTCTGTAGGATCTGGACTCACAGGATACTACGATAAAAATTTCAGAGATAGATCATGCATCAATAAATTCTAAAAATTCCTTCAAGTTCAGGTTTGGCAAAAGGCAGAACCAGTCTCTGCCTTACGACCCAATCAACAAAAGTGATTTCTTTAAAATACCAAATAAGGTTAGAAAAATCTGAAATAATTCATGTAGCCTCTAGACATATATGAGATCATGTTGTAAAAATTTCAAGGTCAAATTCTATCTACGTCGTTCTCTGGAAATTCGAGAATACAACATGCAGTTTGTGTTTTCTGTTTTCAAGTTCAGATTTTGAACAATCTATCTCTTAACAATCAACCTCATTACTACTACCACTAATATTACTCATGAATCAAACAAGAAAACAAGAAACAAGAGTTTAGAGAACTCCCCACCCTTCAATGAAGTTGAGAATGTGTGTAGCTTGGCCTCCTCTTTCTTGTTCTCCTCCAAGAATTTCTCTTGATCACCTTCTTTCTCGTTCTCTCACTCTCTCTTTCTTTATTTCTCTAGAAAATTTCAAAAATTTGAAGTGAGAGTGATGGAGGGAGTTTAAATGAAGCGAGGGAGAGATGGGGGGGGGGTGCAAGGGGGTGGCCGGCATGTGGGGTCAAGGGGGGAAGGGTGCGAACCAAGTGTCATGGTGGTTTTCACAAAACCATGCTCTCTTGGCTCAAGGTTTTGAGAAGATATTTCTTCAAGATCTATCTTAGCCATAGATCATGAAGGATGAGAGATGAGAGGTTGGATCTGTGTGCATGGCAAAATATTTCCAATGTAGCATCACACATAAATATTTGCATACGTATCATACACATATACTAGTGTATGTCCTAGTATCAATCCTCTCATTCATGTGCACAATCATGAACATAGCCATTCATATTCATATATTCATATAAATCAAGCAAAATAATTAATAATACAATATATATATATATATATATATATATATATATATATATATATATATATATATATATATATATATATATATATATATTTTATCTACATACTCAAAATACGATATATTGAATTTGTATAAGAAAAAATGTTTATAAAAATTAATATTAGAAAAATACATAATCTCGGTCAATTCGAAACTGTACACGGATTATAATGCAAAATAGTTATATGCTATTTGTGCACCACCCATGGTGCACACGGTGTGTGTACTCGGCCTTCGGGCGTTTATATTGACGATCCGAACCGTTCACATCTACACATCTAAATTAGTCTAAATATGTAAAACCAAGTCATTTGAAATTCATTTGCTCATGTGTTGAAGTGTTACAAAGTTGTTTGGCTGAATATTGTTTTTTTTATAATGACATGATGGATACGCAATGAATTTTAAATGAATTGATTTTACATATTTAAACTAATTTAGATGTGTAGATCAATGTGAACGGTTCGGATCGTCGATATGAACGCCCGAAGGCCAAGTGCACACGCCGTGTGCACCATGGGTGGTGCACAACGGAAGGGAACTATATATCTGAGAAATGCTCCATTGCAAACACTAAATATTGTGCAAACGCGTGCAAACCACCTATGTTGTTATTTCAAACAATGGCTTAGGTGGTTTGCATGCGTGTTCGTGCATATTAGATTTAATATTGAGATGTTCCATCTGGAAATTGGTAGGGTTAATCATGCAGTACATAGCTTTGACATGCTCGGGGAACTTAGCAAAGCTGGTATCCGAACCTTATAGAAGTATGCAAATAATCTTCCTTATAAATGTCAAGTGCAAACTCGACCGAAAAAGGCCACTCCTCGTCCTTCTATAGCATTTACTTGTGCATCCATCTTCATCAATTCTAATTTCTGTATCTTTCTCTTTCAGAATATTGTGCTTTCACGTGGGTGATATTGAGCTTTTGCTTTTCATCCTTTTTTTGCTTCAACATAGAT
Source organism: Hemerocallis citrina (assembly GCA_017893485.1). Classification (NCBI taxonomy): domain Eukaryota; kingdom Viridiplantae; phylum Streptophyta; class Magnoliopsida; order Asparagales; family Asphodelaceae; genus Hemerocallis; species Hemerocallis citrina. Next base: position 217,091,618 of record CM030361.1, on the reverse strand, counting down.
CCAAACTTTTTGTCCTTCTCCTGCTTATTGATAAGCTGCTTCAGTCTGGTTCACCTCAACAATATGCTTATTACATGGTTACATGGGAATGATCTGATTTTTGTAATCTCCATGGTTGCAATACCTTGCCACAAACATATAGATGTGTGTTGGTGAGTGTATATTTTTGTTAACTTGCACTGCACACGAGGTGGTTCACAATAGTGTCTTGAAATGGTCAAAAGCAAATTGCCATCCACACCAATAGACGGACTTGGCTTGGGAATTTTAAATTTTCAACCTGCACCAAGCAACTGCCCACATAATGCGGGACCCAAAAAACATATATACAGACCTCCCAATTAGTATTGGGTGTATATTTCAATCATATGATACTTTTGATTAGGTATATAGTGAAAGAGGTATTATTTAACTATTCTGTACTGCTGTGATGTCGAAGGCACGCCTCAGGCGCAAGGCGCACGTGAAATGGATGGGTGTGCCTCAAGCCTCAGTTGAAGCACACCCCTTGTTCGAAGCGATGGTGAGGCGCGCGCCTCGGCACGCCTTGACGAAAGGCGCGCCTCAACATTGTTTTTTTCCTTGTTTTTTTCCCTTTATTATTTAAAGTATTATTTCTTTTTTTGGTTTCGAGTCTTTTGACAGGTATATATATATATATATATATATATATATATATATATATATATATATTTATTTATTTATTTATTATTAAAGTATTATTTCCATGTTTAGTTTTGAGTCTTTTGACATGTTTTTTTATTTATATTCTTTTTTATTATTAAATTATTCTTTTTTTAATAGTATTTTGCTTTTTTAGTTTTCTTGCTTTTTTAGTTATGCAATGCTTTTGCTTTACTGTTTTATTGGGCTATTTGGATGAAACTTACTGTAACAATTAATTGTTGAATACTTGAATATAGTTAATATTTAATTGTAATATTGTAATACTCTGTAATGGTGTAATTCTAATACTGCACTATGATATTCTCAAAAAAAATTTGATTGTTGAATGTACAAAAATTATAACTTACATAGTTACAACTTACAAATTGCACTTACACCGTTACACGGTTACACTTACAAGTTACACCTACAAAATACACTCACATTGTAGTTTTACAAAAAATACATTGAATCACTTCTTCTTTGGGGCAAGAAAATAAACTCGTGCAAATCTTCCCATTATCGTTTAATCTCAATTATCTACATGAAGATAAAAATATACATTTATTAACAAATAGATACTAATTACTAAATATGCGACAATTAAAATTTAAGACAAAATATACAGTTCTGGTTATAGCATTTTAGTTTTCATTTTCAGATTTGCTTCTCATTGGTACTAACTTGCTATACTGGCTATATATTAATTGAAATGAAAGTGTATATATAGTGAATATGGGAATGATGGGTGAACATGTAATGGTAGTGGCCACTGTGTGAAGCATAACAATTTTTCATTCTAGCAATTTCATCATCTAAAAAAAATAGTCTTAGGGTCGACCTGCACAAGGGATGAATTTTAAATAGGGCAGAGCTTTAGTCCATTAGTCAAACCCTCAACCCTTCTCCATTAAAAATCAAAAGCCTCCAATGCCTCTCTGTGTCCATCAATAACTTCAATCACCATCCTCCCATTAGTGGCATTTGTAGTCTTAAATCAGTATGTTGCTCGTAGTACTTATCGATCTTTAGCTACTTTCGATCCTTTGGGTAGCCTTCCATCCCTTTCGCGAACTTAGTAACCCAGGCTCGGTTTGACATTGATATGGGTCAAAGGAGTGGGTCACCCACTATGCCCCACGAGATGTGAGCAGCAAGTTCTTTTCAATAATCAAAATTATTTGGCAATTACCACTTCTGAATGAGAAAATAGTTTTTAAATAAATAAATGTTTGGTAAACATCTTTTGTAAAATTGCTTTGAGATTATAAAATTTATCTTATAATAAAAATTGGAAAACCTTTTGTAACATAAATGAAATTTTAAAAATTAAAAATTTCTAAAGTATTTTTCTTTTCAATTTTAATATTTCTTTTTAATTGCATAAATTTTATTATTATGCTTTCTATATTTTAATCACATAACAAGAATTCAATTAAAAATTTTGTGTCAGCCTAATAATTATAAGATTTTACATGTTCAAGCATCAAATCAATGAAAGAGCTGAAAAATTTGTGAGAAAAAGAAATAAAAGAAAAAACAAATTTTAGGGTTGAGGAAAGGGAGGAGGACCGAATGGTGAAGAGAATGAACAGAGGGAGATGTGATTGTAGGTTTGAGGATAAACATGGAGAGAGGGAGGAAAGAGAGGCGAGAGCATGGAAGGTTTGAGGAGAAAAAGAAGAAGGGGTAGAGAAAGGCGAGGGGATGAAGATTTGAAAGGAAGGGGGTAGGGGGATGGGAAGAGAGAGAGAGAGAAAAAGAAAGAAAACAATAAAAAAGAGTGACAGAGGCGAGAAGAAAGGTGGAGGAAGAAAGAAAAAGAACGTGAGATATTTTATCTAATGTTTAGGTTCGACAAAGAGTTTTTCTTAAAACTAAAAACCTTAATTTGGTGTGGGGAGATTTTGAAGGAAAAGTGAAGGTTTTAGAAATCTCTCCAACCCAAACAAGATTTAAAAAGAAGAAACAACCGAACACCGAATTTCGTAGAATTGTTTTTGGATCTTTGAAAGAGCATTTGAGCTTTCCGAAAGCAATGCCAAACAGAGCCTTGCTCTTCCTTTCGAAAGGAATTTGATACACACCCAAATAGGAGTGATGCTGAAGTGAAGATGAAGTGAAGATGATGTGTGTATCATTTCCTATGTAAATAGAGAAAGTATAGGGATTTAAGTGTAAAAGTGTAATGTACATAATTTGCATGTGTAATGGAGCTATAAATAGGAAGAGGACATCTAGTTATGGGTATGTCTGATTTAGGAAGAATAATCCATCTGTCTTCTCTGTTATTCTTTTTCTTCTCCATTTTTGATTTCACCCGAATTCTGGGCCTCTCTCTCAAACCCTAACTCACATCTTCTTCCTATCGTCAATTCACTATTTTTGAGTTCTTTAATGTCGGCAATGTAGTTTCAAACACATCAAATGGTATAAGAGCCGATCGATCATTCAGATCGAGAAGTGGATGGTGTTCGCCGAGATCAAGAAGCTGCAGTACCAGAAGCGGGTGGAGTTTTGGGTGGAGCGCCAGAGTTGGAGTTAAAATAATGTCAACAATTCATGGAAGAGGAGAATGTCAGGAATTGATGGTCATCTTCAAGAATTTGCCACTCAATTGCCTCAAATGCCGGTAGTTCTTGCTCAATTATAGCATCTAATACATCAAGTTGGGGAATTAGTTGTTTCATCTAGACCAAATCGAGAATCCGAGGAGGTAATTCCACAGCTTGAACTTGTCGTTAAGCATAACCCTAATCTTGATCGATTTTCTATGGAAGCAAAATTGGGTTCTTATCAAAAAAGCAGGGATCAAATGGCTAATGGAAGGAATTTTGAACGCTATAGTATGGCAAATTCTTATCCTAACGTTCCCCCATTCAACCCTGTTGTTAAAGAACAAACTTCATGTGTGAAGGTACAATTAGCCATGGGGAATGGGGAATGCTCAACAAGTGTTCGATCATGGTCCAAAGCTCGCAGTCAAAACAATCAAAGTTGGATGATGAAGGGAGCAAATTACATGGTGTTGAATTAGCAGTGGAAAACTGGAAATGGAGAAAACAAAGTTCAATCGAGGGATAACTTCAACTGTTCTTCAAGAGGTGAAACATAGTGATACTCTCAGGCGAATTAGTGCTTATGCAATTGGGCAGTGCATGGATCATGAAATGGGTAAACTCAGAGCCAAGATAATTAGTGATGCGGACAACAAATCTGTTTTATTTTTATTTTGAGATTGCCATATGTAGATTTATTTGAGATTTATTTTGGATTTGTGTTGAGCCTATATATAGGCCTTGAGAATAATGAGAAAATGTTATTTCTGATTAAAATTTTTTGTGTGTTGAGTTATTGCTCTTCATCCCTCTTTTTGTGTAACACAATTGAGAGAACTATTAGGGTTTGTGAGAAATCCTAATAAAGTATCAGAGTTTGTGATAAACTCTAAAATTACACATAAATTCCCAAATTAAAATCCTAAACCCTAATCCCCAAATCCTAACCATACCCTCCTTTTCATCTTCTCCCTCGTCTTCCCTAACCCTTGTCGGTGCCGCCGTCGCCCTGCGACGCCGCCAACCCCCAATCGTCGCTGGAACACCTAACCAGCCGCCGCCATCGTCATCCTCATCGCCATCGATCCTGGCTTCCCTTCCGTCTTCCTCTGCATGTACTCCGAAACCCATCCACCGCTCGTCCTCCGAATGCTAGCGACCACCCAACTCCGTCGCCTCACTGCCTCCCTGCAGCCGCCCATCACTGCGCACCCCGCCACCCCACCGTCGTCTACCACCCTTGACTACCACCTCCGTCGACTTCATCCCCTGCGCCGTTGCCGCGTGCAACTGAGCGCCTTTGCCTCCCTGCAACCTCACTAACCACCAACTAACTGCACCACCTTGCACCACCCTCGCTACCCTTCCCTGACGACTGCAGCCGCATCCCACAACCCCGCTGCTCCTCCACCGCAACTACACACAATCTGCAATCCCGATAAACTCTTTCTACTTCTCAAATATTTGTGTTACTGCTTTAACATCTCTATAATATTATTTGATTTATCTGTCGTCCACCAATATTAAGAGTGTGTGCTTCTACTTGCTAATTGGAGTACGAATTGTTATTGACTATTTTACTTGCTAAAGAATGCTTAAGTAATTATTATTGATTATTAGGATTGAATTTTAATTGGGTTTGTTACACTTATCTCATATCTTGAAAATCCATCAACCCATTAATAGTTTTAATTTCTCACTTAATCTGCATTACATGTTGGTAAATTTAATCCTTTAAAATTCTTGGAAATTCTCCATTTAGGGCTAAGTTTACATCAATTAGCCTCTTCAAGTTCAGTTATGATGCTGAGTTCATCCTTATAGTGATGAAGACGGTGACCAAGTCACCTTGGATAACGATGATGAGCTACATGATGCTATTGTTCATTAGCGTTTGAACCCTCTCAGAATAAATGTTCAGTTGAAACCTAATACTAGTGGCTTTGCTGAAACCCACAGCTTCAAACCCCAGTTAGTACCCAATCTATTGTTGAGCTGCCAAAATATGTTCCGGAGCCAATCATAAATGCACTTTCAAACCTACTCAGTGTTGCTCAGAAAGCAGTATCATCTTCACCAATTTTTGCTCAAGTGGATGAGGTGATCAAATCCGAGCCACTCAAAAGTGCTATATCCAATCTCTTTATGGTTGTGATGAAGGCTGCATCCTTTTCGCCTACTTCTGTCCATCTTGTGGAGGGCTTCTCAAAATTGGGATTATCCAATGCCTGCCAACCTTTTGGTTACTCCGGTGAGTCATTAGGTGAGTCCAATGGAGCTTCACCTCATCTAATGGATCTGAATGTCGATCTAAAAGTTTCAAATGATTCGAATTTATCAAGCAAAACAAATTTTGTAAATCCTGATCTAGAGCCGAATGGTTCTGGTAATGCTAAGAAGACTTGGGATCTGTCATTTGCCACTCCTTTGTTCACGGAAACATCAAACCTTGATAAGGAATTGAACAAAGAAAAGAGCATGGAGAAGAGGCTGAGATTGTATGTGAGTTACTTTTCAAAGATGTGGGTGAACAAATCAATTCAATTGTTGAGACAACTAATGCTAAACAGGGAGATGATTTTAGTACAATTAATGGCATGACTTCCCTTGGTTCCATTGATGGGCACTTCATCCTTGAAAAGCTCTCTTTTCTTGCAAAGTTGTTCATCTTTGATCCAGGAGGAAGAAAGCTTTAACCATGGTTATGGTGCAGTCGGAAACACACCAAATGTTATCATATTTTTGCTTCGTCAGTTGATCTTGCACAAGTTCGTGGGAAAACTGTGTATATCCAATATTCAAATAGACAAGAAAATTGTAAACAGTAAGAGTACTGGAGATATTGCAGGGAATGTGTTGCTTGTTACAATTGAGGGGGTCGAAGCTCCTTTGGAAATTGCTGCATTTGAAAATGCTGCTGAATTTCAGGCATTAATCCAGTTCAGAGACGACACTTGGCCCTGATTGAAAGAAGTAAAAAAAAGAGTATGAGAGTAATGTGCTTCTTGCTTCCATGCTTCCATAGAGAATATGCAATATGTTGTAACAGTTGATGTGAAGAAATTTTGACTCTACGACCTTGAGGCAAGGTTTTAAAAAAGGGGGAGGAGTTGATACACACCCAAATAGGAGTGAAGCTGAAGTGAAGGTGAAGTGCGTATCAGTTCATATGTAAATAGAGAAAGTATATGGATTTAAGTGTAAAAGTGTAATGTACATAATATGCACGTGTAATGGAAGCTATAAATAGGAAGAGGACAACCAGTTATGGGTATGTCTTGATTTAGGAACAATCCATCTGTCTTCTTCCGCGTTCTGGCTCTCAAACCCTAACTGTCTTCTTCTTCCTACCATCAATTCACTGTTCTTGAGTTCTTTAATGTTTGCAATGCAGTTTCGAACGCATCAGAATTCTCCATCTTTTATTACTCTGAGCTGCCTTTGATTGTGATTAAGGTTCAAGTATTTTGCCCCTTTGTCCATGAGTTTGGATTTGCGTATATAAACTTAAAGTACATTTGGGGATTTAAAACATTCATTGAGGCCTTGATTCTTTCTATTAGATCAGTTTGTTTCTGAATTCTGATGGATTTAGTACTAAAAAAAAACCTAATCTTCGAACAAAATTAGATGCTTGGATGAATACGAGAGGAAAATCACCTTCAAATGGGAATGGGAAGGAGTAGCTTTAAAGTTTAAAGGAGGCAAGAGGGATCAAAGGCTGCGTAAAGGATCAGGCCCAACCACAGATTGATTTAGAGGCGCAGATTCCAGTGAAGAGAGCATTGGAGTTGAAGTGATTGATGGAGAAGACATAAAGAAGACACTCAGATTGATTTTAAAAGGGTGAGTTTTTTAAGCTTAAGTGGCCAAAAAGTGAAAATTATGGGATTTACACTAAAAGAAGCAAAACAGTCCACCGATTTTATTGCCTTTTTTAAAATTAAATGGGTGACTTAATTGGCCCAATCCACTTAAGTGGGTCCAAGTGGGGATAAATAGACAAAGGTAAAACCCTTTTCAACCCGAATCCGACCAGATATCCAAATCTCAAAGTTGTCTCATTCCAAAAGTTGGATGTCCTTGCCAGGTAATTTTTCATCAATTTACATTTTAATTGTGTATATACTTTTATTGCTATTTAACTCAATATGTTCATTCTCATTATAGCATCTTTATTGCATAGTCCTGCAATTTGTAGCATTTTACATCATTTACTCTTTATTTCTCAACATTTTTAATTATTTTTTACATTGGGTAGTATTTTTTATAATTTTCATGCATTTTTAGAATTATTGTACAATTTTAGAAAAGCGGAGCGCTTAATTGTGCTTAAGCGCGAAGCGGTTTTTCGAGCGCTTAAGTAAGATTTATGCTTTTATAAACCTTTGGCACTTGAGAGTGGAGGGTTTTGATTTATTGGAGGAGAGACAAGAGTTCGATAATGACTAACAAGTCTGCGTCTCCTCCAAATTCATCCATTTTTACCGGAGCCCAAGAACTATGAATACAGGCATTAAAGTTCTTAGAATGGAAAGCAATTATGGTTCATTTGATGGTATTGTGCAACATGGATATCCATCATTCTTATATTCATTTAGAAACCCAGATACATTTTTTTTCAGTTATATAGTAGCAAGAATTATTTAGTTAGGTAAAATTGCTTTTACAATGCACCTGCTCGGAAATGAAGTTTACTACATACAATTCAATGGACTTTGATGATGCTATGGCAGTAAATGATATTTCTATTCTAAACAAGAATCCACCAATTAAATCTAGATATATCAATCTTAAATTAAATTATTAAATGAGAACTATAAAATCAAAATCAGACTATAACCTAATCAAACATTTTTTGCAAAATCCGATATCAGAGACTATGTCAAAACCCAAACTAGAACAATCCAGATGATTGAAACACAACCATGAAATAAGCAAAAGAATCGGTCACTAACAAAAGACTATTTGTTGACCAACGACTACAGTGACAATGAAGAACTATGGTCGGGGAGGTGGTGACGTGAAAGATTGACAAGGACTTGTAACCTTCAATGAATGCAAGATCTGATTACCATGCTCTGAGGAGACGATTGCTCTGTTCGTGCTACTATTGCTCTGAGAAGACGATCACAACGATTAAATTAGTTTAGGAGTATAAGGAAAAGAAGAAACGATTTGAGTGGGAAGTGTCGTTTGAGAGGTCGAATAATTTTTTTTTAACGCAATGGTAACTTTATATGGAGATTTGAGATCGGATTGAAGTCACAAAAGGTTATATTTCAATCTTTTTAACAAAAAAAAAATCTCCTCCAGCTTGTATAATGAAAGGCTGATATGAATTTGACTAGTTGAACGTGTCAAATTTATTTTGAACAGAAAACAATATAATTTAAGCTATTGGTTTTTACATATATGTAAGTTATCTAAGAGGCAGGCCTAATTAATTTTTATTTCTTATATGATGATCACATTCGTTCATGTAATGATCTTTATGCCCTAAAATGGTTGTGTATAAAATATTATGTGGAAATGTGAACTCTGTTCAACTCATCAAATGATTGTAAAATGAATGATTTTCTACAATATAATGAACAAGGTCACTTAAAACTATACTTGAATATTTTAGAACAAGAATAACGTGATGAATGACTGATGATACAGAATATGATTTTAGGCCAGACCCTTAATCTAACTTATCTAAGGGCCATCTTAGTTACACTTTGTATATATGTAAAACTGTATATGTATTTTGGACTATCATTTTTCATGGATCGAAAATGATCATGCAGGACGTGTCACTCTACTTGCTGAAGGATGTAGAGGTTCAATTTCAGAGGTGTGCTTAATAGTGTTTTGAACAGTACGAGTCAGCTTGCTTTTGTGCTATCTTCATGTTTATTAATGAATTTCTCTTTTTTATTTGCAGAAACTGATAACAGATCATAATCTTCGAGAAAACGGACAAGGACAACATCAAACTTATGCGTTAGGTATAAAAGAGGTAAAAAAACCTTCTCCTTAAAAAAATGTGGTGCACTTTTACTCCTGCTAGCATTAAAGAAGAGAGACTTCACCAAATGACCAACCACTGCTTTCTCCTTGTAGTCATACAGGGATCCAGTCTTTGTTCGTCCCAAATCTTGTCCGGAAAAATCTTGACTGTTCATAGATAGGATATTTTGATCCAATCTTCCACCTACTAGTCATGGGTGCGTGACTGTATAAGTTGTTTGTGCAAATATTACTTGACACATTTTATTAAAAGAATATAACACCTTATATGGAAATCCAACTATGTTCAACACCTAAAACACTTACAGTCAACTAGGAAAATAGCAGATGAAAATCCTGTACATAGTGAATCTCTAACAACTAATTTATGGATCTAATAACTAGTAATTACTGAACTCTCGAGTTAAAAACAATACTAAAGTTTGTAAAAGAAAAAATTAAGGATAAATCACCAAGAATCCAATTCATATCTTGTAAAGCAACAAACAATTTACAAACCAAACCATAAGGCCAGATACAGTTCTGATCAATATATTAGATCAACCACAAGGATTTTATTGAACAATTTATACATCCAATTAATTGAGAGCAGTTAATTTACACTCATAGCTCTACCATTTATCATTTCTAGACTCCAAGCTTTGGAAAGTGGAAGCACAATCAAACAAGCTACCATTATACCTTTTTTGGCCGAAGCATAATTGAGAAATAGTTTTAAAATAGAAATAAACAGAGTAAGCAAAAACTAATAGAAAAAAGATTCCATAAACAAATGAAGGAGGAAGAGTAAGCAAAAACTAATAGAAAAAAGATTCCGTAAATAAATGAGGGAGGAAGAGGGAAGGATACGAAGAAAGAGAAACTAAAGTTTAGGAGGAGGTGATGCAAACTTAAGCATAAATAGAGAATTTCTAAGAATTTTAAAGGATTAAATTTACCAACACGTAATGCAGATTAAGTTTGAAATTATAACTATTAATGAGTTTGATGGATTTTCAAGATGTGAAATAGTTTAACAAGCCCAATTAAAAGTTCACTCCTATCAATCAACAATAATACTTGATCGTTCTTAGCATGTAAGATATTCAATAAAGATTTGTACACTAGTAGGCAAGTAGAACACACATTTTCAATATTTGTAGACGATAGATAAATCAAATAATATTATAGAGATGATAGATGATATCACAAATAAATGAGAAGTGGAAAGAGTTTACCGAGTTGCGATGAAAGCATCGTGAAGTTGCTGGATTTGAACAATAGGTGGCGCTAGGGGTCGGGCGGTTGTCGATGTGAAGGAGGAGCAGCGAGGGGGGGCGTCGGGGTGGCTGTGGTCAATGACGACAGGGAGAAAGAGGGGGTCTCGGGGGGAAAGGCGGCGATGGTGGGGGAAGCGGGGCTTTGGGGTGGTTGATTGACGAGGGTGAAGGGAGAGGGGAGCAATCGGGGTTGTTGGTGGTTGTCGACGGGATAGTGGTGGTGTCTGCAGGTGAAGGAAGAGGCGAGGGCGACGAAGGAGGGCCGGTGGAGGGCGAGCTGGGAAGACGACGGGGATGGTGAAGGTGGTCGGAGTGGTAGTCGACGGTCGGTGAGAGAGGGAGGAGGACGATGGTGGAGAAGAAGAGGGGCTAGAGTTTGGAGTTGGGATTAGGGTTTATGATTTTAATTTGGGGATTTGGGGTAATTTTAGTGTTTATTACAAACCCTAAGATTGTATCTTAATTGTCTCACACTGAAGTAGATGAAGAGCAAAAACTCAACACAATATTTTTATTAATCATGAATAGCATTACTCATTAATCTCAAGGTCTATATAGTGAAGGGGGTTATATTGGTTATGAATTTGAACACTTAATTTGGGTAGTAGAAGATCTTCTCAAACCCTATAAATACCATCCCCTTTCTTCATGAAATCTTTCACCAAAAATCAAAAGAAACAAAAGATAAGAATGATAAGAAAAGAAAGAGAGGAAAAGAAAAAGAGAGTTATTTGAGTTCTTGCTTTTGTTTCTTTTGTTTCTTTTGTTTTTTGGTGAAAGATTTCATGTGTGAATAAGTCACCACCACCTACCATGAACAACATGGCTCCATAATAATTAATTCATTCTTTCTATAGGCTCTATACAGACACTACCAAAACTATAAGCCCATCTAACCATGAATTAATTATTAAGCTCATCATGAAGGCCTATCTCATACAGGGTTTACATACACCCCACCATAAGAACTCAGTGTCCTTTCTGAGCCTGGGACCTACAAGCTGATACAGGATCGCCTTTCGAGCCGATGTAGAGTGGAGTACCTTGCTAGCGTACTGCCTCTGATCTCTCTACCAGCGTACTGTCCTCAGCCAGGCATACTTCTCACCTACTCTTACCCACAATCGGTGTCGAAAGTCGGCTCTGATACCATTTGTAACACCCCGACCCCAACTCAGACAATTTATTTATTTATTAGTACAACTGTCCACCACGGATGCATCTCAAAAGGTGGTTAACCAATTTGCTGACTCTTGATCATAGGCAATAATATTTTAATATTAATTATTCCCCAAATTTTTGCGATATGGGATTAACTTCATTAATCCCCTGCTCTTTTAATCCCCTGGCCAATCACGTGGGCCCCATCCTGGGCGCCACATCATCACCAAGCACAACAGCCAAGCTTGCTGTGCACGTCTCTTCTTTTCTTCCCACGTGGGCCCCGCCCACGTATTTACGACTTTGCCATCCTATATATTATTTTAATATATACTACTATTATATATATATATATATATACTATATTATATCTTGGAAAATTATGGGGCGTTACAGAGGCTTTGTTTCTTTTTTAATAAACTTTATTTATTCACCAAACAGTAGACATAAATATATAGATAAATTTGTGAGTCACTTCCACACCAACAGTGAGTAGACTTCTTGGTGATTGGGTGCGGTTTAGAGTGGGGGTGCGCTCGCTGATTTGATTCCTGATGTGGTCGGATTTGGATTCTTTTTTTAATTCTATTTCTTTTAAAATCTTTTCTTGAGAAAAAGTTTAAAATCGATATGGGGTATTAATGGAATATATTGCTAAGATTATATATATTGATTCAAGATTTAATTTGTGGAGAAATTATGTTGTACACTAGTTACTTTAAAAAGTAATTTTTGGAACTATTTCGTTTTAAAATTGAACTAAGTTTGATTAAAAGAGTGAAATATGATGGTTTTAATCTAGATTTATTCTAAAATTTTATATCGTATAAAAACGAGTTTAAATTTGGAATTTATGCAAATTGAGATAGATGACTAATTAAGAGATAATTAAAGGATGAATTTGGAAAATTAGACGTATGATATTTACATGGGTTTTATCAAGTTGAAATTTTATTGAAATGTTGTTATAAAGGGATACGAAGTTTTTTTTTTTTACTTTGAGATTGATAAATTTTAAGAGAATATGAATGAAAAATCAAATAATTTGTATTGAATGAGAAATTTTATGAAGGTGTCAAGAATGACCTAGAAGATCTCTCTGTGTTGAGATGGATGGATTCTAGAGGCTGAGTGAGACCCGTAGTGACCGAAAGATTGTGATAAATGAAATTTTGAGAAGTGGCCAATATGGGCCAACATTCTCGATGAGTTAATTTAAGTCCGGCATGGTAAGCTAACTCTAGGTCAAGATAATTATAATTGAACTAAGGACAGGCACTAGAAAGGGAGATGTGATGAGACCTGGGCAAATGTAAATGGGGTGTCTCTATATAGTCGGGCGGTGTATTCCAGGACTATAAATTCAGTCGGGTGATGTACTCCAGGACTGTAATTGTTGTGCGAAGCGAGACGAGCCTTAATTAAATCTGGGATTATGAATGACTAGGCATTGTACTCTGGGATCATGAATACTCGGCCAAATGGGAGGCGGATCTCCAATATTTTCTAGGATAGAGCATCACTTACGGGATGTCTGCACGATGATGATTCTGTATAGTTGGGCAATGTACTTTAGGGCTGGAATCCATACTCGTGGGACGTCTAAACCTTATTTTTGTTAACATAGTAAGAATTCATAACGAGATATTGAACCCTATAATAAGGAGTATGTTAAGGGCCCGTGGACCTATGTAGTATGGGATGCATAGAAGCTGAATAAGTGCGCATTATAATTACATCGTAAGTATGAGTGTCTGCCTTAGCCATTAGGTTCATAACATACACAAACATATCTAGGATATTCACTTTCCACATTTTGTTTTGCATTCAAGTTTCTGATTGCTAAAATAGAGGAATCGTTGTATTATAGCATTGCAGCAGTTGTATGCAACTGATGTGCCCGCAGTTTTCAAGTTGCATGACACAGATTAGCGAGCGACGTGGGCATGAGTTTGATGTCGATGGATCTTGCAGGATTGAAGATGTTTGATGTTATAAATTGTATTTCTTTTATGTAAATTTTCACTGCGTATTGTAAAGAATAACATTGTAATAAAAATGTTTTAAATTCCTTGTATTTTTGTACGAAATTGAAGTAAGGATCATGTTTGTGATACGAATTACCTATGTTTGGAATTCGGGGCATTACAAGAAGTGCGGTGTTAAGAAAACTACCTCCTAAATTGAAAGATCCAGGTAGTTTTTCTATTTCTTGCAGGATCGGTTATTAGCTCTATGAAAGAGTATTACTTGATTTAGGGCAAGTATCAACCTTTTGCCTTATTCCGTCGAAGAGTTGAGGTTGGGAAAACTAAAACCAACTTCGATCACTTTGCAATTGGCCGATAGAATCATCAAGAAACCTAGAGGTATTTTAGAGGATGTCTTGGTTCAAATAAATAAAAAAAATTTACCCACTGATTTTGTTGTGTTGGATATGGAACAATCCCCTATGTCATCTTTTTTCCTATTATTCTAGTCAAACCCTATATAAGTACTACTGATACAAAAATATGTGTTAAAAAATGTACTATAAGCATGAAAATAAATTGTCAAAAGATAGAATTCAAGATGTTTGATGCAGTAAAATTACCACATGATGGTCACGATTACTTAACATTGATGCGGTTCCAAGTATTTTCGATCAAGTATTTTAGGTGCACAACATTGATTTACTAGAGGCCACCATATCTCACGCTCTTACACAGCCAAGAGTTGAGCACGACTGTTCTGATGCTGATTGTCTTATCAATGAAACTATCACTACCTTGAGACTCCTAAGCCATATCCAGGTAAGTATACAATTTTTTTGAAAGTATTGTGTCTAATACTATTCTTGTCCCTTCTATTCTCAAGACACCAGATTTGGAATTAAAACTACTACCCAAGAACTTGAAGTATGCTTATTTAGGTGAGAACCAAACTTTACCAGTGATAGTGTTGCAAACTTAAGTTTCGGGGAGGAAGAGAAGTTGTTGATAGTTTTGCGAGAGTGCAAGGCTGCATTAGGGTGGACTATTGCTAACATCAAAGGAATAAGTTCATCCAAGTGCATGCATAGAATCATCCTTGAAGAAAATGCAAAGCCTACCAGGGATGCACAAAGAAAATTTACTTCACACGTGAAGGAAGTTGTTAAAACAGAGGCTCTTATGTTGTTAGATGTTGGCATCACCTAACCATCTTAGTCACCACGTCTAGCAGAAGACTTAAAACTTAGCGCATATTGGGAGGCAACCCAATATTCAGGGAAGTTATTTATTTTGTTTGATTAGAGGTTTTTATCTTCTAAACTTAATGATATTGCATGATTATTTTGAAACAATGAGGACAATGTTTCATTTAAGTTTGGGGGTATCATAAATTTAGTTTTATTCAGTTTTTTTTAAAATAAAAAAGAGGGGAAAAAATATGAAATTTTATATTCCTTCCAAGAACAATGATGAGAACATGAGCTTAACAATTATGACTAGGGAGAAGAACAAGTATTAATAGCATTCTAAAATTTTAAATAAGGGTTAATAACTTTTCATGTTAATTATGCTTGAAAACTTCTTTGCACTTAGTCATGTCAGTGTAATAATTGTGAAAGAGAGTAGCATGCTTCACGATGTGGAAAGTTATAGCCTAAATTGTGAAAGAGAGTAACAGTTATGCTTGAAAACTTTTTTTATAAAGAGAGAAAGCTACACACAAATTCTATAATTTCTTGTCTCATTATATTGGTGACCTCATTATTCTTGTTGTGGTTGATTGCTTGAATTGACATCGTGTGAATTCAACTAGAACTTGCTTTGCTATTCTCTGAAACTTGATTCTTGTTTGTACACAACTTGGAAATGATTAAGGCACCTAGGAAATTATCATCAAAGCCAAATAGATTACCCTATATTATTTAACCCATAGTGCCCCCGTTGAAGCCTGAATAAGCCTTTTGTTTGTGAAACTACATCATCTGTAACCCATTTACCTAGATATATAGGTAACAATGCCCTATTCTATTGGGTTGGTAGAGCAAATTCTTTAAAAGATGTTTCTTGTAATGTTCAAGGTTGATGTATTGAGCTACAAAAGGAGAAGTTTGGGAAAATTAGTCAAGAAATTATGGGAAGCTAATTAATCATGCTATCTAAAGAAAAAAGCAAAACAAAGGAAGAAGAAGAAAGAAAAGAAAATAACAAAAGAATAATTGAAAGAAAAGAGAATTAACTAAAATATTGTTGGTTTTTTGCTAATGGGTGAAAACCGGTAAAGTTTAGGCCTTAAATGATGATATGTGCCTTGTTTTTAAAGTGAATGTTCGGGAAGAAAGAAAAGGAAAAATAAAAGAAAAGGTGTTCTAATATATTGAAATTGACAAAGAAATATGAATCTCTTATATTACATCATTTGCTCTAATATTTTTCTAAAATTTTTGTTATTCCATATGTAACGCCAAGAATTCCAAATATAGGTAATTCGTGACACATCCAGAATCGTTACTTCAATTTCGTACAAAAATAAAGGGAAGTGCAGATCACCGTTCGAGGCACTTTCAATCTCGTAGAGTTCTCGTACAATAATAGCTTTCAAGCCAGTATTAAAGCTGCACCATTCGAGGTACTTTACGGTCGGAAGTGCAGATCACCAGTGTGCTGGGATGACATTGGTGAGAGAAAGTTGTTGGGTCCAGAGTTGATCACCAGGACAGTTGATGCAGTGGTTCAGATCAAGAAGTATTTGCAGGCAGCTCAGGATAAGCAGAGGCGATGGGCCGATGTCCATTGGAGAGCTTTGGAGTTTGAGGTTGGTGACCATGTTTTCCTGAAGGTATCGCCTTGGCGCAGTGTCATTCGGTTTAGTGGTGGGGGCAAGTTCAGCCCTAAGTGTATTGGACCGTTTGACATTGTGGAGCGAGTAGGCAAGGTGGCCAATCGTCTTGCATTGTCGCTAGCTTTATCAGGAGTGCACGATATTTTCCATGTCTCACAACTCAGGAGATATATCCGAAATGAGAGCCACATGATCGACTATTCTGAGTTGACCGTTCGGCCGGATTTGACTTGTGAGATTCCGCCAGTTGCTATTGTGGATCGGCGGGAGAAAGTGCTTAAGAATAAGGTCATCAAGCTGGTTCATGTTTCTTGGAATCCTCACTCGCCCGGTAAGTTGACTTCGAAGCTGGAGAAGGAGATTCGGCAGAAGTTTCCTCATTTGTTTGAGTAGTTTTTGTTTTGTCTTTTTTTTGTTGTTTTTAGGGTTAACCTATGTATCTTCTTGTTGAATTTCGAGGACAAAATTCTTCTTGTTAGGTGCGTAGGATTTGTAACCCCTATTTTCCATTTTATGTATTTTGAGTGTATTTTCTTTTTTTTTATTATATTTGATTCAATTTGTATCTTTTGGACCGTATTTTTGGTTCTTTTCTTCTGTATATTCATTGGTTGATTCATCGTCTCATTTGAGTTCTTGATTTTGTTGCTATCGGTCTATTTATTTTTTTTCCATTCTTGATTGATCAAGCATTATTTTTTATCCCAAATTTTCTAAATTGTCCAATCCTATTATGCTGTTCTTGTCCTTTTTTTTCAAACCATTGTTTTAAATCCATTATACCATGTTAATTAACCCTACACTACCCAAACCCACCTAACCAAACCATACTCTGTTATATATAAACCCAAACCCAGTTAACTATACACTAACCTACCCCTATTTATTAAATCCGACCCGTTAGCACCCATTTACTGTTCCGCCGCCATCTTCTACCCCCCCTTGAACCCTATTTCTCTGCCCCCTATATATATCAACCCATCCTGGTGTTGTTCACTCCGAAACCCATCAAAACCCTAGCCCGAGCTCTCCCTGCACCTCCCTCTCCTGACCTCCAAGTTGCCAGACTACACCAACCCGACCCCCTCCTGTGCTTCACCTTCAACCTCATCGCCCTGCACCAGAGCCGCAGCGTCGCTGACCCTGGTCTCGTCTTCCGTCGCTTAGCCGCAATAACAGCGCGTCGGCGCTGTTTTCGCTGACTGTAGCAGCCCGCAGCAATAGCGACAGCAACTTGCTGTGCCGCTGCCGTGTGCGTGTTAGTTTGAGTTTTGTTCGTTGGGTTTCGCCCGTTCGTTGTTCGTTTGTTGTTCGTGGTGTTCGAGGTTGTGTTCGTGGGTTTTGATCTTTCATTGAATTCGTGCCCGAGAATCCATTCCCGTTATTCTTACTTTTGGCTTCGTCGTTTTCGTTGTCGGTTAAGGCAAGTAACTTGTATTCTTTTTTGTGTGTAATATAAGTACTAAATACTGTCTGTAGTGTAGTTAGGTTCTAGAGGCAATTCGTGTCTGAATCCCCTTGTTGATATTGTCTCTATTGTGTTGATTCGACCATAGTTGCCTCACGACATATATGATATGAAATAACCTAGGATTGACCACTTCTTGTTGTATATATGCGTGTTGTTCATATGATATCATGTGCTCGTTCGTGTTATTCGTGGTAGACTTGTTGTGGACTTGTGAAATACCCTATACTATGTTGCTTGGACATCTAATATATTATATTTCATGTTTGGTTATGATTTGGATGAGTTTTATGTGAACTAGTTGATTTTGTGCAAAAAGGATATTTTCAGTTTTGTCGATTTCCCGTTTTGATCAGTATTTTAGACCCTATTAAGGTCAGTATGTGAAAATATTTTGTGAACATGATTTGTAGATAATTCTATCTATTTTCCAACCTTTCTAACAGATCTCAGTTTCATTTTATGGTTTGTGAGTTAGGTTTATTTTACTACAGAGGTGTAGAGAGATTTTCAGATTTTATTTTCTATGAATTCTGAAGAGCGATCTATTTTTTCATGATGTTAAAAGTATTATTTTGATCCAATATTTTGCACGGTACAACTATACTTGATTGGTCTTAACTCTGAATTTTTGTAGATTTATTTGATGAGTTTTACAAACCGTTCTATGTTTTCAAATAATTACTATACTAGTAGATTTTTCTCGCTGTTCAGTATTGAAACTGAATTTCGACCTAATTCTACTTGCTGTTTCTAAAATCTTTGTGAATATGAAAGTTAGCCTACTGTATCCATTTTATCACCCTTTTGACGGATTTGGATTTGGATTTATGGTTTATGAGATATTGCTGTTTTCGTACTGCAGTGTTTATGATTTCAGATTTACAAAACTACTGCATCTTGATGTTTTCTGATTTTACTTGACTATTTATATTGGAAAATTATGAAACTTTATATTCTGGTGCTACACATATAGGGGAATACCCCAGATGTTTTGTGAATTTATTTAATGAGTTTTCATGCTGTTTTCCTGACTTTGAATACGATCTTCTAATTTCTGGATGAACATGTTTTGTGGTTCAATTCAGTTTTGACTCATGTTTTTGTGAAATACCATATGACTTGTATATATTTGCTGGATTCGGCCGGAAGTCTATTTTCAGATTTTTTGACGGATCTAGGTTTGTATGTTTGTAGCAACGAGAATCCCTGTTTTAGTGCAGTACTGTCTTACTGTCCTGAATTAGAATTCTCGTTGTCCTAATCTTTTATGTGTTGTCTTTCACCTGTACATGCTTATCCTGCAACCTGAACTTGTTACTTGATCATGACATGTTATTCTTGCCATGTTTTGTACTCGCACATGCCTGTTTGATAATAATAATAAATAATCAATCCGGGGTTTAAAGTGAAAGATCTAATAGTCGAAAATACAGAAACGTGTACTCGGAAGGGGATCCATAGATCCTACGTGATGACTTGATACATGATACTTGACATGTGATTACTTGACACTTGCACGCAAGACACGTGATTACTTGCCACTTGCATAACTTGACACGTGATTACATGCACGCTTGACACGTGATTACTTGATACATGATACTTAGAGCTTGAAGCTCGATTACTTGATACTTGTCCCTGAGTACACTGCCCTCTATGATCCACTATGAAATCTAAAGCGAAACTGTTTGAATGTAGCAACCATGTAGTAAAAACCAGGTATGCATGAAGTGCTACCTAGATAGTAATAACTACAAGACTTGACCATGACACTTGAACATGATATGTGATACATGATACATGATATTTGATACTTGTTACTTGATACTTGTTACTTGTACATGATCCTTGACACTTGAAACTTGTCACTCGTTTACATGATACTTGTTTTACTTGACACTTGATACATGCTATTTATACTTGTTCATCTTGTCATGCTAGTTATTTTATTACCATGTCTATTCCATGTTATTTGTTTATCTTTTTCCATGTACTTGTATCCTGCACTACAAGCGGCCCGTAATTTGCATTGACAGAAGTTTTTTTTTTTTTTCCTATTCCTGCAATTTATCTAATTGCAGACCAGGATGATCAGCTGCCGATGGAGTTGGTGATATGAGATATTGGTGCTGGAATTTTGCTATTCTTATTTCTTGTTGCATATTTTGAACATCTGTACTTGATTACTGGAATTTATTTGTATTTGGGCATTGTGACTCAGGATATTGACTTATTCAGATCTGGATTATTTGAGATTATAACATTTTGGTTTCAAGTATTCATGTTGGTATTTTGATTCATATGTGCATGCTTGGTTGACTTCTTTTGTTTCCGCCTCTGATTATTCTTGTGAAATGTTGTAAAGATTCTGAACAGCTTATGGATGATGAAAATCATTTGTTGGGCTTATTCACGTATCCGTATTCCGTATTCTCTTTTGGAAAGCAGAGCGTGACACTGGTAATTTCTCAAATTTTCATAAATCATAACTTGTCGGCATCCTAGGTCTCGCTCAGCCTCTAGAGTCATACATCCCAAAATTCATAATCTCTTTAGGTTATTCTTAACCTTTTTTACAATCATTTAAAATTTCGTTCATTCATATTCTCAATTTATTAATTTTT
The DNA here is from genome assembly GCA_017893485.1 of Hemerocallis citrina. Lineage (NCBI taxonomy): Eukaryota > Viridiplantae > Streptophyta > Magnoliopsida > Asparagales > Asphodelaceae > Hemerocallis > Hemerocallis citrina. Next base: position 217,071,052 of record CM030361.1, on the reverse strand, counting down.
CAGACTCAAAGGTAAGGTTGAATGGAGATTCTCTTGTCGGGGTCCTTTTAGTGGTCCGATAGGACCAGAGAACGCTCGGGAGTTTTTTGACCCATAGTCCCTTTGGCGCTTCTTCTAGCCTTTTCTTGAGTCTATCAAGAATTTTCTTGTTTGCATTCTCGTCTTTACCATTGGTCTGAGGTTGCGAAATGGAAGAGAATCATTGTTTGATCTTCACAGCAGAGCAGAAGCTACATAATCTCTTGGTGGTGAATTGGGTTGCATTGTTAGTGACAAGATTCTGGGGGTATTGCAAAACTATAGACATACTCTTCCAAAAGAATTGCTCCTTTTGTTCGATGATGGAGGTCAATTGTACTGCTTTGGTCCACTTTGTGAAGTATTTGATAGCCACAACTAAGAAGTTTCTTTGTCCAGTTGCAGGGGTATGCTCCAAATAGATCCATTCCTTACATGGCGAAGGGGATCAGACTTGACATGGAGTGAAGGTCGACCTGGGGCCCCCTTATATTGGGAAAAACTTTTGGCAGGGGGCGCTTCGACGAACATATCACAAGGCATCATCAAAGAGTGACAGGCCAATAGTAACCATGATTAAGAACTTTATGTGCCATAAACCTTGCGCCCATATGGCCGCCCCCGACTGCTTCATGCACTTATTTAAGGGCATACTGGGCCTCCTCAGGGCCGACACATTGTAGGTGATGTATGTCGTCTACTAAAGTGCTGGAGCAATTGTATATGACCCTTTCAACAAGTATGTACCTTTCGGCCCTTGTCCGGACCTTTCTTGCCTCTTTCGGATTCGTTGGGAAAATTTAGTTGTCGAAAGTCTAACAAGGGTTTCATCCAAATATCTTCGGGTATTTGAGAAGTGACAACCGTGAGCTCTAAAATCTCTTCTTCAATGCTCGGCTTGAGTAAGACATCAATAATCATGGTGTGGTTGAGCTCTTCAAAGGAGTCTAACTTAGAAAGAGTGTCTACTTGCCCGTTTTACTCGAGAGAGAAGTGAGTGACTTCGGCCTTTCGAAATGTAGCCATGGGTTTCTTGACATAATCCAAGTACTTGATCAATCGGTTATCCCTAACCTCATGTTCTCGAATTTGATTTACCACAAACTGGGAGTCACTGAACACAATCACCTTTTTTGCCCCTCCTTTCTAAGTTAAGATGCGGTCAGCAATCAATGCCTCGTATTTAGCCTCATTGTTGGAGGCTCAGAAAATGAGACAAAGTGAGTATTAAAGAATGAACTCATCTAGGCCGAGCAAGTTGAAACTAACTCAAATCCCTTAGATGCATGAGGCGCGATCGACATAGACACTCCAAGCTAGAGAATCTTCGCTTATATGCGGGGGGATCTGGAATAGTGCTTTCAACGTGAATTTGGCTAAGGCTTGGGCCTTGATAGCCATCCTCGGATGATCGTTGATGTCATGTTGGATTAGTTTGATAGACAACTTCATGGGTCGTCCAAAGGTCTCTGGCTTGTAGAATATCTTCTTGAGCAGTTGGTTAGTAAGGACCGAGATAGAGTGCACCTGGAAGTATGGACGGAGCTTCCGGGTGGACGTTACCAGAGTGTAAACCATCTTCACCATTTTTGAATAACGAAATTTTGCATTATGGAGTACCTTGTTGACATAGTAGATCAGTTTCTACACCTTATCTTCCTCCCTTAGTAAGACAACATTGAGGGTCTGATTCGGCGTGGGCAGGTAAAAGTAGAGCACTTCCTTTGTTCTGGCTTGCTTAGGAGTGGCGGGTTGGTTAGATACACTTTAAGTTGTTTGAAGGTCTTCTACAACACTTCCCCCCACTCAGAGCCCTTTGAACCTCAAAGGGCCTTAAAGAAAGGGCTTAGAAGTGACTTTGAGAGGAAATGACCGATGGCGGCGAGGTGCTCTGTCAGTTTCTGGATCTCTTTGATGTTGGATGAGGGAGACATGTAGAGTATGACCTAGAATTTTCTCCGAATTGGCCTCAATTCCCCATCCCCAAAAACTTTCCCGAGAAGACCTCGAAGGCGCACTTTGAGGAGTTCAGCCTCATGTTGTGCTTTCGTAGAACATTGAAGGACTCTTGGAGGTCAGCCACATGGCCATCATCCTTCTTAAGGCCAAACATGTCATCCACATAGACTTCCATATGTAGCATCAATCAATGTATCAATGATAGGAAAATGAAAGGGGTCCTTCGGAAAGGCTTTGTTCAATTGAGTGAAGTCGATGCAAATTCTTTACTTACCATTAGCCTTCTTTACCATGACGAAATTTGCCAACTATTCGGGATAGCCGTGTCCTAGATGAAGCGAGTGGCCAACAGTTTGTCGACTTCTTCTTTAATCGCTTATTGCCTATTGTGAGCAAATTTGCGGCGCTTTTGCTGGAACGGCTTGATATCTGGGTTCACACTTAGGCGATGCATGATCAATTATTTCGAGATGCCAGGAATGTATGTGGCAGTCTATGCGAACATGTCTCGGTAATCCCTGATGTAACTAACAAGCATAATAACAAAATTCATGTTTTATTCGCTGAATTCACGAATAATTCATCAGCCAAACCAACTCGCGAATTATAAGCAGCTTCGCAAATAATTCGTGGATTGCAGGAATTATTCTTTAAAATCGCGAATTAACGAATTATTCGCGAATAACCTATTTCATGTTACGTAACTTGTGTTTCCTCTCCCTTCCTAGGTACAACCGCACAACTTTCCTCTTCCCAAATCGCAATCAGAAGGCGCGTAGTGTTTTCACTTTCCTGATCGCAATCAAAAGGATTTCATTTGCTCAATCACTAGATGATAGATTCTTGATCTCCTATCATCTTCATGTATGTGTCTGTGTCATTGTGATACAGTTAGGTTTGTTTGAACTCATGCAAAAGAGTCTAGTTGTTATTATGATTTGTGTTGATAAATTTTATTCAGTTCAGTTAGCAATTTATGGCGAAGTGTGGGAGAAGGGAGATTGTAATAGTTGTATCAGCAGTTGATGGGTATAGAAGCATGATAATTGTAAATGCTCAAAACTTCTCTGGATTGTAATAGTTCAAATACATTAATTGTTATCAACTATCATCTTTGTGTCTGTATTAGGTTTTGTTTGAACCCATGCAAAAGAGTCCAGTTTTTATTATGAATTGTGTCCATCAATTCAGTTCAGTTCAGTTCTGTTATGTTGATGAGAGAATTATACAGCAAAGTGTAGTAGAAGGGACATTGAAATAGTTGTATCAATAGTTGCATGATGTTGTGGTAGTAGTGAAATAACCTAAAGATATAAATCATGATATTGTCCCTTTTTGGAGACATTCCTTAGCATATCTAACTAACTCCTTCTTAGCCATGCCAAACTTTGACAATAATCATAAGCTAGTGGAAAACGAAGAGAATAAAAAAAGGGGAGAGAGGGAAACTATAACTACAAATATAAGGAGGAGAAAGAGTGAGATGATTATAACTATTAACAAAACAAGAACAAGATGAACAAGAGAGAGAGGGAATGTTCGGTCCTTTTTGTTGACTTTTTTTTTAACTGGGGTATAAAACATTAATACCCGTGTTTAGTCATTTTTGTTATGTTTTAAAGCATAAATACACTATTTATTTAATTATGCTTTATTTTCTTATTAGAATGCCTAGAAGAAAGGATCCGTTGTGGGATCATATTACTCAAGTGGAACTTTTGTAGAGAAATATTTGTTGATGGCATAACTCGTATGAGAAATCATTTTTCAAACATGGTTTGTAAAGATGTATGCCCTTGCCTCGGTATTCCTGATGAAGTTCACGAAGCTGCTTCGAAAGTAATACACGAATTAGAGTCGAGACAAAAAAACTCAATGTTTTTTTGAAGCAATCAGGAAGTTATATCGTGTCTCCAACGGAAGAACTGAATCGAGATGGGTCCCGCTCAAAAGTTCTAGTGCTGAAAACTATCAACTTGGTGATGAAAAAAAATCTGAAAAGGAAGAAGCAAATAAAGAAATAGTTAGATGCATAGTTAATAATAATTATCCATTTCATTTATTGTGATCGTCGGATTTTCATGAAGCACTTGCCGCAATTGCAAAAGTTGGGTCAGGTTATGAAGCTTCTGGTAGTGAGACCGCAAGAACAAAATTGCTTGATAAATTGAAGCTTGAAGCTGAAGATCATGTCTAATGCATGAAAAAAGAATGTGATAGTATTGGTTGTACAATTATTTATGATGGTTGGACCGATGGATGAAACATGTCATACTTGAATCTACTAGCAGCTTCACATAAGGGTGTAGTTTTCTTGAAATCTCTATGCACGGTTGGGCATAAAAAAGATGCAAAATAAATTTGCGACTTTATCTCATTAGTAATTAATGATATTGGCCCGCACAATGTTATCCAATTTTTTTTATGACAATGCTTCAAATTATCTTGCAGCTGGAAATTTAATATTGGAAAAGTGTCTACATATTTTTTAAGTTGATTGTGCGGCCCATTGCATTAACTTGATGTTCAAGGAGTTTGATACGCTTGAATTTGTCTCTCCTTTGCTTGCTCAAGCTCGAAAGATTGTGAAATTTATTTATAAATATCAACATATGTTGGAACTGATGATAATTCATACAAGTGGTTGTGGGTTAAAGATACCAAGGGCTACAAGGTTTGCAACACATTTTATGCGTCTTAACTCAATTTTGAAAGAAGAGCAATCCCTTCGCTATATGGTTGCTTCAATGGAATTGAGAGATTTGACTCCCTGTAATACTGCAGAAGGTACTGAAATATAAAAAATAATCATAGGAAGAGAATTTTGGGAGTGTGGGTTGGTGCTTATAACAACATTGGCACCTCTTTTTAAAATATTATGGATGGTATATGGTGATGATTCTATTGTTGGATACATACATTATGCAATACGTAAGGTAAAAGAGGCTATGAAATATGATTTTGATGAAGATCCAAATAGGTATTTACCTTTTTGGAAAATTATAGATGAAAGGTGCAAAAAAATATTTTAATTCAAACATTCATTTGGCAGCTTTTTATTTGAATCCGCATTTATTCAATGCTGCCATGTAAAGATGGATAATCAAGTGAAGAAGGACTTAGAAGTAGTCATGTAAAAGATGTTGTCACATGAAGAGAGGTCCAAAGCAATTAAGGAACTTAAAGAGTGTAACACCCCTGTACTTAAGTGAGAGAGAGTGTGTGTACACACACACACACACAGACACACACACACAGACACTTAAGTATGGGTGTTACATATATATAGAGAGGTTCGCTCCATTGAAAACGGGTGGTATGTTTTCAACGGGTTGGAAAACAACGATCTGAGCCGTTGGATCACTCTGGATCGTGATCAACGGCACAGATCATTGTTTTCCAGATTTGAGCGGATCTCCTATTAAGAGCGGAGGGGTATTTTGGGTAGTTCATGCCAAAAATGCTTCAGACTTAGCGTTATTTGGCGTGAACTTTTTTTTTTCGAAAAAAACACTTAGGCCAACAATGGCCTAGGTTGTTTTTTTGTAAAACAAAATTCAACCTAGGCCGTTGTTCCCAATAACGGCTTAGGTATGTACAAGTGTTTTTTCCAAACACGTGTACATACTCAGATCGACATCTTCCTTACTTCTTCGACAACTCTCTCTCTCGCAACTGGACCTCGCGAAACCCATTTCCCAAACCCTAGCTCTCTCTCTCGATCTGAAAACCCTAGCTCTCTCTTGCTTGTTGCTTCTTATTCAATCTCTCTCTCTCTTTTCACACTCTTGCCATCTTCCTTTGAAGATCCCGAATACAAAAAAAATCCCTAACCCATACGAAATCTCTGCAACCCTAAAACCTTAATCCTAAATAAATTAGCCAAACCATACTCTCCTTCCGTTGTCTACAGCAGCGCGCAAGCACCTCCTCTATCTCCTTACCGAAAACACACATTGTGAAAGAAATTAACTTTTTCTATTTTAGTAGATCTAGCTAAGTTGATTGATTGAAATTTTTTATTCAATGTTTGAATTTACAATTTGTATATTATGCGTAGCTAATTATAGATTAGGTAATTATAATGTTATTGTCGATATAGATGTAGTATTAGTTGTTATTGTTCGTTGTTAGTAATAGCGCACAAAGAGATCCAAAAATTCTGCAATTTGCGAGTACGTCGGACTCACCACGCACAAGTCAACGCAACTTGTAGAAGTGTGTTTGGATTCACGGTTTGAAGTATACAGCTGTGTATCGCGTTCGACTATTTTTCATAAGTGAAAGCGATACATCGGCGTATATTGCAAACCGTGAGTCGAAACTCACCTCTACAAGTTGTGTTGACTCATGTGTGGTGCGTTCGACCTACTCCCAAAGTTTCGGAATTTTTTGATCTCGTTCGTGCAATTTTCTACCGTATATCAAACAACAACAATAATTAATGTTTGAATTTCTATCGAGTGACTTTCAGTAGGAAACCGTTGAAACGAGATCCAAAAAATACGAAATTTTGCGAGTTGGTCGGGCTAACCGCTCGCAACCCAACGCAACTTGTAGTTGAAAGTTCTGACCCACAGTTTGCGAGATACGTCAATGTATCGCATTCTTGGCATTTTTCATAAGTGAAAGCGATACACGACCATATCTTGTAAACCGTGGGTCGGAACTCGCTTGTACAAGTTGCGTTGGCTTGTGTGCGGGGAGCCTGACCCAATCATAAAGTTTCTTTTTTTAACGTCGTTTGTGCAGTTTTCTCATGTATCTTGTTATGTTTTGCGCGAGTTTTCAATAGAGAACCCACTCAAAAAATCTGAAATTTTGAGAGTAGGTCGGTCTCACCACTCACAAACCAAAGCAACCTGTAGTTGTGAGTTCTCACCCATGGTTTGCTATATGCGTCAGTGTATCACCCACGACTGTGTATCGCTTTATTTCCACTTTATTGAATACAAATGATAAATAGACGTATCTTGCAAACCGTGAGTTAGAAATTGCCTCTATAAGTTGCGTTGCCTTGTGCGTGGTGAGTCCGACCTACTCATAAAATTTGGGATTTTTTGAATCTCGTTTGTTTGCTTTTTCTATATTCTACAACTACAACTAACACTACTGTTGGGTTTTCGGGGCATAAATGCAGCGGATTAAAACAATAAAATCGAAACCCAATCGCAGGATCCATGCAAAACAAGACGTTTAATTCGTAGTTATGAACGTTTACCTTAAAACGAAGCTTTAACAGTTGAGAAAAGGATGACTAATGGAGGTCCAAGCTTCATGAATCACCACGCATCCCGCTGACGCGATCTACGCTCTATCAGTATCCACACGAACACTTGGTATTTGAAGGAGCGATGTACTAGCATCCAAAACAAATTCTCTCTATCTCCATCTTCTTCTCTCAAACGGCTAGGGTTTTTTCTCTTAGCCTCCAACCACAATTTGAGAGTTTAAGATCTTTATATAGAGAGACAAATCTGTTTTTCTAAAGCCCAATCCTATTGGGCTTTTATTAAAATTAGAATTCTTAATTAAATAAATAATTAAGTCAAACTTAATTAATATTCTAATATAATTCTAATTCTAATCATTAGCAAATTTGAAATTATATTTAATTAATTAATTAAGTCCCACTTAATTAATATCATAAATATATTCGAATTACTATTTAATTTAAATTCATAATTTAAATCAAATCTCCTTTAAGCGTTCTTGTGTGTGACCCTTTAGGTTATTATTACGTTGGAAATAATTTTAATATCCAATAATAAAATTATAAACAATGAGCGGCATCTAGTAATACATCATTGCTACCCAAGTAATAATAATAATTGGTGATCCAATAAAACCTTTCGTGATTAATGTTTCCGTGTAATATAATCCCTTTAACCAAATATTATAGATTAAACTCGAGGCATGTTCTCAGTCATCCTCTTCAACATTTAATCCGGGTTTCCTTGATCAATGAGTAGACTATTAAAACAAATCATTATTTGAGCATGACCATGCATTTCATAGTCTCACTCAATCAAGAGGCCAATAATATCTCTCCTAATTATAGGAGGGTTAAATCCTTTATCTATCATTCATATTTCTCATACGACTCATAACATACCCGATGTCCACTTTTATCATCACCCGGTCAAAGGTAACTTTTAATGTAGTCAAAGTATATTAATCCTCTTATAGAAATATAATGATCTCAAGTCAGATGATCATTACACCATTATCACTGTGAGTCTTTCTTATGACTTTATTTAAACATGAAGAATCTCACTGTGGGTCTATCCAGTGCCATGTAGAATCTTACATGCACCTATGTTCTTGACTTTAGTATCACTATACCTATGACCAATGAGATGTGGTCATCAGTCAACAAACATACTAATCTTTATGCATTATTATTGTCCCATACTGACAATGCTTGATTAGGGATATTTAGGAATATAAACACTATTCATATAATCTCATTTTTACGTCTCATACTTAAAGATATAGAATACGTATTATATATTCCAAGGACATTTATTATTCTAACATTTTTATCGCAGTAAATTAAGACATAATAAATTAACATATAATAATCAATAGAACACAATCATTAATTAACAAAAGTTTTTCCTAGAAGCACAATCACATTGTCTCTAGGGCACTAACACTAACAACTACATCTACAAAAATGTCACCAAAATATATACAACACATGGTACAAAAATTGTAGACTACTACTCATAATACAAAAAATCAACCTCAAAAATTAAAAAAAATCAATAAATTAACATAGTTCATTCTACTAAATTGTGAAAAAGTAAATACCTAGTCCAGAGAGAGAGAGAGAGAGAGAGAGAGAGAGAGAGAGTTTTTGAAGATGTGAGGAGCCGCTGCTGTAGATGAAGAAGTTGTGGACTCTAGGGGTTCGAAGAATTTGTGCTAGGGTTCAGATGATTTGGGATTTCGGATTGGGTTAGGGTTTGGGGTATTCGGGAGAGGGAGAAAGAGATAGAGAGGCTTCGAGAATAGGGGGAGATCGAGAAGAGGAGGTCAAAGTAGAGCTAGGGTTTGGGAAATGGGTTTCGCGAGGTCCAGTTGCAAGAGAGAGAGAGTTGTCGAAGAAGTGAGGAACATGGCGATCTGAGTATGTGCAAGTGTTTGGAAAAACACTTGTACATACCTAGGTTGTTGTTGGGAACAACGACCTAGGTTAAATTTTGTTTAAAAAAACAACCTAGGTCGTTGTTTCCAACAACGGCCTAAGTAATTTTTTTGACAAAAAAAAGTTCCTACCAAATAACGCTGAGTCTGAAGCGTTTTTGCCAGAATATCCCTCCGCTCTTAATAGGAGATGCACTCAGTTCTGAAAAACAACGATCTGAGCCGTTGATCACGATCAAGAGCGATCCAATGGCTCAGATTGCTGTTTTCCAACCCATTGAAAATATACCCATTTTCAATGGAGCAAACCTTATATATATATATATATATATATATATATATATATATATATATATATATATATATATATATATATATATATATATATTTTAACACACACACACACACACACACACACACACACACACACACACACAGATATATATATATAGTACGGGGTGTGTTAAGTACGGTGTGTATATATATACCCCGTATATACCCGTACTTAATATATTATGCACACTGTACTTAACACACCCCGTTATATAGTACGGGGTGTGTTAAGTACGATGTGTAATATATATATATATAGTAGAGGGTTGTTGGCTTATAGGGGAGTTTCTATGGGTTTGGTTGCATGGTTATTTGGCCATGGGTTCGGGAAGGGGGTTGGTTGAACACTCCACGCGAGGTGGAGGTGGCAGGTGGGTCCCGGGGGGGCTGCTGCTGTGTGTGCTGTGTTAGCGTGCGCGAGAGAAGCACAGAATGTGGAATTCTGTAATCCCACATCGGAGGGATTAGTGATTAATTAAGAGTTTAAATTGAGTAGCCTATAATCAATTGATACCAATAAGAAATAATACCTTTTGTGAGGCAAGCCTGTGGTAGGCAGTTGTTAGAATTTTTGTTCACATGTGTGCACGTGTAGTCGCATGCGCAACTAAGCCGGGCTCGGGATGCTACAAATGGTATCAAAGCCGACTTTCGACACCGAGCGTGGAAGATGTACGCCTGAGTTGGAGCTAGCAGTGTACACATGTGGGTAGCCAGAGTTCCGAGTAGGGCTGTACACTAGCAGAATCAGGGTACTCCTCTCCACATTGGCTAGAAAGGCGATCTTGTATTAGATTGCATGTCTCGGGCTCAGCGAGGACGCCGAGTTCTTAGGGGGGGGGGTTGTAACACCTCGTACTTAAGGTGTGTGTGTGTGTGTATATATATATATATATATATATATAGATTTTACATATTTAGACTAATTTAGACGTGTAGATTAATATGAACAGTTCGGATTATCCATGTGCACTCCATGTAAAAAGTTCACGCGGAGTGCACACGGAGGGTAGTGCACAACGGAAGGCCCCCCCCCCCTCTCTCTCTCTATATATATATATATATATATATATATATATAGTAATGTTAAGTGTTACAAAATTGTATGGATGAAAATCATTGGTTTTTATAGTCACATGATGGAAGGGCAATTTTTTTTTAAAAATAATTTGATTTTATATATTTAGACTAATTTAGACGTGTAGATTAATGTGAACGGTTCCGATCGTTGATACAAAGGCAGGAAGGCCGAGTGCACACGAGTGCACGTGTGCAACGGAGGCCTCGTGCACAACGAAACATTTCTCTCTCTCTCTCTCTCTCTCTCTTATCTATATATATATATATATATATATATATATATATATATATATATAATAAAACACAAGGCAAAGTTACCAAGTGGCTCTCCTTCAATTGGAAGGAAATCAATGGTCACGATTAATGCTCACAAAAGACATTCCCGCCCGCTACAGTAACAGGTATTGTAACTACAGTAGCCTCATTTAGTTTTTTTTTATATTTTTGTTTATATTTTTTTTTTTTTATGAGGATAATGATCAACATTTGAATTAGGCTATTGTAGACTCATACGTAGTATACTCATATATGGTTGAGATCAAGCCTGAGATGATTGGCCACTACCTTGCTGAGTTCTCCATTTCATACAAGCCCGTCATAAATGGTAGACCTGGTATTGGTGCTTCTCACTCTTCCAGGTTAATTCGCCTCAAGTGAAGAGCCACAAAGAAGTCTTTGATAGTTTGGAAGCTCTGCTGCTGGGCTATTTAATTTAGGAATAGGTGGTTCCGTGTTTTCTGCTGTAATCTTTGCTAAATTTTGACTCATGTGGTTGATATATGTTTGGGTTTTAAAATTAATTAACCTTTAATCCCTACTTTTAATTAATTTAGAAAAGACTAATTAAAATCACACTAATCTTAATTATGAAAAGCTTTAATTGTTGTGGTTTAATTAGTCTTCTTTTAATTAATTAAAATTTTGGGATTAAAAAGTTAATTAGTTTAAATCTAATTAAGTTTAATTAATCCATCCAAAACATTAGGGATTAAGCTTAAATAAAATTAATTAATCCCTAATTTTTGATTAATTTCATGTAAAACAAAAAAATTAAAAAAAGTGTTTAAAATTACTTTCGTTGCAGTATTACTACAACCAAAACAAAACTAACATTTAATTATCTCTATAGTAAACCTATATTCAACCAAAGCTACTTTTAAGAAATCAAATCCAACGAATTGTTTTCGCTACAGTGCTTTTCCATCTCTCATTTTTTTTACAACCAACCAAACCACCCCTAATTGATTTAGTATGTAATTATTTTACGATATTCTAATTATTTTTTATAACTTATCGTATAGTCACTAACTAGATTGTATTGCATATAAATGTTGATTGCATATATTTTATGTGATTTGTTAGTCAAATAGGATTGCATATATTTTACTGTTTATAGTGTTTTTCATATATTGCATCGTTCAAAAGACGTGCCGTAGGCATGTGTCCACAGGTAAACCTAGTATATATATATATATATATATATATATATATATATATATATATATTACCAAATGTCTTTTTATACATTAATTTTGCAAAAGCTATTTTGTGAAAACAGTTTACCAAACAATACTTTGTTTTCGAAAATCACAATAAACAGCTTTATATATATTCTTTCTTCATAAACTAAGTTTAAAATGAATTTTCAAAACAAAAAACCAAACACAGCCTAACCCTTTCAATTTCTACAGCTTAAATTTTTTTAATTAAACAACTCCTTTGGCTATGGACCACAATTTAGATGATATTCTTTAAAAATTGAAATGAACATAAAATTATAGTAATTATCTATGGCCATTGCTAATAAATAACCCTATAACCATTCACTACAGAACATTCTAGAACTGATACCAACATTTGAGAATTTTTTCCGTACTGATCCACTTTTTGAAAATATTGACCAGATTGATTCACTTTCAAAAATATTTACCCAACTGGCATAGTTTGGGACACCTCAACATAAAACGCTATTGGCTATAACTACATATATTATTTTGATGCCGCTGTTGCCAATAACGACACCTGTAAAATAAAAAAAAAATTTATTGTCGCTATTGTGAGTAACAACATCAGTATATCTCGCATTCACTTAGGAGTTTTCTGACTTGAGGAAAAAATTGTAAGTGAAATCACTTATAACTGATGCCGCTATTTTCAATAACGGCATAAATTAGCCTGAAGCCGCTATTGACAATAACGACATTAGTATAATCCACAGTGTATTCCAACTTTCGTGCAGACGCATCAACTTCAAGCCCTATTTTCGAGTTTGATACAGCCAGAATCTCTCAAAATCTCAAAACATAAAAGTTGTAAATTTTTTTCTTGATGTTTCATAGCATTTTGAATCATCTCAATCGAAGTTCGGATGATAGTGTTATGCCCAGATTACGAAGCGATGTTGAAATTGTCCAGAAAAAAAATATAAGTGAAAATATTTGATAACCGATGTCGTTATTCCCAATAACAGTATCAATTAGCTTGATGCCGCTATTGACAATAACGACATCAGTGTAATCCAAAGTGTACTCCAAATTTCGTGCAGATGCATAAACTTCAAGCCCTATTTTGAGCTTGATGCAGATATTTTTCTTGATGTTCATAGCATTTTGAATCATCTTAATCGGAAGTTCAGATGATAGAGTTATGCCTAGATTATGAAGCGATGTCGAAACTATAACTGATTCTGGACAGTTTCGACATCTCTACGTAAGCTGGGAATAACTTTATCATCCGAATTTCGATTAAGATGATTCAAAATGCTATGAAACATCAAGAAAAATATCTACAACTTTAATGTTTTGTGTTTTCAGAGATACTGCCTGCAGCAAGGTCGAAATCGAGCTTGAAGTTGATGCACCTGCACGAAAATTTAGAGTACACTGTAGATTACAATGATGCTGCTATTGCAAATAGCAACATTAGGCTAATTTATGCCGTTATTGGGAATAACGGCATCAGTTATAAGATTTTTTTTTTACAATTTTTTTTTTCAAGTTAGAGAACTCCTAAGTGAATGCGAAATATACTGATGCCGTTACTCCCAATGGCGGCAATGAATTTTTTTTTTACAGGTGCCGCTATTGACAACAACGACATCAAAATAACAGATATCGTTATTGTCAATAGCGTTTTATTTTGACGTGTCTAAAAGTGGATTAGTTGGGTAAATATTCTCGAAAGTAGGTCAGTTTGGTCAATATGTTCAAAAAGTAGGTCAGTACGGAAAAACTTTAACATTTGATACAATCGTGCTATATAAGCGTAGCTTTTAATCACTCTCCGAAATTCCCATGCCTTCTACCCAATCCCCAGGGCCGGCCCAACACTTATTGAGGCCTAAAGCGAACTCCGAAATGAGGTTTTTTAAAAGCTTATAATAATATTTTGTTAAAATTAATATATTTTTATTTAAATGTTATCTTTCGGGATTTTTGAGATGCAAAATCATTTATTATATTATTGTAATCAATTTCGGGCTTTTTGGTATGTGAGGAGGCCTATTTCGGGCATTTTGGTATGTGACGAGGCCTTTATTCTTTACATAATTTTCATTTTTAGGCCTAAAGCCTTAGCTTTGGTTGCTTTATCCTTGGGTCGGCCCTACTCCCCAATAGGCTCGCCCCATGTCCAGAGGGGTTGCGCCAGGGGGTTCCCGTCGAAGTCTTCAAAAACAACCCCCTCTCCATGACCATGTCTCGATCCACAATCCTTCCACCGACTCGTTGGCCTCACATAGTCCTTAGGGGTCAAGAGATCTCCGCAAGTCACCGTCAACCGTCAACAAGGGGTCGACCTCCGAACCCGCTTGAATGAAAGGCGAGCTCGGGATGAGGTCCCTCATCCAGAGCACCATAGAGGTCAGAGGGGCTGTTCTCCCCAAAGGCCAAAACCCAGAAGGTTCCCCTCCCTAAGGATTCGAAGGAGGTCCTTTCCTCATCGTCAACGAGGAAGCCACACCCCAACGAGCCGAATGCACCAAGAGTTCGCCGGGATGGAGGGGCACCGGTCACTCGGGTAGAATTCAAAAACTTCAAATATGACCATCTTGCGAGCCCTTAACATTGCTCCAAGTCACGACCAATGAACATCTAGCCCACGCCATGCCACCCCTCATGAAGGAGAGTCCTAAGGGTCGATTAGATCTGACCAGAGGGACGACTCAGACTATCACCGCCTTCGAGAGATGGAGAGGCGCCTTAGCAAAATCAACCTCGAAGATGAACAACGGACCAAGAAATTCTGGCCGAGCAGACCCCCCTTCTCCAGGGCCATCATGGAAGCCTAGGTTCCTGAAACCTTCAAGCTGCCCCACTTTGAATCCTACAATGGGGAGTCAGACCCGACCGATCACATCGAGAGTTTTAAGACACTCATGATGATCCATCAAGCCTTGGATGCCCTCCTCTGTAAGACCTTCCCTGCCATATTGAAGGAACCAGCGAGAGAATGGTACTCCCATTTGTCCCCAGCCTCTATCTTCTTGCTTGACCAGTCTGAGAAGCTTTTCCTTACCAACTTCGTCAGCAACCGCCGAGCCGAGAAAACGAGATCATCTTTGCTAGCCCTCAGTCAAAGGAAAGGTGAGTGCCTAAGAGACTATGTTCGGCGCTTTACCGCCGAAGCTCGGTCTATCGCCTCTCTCGACCAATCAGTGGCCTCTGCAGCATTCCGACAGAACATCAACCATGCTGATCTGAAGACATCCCTCACTAAGAAGCCTCCTCGGGAATTCTCAGAACTCTTGCTGAGGAGTGAGAAGTACATCCGGCTGAAGAGGCCCTACATCCCCATGATCAGAAAGAGCCCCATCCGGGAACAAATGGAAGGGTTCGGCTGAAGGTCCGAAGAAGCTCCGGAAAGATAATAACGACCAGCGTCACCCTCCTCCTCACTTTGAAAAGTTCACCCTCACAATGCCAGCATCTCGGTTGTCCTTATGGAAGTGGACAAGGAAGGATTGCTCCAACCTCCCCCGACGATGAATACTTATGGTAAGAGAAGGAACAGAGACAAGTGGTGTCGCTTCCACAGGAACCACGGCCATGACACGGACGATTATCGGGCCCTTAAAGAGGAGATCGAAGTCCTCATTCAGCAAGGGCAGTTGGCCAAGTTCGTCAGGAAGGACAGAGCCGATCCTCCTCCACCCCGGGGAGCCATCAAACGAGCTGAAAGACCCGTCGAGTCCGAAGACTCCGAACCTGAGCTATCCTCCATGTAACTCCCTGTTCCAGTAGTACGTATTTTACTACATGAATTTTTGTACTTCAATTTTCAGATCAGTTTTACTTTTCTCTTTGGACTCTTTATCTAAAACCAGAATATTTTTCTGATCAATTTTATAATTTTGTGATTTTTCGATCAGAGTTTAAATACAAATTTTAAACCCCAATTAATCCTAATCCTAATCCTGCCTAATTCTATGCCTAACTTCTCATTTTCTCCCCCCTCATTTTCTCCTTCTACGCCTAACTCTCATTTTTCCATACATCCTTTGATTTTTCTACACCCCTCCTTTAATTTTTCTACACCCCTCCTATCCCTTCCTTTCTATATATATACACACACACACATGCAGAGCTCCTACCTCTTTCTCTTCTCTTATCTACATTCTTCATTTTTCCTTCTTCTCTTCCTCTGCCTTCTTCACACCCGAAAGCTCAAGCAACACCCAAACTCCACTTCACCTTCCACCTTCGAGCCAACGACTCCGCTTCAACGATCCCGTGACCCCCGAAAAATAACCCGACGCCGCGCCACCTTGTTGTTGTCGTCATTCACCGTTGCTACCGTTGCTCGCTCGCTGCCGTCTTGCCGCCATTCTTACCGCCGTTGTGTCGTCGTCCGTTGCCGACGTCGCTTCTTTCCGTGGTTAACACCACCACCAAAATCGTCACGTTATAAGGCAAGTACCTTGTACACTATTTTTGTTCTCGTACAATCATTTTCCTTTGACTCGTGGCAAGTAGTCTAGTTATCATCATATTTTATTGTCAAACTCTGTTCTAGTCACTTGTTCCATACTATATCAACTCAAGAGTGAACCGTTAACACATTTCGAATCGTGTTATCGAATATCGAATATTCAATCTTACTATCTCTAAAATTTCTTGACCTTGCACTAAGAAGTCGACCATGTTCCCGATACTGGATTGAAGATTTTCTACGTGGAAACCGTATCCTATCGAGTCCCGAATCCAGAACATCTTACGGTTTCTCAATCGGATGTATAGATTGTGAGATATCACGATTTTAGTACTGTCATATTGTAAATTTCTGAACCTGCACGGGATTACTAACCGGTCTCTCGTACTGAGAATTTGACCATGTTCCCGACACTGGATCGAAAAACTTTCTTCATGAAAATCGTAGCCCTTCGAGTCTAGATATCCGAAACATCCTATAGCTTCTCAATCCGAAGTATAGATTGTGAGATATCGCAATTTTAGTATTGTGACTCCGAATTTCCAGAATGCGCGCGAAATATCGAAACCAGCGAAGAACGAATTTGTACGCATAGCTACTGTCTTTAGAATGTATCGTGTGAATATGCGTTGGAACTGGAAGAGAGTCTACTTTCTAGAATTTCTGACGGAATCGGATTTGCTTTTCTGTAACAACGGGAAAATGAATTTGAATGCAGATATGTCAAGTTGTCTAAAAATTCATCTCTACGTTTTTGCATATAAACCCGTTACTTTTCATATTTAATGAACTGAGTGTATTATTGTTCTTGTAATAATAACTTGCATATATATAATAGGTTCATAAAATGCATTTTATACCACTTGATAATTTATAATAACTACTCTCGATATATGTACTCGTTTTACGTCTCATGTCCATGATTACTGCCCTTGATATTTTCCTTGACTAAACTATTTGATTACACCGTTTCACTGGTCGTATCAATTGCATGTTCATAATTAATTATAAAATAATAACAAGCCGGGGTTATAAGGGTACTGCTTAATAGTGGACAATATAGGGGAGTATACTCGGAAGGGGGCCCGTGTTTCCTGAAATAGTGATTCTTGATTATACAATTCTTGATTACATAATTCTCGATTACATGATTCAGGATTACATGTCTTGATACTATCACTGGAAGACCTGAGTACATAATCCTATAGAATTCACTACTTAAGTCTAAACGTCACATGATTGATATGCACCGAACTTGTGGTATGGGACATAGGATTAAGTACATTAGATAAGTTAATAAAACAGATAAATTCGAGATTTTTTACTAAGCATGATTCTTGATTATATGACTCTTGATTCTTGATCACATGATTCTTGATTATATGACTCTTGATTCTTGATCACATGATTCTTGATTACACGACTCTAAATTACATGACTCTTGATTCTTGATTACATAATTCTTGATTACATGACTCTTGATTACATGACTTTCGATCCTTGATTACATGATTATCGATTAACTGAGCCTAGGTTATCAATTGCTTATATCTTGAAGTCTACAATACACAAGTTACAGTTGTTACTTATATGATCATATTGTCCCAATTCCTTGCTTACTTCTATATTATATTTGTACTTCTACTTCTTGTTTCTTCCATGTTATATCTTGTTATATTATCTCTTTTTCTGCTTGTTGCTACTTGCTGCCCGAAACTTGCTCTAACGGGAACTTTTCTATTTTTCTTTGAGTTAATATTTATACAGGTACTGATGGACCCGACGAGCAGACTCTCTAGACGATCGCTGCTGCTTCCTTACTACTTCATGTTGTTTTTCTTTCAGTCGCTATTTTATCTAGTTGTTATAGCGAACTGCTTATCATATTATTTTAATTCTGGCACTTTGTACTTCCGGGCATCTTGACCCGATGTTGATGTATTATCCAAATGATGGTTATTCTATTTTCAGCTTATGTGATTATTATATCTGCCTGCGTGAATGTGTTATAAAGATCCTGTTGAGCTTATAATTGTACAGCTTATGGATTATGTATATTATTCGTTGGGCCTCAGTTGCGTGCCTATATTTCCGTATAGTGGGAAGCGGGGTGTGACCGATTTTCAGTGGTATCAGAACCAGGCTCAAACCATGCTAAGCTCAACAATATACACACCACGTAGATCACATGAATGTTAATAACCAACTTGCCATCTGAAGATTTACCTCATTCGAATATGCATTTCAGACTATGGTTCACGGAGGCTCTTCGACTTCTACACCCAGGGATGAACTATCGGAGATCATTGCCATTCTCCAGGAGATGCAACGAATGATGGAGTTACAGCAAGAGCAAAATGAACTGGTGAGAGCTAATCTGGATAGGGTACAGGATGTCGCAAACTCCATTCAATGGGACTTGTTTGTGCACCAGCATAAGAGTTACACCGCCATGCTCGATACCCAGGAGCAGATCCGTAGAGGGTGGACTGCCGTTCAGGGGGCATTACAACTCCTTACTGTCGCACAGTCTACAAGTGGACCGATACGGAGGCCAGTTCAGACCCCGACTACCAGAGCATCACCTTACTCATCGGCAACTCCGAAGAAGGACCAGAAGTGCTATTATTGCCGTCTAGTTGGACACATACGCAAGAACTGCTGAAAATCCAACAACCTGTGTCTTGCATGCGGAGCGAATGATCACAAGGTTCGGGATTGCCCAAAGAGAAAGAGTGTCATACCAATAGGAGGATCAAATCCCAGTGGAGGACATACTGGAGAATGTAATCAGGCTCATAACCTGAATACAGAGGAGGCAGAGATCACTAAAGAAACAATTGCTGGTATATTTCGATCTAGTCATGCTTCAGTTCCTGCGTCGTTTGTTACCTTCTGTACATTGCATTCATTCTTATCGATCAATCCATTATTGAGTATCATACTAGTTATTTCTTTCTATTCCTATTTTTCTTGAATCTTCTGTTCGAAGAGAGTAGGAATTTTGTTGGTCTAAATGGCAAACAAATTAGAAACTGGAATACCAATAAGAAGACTCTTTACTATTTTCTAAAATTGGTATTACTACACCTTATAAATATACACTCTATTCTTTTCTTCTTTTCTGCTTGTTTCTTGTTCTTATCTTGCTTAATTTTTTTTCTTCTTTCTAAACATCTCATTTATAGGAATGAGAAATGAGTAACTGACAAATTATTCATTCCCATCTCTCTTATTTTTCTTTACGGCATCAATCTTGTCACAATTTTTCAACATTGTTTGGTGGGTGGGGCCTACTTTACCAAATAAGTTTGACAACTAATATCTTCGTGTTACCAATCTCTTAATTCTGCTCAATTCATTGATCGTTATCGTGTGATATCAACATCTAGAAGCATCACCATCAGAATGGCACAGTGGAAGCGTATGAGAGTCCCTTATTGATTCGTGGAATGAATTTCAAAGCAAACTTTAATGTCATCAACAACTCAATGTTCGATGTTATATTTAGAATGGATAGGGAACAAAGTACAAATATTGACCATAGGCCAGTTATAGGGGCGGTGCATTAATAAAGAAAAGACATGAAGAAGAAGAAATAAAAAGAAAAGAAAGAGAGAGAGAGAGAAGTCAAAGAAAGAAGAAAGAAAAAGAGAAAGAAAGAAAAAGAGAAAGAAAGAGGAAGAAGAAAGAGAGAGAAGTCGGGGAAGAAAGAGAAGAAGAGAAAGAAGAAGACAACTCGGGAGCAAGCTTCGGAGAAGAGAGAAAGTGAGAAGCCGATAGCAGAGGCGGGAGCAAGAAAGAAAGAGAAAGAGTAGGAGCTCGAATTTTCTTGGCAAATGGAAAGAAAAGATCAAGAATCGGTGGTAGGGATGAAGAGAAAATCGGTGCAAGAAGAAGGAGAAGTGGGTATGAAGAAGCTTTCTTCATCTTCATCATCTTCATCGAGATTCGGCAAGATTTGTGTATTTTGTAGGCAGTAGCTCTGGCAAAAGAGCTAGCTAGCAAGAAGCCGCGATCGTGCTCGGCAAGGAGCTTGTAGAGAGAAATATCGATCTCGTCTACGGTGGTGGGAGCATAGGATTAATGGGCCTGGTTTCTGATGCTGTTCGTGCTGGTGGCCGACATATTTTTGGGAGTGATTCCAAGTCGCTGATGCCGAAAGAGATTACTGGAGGAACTGTGGGAGATGTTAGAGTTGTCTCTAACATGCACGAGAGGAAGGTTGAAATGGCTCGAGCTGCTGATACTTTCATAGCCTTGCCCGGAGGTTATGGAACACTTGAGGAATTGTTCGAGGTGATCACTTGGGCTCAACTGGGGATCCACAGCAAACCGGTGGGTCTTTTAAATGTTGATGGATATTACGACTCACTGCTATCCTTCATAGATTCAGCTATGGCTGAGGAGTTTATATCCAGTAAGGCCAGACGCATCTTGATTTCGGCACCTTCGCCTAAGGAGTTACTCAGAAAATTGGAGGAGTATGTGCCAGAGCGAGATCAGCTTGTGACACAGCGTAACTGGGATGTTAGCGATGTCGGTGGTTCAGATTCTGAGCCTAGACATTAAATTGTTGATTCCTCCAGTTGAGGATGCACAATTTGTCGTTAGTTGCTTTCGTGCCTTTGTACTCTTTGTTTCTTTTATCTTTTGTTGTACTCTCGATTGAAGAGTATTGCATTCTTAGCTATCCTATATCTCGCCTAAGTAAATTTTGAGGATGAAATTTTTTTGTAAGGTGGGTAGGATTGTAACTCCCTGTTCCAGTAGTACGTATTTTACTACGTAAATTTTTGTACTTTAATTTTCAGATCAGTTTTATTTTTCTCTTTGGACTCTTTATCTAAAGCCAGAATATTTTTTGATCAATTATATAATTTTGTGATTTTTCGATCGGAGTTTAAATACAAATTTTAAACCCCGATTAATCCTAATCCTAATCCTAATCATAATCCTGCCTAATTCTACGCCTAACTTCTCATTTTCTCCTTCTACGCCTAACTCTCATTTTTCCACACATCCTTTGATTTTTCTACACCCCTCCTTTGATTTTTCTACACCCCTCCTATCCCTTCCTTTCTATATATATACACACACACACATGCAGAGCTCCTACGTCTTTCTCTTCTCTTATCTACATTCTTCATTTTCCTTTCTTCTCTTCTCTGCCTTCTTCACCCCCGAGAGCTCAAGCAACACCCAAGCTCCACTTCACCTTCCACCTTCGAGCCAACGACTCCGCTTCTACGATCCCGTGAACCCCGAAAAATAACCCGACGCCGCGCCACCTTGTTGTTGTCGTCGTTCACCATTGCTACCGTTGCTCGCTCGCTGCCGTCTTGCCGCCATTCTTACCGCCGTTGTGTCGTCGTCCGTTGCCGACGTCGCTTCTTTCCGTGGTTAACACCACCACCAAAATCGTCACGTTATAAGGCAAGTACCTTGTACACTATTTTTGTTCTCGTACAATCATTTTCCTTTGACTCGTGGCAAGTAGTCTAGTTATCATCATATTTTATTGTCAAACTCTGTTCTAGTCACTTGTTCCATACTATATCAACTCAAGAGTGAACCGTTAACACATTTCGAATCGTGTTATCGAATATCGAATATTCAACCTTACTATCTCTAAAATTTCTTGACCTTGCACTAAGAATTCGACCATATTCCCAATACTGGATTGAAGATTTTCTATGTGGAAATCGTAGCCTATCGAGTCCCGAATCCAGAACATCTTACGGTTTCTCAATCGGATGTATAGATTGTGAGATATCGCGATTTTAGTACTGTCATATTGTGAATTTCTGAACCTGCACGTGATCACTAACCGGTCTCTTGTACTGAGAATTTGACCATGTTTCCGACACTGGATCGAAAAACTTTCTACATGAAAATCGTAGCCCTTCGAGTCTAGATATCCGAAACATCCTATAGTTTCTCAATCCGAAGTATAGATTGTGAGATATCACAATTTTAGTATTGTGACTCCGAATTTCCAGAATGCGCGCGAAACATCGAAACCAGCGAAGAACGAATTTGTACGCATAGCTACTGTCTTTAGAATGTATCGTGTGAATATGAGTTGGAACCGGAAGAGAGTCTACTTTCTAGAATTTCTGACGGAATCAGATTTTCTTTTCTGTAACAACGAAAAAGTGAATTTGAATGCAGATATGTCAAGTTGTCTAAAAATTCATCTCTACGTTTTTGCATATAAACCCGTTACTTTTCATATTTAATTAACTGAGTGTATTATTGTTCTTGTAATAATAACTTGCATATATATAATAGGTTGATAAAATGCATTTTATACCACTTGATAATTTATAATAACTACTCTCGATACATGTACTCGTTTTACGTCTCATGTCCATGATTACTGCCCTTGATATTTTCCTTGACTAAACTATTTGATTACACCGTTTCACTAGTCGTACCAATTGCATGTTCATAATTATTATAAAATAATAACAAGCCGGGGTTATAAGGGTACGGCTTAATAGTGGACAATATAGGGGAGTATACTCGGAAGGGGGCCCGTATTTCCAGAAATAGTGATTCTTGATTCTTGAGTCTTGATTATACAATTCTTGATTATATAATTCTCGATTACATGATTCATGATTACATGTCTTGATACTATCACTGGAAAACCCGAGTACATAATCCTATAGAATTTACTACTTAAGTCTAAACGTCACATGATTGATATACACCGAACTTGTAGTATGGGACATAGGATTGAGTGCATTAGATAAGTTAATAAAACAGATAAACTCGAGATTTTTACTAAGCATGATTCTTGATTATATGACTCTTGATTCTTGATCACATGATTCTTGATTACATGACTCTAGATTACATGACTCTTGATTCTTGATTACATGATTCTTGATTACATGACTCTTGATTACATGACTTTCGATCCTTGATTACATGATTATCAATTAACTGAGCCTAGGTTATCAATTGCTTATATCTTGAAGTCTAGAATACACAAGTTACAGTTATTACTTATATGATCATATTGTCTCAATTCCTTGCTTACTTCCATATTGTATTTGTACTTCTACTTCTTGTTTCTTCCATGTTATATCTTGTTATATTACCCATTTTTCTGCTTGTTGCTACTTGCTGCCCGAAACTTGCTATAACGGGAACTTTTCTATTTTTCTTTGAGTTAATATTTATACAGGTACTGATGGACCCGACGAGCAGACTCTCTAGACGATCGCTGCTGCTTCCTTACTACTTCATGTTGTTTTTCTTTCAGTCACTATTTTATCTAGTTGTTATAGCGAACTACTTATCATATTATTTTAATTCTGGCACTTTGTACTTCTGGGCATCTTGACCCGATGTTGATGTATTATCCAAATGATAGTTATTCTATTTTCAGCTCATGTGATTATTATATCTGCCTGCGTGAATGTGTTATAAAGATCTTGTTGAGCTTATAATTGTACAGCTTATGGATGATGTATATCATTCGCTGGGCCTCAGTTGCGTGCCTGTATTTCCGTACAGTGGGAAGCGGGGCGTGACACTCCACCTTATCCATGGAGGGCCAATGGGGGGAGAGTCGAACTCCTCCTGCAAAGCCTTCATCTGAGAACTTAACTTGGTGCAGAATTTTCCACCGTCGAAGGGCCCAAGGATTCCGGTGACATTCTTGGACAAGGATCTAGAAGGCATCTGAACGCCTTACTATGATGCTCTTGTCATCCTTCTCAACATGGCCAATCACGAAGTACGCCAGATCTTGGTCGACGACGGTAGTTCTGTCAATATCCTCTCCCTGGAAGCCTTCGAAGGTCTCAAGCTCTCCCGAGATCGCCTAAAACCTGCTGGCTACACTCTCCACGGGTTCTCTAGAGTGCCAGTAACAATCGAGGGAGTTATCACTCTTGATGTAACAACTGGAAAAGCCCCAACAACCCGAACAGAGACCATGAACTTTATGGTCATCGATGTGAAAGTTGATTACAACACCATCCTCGGCCTTGCACATGAAGATAAAATTCCCAACCTCGACGGGAGTAGGAGAAGTCAAGGGAAGCCAAGAGACTGCTTGGAAATACTATATGACTTCATTGGGAGGCCCGGTCCTTTCTCTCGAAGCGCTAGAGCTCCCCCAAGGGAGCAGCCAAGCCATCTCGGAGCCAGTGGACGGGCTAGAATAGATCCCTTTTTGTAAGGATGACCCAACCAAGATGTTCCAAGTGAGCAAAGTCCTCCCCTACTAGGTCAAGGAAAAGATCGTCAATTGCATTAGGGGGAACCATGACTTGTTCACCTGGACCGCTGCCGATATGCTCGGTATTTCAAAAGAATTATACATGCATCATCTCAGCATTGCTCCTGAAGCCAAGCCAGTTCAACAAAAGTGTCGCAAATTTGCTCCGGACCGACAACAAGCCATCAAGGAGGAAGTAAATAAACTCCTAGCAGCCCGGTTCATCCAAGAGGTCAATTACTTCGAATGGCTCGCAAATGTAGTAATGGTAAAAAAGGCCAATGGTAAGTGGAGAATTTGCATCGACTTCACGGACTTGAACAAGGCGTGTCTAAAAGACCCGTTTCCCCTTCCCAACATCGATACCCTGATTAACGCCACTTCCGATCATAAGCTTTTAAGTTTCATGGACGCTTTCTCAGGGTACAATAAGATCAGAATGTTCCCTCCCGACATTCCGAAGACCTTTTTGCTATTGATCAAGGCCTTTATTATTACCGCGTCATGCCCTTTGGGCTAAAGAACGCCGAGGCGCGACTTATCAACACCTCGTCAAAAAGATCTTCAAGGAACAGATCAGCATGAACATGAAGTCTACGTAGACGGCATCCTAGTAAAAAGCCTCAGCAAAAAAGACCATGTGACCGACCTCCAAGAAGCCTTCGATGTCTTATGGAAGCACAACATGAGACTCAATCCATCCAAGTGCGCCTTTGGTGTATCGTCAGACAAATTCCTCGGGTTTATGGTTAGCGATAGGGGAATAGAGGTTAACCCGGAAGAGTTCCGAGCTATTTTGGATATGGCTCCCCCATCAAACATCAAAGAAGTCCAAACACTTACAGGGCATCTCGCCGCCATCGGGCGCTTCCTCTCCAAATCAGGAGAGAAGTGTCCTTTTTTTCAAGGCCCTAAGGGGAGCGAAAGGCTTTGAGTGGGGACAATCACAGCAGGAGTCCTTTGAGCAACTCAAGGCGTATCTAGTCAATCCCCTTCTCCTCAACAAGCCCAAGTCGGGAAAAGTCCTTTACCTTTACCTCGCCACTTCATATCAGACTCTCAGTGCCATTCTGGTGAGAGAGGAGGACAAGGTCCAAAGACCGATCTACTACATAAGTAAAGTCCTCCGGGATGCGGAGCTCCGTTATTCAAAAATAGAGAAGATGGCCTATGTACTGATCATGGCTGCTCGTAAACTCTGCCTGTACTTCCAGGCTCACTCTATGGTCGTTCTTACCGACCAACCCCTCAAGCAAGTATTGCACAAGACAAAGACCTTGGGACGTCTGATTAAGTGGTCTATCGAACTGAGCCAGCACAACATAAACTATCGGCCAAAGACCACCATTAAGGCCCAAGTTCTAGCAGAATTTATTGTGGAATGCACCATCCCTGACCCCTGCGAGGAAAGCAAAGACCCTCCATTTTGGAGCGTTTATGTAGATGGATCCTCATGCATCGAGGGGAGCGGAGCGGGAGTCATCCTGACTGGTCCAGATGACTTTATTCTCCAATACTCACTTTGCATCAACTTTCGATCTTCCAACAATGAAGCAGAGTATGAAGCACTCATCACCGGCCTATTCCTGGCCTGAAAAGTCGGGCCCGATGCGTCAAAAAATTTAGTGACTCCCAGTTGGTGGTGAACCAAGTCTTAGGAGATTACGAGGCTAGAGATGACCACATGATCAAATATCTAGCCAAGGTCAATGAGCTACTAGCCACCTTCAAAGAGGCAGAAGTCATTCGTATCCCTCGCGAAGAAAATGGGAAAGCAGATGCTCTATCAAAATTGGCTTCCTCTTCCCTCCAAGGACTTGACCGTACCGTCCTGATTGAAGTCCTCCTAAGGCCCAGCATTGAAGCAGAGAGTCTCAAGCTCATGGTAATACCTCCCCCAGCACACGGGGAGAACTGGATGAAGCCTCTGTTTGAGTTCCTCGAAAAGGGAACCCTCCCCCCCAGACCCTAAAGAAGCTAGAAAAGTTCAAACGAGAGCTGAGCAATATATGCTCATCGAGGGAGTCATGCACAAGTGCTCATACACTGTCGTAGACGGCAGACCCTACTTGCGGTGTCTCTCTCCCGAAGAAGCTCAGTACACCCTCAGAGAGGTTCATAAAAGGATCGGGGGGACTCATATGGGAGCTAGATCCCTCTCACAAGATCCTGAATCATGGCTACTTCTGGCCTATGCTTTTAAGTGACGCCCAACAGTACGTTCGACAATGCACTTCTTGCCAAAGTGTCATGTCCCCGCTTCCCAAAAATACAGAATACACGCACGTGACATTGGCCCAGCGAATGACTTGCGTCATCCATAAGCTGTTACTGATTCAACTCAACACTATAAATAAGAAAGTGATACAAACACGCATGCAATAAAAGAATAATCACATGAATCACAAAACTTGAAATATAAGCATGAAATAACCAAATATAATAATAATCTAACATTTGGAACAATAATAACAATATTCGGGTCAAGCCCACAATACAAAGAATTAATAATGTTCAATAATTAAGTCTCCATAACAAAGCAATAATTTATTAAGCGGCGATGCTATCAATTTTTTCACCATTGTTGTTCTCCTAATCCCTCAGGAAATTATCCTTGATTATCCATAAGCTGTGCATCTAAAAAGAAAGAATAATATGTCCTTAGAGCAAGTCGTAGACAGCAAGTAGAGAAAACAGTGAACAATGGCAACAACGATATAACAATGAATTCAATGAAACGGTAGGATCGATAACAATGAACACTTGGCAAAATGATAACGATGCGATGTGCAATAATAATGATCAATAATAATAACAATACAAGATATCAATAACGGCAAACAATAATGATAACACTGTTCAATAACGATGACAATATGCAATGATGATGCGATGACAATCTTAAGTCTATTATTCATTTTAGTCCTAACTAATGTACGTACTACCGCGTCCCATTCCGCAGGTTCGGTGCATACAAACACTTTTGTCACTCCGTGCTTCCCAAAAAGGAATACGGAATATGGATACGTAACAAAAACCCAGCAAATGATTATTATCATCCTTAAACTGTTTCAGAATCTTTGCAACACATCACGGAATTTATCAGAGTCGGAAGCAAAAGGCACAACCATTCATGAATAATTGAAATAAATTACCAACAGAAATTTAATTGAATCCAAATACAATATTCTCAAATAAAATCAGAGTCTGGAGAAAACAAATATCCTGGGTTACATCGCCCAAATACAAATAATATCCAAATAAACCAAATATAACTTATTCATTGTTCAAGCAACAACTAATAAAAGTAGACAACAGAAATTTCCAAGTTAATACATCCTTTTGCCATTACCATCTTGCAGCTGAGCAACTTGATCTGTAATTATTAAATTTGCAGGAAAAAGTAAAAAGAAGAAAACAAGTACCCATCAATTGCAAGTTGCAGGGTCACAAATAATGTAGGATACAAGCACATGGGGAAACTAAATAGATCTAACTAATATCAGAAACAGACCTAATATGGTATGGCAGAATCAACGAACATGGTATCCTAGCATATGTCAAGTGTTTAAGTGTCAAGTGTCAGATAACAGATATGTCAGGTAATCAGATAACAGATTTCAGATACCATGTATTCAGATAACAGATATTCAGATTTCCATATAACAGATTCAGATTCAGACTTCAGAATTCATAAACAGATTCAGATTCATATAAGTCCTGTGTGATTACTATCTAGGTAGTACTTCATGCGCCATACTTTTATTACATGGTTGCTACATTCAAAACAGTTTCGTTTATAGATTTCGTAGGGGATCATATAGGGCCGTGTACTTAGGGTTCAGACAGATAACAGACGATCATGTAAAATGATTTCAAACAGACGATCACGTAAAATGATCTCAAACTGACGATCACATAAGTGATCTTAAACAGACGATCATGTAAAATGATCTCAAACAGACGATCACGTAAAGTCCTCTCAACAGATAGGAAACATTCTCAACAGATAGGAAACATGGGCCCCCTTCTAAGTACACATTTCTGTACTTTCCCTCTACTAGATCCTTCCCATAAATCCCGGCTTGATTACT
The DNA here is from genome assembly GCA_017893485.1 of Hemerocallis citrina. NCBI lineage: Eukaryota > Viridiplantae > Streptophyta > Magnoliopsida > Asparagales > Asphodelaceae > Hemerocallis > Hemerocallis citrina. Next base: position 217,042,249 of record CM030361.1, on the reverse strand, counting down.
TTTATTATGGTTATTAAACAGACATGAATGTATGCAAAATAGTGTCAGACCAACATGATATAATCAGGTTTAGGTTCAGAGAAACAAATCAGCAAGCATGGATGATATACATTCACATATACGAGCAAAATAGTCTAGGTTCATAATCAGGACAGCAAGACCAAGCAGTACTAAAACAGGGATTCTGGGAGCTATAGGTATGCAAATCAAGATCCGTCGAAGGATCTGAAAACTAGACATCCACACGCATCCAACGAGTATAATAAAGTCATATACTAGTTCAGAACATCTCAACTCAAAACTGAGTTGAATACAGATTTTATGTTCAGTCAGAAAACAGGGGAACAACTTCAAAAGCATAAAAATAGCATGAAAACGTATCAAATAATTCCACGAAAAATCTGGGGTACTCCCCTATAGGTATAGACTCAAAAAAACAAGTTTCATAATATTCCAGTAATTATAGATAAAAGCCATCATAAATAAGAAGCAACACGAAAATATGGTTTGGCGAATCTGCAATTTCTCAACACTGCTGTACGAAAACAAGTATATCTCGCAATCAAAAAATCGAAATCCAATTCCGCCAAAACGACGTGAAAATAGATAGATTTTCCTAACTTTCATATCTCACAAATAATTTTCATAAAACATAAGGAATCAGGGTAAAAACTGGATTCAATATAGAACAGCACGTAATTTACAGCACAAGAGGAATTTAGAAAAGAACATGAAACACTACATAAAACTCATCTTTAAAATTTTACAAAAATCTGGAAAGTTCCTAGTATCATGAGGAAGCACTGAGCAAAATATTATACCAAGATATTATGTATAGCCTAGTTCTTGATATTAATTTGTTAACAAAAATGACTCAAAACTGAATCTGAAAACTACCGACACGGCTGTACCAAAAACATCATAACTCAGTCATACGAACTCCAAATCAAGTAAAACCAGTGGGGTTTGAAAATAGAAAAAATTATCTAGATTTCCTCTTTTATTTCAAAGTTGATATTCGGACTGTAGCATGGGTGAAAACAGCAAACAACACAGAACAGACAGCAAATGCAGAACTCACACATCTAGTTATAAACATCATAACTTTCATAATTTTGAATCAAACTCAACCAAATTTGAAATACAACCTACCACGCATCTAAACATCATGATTAGGAGTTTCTAACATGTCCAAGCCTATTATTTTTACATGGGCATTCAATCAAATACATAGCATGCAATTTATCACATACATGAACAAAATCAAATTTTGGGTAAACCTAGGGCCTTATCCTATCAAGCTTCGTGTTATAAGTCATCTATGGCCAAATTTATCACAATAGAGACAACCCACCAAGAAAAAATACAAATTTTGGTTTGTCTCTAGACCCAACTACTCTAGGTATGAATTTTTTGACTTGTATCAATCTAATGAATTGTAGTACAAGTTACTTGCCTGAAAGATGACGAATCCAACGGAGCAAAGAGCAAGAATAACGAGAACAGATTTTCGGGCACGAACTCAACAGCAACGGATCACGAACAAGATCACGAATCCAAAGAACAAATAGTCCACGAACACGATCGGACGGCTGAGATCATGAGATCAAGATATCAAGGCGATCGAATCAGATTGGACGACTCCGCCCGAAGATCAAGATCAAGATCGAGATGTGATCAGTATCTTGATGATGATGATGATCGGGTCAGATCGACGATCGGACAGCCACCAATCAAAGTGATCAAGAACTCCATGATGATGATGGTGCGATCCAACAGTCCATAACAAGAGATCAAGAATCCAGATGATCAAGGTGAGCTCGGGAACATCCGACGGTCCAAAATCAATCCAATCCAAACTCCATGATGATCAAGTTGATCAATCAAGAAAATCAACGGTCCACATTCATTCATCCAAACCAATACAACCAGCAGATCTTCAAGGCCACGTGGATGCACTGCGGTGGAACGGTGAGCGGGCGGCAAGGCGGCGAACGGCGGCCAGGGGGCGGCCGGGACAGCAAAGGGCGAGGGTCGCCGGCGACTGGAGGACAAGCCGGAGCACAAGGGGCTGACCGCGCAGGGAGACTGTGCGCTGCAGGGTGGCACGCGCACAGGAGGACGGGAGACATGCCGGGGACGGTCGTCTCTGGCTGCAGTGCGCTGCCGGGGGGGAGACGCGCAGGCGGGGTCTGTGCTGCGCGGGGCGCGGTGCTGCGGGACGGGGGAGCACCACGGGAGAGACTGATGAGAGCGGGAGAGGGTAGACGATCGGGAGAGGGCAGAGAGAGGGACAGTGGCTGGTATAAACACAGGGGAATGCGAATGGGTTGAATAGGTTACGGCCCTAGGGCTGCATGGGTTATGAAGGAAGCGATCGGCTGGGTGTTATATAGGGGAAGAAGAAAGGGAAACCGGGTTTGGGTCTTGGGTAAGTAACGAGTTGGTAGGGGTATTAAATAGGGGAGTATGCTAACGGGTTAGATTAGTAGATGGGTATGGGTATTAAAGGGTCTGGTTACTTTATTTTTTGATGTAAGCAGATAGAGTCAAACGACTCCAGTCCGATCAAAAAATATATTGATAATACGAAAACCAACTATACAAACATCTAATCAGGGGTTTTACAAGAAGAAAAACAAGATGAGCAGCTTACAAAAATACAGAGACCAACAACACCAACAGGAAAAAAGCAATTACAATAGGCAAAATGACAGGATACTAATGAACAAAAATCGAAAGAGGCGGGTTGGGCAGGGGGCAGCGCTATCGAAGTTGAAAAAATCTCCATCAGCGATCAACAAGGCAGGACGACGAGGCAGCTAGCATAGCTGGACGCTAAACCCGTTCTAGATCTTAAGAGTCTCACCGAGCGATGAGACACTGATCGAGGGAAGATGACCCAGACGAGACACTAAAGCCAGGCAACTCCTGAAGCGGAGAATAGCTACCGTGATCGATTAATCTAATCGAGTAATCAAAAAGGCCCGAAAACTGCAGCCGGAGTCTACGATCCCAGGACTTCGAGCAAACAGCGCCATATCCGAGAAGGTTACCAAGAGACAAAAACCAAAAGAAACTCCGAAAGCTTAACAAAAACAATGGCCTGAGTCGATAACAAAGGCACTAAACGAACACACCAAGATAACAACAGACCATCCAGAACAAGTTGAAGCCAGTGAACAAAACTAATGCCCAGTTAAAAGGGGAGAACTGGATCGAAAAAACAGAAAGCAAATCACAGCCACAACCAAACATAAAAAGCATACAGCATATAAAGTCACCAGCTAAAATGAGTACAAAAGGAGGGAAGATATCCCTCAAAGAGTCATCAGCTACAAACCAACAGAAACATAAGACATAAGGGTGGCTAGAGATAGTAAGGGTTACAAGTCAAGGAGATAGAACGCAACAAAACCAAACACGCGCTCACCCTCCTAACATGTAACCAAGTCCACCAAACAGTAAGAAAGTACAAAGAGTGACCACAGTAGTATCAACAAAAGAACTGCCTCGAGATAAAAGCACTAACAGCAATAAGGAACCCTGACCAACACCCAAAAGAAAACCAGAGATAGTCACAAGCCTCGTGAGCTGAAACAACATAAGGAAGCAATAGCACTAGTAAGTCCTCAGAGGCAGACCAAAAAAACATCCAGTCATTTAAACCTGCAAAGGACCAACAAAAATACGATGAACAGAGATTAGAGGAATGAAATAAACCACACTGATAGCAATGCAGAGAGATAGCAAATGTAATTCTAAAGCAGGCCAATGGAAATCTCAAAAACAAATAACCGAAATATTCACACAGCATTAAGATTAGAAGGACAATAAGGGATTCATTCAATCGGTGAAAGAAAAAATATTGACGTTTTTCAGCATTCAACAGTGAGATCCAGAATTTAAACAGAAATGATAGTTCTGCTATAAGAGAGTGGATAGGGGAGGCATTGTGCGCGAACAATCTACGGTTCCTTTCCATCCATACTATCCAAATAATAATATGGACGGAGAGGTTCCAAGCCTTCCTGTACCTTGGGGGTACATCAGGGGAATACCAGCAAGCAAGAAGGTTAGATGGTAACGCAGGGTTAGCCCAGGCAAGGGCAATAATTTTCCAAAGAGGAGTGATGAAGGAGCAATTAACGAATAGGTGATTAACGTCTTCTGAGTCACTTGAGCAAAGGGGGCAGAGTTGACCCCACGCTAAGTTTCTGTTGTTGAGGACTTGAACAGTGAGAAGCTTGTTATGGCAGGCTAACAACGAATTAATTTTAACTTTGAGGGGGACACAGGACTTCCAGATAAAGTCTGATAAGGGGGAAAGAACACCTCGAAAATTCAGAAATTTGTAGAAAGACCTAACAGTGAATGATCCTGAGGCAGTCCAACGCCAAGAAATGTCTTCCGATTGTTTCCAATCATATTGGTTAAGTGTAGCAATAAGGACATGTAGCTCATCTATCAGAGGAATAGAAAGCTGGATAGAGAAAGGGATAAGCCAACACCTCGAAGCCTGAGCCCAAACAAAAGATTCTGCAACGGAGGCATAAGGACAGGCAGCATAACTGAACAGGGAGGGGAAAGCAGTGGCCAGGGAAGTGTTGCCGATCCAAAGGTCGGTCCAGAGTTTAGTCTTAGACCCGTCAGCACAAAGCCTGGAAATGCTAGACTGGAAAGCTGGCGCTGCTTTCCCTTCTCCTTTCCAGAAAGGAGAAGCGTAACGATGGATAGGGGCATTGAATTGCCACCAAGGAGTGGAAGAAAAATAGAACTCCTTGATACATTGAACCCAAGATAGATGAGGAAATTTATGGAATCTCCATAACCATTTGCCTAAGAGGGCGATGTTATAGTCTCGAAGGTTCAAGACCCCCAATCCACCGCTGGCTTTCGAGGAACAGATGATGTCCCAGTTACTCAGATGCGATCCATGCTTGTAAAAAGACGCACCCGACCAAAAGAAATTGCTACGAATTTGATCGATCCTTTTGAGGATCCAGGACGGAAGAAGATAGAAAGACATCATATAAAGAGGCATAGCAGAGATAACCGAGTTAAGAAGGATTAATCTTCCTCCTCGGGATAGCAATTTGCCCGTCCAAACATTGAGCCTCGATTCAATTTTATCAATCATGGGGAACCAGTCCGATCTGTGGAGCTTTCCCCACCTCAAGGGGATGCCCAGATAAGTGATGGGAAAGGAAGCAATACGGCAGTTAAAAAATTGGGATACTTCGAGATGGCGATTATCATCACCACCGAGCCAATACACCGAAGATTTGCTAAAATTAATGGCAAGACCTGAAGCCTGCTCGAAACAGTAAATCAAAAGTTTAAGGTTGCTCAACGATGAGCGCTCAGGTTTGGTGAAAATAATGGTATCGTCTACATATTGCAGGTTGAGGATACCGTCAAAATTACGAGAATGGCCGACACCTTCGATGACTTGGGCTTCGCGAGCGTTGCAAAGAAGCCTACTAAAGACGTCAGCCACCAGGGAAAAAAGGAGGGAAGAGAGAGGGTCTCCTTGACGGAGACCACGCTTGACTTTAAATTTATGACCTTCAGACCCGTTGATAAGAATAGATGAAGTGCCAGCGTATAAACTGGATTTAACCCATCCAATCCATTTCGGGCCAAATCCCCAATTCACCAGAATGTCAAAGAGAAATTCCCAGTTAACGTTATCGTAAGCTTTTTGGAAATCAAGCTTAAGAAGGATGCCTTCGAGTTTATGATGATGACATAGCGTAATAATCTCCTAGGCCGATGCAACGCTGTCAAGAATAAATCGATCTTTGATAAAGTCTGACTGGGCAGGGTCTACCAGAGGCGGAATAATAGCACTAAGCCTAGTCGCCAAAACTTTCATAATAATTTTGAACGAAGTGTTTATAAGGCTAATAGGCCTAAACTCTGAAACAGTATTAGCTCCCGGGACTTTCGGGATAAGAACGATGTGGGCGTAATTGATGCGATCAAAAGAAAGGGAGCCTTGATGAAGATCTTGGAAAAGATCGAAGAGGTCATCCTTAATCCAAGACTAGAATTTTTGGAAAAAGAAAGCCGGGAAACCGTCGGGCCCTGGGGCTGAGTCGCTTTTTAAGGCGAAAACAGCGGCCTTAATCTCGTCCATAGTGAAAGGAGCTTCAAGCGAAGATAAGTCAACAGCCGGGGGGCCATAAAGTTGCTACCAGTCAAGGGAGATCAAACGAGTTTTAGTGGAACCAATTAGGTTTTTGTAGAAAGTGAGGAAAGCTTGGTGAATCTCAGGGTCAGAGCGCATTTCTGCATTCTGCTCTTTGATTACCGAAATATGATTGTTGCGCCTGCGATGCGAAGCGTAATGGTGAAAGAAAGCCGTGTTACCATCACCTTCTTTCAACCAATTAACACGGGCCCTCTGAGCCCACTTTAAATGATCTTGAAGGAGAATATCGGCATACTCCCTCTTACAGGCAAGACGGTCGTTGAGAACATGAGGGGAAAGAGGAGTGTGCTCCTCCATTAAGTCGAAAGCCTGGATCAACCCAAGCAGAAATTCTTTGAGAAAATTGGTATTAGATTGTCTCTCGCGACGCCAGATCTTGCAGCCATATTTGATGGCATGGAGCTTCAGAAGAAGATTGCCTAAACCGCGAGATCCATGAATGGAGGCAAGACACTCCTCAACTAGCTTAATAAATAACTGATCTTGAAGCCAAAATTTTTCAAAACGGAATTGGTGATGGTGGGGGAACTGAAAATCTGAGTAGAGAGCAATGGGTACGTGATCTGAGGAGGGGTTGGGGAGAGCTTTCGCGTAGGAGTTGTGAAATTTCGAGAACCAAGAATGGGTAACAAGAAAGCGATCTAGTTTGGCGAAGGAGGGGATAAGTCGCTGATTCGACCAAGTGAAGCTCCTGCCATTAATAGGGATGTCGGATAACTGAAGATCACGAATGCCATCATTGAAAATGCCTGATTGGGAATCGGAGGAAACCGAATTCGACCTCTCCGAGGCGAAACGGGTAATGTTAAAATCCCCGCAAAAAAAACCAAGACCTTGGACGAAATGGTTAAGAGAAAGGAATTCTTGCCAGAACAGGGGACGTCGCTCTGATGTCGACGGCCCGTAAACAGAAATAACCGTTAAATCACAGTCTAGGATATGCCAACGCAGTTGGACAATAAGGAAGAAATGCAGGCGGTGAACCGCCATTAAAGAGAAAGCCTGAGTCCCTGAACCCGACAAGAATCCCGCCTCTAGATCCTCTCGCATCCAGGGAGATCCAATTCGTGAAGGAGGAGCCTCCAAGCGATCTGAAGAGACGAGGGGACGGGGACTCAATTTTAGATTCTTGAATAGAGATAATGTCACAGGGTCTGGTTACTTTAATAAATGGGTTATTGGGGTTTTAATTAATGGGTTAATGGGTTTAGTTAGGGTAATGGATATATGGGTTTGGGTAAAAATAAAAAAAATAAATGAGTAAATACAATAAATAAATAAATAAAATAACAAACCCTAAAAAATATTGTTTATAATAAAATAAAATTTGCATGACAAAATAGTATTTATTTAAAATAGTTACAAATACATTTATTGGTCGAAAATATATTTTAATAGGAAATCTAAAAATACATTTTGACAAAAGAATTTGAAAACCTGAAAAAAATAATTTACGAAAATTTTAAATACAGAAAATATACAAAAATATATTTTTAGGAAAACAGGGGTTACAACTTTCGTTTAGACCTAAGTGGTGCACTCTATAGATCGTGTACTCGGCAACGGTAAACACTGTTCACCTTCCGGTGTACGATACGGTCTTCGGCAACGATACGGTACACGATAGATTGGGATACTGTTGTAAGCCACAATCAATCGATAAAACACTAGCCAGAACATTATTTAGGGAAACACGGGCCCCTCTTCCGAGTACAGTCTCTACATTGTTTACTACTTAAATCACCCTTAAACCCCGACTTGTTAACAATTCTTTATTCAATCAATATGCAATAATGGTTGATCATATTACGATACTAATAGGGAACAATATGGACAATAATATCAATGGGAAACCATAGGACGATCAATAAGGAACACCAAGAGGATAACAATGCAACATTAAGATCATGCAATGCAAAATACATACTTTAATTCATGCTATACAATGATATAGGCATAATTATTTTAAGAAAATCTAGAGAACACAATTCTGGGCAGTAGGAGGTTACTGTATTAAAAGTGAATTTTCCGCTGCTACTAAACAGCAAATATGGATCCGTCAGAAGTTCTAGATTAATTTTAATTTTCTAATACTTACTATTAATATCTATATGGAGATAGTTGGGTTTTTTGTAGAAAATTAAGAGTGACATGCAAATTAGGATTTTTTTAAAAAAAAGATTGCAAACCCCTTATAAAGCTATGGGAACAATGTACTTTAATGAACATGGAGATCCTTCGTCATCTAAGCCTTATTCTGTTTGGCGAATCAGATATTCTGTAGTAGTCGTAGGAGATATTCCAATATCCTTGATATGCCAATAGTAGATCCAGGTGTTGGTAGTTTTCGGCACGTATTGTGCTAGCGAGCCTACTATTGAGACCGTGATCATGGTCACCGAATAAAGGATTGCGATCAGATTTCCAGGATAACTTTTTACCCTTCAACTGCATGTCAGTGGTAGCCCGGGCGAATAACTCTCGGTTCTTCTTGATGCAACTAACCAATTACTCTTTGACATCGTGGGCTAAAGCTTTACTAACTCAGAAGCATTTGGAGTGGTCCCCTTGAAAGAACAGAATTTGTTTTAGTCAATCGATGGGCTGGGGCACAACTCGGTTCATATCTTTAGGAAGCTATAAGTAAGGATGCTCTCGGATACGAATATATCAGATTCTATCTGGATTCATATCGGAAAGTTTGTAGATTTAGAACCTATATCCGGTAGTATTCAGATGCGGATACTGATATATATACAAAAAAAGTGGACAAATATATGTATCCACATAATATAATATGTATATATTTATTGAGTTATTTATATAATATAATATTATAAGTTGTATGTTAAGTGGTTAACTATATATACTTAAGTGTACAGTTATATTAATCAAGTGTGTAATTACTTAACATTTTGTGAATAATTACACTTTAGTGACTTCACTAATTTCACTTCATTTGGACCCTTAAATCAATATGAACCATGTTTCAAGAGTTTCCCCAATTTCCCCAATATCAACTCCAAGTCTCCTGCCGCTCTACTAGTGCCTCCTCTCCGACCTTTCTTTAACCACCTCTCCATCTGCTTACAACTCTCAAATTCTCAAAATTCTCATTGCTGCTTCGTTCAACTCCTAAATGACACTTCCGCCTCTCAACTTTTATAGGAGCTGCCATGTACATGAAATTGTAGCTAATTTTGTTGTACTGATTTCTTATTTATAATTAGAAGTAAAAGTCGATACTCGTATGTTATCCTAATCTTTAACAATATACATATTTGACTACTAGTTAAGAAAAAGTTATAGCAAAAAGTATATGCTTGATATCCAAATTCATAACAGTGATCGATAGACCGCATCCAATTTGCATATGTATCCCAAATTTGCGAATACACATATATTTGTTTTTTTTTTCGAGTCATATCTATATCCATCATTGGAATGTGGGTATAGATATATATTGGTAGATGTTGGTACAGCATATCCGATCCATATCCGATCTGAAAGCATCCCTAGCTTTAAGGTATCAAGCGGTAAAATCAATTCCCCACATTGCTTTCTCTTAGAAGAGTTCCAAGGTTTCGAGTGGGGGAGGATGAGCCCCTCATTGGGTGGCACAACATGTTTGAGCCACTTCCTGATTTCCCTTGACTTCCCTTATAACAAAAGGTGTCGGGCATAACATTCATGTGGAGCACCAATTTTACGTTGTTAAGGATCATAAGTCGTGGGCAACCAAAAGTAGCATTTTATGCGGCCTTTGCGTCCAGGATCATGAGGTCCATGACTTCTGTTCTGATGGTGATGATCCCTTCAACTTGGACCAAAATCCCAGAGAACCCATGGAGAGTGCTCTTGGAGGATTTCAGACGCTCGATGGGTAACTTGAGGCCTTAAAAAACCAAAAGATCTTTCAAACAATACAAAGTTAAGAAAAATAAAGTTTCAGAGATAACTCTAGTCATCCTAATTTAACCTAATTCCTATACATACCCTTTAATATATTCTAATCAATAATGGCTAGTTAAAATTCCTAGCTATACATACCATGCCATTCCAGTATATGTTACAATTTTGTTAGGAATTGTGGCCTCAAAGACATGTAGGCACTAAGTACTTGAAGTTGAAGAAGAAGAGGAGGAGACAAAGAAGCAAGAGAAAACAAGAGGGTTGCGATCGACCGACCTGGGGGTGCGGTCGACCGACCCTAGACTGAGAATTCTTCGAGTGTATAAGTCCAATAGAAGAGAGGACGGTCGACCGACCTAGGGGGTGCAGTCGATCGGTCAGCTCTCTGGGTTGGTTCTACACGTTGCATTCGACTGTCACTAGGGGTGCGGTCGACCAACATCAGCAGCTGATTTTTTTGGGCTTACGAGTTTAAAGGCCCAATTGCTATATTTGTATTTATCTTTTAGGGTTTACTTGGAGACTATATATATGGCCGTAAACTCTAGGGTTTAATCATCTGAATAGATCTAACTTGTGTATCAAGAGGTGAGCCGTTGTAACCCCTGTTTTACGTTTTTCGTATTTTTGATGTATTTTTCTTCCTTCTTGAATATTTGTACTCTCTTGTATTTTCTGGACCGTATATTGAAGTTGTTTTCAATATATATTTATTTTTGGCTCAATCTTGATCTTTTGTGATTTATTTTCGGTTCCTTGATTTGTTCTTGATCATTATTATTATTTTCGCTCTTCATTTGTGTCTTGTTCTCTTTATTTGTATCTTTGGGTGCTCATGGTGATTTGGTTGCTTATCCTATTCCCAATCCGATTGTTTGATCCCTAATTAATAACCAATGTCAAATTAAATTCATAATCCTATTTGAAATCCTATACACATTGATCCTAATCAAATCCTATTAGACTAATCCTACTACTACTCCTAATCTACCCACAACCCATTAACCCAATACCCATCTCATACTGAACCCTAAACTCAAACCCTATATAAACTCATCTCATTAAAACCCTAACCCTACTTCAATACCCCGACCTCCTCCCTCTCTTCCCAGCCCTTGCGCCGCACACCCCGACACCCCCGACCCGCCCTCCTACCGCCTGCACCCCAATCCCGATGCCAACCATCAGCGCCGACCACCCTTATCCATTGCCGACTCCACCCTAGCCGACCTCCATTACACCCGAGCACCTCCATCCTCCATCACCTATCTCTCTCCGTCCTTCCGTCGTCGACCAGCAACGGCAGCCGGAGCACCAGTGGCCAGCCGACGCCCCGACCCCCATTACTCTATCTCTCTCGCTTTGCGAGTTTGCGCGTGTTAGAGTTTTGCACGTGCGAGTTGTTCATTGATTCGTGAATTTTTTTTCGTGGGATTGTTCATTGCCGGGATCCGTTCCCGTTAGGTGTTCGTTTCGTCTTCGGTTATGACAAGTAACTTGTACTCAAATTTCTTTGAATGATATAAGTCAAAAATACCTGCTTATAGTGTAGTTGGGTTCTAGAGACAACTCGTGTGTGTGTTATTTTTTATGGGTTTTTTCTCTATAGTGCTATTTGACCATAGTTGCCTCATGACACAAAATCGATATGAAAACAACTAGGTTTGACCGTTCTTGATCTATTCATATATGAGAGATAATTAGGTGAAATTATGTGTTTGATGAGATCCATGTGATATGATGGTTGTGAGTATGTTATATACTCTATTTTATGATGTTTGGACACCTAGTAGACTCTATACCATGTTCGATTGTGATTGGAAGGAGTTTCGTGTGGTTTATATTGGTTTTGTTTTCAAGAGAAAATTTGTAATTGTCGATGATCAGTTTTGATTTGTATTTTAGACCCTATTAAGGTCAGAATTCTTAATTTTTGTATTATACATGAATTGTAGAGAAATATGTCTTCTTTCCAAACCCTCTGACCTTGATCAATTTTGCTTTCTTATGAGTGAGTTATGGCTATTTTACTACAGAAGTGTATTCTATTTCCAGATTTCGTTTCTTGATGAATTTGATAATTAAACTATTTTTATACTAGTCCTAATTATGATATTTTGATCTAAACCTTTGCACAGTATTTATATATCTATTTAGGGATTACCCAGAATTTTGGTGAATTTATTGATGAGTTTTATACGTCGTTTCATACTTGTTTATGAAAGCTAGACTTGCTGTATTTTGCTCGCTATTCTGTAAAAAATCATATTTTCACCCTATTTTCTTTTACTGTATAGAAAATATTTATGAAATATGAAATATAGCTTATTTTTTCTATTTTCATCTTCCTTTGATGGATTTGGATTTCGTTTCACGGTTTGCGAGATATTACAGTTTTCATACAGCAGTGTTGGGAATTCCAGATTTGTCAAACTATCGTTTCTTGATGTTTTCTGATTTTTTTTACTGAACTAATTTTACTGGAATATTATAAAACTTTATATTGTGATACTAGACATATAGGGTATTACCCCAGAATTTTTCTGAATTTATTTGAGAATTTTTAATGCTATTTTCTTATCAATAAATACGATTTACTGATTCTAGCTGAACTTATTTTCTGCATTCAAATCAGTTTTGAGTTATAATTTTGTGAAATACTATATGGCTTATGTTACCGCTGATTTCAGTGTGGGGGTAAACAGATGAGATTTGTGAGCTCGAGAAAACCTGAACAGCAGATCCAAGCCTTTTGATTCCTGCCGCAACCTGCAAGGAAGTGCGAGACACCGGGGTTGATTCTGGCGACGCACCCTCTGACGCTCTTGTCAGTAACCAGTGGTGATTAAAGAAAGAGCTTAAGGTGGAAAAAGAGTGATCACCTGGTCACAGTGGCAGAGGGGAGGTATTTATAGTCGCCAGGGGAGTGATTAGAGGCTTGATTCTCTGTGTAACTGCTAGGCGAAAAATCCTCACAGTCTGTTTAGGAAACTAACCCCTGATTCCCGGTGAGAGTAAATCAGGCCTGTTGACTTGGTCAAATCGGTGACCCTGATTTGTCTCTTTGTAGGTCTGAGTTTGCCTCGGGTCAGGACCCGTACCCAGTCAGAGTGGATCCGTTTGTGGGCTGTTGGATCTGTGAGAAGGAGACCCAATACCCGCTCTGGATCCATTTGTATGTGAAATTACCGTTTTACCCCCGAGCTTCAAGATTCGCGCTCAATCTGGACGGTTCCGATTTAACCCCATTTTTAGCCATATCAGGAGCCCCCCACTCCTAAAGACTGAGCGTGATCAGCCTTTGAGGAGTAGTTTTAACTGTTTTGGTGGAGAGTGGAGTTGTATCGGAGTCCAAATGGAGGAGTTTGAATCTCGAAGGGGGTAGTGAGGTGATTTTTTGATGCCATGTGCTGTTCTCTAGCCGTATCGAGTATTTGACAGCTTTTATTTATTTTTTTCGGATTATTTATTTAATTTTGCGATGCGTTTACTAATCGTTCGGGGGATCTTAACAGTACATTCTAGGCAATAATTGTTCGTTCAGGGGTTCAAAAAGATACCCCCGAATTTTTAATTATTTTCTAGAATTTTTAATTAATTTTCCCGACTTTTTAGCAATTTTTTCGCAATTTTTAAATAAATAAAACGATTAAGATAAATAAAAAATGATTTTAAATACCGATTTATGACGTGGATCGATCTGAGCTGTTGATCATAGATGGGCGCGAATTTTTGAGAGATCCATCGGTCGTCATCGCTCGGAAGCTTTTTTCACCGTTTGCGAGCTCGGAAAGGCACTTGCTCGGCGGCCGACCGGAGGGATAGGGGCTCGGCAGGCGGAGCGACGTGGCGCAATCTGAGCCGTCGGATGATGGTGTGAATCCCAAGAAAATGCTATCTTGTCTTTTAGCGCACGTGGCGCAATCTGGACCGTTCATCATTAGAAGCACGAATTTCTGAGAGATCCAACGGTCGTAGTTGCTCGGTGTCTTTTTTCTCCGTTTGCGAGCTCGGAAAGGCACTTGCTCGACAGCCGACCGAAGGTATGGGGTTTCGGCAGTCTGAGCGACGTGGCGCAATCTGAGCCGTTGGATGACGACGCGCATCTGAAGACGGGCACATTTCTCAAGAAAACACTATCTTGTCGTTTAGTGTCCTCGGCGAGATCTGGGCCGTCTGATTGAGATCCGATGCGAAAGTTGAGGAGAAAGTGAGTTTTCTCCGTTTGCAGAGTCGGAACGGCACTTGCTCGGTAGCCGACCGAAAAGATGGGGTCTCGGCAGTCCGAGCGACGTGGCGCAATCTGAGCCGTTGGATGACGACGCGTATCTCAAGACGGGCACATTTCTCAAGAAAACACTATCTTGTCGTTTAGTGTCCTCGGCGAGAACTGGGCCGTCTGATTGGGATCCGATGCGAAAGTTGAGGAGAGAGTGAGTTTTCTCCGTTTGCAGGGTCGGAACGGCACTTGCTCGGTAGCCAACCGAAGAGATGGGGTTTCGGCAGTCCGAGCGTGAAAGGGCGTTCCGAGATATAGTGGGGGAATGGACCTCGGTACGGCCCAATTTCCAAGGATATTAATGGCGTTCCCGGATTCATGCGGCGTTTCATTTTCCCAGGGTTCTTAATGACGACGCCCTTCAATTAATGTGCGGCATTTCAACTTTCAAGGGTCATAATGGCCAGATCTTGGAGGAGAGCTTATAAGTATCCCACTTCCTTTGTCATTTCAATCGCAACAATGTAGAGTTTCAGACCTCAGAGGTATTTGCCCTGGGGTAACTTCTCCTTCAAGGTTCGAAGGGGTGGTCGCTCTTTTGCCTTGTTCTTTTCCCGTTCCTGACGGCCCCAAAGTGGATGTTAGGGTCGGGGGAGAATAAGGCAGGAGTGGTGACGACCGTAGTCCGGACCCGGGAGATGAGTTACTTTGGAAGGACGCGTGGTCGTTCTTCCACCATGGTCCTCTCCTGACTCTGACTGCTCCAACGTGGGTGTTAGGGTCGGGGGAGATCATGGTGGAAGAGGTGATGATCCATGTCCGAATCCGAGGGGTGAGTTTGTTTCGGAAGGACGGGTGGTCACTCTTCCACTATGATCATCACCCGATTTTGACTGGCCCTGATGTGGGTGTCAAGATCGGGGGTGGTCATGGTAGAAGGGGTGATGACCCTAGTCCAGATCCGACGGAGGGGTTCATTTCGGAAGGACTAGTGGCCGTTCTTCTGCCCAAATCTTCTCCTGACTCTGACGGCCCGGGTGGAGGTGCTAGGGTCAGGGGAGGTTTGGGCCGAAGGGTAGACCACCGAAGTCCGGATCCGAAGGACCGTGTGTTTCGGAAGGATGGGGAGTCGCTCTTCTGCCAAGATCTTCTCCTGACTCTGACGGCCCGGGTGCAGGTGTCAGGGTCAGGGGAGATCTTGGCAGAAGGGTTGACTGCCGAAGTCCAGATCCGAAAGGGGCAATCTGTCTCGGTAGGACAGGTGGTCGTTCTTCCACCATAATCTTCACCCGATTCTGAGTGCTCCGGTGCGGGTGTCAGGGTCAGGGAAGGTTATGGTAGAAGAGGTGATGACCCAAGTCCGAATCCGAGGGTCGAGTTTGCTTCGGGAGGACGGGTGGTCGTTCTTCCACCATGATCTTCTCCCGATTCTGAGTGCTCCAACATGGGTGTCAGGGTAGGGGAAGGTCATGGTAGAAGAGGTGATGACCCAAGTCCGTATCCGAGGGACTGCAGTAGCTTCGGAATGATGGGTCTCTTCCCATCTCTGTCTTCCTTCCGGGCTAACGTCTTCTGATGGTTGCCAGCCCGAAGGAGTTAGAGATGGGGGGTGTGCCGATCTGCTTTTGACCGGGCCCCATGGGTCGGCGGAACACCGACCGAAACCTGGGGCCTGGGGGGCTCGCCGAGGGCGGTGCCTTAAAACTTTGAATCCAAATTTTTTCTGGCTCCTTCAGATAGACTTGGGATGCCCGAGGGTACGATCACCCGAGCGACGTGGTGCAATCTTAGTCGTTAGATGTTGCAGAGAATCTCGAGGCGAGCTCAGTTTCCAAGAAAATGCTATCTTGTCGTTTAGCGTCGCTGGCGTGATCTGAGCCGTCTGATCGAGATCTTACACGAAAGTTGAGGAGAAAGTGAGTTTTCCCCGTTTGCAGCCTCGGAATGGCACCTGCTCGGTGGCCGACCGGGCTCTTTGCGAGCGAACTCGGATTGCGTGTAGTTCGGATTTAGATTCCCTTATGCCGAGCTAGTTGACTTGGTGAAGAAGACAGAGTTGTGTTGGGCCTTCGCGATGTTTCGAGAGCGGCCCAAAAGTCGCGCCCTTGCGTTTGGAAGTCCAGTGGACGTTCCTTTTTTACTATAAATCTTCACCCCCCCTTAACCCAAGTCTCATTATTCACTTTTACTCTCTCTCTCTCCAGTTTTTACTTTCACCTTCGAAGTTTTCAGCTCCTTGGTGGTGGTGCTAGCTGTCGTGGCGAGGCGTTCTCTGTCTCCGGTGAATTTTTCCGACCGTAGCTATCACTTCAAGGTCAGTCTCCTTCCTTTCTCTTTTAGAAAATGGTTAAGATTACCTCCTCGGATGAGACCCCCGCCTCGGAGCAAGCCGTAGACCGAGCGGGCAAAGGAAAGGAGGTAGTGGAGCCGACCGATCTGAGCGTCGTTCGGCCGTACAGAGAGGGTGAAGTAGCCGAACCACCTCAGGAGGTCGCGGCGGCGTCTCATAAGGGTAAAGCGGTGGTCACGATCGTCGAGACGCCGAAGACGGCGGGGGCGTTCGGTCGGCAGCCCATTGCTCTGTCGAGCGTGGGAGGCGTTCGGGACTACGCCGAGGATGTCTTGGAGAAGGTGACCCAAGGGACGGCCAAGTCGGTGGAGGAGAATGAACCGAGAGAGCTGTCCGAGGTGGACCATACCATCTCCTCGCTTACGGAGGCCGATCTTCATTTGATCCGAAAGGGATTCCGGATCCCCACCGAGTACGGGCTGCTACTCCCCGGGCCAGGCTTCCGAGCCAATACGAAGTCTTCGACAGATGTGTGCGTCTTTCCTGTCGACTCTCTCATCGTCGGGCTCCGCTTTCCCCTTCATCCGTTCGTAGTTGATGTCTTGAACTGGTACGGTTTGAGCCCCGCCCAACTGATGTCGAACACCTGGAGGCACGTCATGGTGTTTGTCCTCCGGTGCCAAGAGGTCGGTGCCGCGCCTAGCATGTTTCTCTTTCGGAGCCTCTACCGACCTTGTCAGCCGAGCCGAAACGAACAGAGGTTCTATCTTTCGCTGCGGATGGGCGTGAAGTTGGTCGAGAACCCGGACTCGATCAAACACTGGAAGGAGAAGTATTTCATCATCCGGGCTCCCGTGCCATGGGTGATCCCGATAGTTTGGGCGAAGGATGGGCTGCCCAAGCGAGCCAAGAAGGAGCCGGCGTTGAGTGACGAGGAAGCAGAGGTCCTCAAGAAGCTCCTCGCTCTGCCAGCGTTAAACTGGAAAGATATTACCGAGGAGGTTCTGTTTCGAGGGGGTCTCAGTCCGATCGACCCTAGTATGCTTCTGGTATTTATACTCTTTGCTTAAAGTTTATGAAAATTTTTCTAAGTTTTTTCATTCGTCTTATGCAGAGACGATGAAGATGGACTACAGAGCTCTGATGGCGAAGGCCAGGGCGGCGGAGCAGGATACGAAGAAGAAGAGGCCTTCGGTGAGGCCTCAAGGTAGCCGAGCCTCGAAGATACGTTCGGTCGCGAAGGTCCCCGACCAGCCGAAGGTTGTTGCGTCGGAGGCTGGTTCCGAGCAGGGGGAGGTCATGATCCTCGACCCTCCTGCCTCAGGCGCGCCGACACCGACCTCGAAGGGGGAGGCTCCCAGTTCGTCGAGCGGTGCGTTCGGCGTGAAGGAAGTGCTGTCCCTCCAAGTTCCGCCCCTCACTGCCGAGGTGGAGAAGATCTTGACCGAGCATCATAAGCAGATCTTCGTCCCTGACTGGCAGGTGATGAATGTCGACGGCTTCTTGGGCGACGGCAACATCTGCATGGAAGCGGTGAGGCACCTGCCGACCGCAAAGGATCGAGCGACCCTAAAGGCCGGGCTTGCAGGGGACGCCGCGATGCAGATTGCTCGGAACACCATGTCGGTAAGTGGGCCGAGCTCTTCCTCATCGAAACTTTTTCTGAGATTTTTCTAAGTTCTTGGGTTCGGGTTCTAATGTGCTATTCTCTTTTCAGACCCTCTGCCACTTCAACTTCCTGCTCGAGGAGTTCGCGAGCAAGGAACAGGAGCATGAGCGGGAGAGGGTGGAGCGTGTCAAGGCCACGAAGCTGCTTGATGTCGAGCAGCTCCTCTCGGCAAAGAGGGGTGCCGAAGTGGCAGGGCTGGAGAAGCAGCTGGCCGACGCCATTCAGCTGTCGAAGGACATGGCAACCAAACTTGAGGCTTCAGAGAAGGAGGTTGCCGAGCTGAAGGAGGAGCTGGCCAATGCTCGGTCGGAAGCGGAGAGGGCTCGGAAGAGGGCCGAGAAGATCATGGCGAAACACCGGTCTAAGGTGAAGAAGGTGAAGAAGGCTGTGCAGGAGGAGGTCGCGCAACACATGCTCCAGAACATGGAGGACGCATACGGTCGAGCCTTGCTCCACGTGGCCGCCAGGAACCCGGGTTTCGACACGTCTTCCTACTGTTTTTACGACCCCGTGGAGGGGGAGGAGGAGGTTCCCCAGGGGATGCTCGACCCTGAGGGAGAGACGGAAGGTGTCGAAGGCCCAGGAGAGACCGAGGCCGAGGATGAGGAGGAGGATGACTCCGAGGAGGAGAGCGGGAGTGAAGACGAAGACGAGGGCGATGGCGAGGACAAGGCCGGGGGGTCGACGGACCCAAACGACAAAAAGGTCGACCCCTGACTCGGTTGTCTCTTTTAGTCTTTCGTTGTTTTGTTTCTTTTTGTAAGCCTAACTGCGGACTGGCCACCGCTCTTGTAAACTTTCTTCTCGGTTTTGAATGAAAACAGTTTGTTTGGCCAAAATTTATCCAAGTGTTGAGTCTCGGATTTTGTGTTTGATTTGGCGTAGAATTCTCCAAGTGTTGGGTCTCGGATTTATCTCTGATTTTCAGGTAAGGTTCGGTCCGATTACGGAGGTTGCACACCTTCGTAAGGAGCTGGCCAAAACGAAGGGTGAGCTCTCGAATAGCCGACAGAGGCGGTTTCTCATGCTCTTGAAGCTGGAGGAGACGAAGGCAGCTGTGTGGAAGTATTGTCGCGAGTTGTGGCAACTGTAGAAGCAACCCCAAGCTCCTTGTCCCGAAGGTGAGGTCGAACGGCTTCGTAGAGAGCTTGCCGTCGCCGAGCAGAAGAATGACGAGCTTTTGGCCGAGATCTGACACTTGGAGTTAGCGGATAGAGAACGCTCGTCGGCGGAAGAGAAACTCGCTTCCGAGCTGGAGAAGGCGTCGACCGAGCGCAAGAGGCTGTTGGCCGAGGTCGACAGGCTCAGAAGGATCACGATAGATAGGGGGATCGAGGTCACCCACTTCCGACGGCTCGCAACCGATAGCGCCAACATCTCGGGCTCGTCAAGGCCTTCTCGTTTGAAGAAGTTGGCGAAGGACGACGCTTTGAGAGACAGAATCATTGAACTGGAGGAAGAGGTCGCGTCACTCAAGCCTCTGCCGGAGAGGGCCAACGTCTGCAGTACGTCGTGCACTCGCGAAGAGAGCGAGAGAGGGATTTCCTTTTACGAACTCGCAACACGTTTGCCTGTGGCTAGGCGGAGCCCTGCTGACGCTCAGAGTAGTGCGGCCATCTCGTCGAGCGGTGCCTCGGTCGGCGCCACAGTCAGGGTCAGCAGCAAAGGGGGGTCACGCTTCGTTGGTTTGGAATCGAGCTCGGAGGTCAGGCCTCGTCGTCCTCGTGTTTCCTTGAACCGAAGCATTCCCCTTCCAAAGAGACCCTGATCATGTCGTTTTGTGTTTCTTCTGATTGTCGCAAAACTTTGTAGTAGAGTCGGTCTTGTTGTATGTGGAGCTGTTATATCTGAATATGAGTTTGAAAGTTTGATTGGAAAATTCTTTAAGTGTTGTGCCTCGGAAGTGTATTGAAATCTTGTTATTCATTTTCCCTTCTTTTCAGCTCATGGTGTCAGACCAATACAACGATCCCAACGGCTCGGACAATGAAGCTGATGCCGAGGTGACCTCAGGGGCGACGAAGTCGCGCTCGATGAAGTGCGGAGAGCGGCATCATGGAGTGGAGCTGGAGTTACGTCGAGCTGAGAGCGAGCGGGCCCACCTTCAGTCCGTCCTTGGCCAACGAGATGCCGAGATCCAACGTCGGGAGAGCAGGATCATCGAGGTGACCCTCGTAGGGGAGGACGACGACTCGCAGACAACTTTTAGCAACGCTCTTCAGGTTCAGTGTATTCGGCACAATCAGTCGAAGATATTAGCCGAGCGGGACGATTTGCTCTCCGAGATCCATAACTTACAAACTATGGAGGCGAAGCTTCGGAAGGAGGCGGAGGATCTAGCAGTTGAAGTGGAAGGGCTGGCGACCGAAGAGATCAGTGAAGACATTTCTGTTTGAGGACCAAGTGTAATGGGTCGGCGCTGTATTTTTTGTTTACTAATACCTTGTAACTATGGAAAGACTGCTTTGTATTGTGTCCCGATTATTAATAAAATTCCTTTGTGGCTCTGCGTACTTATTTTTCTTGTGAGTGCGTTGGCCGTGCCGAGGTCCTCGAGCCGAGCACATGGTGCCGTCGGCGAGAATCTCGAGGCGAACGAGTTCCTGACGGAGCGCTACCTTGTCGTTTAGCGATTCTGACAAGATCTGGGCCATCGGATGTCGGCGAGAATCTCGATGCGGCGCAGTTCCCAAGAAAATTCTGTCTTGTCGTTTTAGCATCGTTGGCAAGATCTGAACCGTCAGATGATGGCACGAATCTCGAGGCAGCTCAGTTCCCAAGAAAATGCTATCTTGTCGTTTAGCATCGGTGGCAAGATCTGGGCCGTCTGATCGAGATCCGACACGAAAGTTGAGGAGAAAGTGAGTTTTCTCCGTTTGCAGGGTCGGAAAGGCCCCTGCTCGGCAGCCGACCGAAGGCGTGGGGTTTCGGGTTTCGGCTTTGATACAGGATTGCTCGGATCATGTGGCCGAACAGTGCTTCGGTCTCCCTCTTCTTACGAAGCTGAGGGGTGAGCCGAGCTCTTTTTCTTTGTGGGACTCGTCGGTCATGGCGTGCGTTCGATGGTTGTGGGAGCAATTCCGAATGGTGGTCCACTCCTAGTCTGCCGCGAAGCAAGCTTGGGGAGTAGAATGAAACCAAGTGTTGGACTCCGGAACCATCGATGTAGTTCAACGGTTGTGGGAGCAATTCCGAACGGCGATCTACCTCTGGCTCGTCCGGGGGCGAGCCGAGGAGGTAAAGTCGAGCCGAGTGTTGGACTCCGAACCATCGGTGTAGTTCAACGGTTGTGGGAGCAATTCCGAACGGCGATCTACCTCTGGCTCGTCCGGAGGCGAGCCGAGGAGGTAAAGTCGAGCTGAGTGTTGGACTCCGAACCATCAGTGTAGTTTAACGGTTGTAGGAGCAGTTCTGAACGGTGATCTACCTCTGGCTCGTCCGGGGGCGAGCCGAGGAGGTAAAGTCGAGCCGAGTGTTGAACTCCGAACCATCGGTGTAGTTCAACGGTTGTGGGAGCAATTCCGAACGGCGATCTACCTCTGGCTCGTCCGGGGGCGAGCCGAGGAGGTAAAGTCGAGCCGAGTGTTGGACTTCGAACCATCGGTGTAGTTCAACGGTTGTGGGAGCAATTTCGAACGGCGATCTACCTCTGGCTCGTCCGGGGGCGAGCCGATGAGGTAAAGTCGAGCCGAGTGTTGGACTCCGAACCATCGGTGTAGTTCAACGGTTGTGGGAGCAATTCTGAACGGCGATCTACCTCTGGCTCGTCCGGGGGCGAGCCGAGGAGGTAAAGTCGAGCCGAGTGTTGGACTCCGAACCATCGGTGTAGTTCAACGGTTGTGGGAGCAATTCCGAACGGCGATCTACCTCTGGCTCGTCCGGGGGCGAGCCGAGGAGGTAAAGTCGAGTCGGACATGGACTCCGAACCATTGGTTGAAATCAAAATTTAAAAAACAGATGATAAGGGCGGAGAGAGGCATGCAAATTTATAAGTATGAAAGAGCTTTCTTTATTGATAATCGACGGCGAACCGTTTTACATATTACAATTTATGAAAATAGGTTACAAGTCAGAGGAGAGGAATGGCTCGATATCCTATGATACTTAGAGTGGCGCCGGGGTGCTCTCTTGGTATTTTAGGAGGTGGTCGGCATTCCAGGTCCTCGGATTCTCTCTGCCCTTTAGATCTTCCAGATGATATGCTTCGGGCCGAACTACCCTCGTAATCTTGTACGGCCCTTCCCAGTTCGGAGCCAGCTTGCTCTTCTGATTGGGGAAGGATATGGCCAGTTTTCTCAAGACTAAATCCCCTTGCTTAAGGTTGGTAGGTCGGACCTTCTTGTTGTATGCCAACTCGACCCTTCTCCGGTAATTCTGCTGCCGAATCGACGCTCTTTCCCTCAGCTCATCTATCAGATCTAAGTCTGCCCTGAGGTCCCTGGCGTTCTGTTCCTCGTCGTAGGCTGCGAGCCGAGGGGAAGGTATTCCGACCTTGAGGGGTATCACGGCCTCGGACCCATAGGTGAGGTTGAAAGGGGACTCGCCTGTGGGAGTCCGCTTGCTCGTGCGGTAGTTCCATAGGACGTTGGGGAGTTGGTCGACCCATAAGCCTTTGGAACTTTTTTCCAGCCTTTTCTTGATGCCTGCGAGGATCTGCTGATTAGCATTTTCTGCCTGTCCGTTCGACTGAGGGTGGGAGACAGACGAGAAGCACTGCTGGATGGCATGGTCATCGCACAGAGCTCGGAATGCTGCGCCAGTGAACTGAGTCCCGTTGTCCGTCACGAGGACACGGGGGACGCCGAATCTGCAGATGATGTTCTTCCAGAAGAATTGTACCACCTTGTTCTCGGTTATAGTGGCGAGGGGCTCGGCCTCAACCCACTTCGAGAAGTAGTCGATGGCTACGACCAAGAACTTGAACTGACCCGGAGCCGGAGGGAAAGGCCCTAGTAAATCCATCCCCCACATTGCGAAGGGAATAGGACTTGATAGGGAGGCGAGGTTGGCTTGAGGGAGGCGACGGACGCTGGAGTCTCTGGCAAGAGTTACATTGCCGAACGTGTCGCTCGGCGTCTTGAAGGAGGGTCGGCCAGAAGTATCCATAATTCAAAGCTTTCCGGGCCAAGGACCTAGATCCTGAGTGTGCCCCGCCGATGCCTTCATGGAGCTCTTGTAGGGCATAGTCGGCCTGTTCTGGAGAGAGGCACCTTAGGTATGGTTGGCCGTCTATTTGAGAGAAGAAGCATTTGTATAAGATACCCTCGATCAAGACATACCACTCGGCCCGGGTTCTGACTCGGCGCGCTTCTTTGGAATCCTCGGGCAGTACCCCGTCCCTTAAGAATTCCACCAACGGCCTCATCCAATTATCTTGCAACATGACCGGCAATGACTCCACCGAGCCGGATGTCTCGTCTTCTATGCTCGGCTTAGAGAGGACCTCGATCAGAACGGTCTGTTCAAGACCTTGCAGGGAGGATGAGGCCAACTTAGAGAGGGCATCGGCCTGAGAGTTCTCTTCACGAGGGACTCGTTGAATGAGCGCCTCTTCGAACCGGCTCATGAGGGCCCGAACCTTAGCGAGGTATTTCGCCATTCGCTCGTCTCGGGGCTCGTACTCGCCCAAGACTTGGTTCACGATAAGCTGGGAGTCGCTATGGATTCGGAGGCGCTGCGCCCCAGCACTTCGGGCAAGTCCGAGGCCTGCGATGAGTGCTTCGTACTCCGCCTCATTGTTGGAGGCCTTGAAGTTCATACGGATCGCATACTGGAGGACGAAGTCGTCAGGACCGTTCAGGATGATACCGGTGCCGCTTCCTTCGCTACAGGAGGAGCCGTCCACGAAGACCGTCCAAATGGGGGGTCCATTCGGGACGTGGCTGACTTCAGGGATGGTGGAATCTACGATGAAGTCGGCGAGGGCCTGTGCTTTAATTGCCGTCCGAGGTTGGTAGGAGATGTCATGTTGGCTCAGCTCTATGGACCACTTCATTAGTCGGCCCAAGGTCTCGGGCTTGTGGAGGATCTGCTTTAGAGGTTGGTCAGTGAGGACAACGACCGAGTGGGACTGAAAATACGGCCGGAGCTTTCTCGCCGCCATGACCAGGGCGTAGGCCATCTTCTCTATCTTCGGATAGCGGAGCTCGGCGTCCCGAAGCACCTTGCTCACGTAGTAGATGGGCCTTTGGGCCCGGTCCTCCTCTCTCACCAAGACAGCACTTAGGGTCTGCTCGAAAGCAGCCAAGTAGATGAAGAGAGTTTCCCCCGGGACAGGTTTGCTGAGCAGAGGGGGGTTCACCAAGTAGGCCTTCAGTTGGTCGAACGATTCCTGTTGTGGTTGGCCCCATTCAAAACCCTTAGCCCCCCGGAGTGCTTTGAAGAAGGGGAGGCACTTTTCCCCAGACTTCGAGAGGAACCGGCCGATAGCAGCGAGCCGACCAGTTAGCTTCTGCACCTCCTTGACGTTTCGGGGCGGGGCCATGTCCAATATGGCCTTGATCTTCTCGGGATTGGCTTCGATCCCTCGCTGGCTCACCTTGAAGCAGAGGAACTTTCCTGAAGAGACCTCGAACGCACACTTGTTCGGGTTCAGCCGCATGTTGTGCCTCCTCAACACGCCGAAGGCCTCCTGGAGGTCGGCCACGTGGTCAGTGCCTCGGATGCTCTTTACGAGCATGTCGTCAACGTACACCTCCATATTCCGGCCTATCTGGCTTTGGAAGACCTTGTTGACGAGGCGCTGGTAGGTGGCGCCCGCGTTCTTCAACCCGAACGACATGACCCGGTAGTAGTAGAGGCCCTGATCGGTGATGAAGGAGGTCTTCAAAATGTCCGGGGGGAACATTCGGATTTGATTATAGCCGGAGAAGGCGTCCATGAAGCTGAGGAGCTCATGGCCCGAGGTGGCATCAATGAGGGTGTCGATGTTCGAAGAGGGAATGGGTCTTTCGGACATGCCTTGTTCAGGTCGGTGAAGTCGATGCATATTCTCCAAGAGCCGTTGGACTTCTTGACCATTACAACATTGGAGAGCCACTCGGGGTAGTTTACCTCCTGTATGAACTTAGCCTTCAAAAGTTTATCCACCTCCTCCTTGATGGCCTGCTGTCGCTCGGGAGCGAACTTTCGTCTCTTCTGCTGAACCGGTTTGCACCCCGGTTCGACACTTAGGCGGTGGACTAGCAACTCCTCGGAGATGCCGGGCATATCCGCGGCTGACCAAGCGAACAGGTCGCGGTTATCCCGGATGCATTTAACCAAGTCAGAGCACAGCGCAGTCGGTAGGGACTTGCTGATGAGGAACTTCCGGCTCGGGTCCTCGTCCGAGAAGAGCACTTCTTATAACTCGTCCGCCGGCTCGGACGTGGGTCGGACTTCGGCTCGGGGATTTCTAGTGTCTCGAGAGAGAGCACTGGTCCCCCAGTGGAAGTCATGTAGCACTTCCGAGCCGTCTCTTGGCTTCCCCTGACTTCCCCTACTCCCGACCGAGTGGGGAACTTCATTTTAAGATGGTACGCTGAGGGGATAGCTTCCAGGGCGGCCAGGCCGGGTCGGCCTAGGATGACATTGTATGCGGCCGGGACGTTGACGACCATGAAATCCATCGGCTCGGTACGGGTAGTAGGGGCTTTCCCAGCGGTCACGTCTAGGGTTATGACTCCCTCGATGGTTACTGGTACCCTCGTGAACCCGTGGAGCGTGTAACCGGCCGGCTTGAGATGGTCCCACGATAGCTGCAGCACTCGGAAGGCCGAGAGGAAGAGGATGTTGACCGAACTCCCATTGTCTACTAAGATCCTTTGCACTTTGAAGTTGGCCATGCGGAGGTCGATAACCAGTGCATCGCAGTGGGAGGTCCGGACCCCTTCGAGGTCTTCATCAGAGAAGGTAACCGGGACACCGAAGCCTTTGGGGGGAGGAGCGCTGTGGACTGAATTGGCCTCTCGGACGAAGGCCTTCCGGGAGGAATTGGAGGAGCCCCCCATGGGGCCTAGAGGTGCAGGACCCGCTCTTCCTCAAACTCGGGGGTTTCATCGCGCCGCTCGGAGCGCTTGTTAGCCCCGCGAGGCGGAGGGGTAGTGCGGTCCGCCCGGTCACTTGCTTTCACAAATTTGGCCAGCTGCCCCCTCTGGATGAGGGCCTCTATCTCATTTTTCAACGTTCGGCAGTCGTTGGTCTCGTGGCCGTGGTCTCGGTGATAACGACACCATTTCTCTTTGTTTCTCCTCTTGGCCGGGGTGTTTATCCTCGGAGCGGGTGGTAGCAGGCCTTCCTTCTCCACTTCCATCAGGATAGTGGAGACATTGGTGGTGAGGGGAGTGAACTTCTCGAACCTAGGGGGAGGACGACGCTGACCGCCGTTGTCCTTCTGCATCTTCTTCGATCCCTCCCCCTCGGTCGCCTTCCTCTTCGATCCGGAGGCCGATCCTCCGAAGTTCGGGAGGCACTCGGCCTCTTCCGCCCGGATGTACTTCTCACACCTTAGGAGAAGGTCGGCAAAGTTGTGCGGGGGCTTCTTGGCGAGGGACGACCGGAGGTTGGAGTTGAGGACATTCGATTGGAACACAACAGTCGCCACTGACTGGTCTAGGGAGGCGATAGACCTGACTTCTGCGGTGAATCTCTTCACGTAGTCCCTCAGTTTCTCTCCCCTTTCTTGCCGCAGGTTGAGCAGGGATAGGCTCGTCTTCTCGGCTCACCTGCTACTCACAAAGTGAGTAATGAACAGCGTCTCGAACTGCTCGAACGAGAAGATGGAAGAGGGGGCAAGCCTGGAGTACCACTCCCGAGCCGACCCCCGGAGGGTGGCGGGGAAGGTCTTGCAGAGCATGGCATCGGAAGCTTGATGGATCAGCATTAATGTCTTGAAGCTTTCGACGTGATCGACTGGGTCGGACTCCCCTGAGTACGTTTCAAACTGCGGAGGTTTGAAACCCCTCGGTATGGGGGCCTCCATGATCGTCCGAGAGAAAGGAGGTCTGCTGGGCCGAACGGTCCCTGCTCTGGACTCCTCCTCTCTGTCCATGCTACCAATGCACCTCTCCACCTCATGGAGACGGCGGTTGAGGGCATCGTCTCTCCACTGGTAATCATACGATCCCCCGGACTCTTCTTCATAGGAGGGGGAGCGGGGACTGCAGCGCCGGTAGTCCTGGGATCAGCGGGGATTGTAGTGCTGCTGCTGGCGACTGGGAGCCGGGAGAGGACTTCGGGATCGGCGGCGAGAACTAGGAACCCGCGGGGGTGTTGGAACCCTCTGGGCATTTTGGTTGTTGGGGCGAAGGTTGAGGGCCTGAAGCACGGTGTCCTGAAATTGTAGGAACTCGGCACGAGTGATAGGTGCCTCATTGTTCCTCCGATGATGCCGATCCGCGGGGGAATGCGGCCTCCTCCTTCGGCGCTCAGGAGATGTCGCTCGGCCCCTACTGTCCGGAGACCTTCTACCGTCTCGGCGGTGGGGGGACCGCTCACCCTGATGCTGGCGGGAGGCTCCCTTTCGGGCCCGCCTCTCATCAAGGTTGGTGCGGAGGTCCTCATCTTTTTGGTGGTTCAGGATTGTGTTGCGGAGGTCGGGGTGATGAGAAGCCATTGAATCCGAGGATTCATTATGAACCGAGACATGGTCTGGGTCGAGGGGCTGCTTCTGCCTCCGCCCGTTATGACCGGAAGGGCCATTGGGGGGTTGCTGTTTGGGAAGAGGAGGTTGGCCCTGCTGGACCGGGGGAGGAAGTTCAGGCTGCTGGACTGGATTGACAGGGGCTTCCTCTGTCTGATCGGCGGGAATGGCCCCGCGGTTGGATTCTCTGGATCTGACTTTCTTTGGAGGCATGGTTGGAGCAGGGCTAGGCGACGAGGAAGAGACGGAGGCTGTTCGTGTGGTGTTTCCCACAGACGGTGCCAATCTGTTACCGCTGATTTCGGTGTGGGGGTAAACAGATGAGATTTGTGAGCTCGAGAAAACCTGAACAGCAGATCCAAGCCTTCTGATTCCTGCCGCAACCTGCAAGGAAGTGCGAGACACCGGGGTTGATTCCGGCGACGCACCCTCCGACGCTCTTGTCAGTAACCAGTGGTGATTAAAGAAAGAGCTTAAGGTGGAAAAAGAGTGATCACCTGATCACAGTGGCAGAGGGGAGGTATTTAGTCGCCAGGGGAGTGATTAGAGGCTTGATTCCCTGTGTAACTGCTAGGAAAAAAATCCTCACAGTCTGTTTAGGAAACTAACCCCTGATTCCCGGTGAGAGTAAATCAGGCCTGTTGACTTGGTTAAATCGGTGACCCTGATTTGTCTCTTTGTAGGTCTGAGTTTGCCTCGGGTCGGGACCCGTACCTAGTCGGAGTGGATCCGTTTGTGGGCTGTTGGATCCGTGAGAAGGAGACCCAATACCCGCTCTGGATCCATTTGTATGTGAAATTACCGTTTTACCCCCGAGCTTGAAGATTCGCGCCCAATCTGGACGGTTTCGAATTAACCCCATTTTTAGCCATATCAGCTTATATATAATCTCTGGATTCATGTGGAAGTCTATTTTCCATGTTCTTCGACAGATTCAGATTTGGATTTCTGTAGTAACGGAAATTACTGTTTTAGTACTGTTCTGTCATGTTGTCCTGAATATGAACATACACTGTTTTGCCTGTTTATGTGACCGTATATCATTTATGCATGTTTATTTGTTTTCCTGAACTTAATACTGATTATATCATGTTAGTTTGACATTATTTTATGCACTATCATGTCTGTTGATAACCATAATAAAGGTGATCAAGCCGGGATTTTTTAATGGAAGATCTAGTAGTGGAAAATATAGAAACGTGTACTTGAAAAGGAACTAGTGTTCCGTACTGTTACTGTTACTGTTACTGTTACTGTTACTTTTACTGCTACTGTTATTATTATTTTTACTGCTACTGCTATACCTGAGTACACTGCCCCATTATGGTCCACTATGAAATCTAAAAGCGAAATTGTTTGTTGTAGCAACCATGTGTTATATTTTGGGGCGCATGAAGTGCTACCTAGCTAGTAATACAGACAAGCCTATAAGAACATAAGACTGATACTGTTAGACTGATACTGTTGGACTGATACTGTTATACTGTCACACTGATATACTGAGCTTACTGTTACTGGACACTGTTGGTTGCCATATGACACTATACTTGACACATTCATTTAACTGTTAGTATACCATGCTAGTTGACTTTGTTTTACTGATTCATGCTAGTTATTACTGTTGATGTATTATTACATACTATTTGTTTACCTTTCCCATGTACTTGTATTCTACATTAAAAGTAGCCCGTAACTTGCATTGACGGGTACTTGTTTCTTTTTCCGGAGTTTTTGAAGGGAAGATCTAGTAGTGGAAAATATGGACACGTGTACTTAGAAGGGAACTAGTGTTCCATACTGTTACTGTTACTGTTACTGTTACTGTTACTATTACTTTTATAGCTACTGTTACTGTTATTTTCACTGCTACTGCTACTGTTACTAATACCTAAGTACACTGCCCCATTATGGTCCACTATGAAATCTAAAAGCGAAACTGTTTGTTGTAGCAACCATGTACCATTTTTGGGGTGCATGAAGACTGTAAGAACATAAGACTGATACTGTTAAACTGATACTGTTAGACAGATACTGTTATACTGTCACACTGATATACTGTCACACCCCGCTTCCCACTATACGGAAATACATGCACGCAACTGAGGCTCAGCGAATGATATACATCATCCATAAACTGTACAATTATAAGCTCAACAAGATCTTTATAACACATTCATGCAGGCAGATATAATAATCACATGAGCTAAAAGTAGAATAATTATTATTTGGATAATACATCAATATCGGGTCAAGATATCCGGGAGTACAAGGTGCCAAAATTAAAATAATATGATAAGCAGTTCGCTATAATAACTAGATAAAATAGCGACTGAAAGAAAAACAACATGAAGTAGTAAGGAAGTAGCAACGATCGTTTAGAGAGTCTGCTCGTCGGGTCCATCAGTACCTGTATAATTATTAACTCAAAGAACAATAGAAAAGTTCCCGTTAGAGCAAGTTTCGGGCAGCAAGTAGCAACAAGCAGAAAAAGGGGTAATATAACAAGAGATAACATGGAAGAAACAAAAAGTAGAAGTACAAATACAATATAGAAGGAAGCAAGGAACTGGGACAATATGATGATGTAAGTAATAACTGTAACTAGTGTATTCTAGACTTCAAGGTATAAGCAATTGATAACCTAGGCTCAGTTAATCCATAATCATGTAATCAAGGATCGAGAGTCATGTAATCGAGAGTCATGTAATCAAGAGTCATGTAATCAAGAATTAAGAGTCATGTAACGAAGAGTCATGTAATCAAGAATCATGCTTAGTGAAGATCTCAAGTTTATCTGTTTTATTAACTTATCTAATGCATACAATCCTGTATCCCATGCCACAAGTTCGGTGCATATCAATCATGTGACGTTTAGACTTAAGTAGTGAATTCTGTAGGATTATGTACTCGAGTCTTCCAGTGATAGTATCAAGACATGTAATCATGAATCATGTAATCGAGAATTATGTAATCAAGAATTGTATAACCAAGAATCAAGAATCAAGAATCACTATTTCGGGAAACACGGGCCCCCTTCCGAGTATACTCCCCTATATTGTCCACAATTAAGTCGTACCCTTATAACCCCGGCTTGTTATTCTTTTAGAATTAATTATGAACATGCAATTGGTACGACTAGTAGAACGGTGTAATCAAATAGTTTAGCCAAGAAAAATATCAAGTGCAGTAATCATGGACATGAGACGTAAAACGAGTACATGTATCGAGAGTAGTTATTATAGAATTATCAAGTGGTATAAAATGCATTCTATCAAATCAATCTATTATATCTATGCAAGTTATTATTACAAGAACAATAATACACTCAGTTCATTAAATATGAAAAATAACAGGTTTATATGCAAAAATGTATAGATGAATTTTTAAACAACTTGACATATCTGCATTCAAATTCACTTTCCTGTTGTTACAGAAAAGAAAATCCGATTCAGTCAGAGATTCTAGGAAGTAGACTCTCTTCCGGTTTCAACGCATATTCACACGATACGTTCTAAAGACAGTATCTATGCGTACAAATTCATTCTTCGCTGGTTTTGATGTTTCTCGCGCATTCTGGAAATTCTAAGTCACAATACTAAAACTGCGATATCTCACAATGTATACATCGGATTGAGAAACTGTAGGATGTTTCGGACATCTAGACTCGAAGGGCTACGATTTTCATGTAGAAAGTTTTTCGATCCAGTATCGGGTGTGAAGAAGGCAAAGGGTGTGAAGAAGGCAGAGGAAGAGAAGAAGGGAAAATGAAGAATGTAGATAAGAGAAGAAAAAGAGGTAGGAGCTGTGCATGTGTGTGTGTGTGTATATATAGAAAGGAAGGATAGGAGGGGTGTAGAAAAATCAAAGGATGTGTGGAAAAATGAGAGTTAGGCGTAGAATTAGGCAGTAGGAGAAAAATGGGAGTGAGTGATTAGCAGGAGTGGATTAGGATTAGGATTAGGATTAGGATTAAGATTAATCAGGGTTTAAAATTTGTATTTAAACTCCGATCGAAAAATCACAAAATTATAGAATTGATCAGAAAAATATTCTGGCTTTAGATAAAGAGTCCAAAGAGAAAAATAAAACTGATCCGAAAATTGAAGTATAAAAATTCACGTAGTAAAATACGTACAACTGGAACAGGGAGTTACAATTACTGAGCTTACTGTTACTGGACACTGTTAGTTGTCATATGACACTATACTTGACATGTTCATTTGTACTGTTAGTATACCATACTAGTTGACTTTGTTTTACTGATTCATGCTAGTTATTACTATTGATACATTATTCCATGCTATTTTTTACCTTTCCCATGTACCTATATCCTACATTATAAGTGGCCCGTAACTTGCATTGACGGGTACTTGTTTTCTCTTTCCTTCTCCTACAATTATTAATTGCATATCAGGATGGTCAGCTGTCCGACGGCATTAGAGAAATGAGATATTAGTGCTGGATTTCTTGCTTATTAGTATTACTATTATTGTTGCTTGAATAATTTATTCTGAGTACTTGGATGATTACTTTGTATTTTGGGCGATGTGACCCAGGATTTTGTCTTGTCCAGATTCTGGTTTATTTGAGCTTAATGTGCTATGTTGCAAGTAAATTCTGTTGATTTATTAATTCAATTATGCATGTGTGGCTGAGTCCTTTGCTTCCGACTCTGATTATATTGTGAGATATTGTAAAGATTCCAGAACAGCTTATGGATGATGCAAATCATTCGCTAGGTTGAGTCGCGTATCCGTATTCCATATTCTTTTTGGGAAGCGGGGCGTGACAAGACTTTTAGTGGTATCAGAGCCCAGGTTTGGCTAATGTATTAGTTGCCTAATATATTAGACAAGAATGGCTCGAACTGAGATCGGCTTAATATTTCACCAACCATGCATACGTAAATGAATTATTATCAACTTTGATTCTGGATGCTAATTATTTGATTTTTAGTGCAGCTATGGCTCATGAGAATTCTTCTCAGCCTGATCCTGTTGAGGCTGTACTGCTGTACTTGAGCGGCTGATCAATTAGCAGCAAAACCACAGCGATCTAGTGATGGTTGCTCTTGAAGCTGCCCAGGTTTCGCCTCTTGTTGTGCCTGTGCAGGCAAATCTTTTGCCTCGTCCAGGAAAAGCTACGAATTTTATGAGGATGCATCCCGACTGTTTTTCCGGTACTAAGATGCCTTTGGAGGCTGAACTGTGGTTGATCCAGACCGAGCGCTTGCTCTTGGCAGCACGTGTTGTCGAGGCTGATAGGGTGGACGTGGTTTCCATCCAGCTAGTGGATTTGGCACACATTTGGTGGATGGCCGAGTCCGAGCGACTTGAGAGGCCTATTGCTTGGACTACTTTCACCTGGGGATTCTTGGAGAATTTCTTCCCCAGTTGTACTCGAGTTGAGATGGAACAGCAATTTCTGGCCCTAAAACAGGTTAAGTCATTATTCTATTTTGGAATTTTATTGCATAATTGTTCAAACAATGTTGTAATATGGACTTCTTGAAACAGGGTTCCAGGTCAGTGGATGAGTACGTAGTTGAGTTTATTAGACTTAGCCGCTTCGCTGTCGTTCTTGTGGCTACCGAAGAGGATATGGCTCGTAGATTAACAAATGAGCTTGTGGCTGCCGTTCTTAAGAGGCATCTTATCTCTCTCCGTTTGCATACTTATGTTGAAGCTCTTGAGGCAGCTCGAGCTCAGGAGTAGGCTCGTGGTGGTTTGGTTCCTTCTCTGCGGACTGTTCTCCATTCTGCTGCTAGGCCTTCTGGTGGTCCTGTTCGAAGGCCTATCCCAACCCATCCGGTCAGGGCAGCTCCGTATCCTTCTGCTGATTTCCAGAAGGGTGGTTTTTGCTACTTCTGTCAGATGTCTGGGCATGAGGGTAAGAATTATTGGCACGTCAACCGCCGGTGCTTTAGGGGTGGCGTCGGTGATCATTCAGTACGTAATTGTCCGTAGTAGCAGCAGGTGGCTCTTCCAGCCAGGGGCCCTGTTCAGCAAGCAGGCCCAGCTCGTGGTCCAGTTTGGCCTTTGCTTCCTCCTCAGCGTCAGATTATCGGTCAGAAGACCGCTGTTCCAAGGAGAGGTCAGGCTTTCAACTTGACTGCTATAGATGCTGAAACAGCTGAAGGAGTTGTGGCAGGTATCTTTTTGCTTTTTGTTTTGTTGTTGTTGTTTTGCTTTCTCTTTGTTCCTTTCTTTTGGTCTTGTTTTGCTTTCTTTCCGTTATCTTTCTGCATTGTTGTTTTCCGTACCCTTGATTGTCTGCTTTTTCTTTCTCCTTGTCTTTTGCTCCCTTAGGTGTCATCCATGTTTGCTCTTTTCATGCTCGTGTTCTCTTTCATTCTGGGCCAACCCATTCTTTTGTCTCCTCGCAATTTGTCGGTCGCCATCAGTTGGAGCGTAGCAACATGTCTGAGGCTTGGAACATTTTGACAGGTGGTGGTGTTGTCATTTGTTCCCGTGAGTGCAGGCAATATTCCATTGTTATTGGGAATGCAGATTTCAAAGCCAACCTGATTATCACTGGGAATTCAGGATTCGACGTTATTCTCGGTATGGATTGGTTAGGTGAAGCCCATGCCATTATTGATTGCTGTGCCAAGAAAGTTGTTTTTAGAATTTCAGATCGAGCAGAATTTGAGTTCCATGCCGGGGAGTCTTTCCTTGGCCGAACAAAGACTGCAGTTGTACAGGTGGATTGTGCGATGGAATTGCACTCAGGCTGTGAGGCTGCACCTCTAATAGTTTGGAATTTCTTAGATGTTTTTCCAGATGAGTTGCCTGCCTTACCCCCTGATAGGGAAGTCACTACAATGAATTTGACATATAGTGACAGCAAAAATCCGTGGGTAAAAGGCAAAAAACCGTAGGTATAGCCCATAAAACCTATACCAATGGACATATTTTTCCGTCGTTTTTAATTAGCTATACCCACGGCAACATGCCATCACTATAGCATATAGCGACGGTTTTTTCACTCGTTGGACAAAACCTCGGTGTTATACCCACGGTTTCGTATCCGTTGGTATAGGTTTTAAAGACACCTTTTGCTTTCCTATACCCACGGTTGAAACTCCATTGCTATACGTTTTAGCGATGGTTTTCACATCCAATTATTTGAATATATACCACCGTGTTTCTTCCGTTGGTATAGTTCTTTTTGTGCGGTCCGTTGGTATAGGTTTTAGCGACATTTTTTACACATACACCCCCCCTCCCCCCACGAATGCAACAACAAACAACAAAAGCCTGGCCAAGATAGCTCACAGACGCCATGCAACAACAAACAACTGCAATCAAAATGGCTCACAGACGCCAGCAAACGACGAATAGCCGCAAGAAGGCCGAACAAAAACAAGAAACAGATCTGAACAGAACCCAAGAGACCAGCACTACTCAACACCGACTATCCTCCGAGCACAACCCGAACATAAGGGGAGTAAAGCAACACAAAATTAGCCAAAAGAGAAAGAGAAATAACCACATCTTGAGAACAAGGTAAATTAGCGACCAAAAAAAACCAAATTCCACCAATCCAGTACAGCCAAAGTACTAGGCCAGAGGAGCCAGCCAAAATGCAACCAGAAAGCCAACCAAAACAACCCAGGACCGCTGGGTTAAGGTCGTTGCATCTCAATCCTTAGCAACACAATCAGACAGAGAGGCACAATACGGGGAGCGCAACGCTCACATCCAACCCAACACAGGGTAAAACCAAATACATCAAACAGCAGGTGGAAGAATCCCGTTCTTCATTAGATTAAGAGAAGGGATTATACAAAAGTAGAATATAACAGCACAAAAAAACCTAAGCCCAGGCTTAGAATAACGTCAGGAAAATGAGATTACCACAAAATGAGCCCTATTAACAGAGGTAAGAAGAGAAAAGTAGCAATCGCGAATTCATCCAAGGCTGAAAAGAAACGTCACAAAAGATGTACCATTGGTACAGCATCAAAAAGGGAAGAGAACTCATAGCTCCTTTCAAACCTGCGAAACAAAGTCAAAGAAGACTATTTAAGCAGCACAAATAGACGAAAATTAT
This sequence comes from Hemerocallis citrina, assembly GCA_017893485.1. Classification (NCBI taxonomy): domain Eukaryota; kingdom Viridiplantae; phylum Streptophyta; class Magnoliopsida; order Asparagales; family Asphodelaceae; genus Hemerocallis; species Hemerocallis citrina. The sequence goes on along the minus strand of CM030361.1, from coordinate 217,006,268 downwards.
AAAACATTAAGATTACGTAGGCAAAATAAGGAGTCATCAAGGCGGCGACAGTATAAGGAAACTATAGCTTCATGCTTTAAAGTCGATGTCCAGAAATTAAAAAGAAATAAAAAGTCTTCAATGATGGAATAGATTGGGGAAGCACAATGGTTGAAAATTCTCTTATTTCTTTCGGACCACGTAATCCATATAATAATCAAAACTGAAAGGTTCCATGATTTGTGGTAATTTTTATTCGTGGGATGAAGAGACCAGCATGAGGATAAGTTGGAGAGAATGGAAGGGACTTCCAAGGCTAATGAACAAATTTTTCATAGAGGGCGAATGAATTCGCACCCAACAAACAGGTGATCAGCTTCTTCGAAATTAATTGAGTATAGGGGCACATTTGACCCGACGCTAAATTCCTTTTGTTGAGGATCTCGACAGTAAGAAGCTTGTTGTTGAGAGCGAGCCAAGCGAGGATTTTAACCTTCAGAGGGGCACAGCTACTCTAGATGAAGTCAGCAAAAGGGGAGTTGATCCCTCGAAAATTTAGAAATTTATAAAAGGATTTGACAGAGCAGACACCCGAAGAGTTCCAACGTCATCTAAAGTCTTCTTTCGGATGCCAAACAAAGTTGTCAAGGGAGCAAAAGGGGAGTTGATACCTCGAAAGTTTAGAAATTTATAAAAGGATTTTTATGCTCTCAATTTCTTACTCTGAGAAAAATGACATTTACTGCATCTTAACTTCTCAAGGCCCTTATATTTTGTTGTGGATATTTTGTTCAGTAATATGGGTAAGCCTTTTTACTAGGCCCTTATGGGCAAGACTTCACACTATCATTTGAGATGAAAAAAAATACCCCACTATCGTTCGCTAAAAATCCAAAATTTAATATGAGTGAACAATCGATCGCTAAAGATAGCAGCTGCAATAGAAAAATGCTAAATATAGAAGACGGAAGAAGATGATCCATTTAAAAAAAAAAAACTAAAAAAGAGGACGGACGGAAGATGATGCTCCATCAGTGGATTTCTTTGAATTAAATTAAAAAAATAAAAATAGAAAAGATGAGAAACGGATGAAGAAGCTCCGTCTCTCATCTTTTCTTTTTGTTTTTATAATTTTTTTTAAATTACTCATTTACCCCTCAATTATATATCCACAAAGTCTAACTTCTTCTCAGAGAGAGGCATGCATTCAAATAGGCTTAAATGAGGGAGAGGGGGGCGCAAATTAGTAATTTATATATTCTACTTTTTCTTTTAAAAAAAGAAACAAAACACACCAGACAGATGAAGATCCTCCGTCTGGTTGATTTTTTTTGTCTCGCGACAAATTAATTTTTTTAAAAAAATTCTTCCCTCAGACGGATGAAGAAGCTCCGTCCGAGGTTATTTTGAATTAAAAAACAAATTCCAAACGGAAGTTCATCCTTCGTCCCTCTATTTTTTAATTTAAAACAATTTAAATTTATGTTCGACAGAGGAAGATCATCTGCCCTATTGTTTTATTTTTTTCATTCTTGCATATTTAACAATAACGATACCAGCACTCCTCAATCGTTTCTAAATCCCAAATGGTAAAAATCGAAAAAAAATGGAAATTTTAGAAGAAACGATAGTGGATGCTCTAATAAGATCAATCAATGCAGTCTCTATTTACAATGCATGTAATCTAGGCTTACAAAAAAAAATTTTAAAAAAAAATACAAAAAAAAAATAGTAATCTTAAAAAAATGCTCAAGGCCCGCCAGCAGATGAACAAATGCTGATGCTTCCATGCACGTAAAACAGAGGACGCAAACAAGCTAAAGGTATCAGCAAAACACCTAACTGCATCTAATGGATTTATAGGGCACGATGATTTTCGACCTTTTTTTTTAATGGAAAAGTCTTGGCTCGAACCAAGACTTTGGATTCAAGCCGCCACTCAATTACCCACCCCACCCAATACCAAGCCGCCACTCAATGATTTTAGACCTGAATACTGAGAAACTCTCATATCCAATCATTTCTTATATTTTTCAATTCCAAGAAGTATACATTTTAATTTGTCACAATCATAGTTCTATAGTTTGTTAAATAATCTGAACTACTATCACATTTATTAATGAGAAATAAAGTGAAACTATTGGATTGTACAAGTGACGGTTTACTTTATGCTCTTAACTCTTGCCAAAATAGAACATGTGCACATGTACTCCATAAACTTCCAATGGTTGCAAAAGATTTGAAACTTTATCGAATATATGACTTTTGAGGCTGATAATTACACTGACCCGAAATGTCATGAAAACAAAGAAAGCAAGCCAGAAACCATTGTTTAAATTAGCCAAGTGAAACTTACTTCTCGACAAGAATAGTCCCATCTAATCAAGAGAGGTTATTGATATTACGGATGGTGCGCTGCTGGTCGGAGATCCCTTTGGCTAAACGCATTGGTGCTGGAATCATATCTCCCGGTCTCCCTAAAACAGAACTCACTCTAGGCTTAAACCACCTCCTTAAAGAAAGACCATTAATTCTAATTTTCCCATATGATTCATCCCCAGAAAACGGAATCCCCAGCCTCCTCAACAAGGAACCAACTGCCTGACCGATCCTGTTTTCACATAATAAAGTACTCCGCTTTAAGAGTGAAAAGGTTAAATTTACAAATCATGAAAATGAACTTGAGAATTAGTCAGATCCATGGATGATTATATATTAAGTACAATATCTTGTTACGTGTACAAGTAATTGTACGTGATCTGAGAATTCGAAGAAGACTTCTAAGTATTATAATGGTTCTATATGAGAGGCATTTGCATTCAAAATATTCAGCCACCACCCTTCAACAATGTCCGATATTAATTATTTGAAATAATGTCGATACACAGAGAACATGAAACAATGGAAATTATTATCACTATATGGTTCTCATTTGAACAAACTACAAAAGTACTACAACAGAAAAAGATCAACCAGAAGCCAAAAGAACTTCACATGTTAGCTCTTGTTTATATAAAGGGAAAATCTCACACATAACCCTACAGCATATTTATTGTTTTGCAGTTAACCCAACTAGTTTTTCTTTCGAGCTTTCCGGCTCACTGAAGAGTAAATTAATTTGCAACTTTACATTTTTCTACTCACACCGTTAACATCCCCCCCCCCCAAATGACTCATTTGTCCCCACCTTACTTATATGGAACTCCAAAAGACACATTTAAGTTATTTATTGAAATAATATCTAAAAACTTCCCTCCTATCTTTTCATTATTTTCTTCCATTCTATTAGTCCTAATTTGAGTGAATTGATATGTAGAAGCAGAATCTGAAATGTTAAGGTTATACAACATTTGTGACAATGAAGCAAGCTAAGAGCAATGTAATATTAAGTTGTACCAACAAAATAGTACCATTTTCATAGTATAAATGCAAATGACAGGTATGTTCCTATATATCTGTTTCAGTATCTTGCACCCGACTGAATCGTCAAATATCAAATTTTGTCTTGAGGCTCTCTTGTATTGCAGTGGACCATTTCATATCGTCATCCGCTACATGTCAGTATCAAACTTCATAGCATTAGCCCTTCTTTTATAAATCTTGATCAGCTTCTCTAATTAATCAGTGTTACAATATAATTATGCAAAATCTACAAGAAAAACATTTTATAGATGGAACTAATACCCAGCAAAACCTTCAAAACTATGAAAGAGCACAAATAAACAACTGCTATCATACCAATTATAGTACAGATCCAAAATGTAAAGCTTCGGTATAACCGACGCCATTATTTTCTATACAACCATTGCACAATTAGTCATCATCCATCAACTACAACAGGTGAAAATAAAGTACAAAATATATAAAAGGTGGTGATGTAGGTGAAAATTGCATCTCATCGGGGCCGTACAATTCTTGCATGAATCTCTAAGTTCCAAGGGGCAAAACAGTAATTTTACAACAACTACATACTCACGAACAGAACATGGGCCACCCACAGGCCATGAGTGCAGCTCGTTCGCAACCCAATTAGGGATTAGGGAAGAGTGATCAGTCAATCATGGTTAACTATCAAATCCCCCAAAACAAGGAGATATTAACTGATTAGGCCCCTTGATTAGAGGAATCTTCCAAATCAGTCAGTAATATTCCTAAAACAGCTCCACCTCAAGCCTAAAAATACAGCCCTCGCTCTCCAGTACTGGTAATCAACATTTTGTCCACTAAAACCCAGTTAACACTGCTGAGTATTGGAAATCAACATTTTGTCCACTAAAACCTAATTAACACTGCTGAGTTACTGCCTTGATAATCGGAAGACTTGTTGCCGGAAAAAATTTCTGGTGTTTCAGGCTTTCTTGCAAGTGCGGGATCTCAGCCACCAATCTCAAAACCAACCACAAATATCAAATGTACGGCTAGGATCTAAGCGTTCACCCTCCTTCAAGAACTCATCATTTGGTTGCTCCTACACTGAAAAAAGTAGCATCCGATTAACATCATGTGGGAAAGCACAAATCCAACCCTTCGATCAGACCCCACAGTCAGAAGCCGCTTGTGACCATGGCTCCAAAAGCAAAGAGTGCCACAACCCTAAGTTGCCCGGCAACCCCCCCCCCCCCCCCCCCCCCCCCACCACCACCACCATTGCACCCCTCCCTCAGCAAGGTTGTAAAGGGTCTCAGTGGAGACGTTCGGGACACCGGAGAGGTTCACCCCCTCCCAAGGGCCAAGGACCTGTCCACGTTGCCTCTCTCCGTGGGTGCTAAGGCGAGACCATCTGCACATTCAAACCTTCGACATGTCCTCAACAACTAATAGCAGGAAGAAGACATCCGCCACCGTATCGAGCAGAATCGATACCGAAAAGGAGGTCCCCGTTTGGAGTATCACAGATGCCGCAAGAGCCTTTCCCCTTGCAGGCAAAGGCCCTGGGATCGCTTTCCCCCAGAGGACACATGAGCGAACTAAGTCGTACTTCTGTCAGTTGGCAAGATCCGAAAGGTAATTGGGAGCAGGCAGCCCCCGTCACTAGAGCTGAGCTGCATGATTTCAAGAATGAGGTTCCACAAGCTCTTCGTGGGGAGCCCAGAAAGGACCATTATTCGAGCAACTCTCGCACTGACCCAGTCCACAATGAAGAGTCCTACAGGGCCAACCCAATCCGAGGGATGCGAAGACGCAGTCCTAAAGCACCATTCGGAGATGGAGGATTGCCTCGCCCAGATAGGGCAAGAGGTAAGACAACATAATAGGCGATATCGCCCCGTTCGACCTCCCTTCACCCCTTTCATTCTCGAAGCCCTGGTCCTGAGAGACTTCAAGCCTCCTACCATCAAGACTTACAATGGTGAGTTCGACCAAGCGGATCACATCGAGAGTTTTAAACTCTCATGATCATTCATAACACCTCTGATGTAGTCCTTTGCAAGATATTTCCCACCACACTCTGAGGCTCTACAAGAGAATGGTACTCCCGGCTTGCCCCTGACTCCATTTACTTCTTCGACCAGCTTGCGGAGAGCTTTCTTCCACACTTCGTAACTAGTCGTAAGGTGGAGAAGACGAGTGCCTCATTGCAGTGTTCTAAAAAGCGGCCTAGGCGGCCGCCTAGACGCTAGGCGGCCCTACAACGCCTCGCCTAGGGACTAGGCATTTAAGAAAATCAGTTAATAGTTCTAGGCGGTTAAAAGCGGGTCTAGGCAGCACGTATTCGGTGTAAGTGGGTCTAGACGGGCTAGACCCGCTTAGACCCGCTTATGACTTAATTATTAAAAAAAAGTGACCCGACTTATTCCAACCCGATCTGCTCTAATACACTCAAACCCTTAAAACTTCTTTCTCCTCTAAATCCCCTATAAAAAACCCCCCAAATCAATTCTATTCTTTAAATCCCTAATTTCTCTTCTCCAAAACCCCCAAATCACCTACTCCGCCTCTCTTCTCACAGTCGGAGGCTCGCAACTCGCAGCTTGCAACGCGCTTCAATTTCGATCTCCTCCGCCTCCCACCTCCTTTGCCTCCCTCCTCGCAGTCATTGCTCGCAGTCGTCTACACAACCTCCTCCGCCTCCCTCCTCGCAGTCACAGCTCTCTCTGTCACTCAATCGTCAAAACCTCCTCCACCTTCCTCCTTGCAGTCGCAACTCGCTTCGACTTCAACCGACGTCAACACAACCTCTCTCCTCTCTTCAGCTTCAAATTCAAGTCGTCAATACAACCACACACTGCCTCCCGCCTTGCTTCACCTCCGACGTCAACACTACGTCCTCCTCTTCTTTCTCAAACTTCTCCTAATGCAACCCTCCCCTATCCCTCGACTCAAGCCTCCCGCTTCCCCACACTGTTTGCTCCTTGGACTGGAACAGTCGAACAGGTAATCTCCACTACTGATCTTCGTCATAGATTAATACTAGTCTAATAGATGAGTATAAGACTATAAAAAAAAAAGAAAAAGACTAATAAAATACTCCGATTCAATTTTGTAAAGCTCATCCTGCAATTGCAAGAAGAAATATCAATAGTAAGAATTGGTAACAACAAAACAAAACAAAATGATAAAATACATAAATAAAATATATAAATAAAACCGCATAGCGCCTAGCCGCTTAAGCTCCGCTTACAAGGCCTAGGCGCTAGGCACCGATCGGCCACCCGACTACCGCCTAGCGACTTTTAGAACATTGCCTCATTGCTAGACTTGAAAGCAGAAGGATGGAGAATCGCTTAGAGACTTTGTCCAGAGATTTACAATGGAGGCCTCTCTTGATTCTGGGATCGCGATGGCTACCTTAGGCACAATGTCCGACATGACTTCCTCAAAACCTCCCTTCCTAAGAAGCCACCCTCGAATTTCTCTAATCTCATCGGAGCGAAAAGTATATTCGGCCGATGAGGCCTTCCATCTAGGGGGCGCAAGGAATCCTTGCCTAATGGGGAGCGAAAGATTGAGAGCACCGAGGTTCCCTAGAAGTCTCAGAATGATGCTTCCAGTCAGAGGTGCCCCCCCTCCCCCCCGTGCCTCGGTTCGAAAAATTCACCCCTCACTGGTAGTATCTTAGTAGTACTAATGAAAGTGGAGGAAGAGGGACTCCTCCGTCCCTCGAACACCTCTGGGAAGAAGAGGGTTAAGAGGTTCTAGTGTCGATTCCACCGCAATCATGGCCACGAAACAGACGACTACCAGGCCCTCAAAGATGAGATTGAAGCCTTGATACACCGAGGCTATCCATCCAAATTCACTCAGGAGGACAAAGCAGCCCCTCCTTTCGTTTGAGTACCCAATAAGCGTCTGGAGAAGGAGCCCGAGTTCCAGGAGTCGGGACAAATGACGATCTTCCATTCCATACATAGAGGACCCATGGGGGGAGAATCCAACTCCTCCAGGAAGGCTTTCATCAGAGCGGTGAACTTGGTGCACAACTGCCTTCGTCCCAAAAGCTCGGAGATGCATCTCTTTTTCAGATGAAGACTTGAAGGGTGTCGGCACTTTCCATTGGGACGCCCTGGTGATTAGCCTTTGCATGGCAAACCACGAGGTTCGTCAAATCCTAGTTGATAATGGCAGCTTAGTCAACATCCTCATCCCGGATGCCTTCGAAGGTCTCAAACTCTCACAGTATAGACTGAAACTTGTTGGTTATATCCTCCATGGTTTTTCCTGGATGACGGTCCAGATTGAGGGGATCATCACCCTTGAAGTGACAGCAGGGAAGGCCCTTGTAATCCCTACTTGGAAACACTCCATTCCTGGTTGCTTCTCAGTAAAAATAGCATACAACTTCTTCAGCATATCAGGCATTCTTTCTCTTTACTACAAAGCTTGCTAGAATAACATTGCTCCTCTCCACTGCAAGATCTTCAGTTGGTTGTTAAGCTAGGAAAAGCTTAACTCCAAGGCCATGTTTCAAGACTTGTGCATGTCAAATTGAAACCACCTTCCACATATTCTTTCAATGTCCTTTAGCCACTAGCATTTGGATTATTTTACCACCATGTTCAATATACCAAAACTATTTGTCTTCACACATTGGTGCTTTACCCCACACAGACACAGCTACCCATACACTTGGCATCTGGTTACTACTGTTATTTGTTGGGAGTACATGGCATGCTAGAAATGATAGACAATTTCTAATAAGCAACGGATAGAGGAATATCTTATTGCTAATGCTAAATTTTGGTTCTCTCATTGACTGATGGGTGTGAGAGCTCAATGAAGAAGATGAAGGTACTGTAGGGAGTGGAGGCTGCACAAGAAGGGGATCTTCTCGAAGGGGATCTTCTCGGACGAGGGATATCACAAACAGGAGCAAACAGTGAAGGAGCAAGCAACTCAGGTTGAAAGATAAAGAACTGAAAAATTAACTGGGTCTTTTTGTTGTTTTGATCAAAGATTTATCATATTTTGATTTCAATTCTGAGAAATGTGGGCTTGTAATATCTAACTTGATACTTTATGGTGGTTAGTACGGGAGGGGATCAACTTTTTAACAGAGGGATGCAAATTTTGGAGAAATTGGGGCTACAAATCATAGTTTTAAGTTAAGTAGAGATGCATGACAGAAGTCCTCTGCCCTCTTTTCAATTCAAGCTTAATCTCTATCAGATTCCCCTCCTTGGTAGTATGTATTAGTCACTAACTTCTATATATATATATATAATGCTAAAGGTAGGAAATTTTCCTACCTTTTGACGATAAAAAAAAAATCTTCAAAAGAAAATATACAAATGGAGTAAGTTACATAGATATCTCTAATACTATAATGGGAGAACCCCTTAGTCAGTAACCCAACCCGTGCAACGCACGGGTTGGGTTACTTTGGTAAATATTTTCGAAAATGGACCTGTTTGGTAAATATTTTCGGAAGTGGATCAGTTTGAAAAGTATTTTCTTTTTAATTATGGACTAACTTTGGTAAATATTTTAGAAAGTGGACCTGTTTTGTAAATATTTTCGAAAGTGGATCGGTTTGGAAATTATTTTCTTCTTACCCTTTTCATTATCCTTCAATTTTTTCCACGTGCACGTGTGCACGTGTCTGATACTAGTAGGATTTAATACAAGATATTGCAATAAAAGCTGTAGAAAAAAATTGAAGTTTGAAAGGTTAGACTGTTCTGAAAAGTTGAAGACGTAGTATCAGAGACTGAAGTTTTATTCTATTGTAGAATAGAGTATTGGAGAAAATATAATTTTATTACTAATTAGTGATGAGATATAAAGAGGTCATATATAAGCTTACATGCTTACAGAGCTTGTGCAATACAAAATTTAAGATATAAAGAAAGCCCTTTGACTTAATAGAACCAAATGTGGAAATAAATATAGATCAACCCCACAACCATAACAACAATAAAGTCTTTATCCCCAACAACAACAACAACAAAGTCTTAATCCCAAAATGTTTGTGTACTACATGAATCCTTCTCCTCCACTTACTCTATTCAGGGCCACCTCTTTCAACACAATTGTTTCTGGGTCTACCCGTAGCCCATTAGCTCTCCAAACTACCATTCCACGAGTTTTTCTAATAGGACTGATTATTAGACTTCATTGTATGTGTTCAAACCATCTCAATTAATTCTCCCTATCTATCCTCAGTTGGAACAACCTCTATGTCATGCAGTATGCATTCTTCTTTTTCTTGTGTGTTTCCACTCATCCACCTTGCATTCTCAATTCGACTCTACTCATTCTTTGCACATGTTTCTTATCTGTGTTGATCCATAAAGCATATAGTTGTCCTATAAAATCTTCCCTTTAATTTCAAAACTATCTTCCGAGGTCATCAGTTTAACCAACCTTGTTTAATTTTACGAATAACATCATTATCAGTTTTACATTTTAATGAATCATCAATCCTAGATAACGAAATTGGCCAGTACTAGGCAATTCTTGGTCGTTAACACTTACATTCTTTGTCCTAGTTTGGTTAAACTTGCAATGCATATCTTTTGTATTAATCATACTAATTCTAAATTCCTTAGGTTCTAATGCTTCTCTCATATCTCTAACTTTAAAGGTATAGCTTCTCTAGTCTCATCAATCAAAACTGTACCATCTGCAAACCCCAATATAAAACATATTGATGCTGTTTGTTTTTGGGGTGTGGCTGTAGCAGATGTGAGTTCTTGTAATTTGTGAGAGGGAAACCGCAATATTGGCGTCGATCCGACCCCGGGTAGCGGGAGCGGCTCGGGTGTAGAAGCGGAGTGATGGACAGACAGAGTGGCTCGACTCGGGTGCAGTAGCTCGGCTCAGATGTAGGAGCTCGGCTCGGATCTTCTGTGCCTGCACACTGCCTAGATACATCGTGAGAAGTCCCGGCGACAGGCCCTCCGATGATCTAGTCAGTCACTGGAAAAAAGACTGGGCAGCTAGGGTTCAGGTGGGCAAAGATTGATTACCTGGCCAGTGGGGGAGGGGGTCTGGTATTTATAGGCAGAGGAAACGGGTCTGAGATCCTGCTTGATCGGGTCGGACCCGTTTTCTCGTGGGCCTGAAGTGGAAAAGGCCCATCCGGTTCTAGGCTGATCTGATGATCAGGGTTAGAGCGGGTTTTAAGGAGATCTGACGGCCCAGGAGGGGCCACGTCATCTAACCCATATCACATATAGATCACAAATATATTAGCTACCCCATAAGAATGTATTTGGTTACCATAGATTGGAAAATCAATATATGGTCTTAGCTTACTCTAATATATTCCAATACAATCATAATAGAAGAGGACAAAGATAAGCAAGTGTAAGTCATAGTTAAGAAGCACTACTATTAAACCATGCAAGAATACTTCAACATTAAGGATTTTACAATTATGCTATAAAGCTCGAACCTCATCATTCTTCTACAATGAGTCATGTTATTGCTGAAGATATTATTATCTTTCATGAACGCCAATGTGAAAATGTAGTGATAACCATTAAGATTGCTTGGTTATTACTAGCCCAGAACCCCTTAAGATTTTGGGTTAAGCAGTTGTCTGGCAGTAACTTTTTTGTCTCTAAATGTTTGATATTTCTATCTTATTGTCAGTATTCTATCATACATAAAAGTTAAACAGCTGGGGAAGAAAATACAAAAGTTTATAAGTTTATATTATTCAAGAAAATAGATCGAGAAGAGTATCCCTCACCTTCCAGCAACGTTAACTGTTCTCTCTTTGTTGGCAAACTCAACTTGTGTCTTTTCTATAGGTAACAATATGGTCACGTTGGGCAACCTTGCTCCTGTAAAGAAAAAGATCAAAAGGTTTGCATTATAAATGAAGGTAAGATACGTGATAAATAAATCACAGAAAGTTTCATTTGGATCAGAATTGAGGGGCATAAGTGGTAAAATAGATATCTGGTAAATGCTCTCTAGTAAAGATGAATTAGGGTCCAGTTAACTGCTTATTTTTTATATAGTCTAAACAAAGGTGAGAAGATAAAGAGACCCTTATTAGTTAATTGTGCTCTCATCTTGTTTCCACTTTGTGCAAAATTCTATCCCCCGACCAATTTTTTATACAGGTTGCTCTGAATATTATCAGTTTCATTGCCTTCTTACTTATCTACACTACTATAAAATGAGAGGACATTTTTGTGGTTTGCCTTCTCCGCTCTTTCTGACAACTCTGTCATCTCTTTGTTTTTAATTTTTTTTGTTTGTTTTGTGTGTGTGTGTGTGTGTGTGTGTGGGGGGGGGGGGGGGGGGGGGGGGGGGGGGGGGGGTGGACGGCCATGTTCGAAAAGAAAAAGTAAAAAAAGCTTGGGTGGTCCTTACCTTAACTCTCGACAAAACACTACTTGATGTAAAAAACTGATTAAGAATAAATGATTAGAACATGCAACCCGTGCTCCTTTTATCTTTAACAAAGCCCCATTTACTGTCCCAATGCATATTAATTACCATCATTCCCCAATTATACATAAGTAGGTGAAAACATGTGGTACACATGTGAAAGGCCTCATGACTAATACCCACACAACCACAATCCCAACTCTCCAATAATAATTTTAAAATATTTAAGTGAACCAGGCCATCATTTGAAGTGTGCATTGCATTTGACTGGAAAACTAGTATTGCATTTTGTCCTTAATCCATGTTTTACTTGCCGATGACTAACCTCAAACTACCTTCCTCAGAAATATAAATGAGTTAGAACAACACAAACTACTATTTAACAATAATTCATAAAAAATAGTGGCCAAAAGGTACCAATAACCCATTAATCTATCAGAAAATATTATTACCAGCAGCTAGCCGATGTTTCAAACCTTTCAGGATTGTTAAGAGATAAACCTGATGATAGAATGTACGAGTCAGTTCTTGACAAAAGTAAGACAAATATTTACTGTCTGAACATGTCATATTTTACTGCTATGTAAACATAAAATGATTTTATAACAGAATGTAAAATCTTCTACCATCGATGATTTAATATACTTGAGAAGATTCAGGTTTATCAAAAACCAAGCAAAGGTAGGCAAACATGCATTTAACTATAGGCCCGAAGCAACAAAATGGGATCAACTACAAATCTTCTATTTAAGTTCATATGAGGTGTTTGTCCTATCACTTTAAAACAAACGCATCCAGTAAGGCAAATAGATAAGACATACAATATTTATTTGCTAACACTATACTCATAATGATCTAAACTAAGTTGGTAGTGTCATGACCAGCACACCTGTACTCCAGGTTTAGTCGTTTGAGGAAGGAAGGTCTTATGCACAAAAAACTAGAAGACAGACAATAAAATAATAGCCAGCAAGGTAGGATATGAACAAGGTAACAACAGAGACTTATCAATCCACACCTTAGGGAGTTCACACAAATTAGTGCTACGATACCTGGGAAGGTTGCAGGATAAATTTTATTGTTCTCGAGAGAAAAAATTTCCCTCGTCAAACTCACCAAGACTATTTCAAGGCTATAAAGTGGATCCCAGTTATAGTAAAAGTTTTCCCTGAAACTTGAAAGCCCAAGAGCAATTACTTTATCATAGTCATAAATCTAAATAGACAGCGAAGAGCACATAGATAACCCATGAGGAGAATTTGCACCGTCTATTGAAGTAAACTTGGGTAGTTAATCAACTAGGATTATCTCTCACAAGCTTTTCCACAATGTTAAGATAAATTAGAAAGATGAAAACAATACTGAATATTGAATTGAGTTCAACCAAGTACAATACCACCTATATATAGGAGGAGAACAAATATCAAAACAACTCTACAACCAATATGGGACTATAATAATATCCAACACCCCCATTCAAACTCACGATGGGTCAAACAGTGTGAGTTTGCCTACTAAGTATCTAAATCTCTGAACAGTATGAGATTTGGTGAAAAAGTCTGCAGTCTGCTGGGAAGATGTAACAGAATGGAGAGAAATGGTCCCTGTCTCAAAGCGCTCATGAACATAATGACAATCAATCTCTATATGCTTTGTTCGCTCATAAAAGACCGGATTGCTTGCAATTTGCAATGCACCCTGGTTATCACAATGAAGAGAAGTAGCTCCTGTAAGAGTGATACCCATATCTGATAAGAGCCAACGAACATGAACAATCTCTCTAGTAGTAGCTGCCATTGTTTTGTACTCAGCTTCAGTCGAAAAACATGCGACAACTGCCTATTTCTTACTTCGCCATGAGATCAGCGAATCACCAAGAAATAGACAGAAACCGGTGGTAGACAGTCTGGTAGTAGGATCATATGTCCAATCTGAATCAGAATATGCACTCAGCTCTAGTTTGGATGCAGTAGGCATGAATAATGAGTGAGTAATAGTGCCTCGAAGATATCTGAGAATCCGAAGAAGAGCACCGCAGTGAACTGATATAGGAGCAAAAACAAACTGACTGACAACACTGATTGCGTGAGCAATATCGAGTCTGCTCATGCATAAGTAGACAATCTGTCCAACAATCTGTCTGTATCTAGTGGGATCAGGAAGGAGCTCACCATCAGTGGACGAAGCTTCACATGAAGCTTTAAGGGTGTATCGGCTGATCTACTGTCAGAAAGGCATGCAACAGAGATAATATCTGATGTGTATTTATGTTGAGAAATGAGTATCCCCCGAGATCCATGAGCAATCTCTAGGCCCATAAAATAACGTAGTCTGCCAAGGTCTTTCATATGGAACTGCTGATGAAGGTATTTTTGGATGAATGTAATGCCCGCAGAGTCATCCCCAGTAATGATCATATCGTCAACATAGAGTAGTAGAATTACCCTCCCCTGCAGTGATGACCACATAAACATAGAATGGTCCTGAGAACTCTGACTAAAACCAGCTTTGGTGATGACAAGGTGAAAACACTCAAACCAGGCTCGAAGGGGCCTGTTTCAAACCATATATAGCCCGATCCAACCGGCAAACATGACAAGGAGGAGTAGGGAGGCCAGGAGGAGGATCCATATAAACAGCCTCAGATAAGGTACCATGAAGAAAAGCATTCTTCACATCCATCTGGTATAACGGCCATTGGCGAATGACTACAACAGCAAGAAGAGTGCGAACAGTAGTCATCTGTGCAACGGAAGCAAAGGTCTCATCATAATCAATGTCATGCTCCTGAGTAAATCCTCGGGCTACTAGACGAGCCTTGTGCCACTCAATAAATCCATCAGGTTGATATTTGACCTTGAAGATCCACTTGCAGCTAATAGGCTGAACGCCCTCTGGCAGAGGAACAACATCCCAAGTGCCAGTCTGATCAAATGCACTAAATTCCTCTGCAATAGCTTTCCTCCATTCAGAATATTGAATTGTCTTGATAGGTTCAGGACTCACGTGTAGAGTGTACAGTAGTGAGATGCATGAAACTGTGGTGAGTAGAAAGCTAGGGTGGCAAAACCAAACTAGTCAGAAGGACCAGTGGCATCAGGTGTATAATGTGCCGGAGGAATACCAGAGGTGAAACGGGTAAACTGACGAAGAGGTGGTTGACTGACAGGGTGTAGGGGTGAGGGCGGTGGAGTAGGTGCATGTGTCGGTGGGGAAGGAGGTAGGATGGGTGCTGACTGCCGTGGGGATGCAGGTGGTGTTTCGGTATGGGGAATACCAGGTGTAAGGACTGCAGGAGATGTGAATGGAGCCAGAGGAGTGGGATCAAAAGGAATGCGAAAAGATAAAGTCAGGGGGCTAGCAACAACTGGAAAATCGAGAAATCTAGTGTCCTTGGGGGGAGTCAGGTAGTAAGTGGAATCTTCCACAAAGGATACATGTCGAGAATTGCGGACACAATCCGCTGATGGATCAAAACAACGATAACCTTTGTGTTCAGGACTGAGACCTAGGTGAACGCACTTAGCAGCATGAGCGGAGAGCTTCGTGCGCTCAGTAGGAGGGAGAAGGACGTAACAGGTGCACCCAAATGTACAGAGCATACTGTAGTCGGAAAGTGAATGATAAAGAGCCTCATAAGACGTCGTACCAGCTAGGGCAGACAAGGGAGTAATGTTGATGAGACTAACAGAGGTTATGATAGCTTCAGCCTAGAAAGAACGAGGAGCAGAAGAGGATAGTAAAAGAAGGCGAGCTGTCTCAAGGATGTGACGATGCTTGCGTTCAGCTACACCATTCTGCTCATGTGTGTGAGAGAATGATTGCTGAAAAAGGGTGCCGTGAGACTGAAGGATTGATCTCATAGTGGTGGAAGTGTACTCACGTGCACCGTCCGTGTAACGCCCCGAATTTCAAAATACACTGAATTCGAGATTCCACATGATCTTTACACTTCTTTCCGACAATTTTACAAGGAATTTAAAACTTTTCACTTTACATCAGAGTTACAAGAAATCTTTATACTTTACATTTTATAGCGGAAGCAAATTTACAACATTTATATAAAGGGACATTCACATTTGAATAATCGCTAAGCATCATTTCTCCTTTAATCTTTATCATGTCATTTACCCTGCATACAAAACTGTGGGCACGTCAGTTTATTCAACCGACGAACATTATACACGTCATCCTCTCCATGTCGGAAACAGTATAACTGATTTTCCATATTTAACAAACCCAAACTTGTCACATATCAAACTAAAGGGAATACCCTATTGATGTCGTGTTGTGATTGTGCACTTAGTTCTTAATGCAGCTATTTATATTACATGACAATAATGCGCACTTGTTCGGATTCTATGCATCCCATACTATATAGGTCCGAGGACAAGCCTCTTAATCGTTCTTCATCTTGTAGGGTTCAATCCCTCGTCATGACTTAATCTACTACTGTAACTACGGTAAGTATCCTAGATGTCCTATGAGTACGAGCTCATGTACAGAAAAACTGGAGGGGAATCCCATGTCATGTTACGACGCATCGTGAAAACTATTTATGGACAATTCAGCCTCCTTCATGGCACACGATCCTTTCGCAGTCACCAAATACCCCACAAGCGTTGCCAAGATCCCGATAATTCCGGAGTATTGCCCACGTTATGTCACGACGCATCGTGAAGACAAACTGTGAATCACACCCACATCGTAGACTCGAGGCCCCCATACTTGTGTTTTTCTCTCACTTTCATCACATCTTCACTATGTACTAATTCTTAATGAAATCATGAACAAAATCAATCTCTTAGAGTTAGCCCTCTCACTACTACCGGTCTTATTTCTTTCATTTTACAATGACCCAAACTTGATCTTTTCAATTTCAATAATCATATTTCATCACTTTTCACTTGCCGGTGTGAGTTTTGGCTACACCCTAATTTTCAATTTCAATTCACAAATTCACATATTTGAGTTGTCATACTCAATAACATCTCTCTTTTCCAATCACATGATTTCTAAATTTTTCATGAGTCAATAACCATACATGGAGTTCAATTATACATTATGTACTTCATAACCAACATTTATTTCCACATTAAAATCATATCACAAAATATCGAATCAAAGTGAATATTCACAAACTCGTTATTGTCACACTATTCTTTAACAAGAATAATTCATACAAAACTTCACAACATATACTTTCTTTCTTCCAATTTTTCCTTTTCTAATACTTATCTCACTTTCTTCGCAAAACGCATTTTTACGAAAATATACGAGTGCAAAACTATAGTCCCAACTACACTTTTATTTTCAAAAATACACTTTATTTTATTCTAATAATTCCCAATAATTTTTCATAAGTCACACATGATTTTAAAATAATAATAGTATTTTTTCGGAATTTTTACACATCAAGAAACCCAAAAAAAACACTTTTTCATAAAAATTAACATTCTGACCAAGCCAGGAATCGAACCAGCGACCCAAGAGAACACAGCCGTGCACGCTAGCCATCTGGCTACTTGCGCTCATCGATACAAGGAGAAGTCAGAGAGTTTTATACTCTCGGTCTGAAAATTGGTTTGATTTTAAACGCACATAAAAAGAATGGTGTTCTCAGGTATCGAACCAGTGACCTCAACCCAACACACCCGCACTACTGTAGCGCTAAAGAGCTCACCGACCACTTGAGCTATAGGCTCAAGTTGTCTTGACTACAACTCGTATTTTATTTAAATTAACTCTCTGTTCAATTAGAACATTTCGATGTTCAAAAGCTCTTATTTTAGTTTTGCTTTTACTAAAATTCCTGTAAATCTCCAGAATGTCTATTTAAACATAATTTAACACTCCAGTAATTTAAAATAATTTTTCCAGCAATTAAACACATATTTTTCATACAATTAATTTAGATTGTATACTACTATTTCCATATCTCATTTTGACATTTCTCATACGACTTAGTATTAATATTTCCTACATTAATTCCCTGTTTGTCTTCCTTTTATAAACCCAAAAGCATATTTTAATTTACTCATTCTAAACATTATCACGAAAGTCCATCTAAGTACATAAAGCAACAATTTTCTCCTACTAGCATTTGTACTTAGTTTTGATATTGACAACAAATTTTAATTTACACATTCCATACTTACAACCGATTCACATACAACTTAAGATTCATGACGAAATAACATGCAATCTATTTAGCATCAATTCAATCAACTAACAAGTCCTTTTTCCAATTAAGTGTACTCTTATTAATTTCTTTCATGCATTATCGTTTCAATCAACCTTAACATGGTATCTAGTCAGAAATATAGAAAATAACCCACCTTATTTGGAGAGAAAAGATTTTGCAACACCTCCTAAATGAAAGAGTCCTTCGCGAGCTTGCCAAACGAACGCTCCTCCTCCTCCTTGATGTGCAACCGAACCTTCCAAGATTGCAACCCGAGAGCTTCTAGTAGTGTAGTAGCCGGCCTCCCTTGTTGCAAGCACACACTCACCCTCTCTCTCAATCTTTTATCTCACTTCTTACTAATAAATTACTACTAACAATTGTATTCTCTGCTATAGGTTTTTGGAGAAATGAAGAGTGCAAGAATAACTAGGCTAGGGGGGTATTTAGACTAAATTTTGGAGCAAATGAAGGGCTAGGATCAATCTAGGGGTTAAGGATAAAAGGCTAGGATTTAAGGGAAAGTTGTAGTAACCAACCATGATCCAAACAACTACCACCCACAACACCACTTCTCTTTTTCCCTTTCCCTCCCATTCAAAACCGGCCACACAAGGTGCCCCATGCACGTGTACGTGCAATGCACGTGCATTTACTAGTTACCCATATAAAAAGTTGTACATTTTATTTTTTACAAAAATGATCTATAAAAATAGTCTACATTACAAGTTGTAATTAAAAGGGAAAATAAATTCATGGGCCTTTATTTAATGGGCCAAATTTAGTGTACAAAATAAATTAGATTTGGGCTATAAAAGGACTTATGTTTATTTGAAGAAAATGGGCCTTAATAAAAACAATTAGAGAACACATGCACATATATATATATATATATATATATACACACTCATTGTCTAATGAAAATAATTATAAGATTTTATACTACAAAAATTGCACGTGCACAATACGTGCAAAAATAATAATTTTCATAAATGAAAATCGGGGTATTACAGTGCGCACACCGAACTGAGTGTGAATCATAGTTGTAAAGAACCGGTAAATGTCAGGTATCTCAGATCGCTGATGCATAAGAAAAACCCATGTATGTCTAGTGAAGTCATCGATGAAGGCAACATAATAGAGATAGCCTTTCCACAAAGGTACGGGAAAGGGTCCCCATATGTCAGAATGAGCAAGTTGAAAAGGGTGAGTGGTTTCAGAAGTTCTTTTATGACTAAAGGGTAGAGCAATGTGTTTGGCCAAATGACAACCCTGACAATCAGATAAATGTTTAAAAGTGAGAGAACCAAGGGCACCACTGCGAGCTATAGTCTGAAGTCGTGATGCGCTAATATGACCTAAACGTCTGTGCCACAGATTAGCATCAGAGGAAACAATTCCGGCAAAACTAGAAGGAGAGTGATGTGCACGAAGAAAATCTAGATAATATAGACGACCCTTGACGGCTAGCACATCCAAACTCCTCACCGGTGGAGGAATCAGTAATAGAACAACCTAAAGAGTCAAAAGTAACGACAAGACACTATCACACAACGCACTAATAGAAATAAGGTTTATTGATAAATGAGGAGCATAGTAAACATATGGTAATGTGAGAGTGGGAGAGTTAATTGTCCCTGAGAGTGTAACAAGAAGTGGTGAGCCATCAGCTGTGTGCAGAGAGGGAGAGTGAGAAGGAAGTGCTGTGCAGGTGGTGAACAATGTCTGATTACTAGTGAGATGATGTGATGCACCAAAATCTACAATCCAGAATGAATTTATACCGGGAGTGGCAGAAAGTGCAGAAGCAGAGGAGCCAATATTGATAGACTGACCCATGAGCTGTAGTTCTAGCTGAGTGAGGCGTTGCTGAAGATTAGCCCAATTAGCAGAAGACGGCAAGGCCGGAGTGATGGGCATGGCCGAGGATGTGAGGAAAAAAGTACTGCGAGGAGAAATAAAACTAGCGCTGGTGTGACTGAGAGCACAATGTGCAGGGAGATGCTGCTGGTGTCTGGATCGAGGTAGGGAGTAGGGCGGTGCTACCGGTGGCGAAAGTAGAGGTGGGTAGGGTGAGAAATAATGTTAGGAGAAGGTAGGAGGCCGGAGGCAGACTGAAAGTGGCGCTGCTGCTTTTTGAATCTGGAGGAGAACGATAGGCGGTTGCATCGGGAAAGTCAGTGGAGGTGGAAATATGTGGGAGAGACTGTGATGCCATCAAGTAGTAGTACCTATATATATATATATATTGATTTTGTTTTTGATTTTGATTTTTTGATTTTTTTTGAAAACAGTAAAGAAAGAGGGAAGAAGCGGGTCGGGTTTGGGTATTAGATGAGTTGGATATTGGGTGGAAAGTTAGGGTTTGATGAAAAAGGGAAGAATAGGGAAGCCGATGAGTTGGACGAGGAAGGACTGCAGTGGGATCTCGACGAGAGGTTGATGTCGACTGTGGATCTTCGACGAGAGGACGACCGGCTTCAATTTGAGCGGCGAAGAGGACTGCGGTGGGGTCGGGAGATGTCGGTGGAGTTGGACGAGGGAGGACTGTGGTGGGATGTCGACGAGAGGTTGATGTCGACTGTAGATCTTCGACGAGAGGACGACTGTGGATCTCGATGACGACTGTGGATGTCGACTGTGGATCACAATTGACGACTTTGGACGACTGTGGATGTCAACTGTGGATCTCAATTGACGACTTTGGATCTCGACAATTGGTTCTAGAATCTGGCGACTGTGGATCTCAATTTTTTTTTTTTTGAGATCTAGGATTTTGAGAAGAAATTTGTATAACTTTGGCTGTTTGGAATTTGAGAATTTTTGGATGGAAAAATTTTAAGAGAATAAAAATTGAGTAATTGGCTCTGATACCATGTTAAAATAAATCAGAGAGATGAAAACAATACTGGATATTGAATTGAGTTCAACCAAGTACAATACCACCTATATATAGGAGGAGAACAAATATCAAAACAACTCTACAACCCATATGAGACTATAATAATATCTAACACACAAGATTCAGAAAAGTGACCCTACCTAGGCTCAAGTTTGCAGATATAAATTGGTCCGTCAACTAGTAATAAACTACTAAAAAATGCACAAATCTCGTCAACTAGAAATAAACTACTAATAGATGCACAAACCTAGAGAATGACTGATCATGAAAAGCACAAAAAATGCCCTCCTTCGCTAATAAAGTCAGCATGCCATCTTAACCGTTAGTGCATCAATCACTACCGTCTCACTCATCACTTTAATAAAGATGGAGCTGATAAGTTTAGTCTCTACACATCTTTTATTTCCTCCTGTAACATCTACACCACTGTCTCACTCGTCACTTGGCATATCAACAAACACCATGTTAAAATATAAATACTAAACTCTCAAGTCCTCAACCTTTATCATAACTTCGGATTTTTAGTCTATTGGTAGGGTCTTTCACATTATCAGAGCTAGGTTCGAATCCTACCGGTTGCGCATGATAAATTGCCAATTTAAAAATAAAAATACCGCTACATAGGTCATGGCCCACAAAGATGGCCATCAACCTGCGCAGGCGTGTTAAAATATAAGTACTTAAACCTCAAACCTTACCACAACATCGTAGTTTTGGTCTATTAGTAGTCTTTCAAACACCGAAGTGAGATGAGTCCAAGCCTATCACCTTAAACTAGCTAACTTACTAGTCGCGTCTCCAATAATGATCATATATGTTTGGCCCCCACCGAACAATAATTGATCATCAAGTTCTCACATAGCCAACCCAAGTAAAGGCACAAATGGTTTCACGACAAGAACAAATACGAAATAGTCTTAGAACCAGCTTCAATACCGGATTGTCAAAACGTCATAGATATGTATAGGATAATGGTTAATAGTGGGGGGGGGGGGGGAATCAGAAACCACTATTTTATAGAGGCTGTAAGCAACAAATACTAGTGTAGTGGCAAATTTTTCGAGCAAAGATATACCAAATTAATAGTAGAAAATCTCCACTTCTGAACAATTCAAGAGATGTTTGAATATACAATAATTTTGTATGAAACTCTGTATTCATCTTTAAGTAAATCCAAATTATTGCAAAATTCAAGTATTAGGGTAAGGATATTTGGTAATAAGGTATTGTTAAGCCAACATACAGGCCTCCTTGTATCACATGATTAGTACATAAAAAATATTCTATTTCTTCGACATTCTGGTCTATAACATGGTACCGAAGCGAAAACAACCTAGGGTGGCTTTCTCTTTTCTCTATCGTAGTCTCTATTAAAGAATAAGTAATATTAGCAAGTAATATTAGAGATGTTAGAGAATGATATTATTAGTTGGTAATATTATCTAAGGATGTAACTTGGAGACTGGAAAAATAAGGCTGCGTTAGGTTCATTGTTTTGAAAACAGTTTTAAAACTTGGGTTTGTAAAAAAAAATTATAAATGAGTTTTTTGAGATTTTAAAAAACGGGGTTTGTTTGGATAACTGTTTTTAGAAAACAATTTTTTGAAAATGAGAAGAAAGGGAACATGACGTTTTTTGAGAGAGATGAAGAAAAGGAGAATTTTTTTTTTTATAAAACTGTTTTTCGGAGTTTTCTAAAAACGGGTTTTAAAATGAGAATTTTCCAAAAAAAAATTAGAAACGATTTTCCGAAAACACCTAAACAAAAACGATTTTTAGATTTTAAAATTTAAAAAACTGAAAACAGGTTTTAAAACCCTAAACAAACAGACGTTTTGTAAGACTATATATATGAGGCATTGTATTTTGTTCTATCTGATATGGCTAAAAATTGGATTAAATCGGGACTGAATCTTAAAGCTCTCAAGGGTAAAATGGTAATTTCACCTACAAACGGGACCGTAATTGGAACTGGGTCTCTTCTTCAAAGTCCGATAACCCATAAACGGATCTGTCCTATTGGATACGGGTACTAAGCCGTTACAAACCAATTCAGAAGGATAAAAAGTAATTCAAATCCGTGATTATCCCTAAGAGGCGGTTTTAACCACTTCTTATCATGAAATGAGTTTAAACTCCCCAGCTTATCCATCAACACTGGGAAGTAGAGACTTATTCTTATCTCGAAATAGATCCCTAAGGCGACTATAAATACCCATCCGCCCCCATCATAACAAGGGTAATTAATCTTTTTCTACATAAAGCTCTTTCTTAATCTTTGAGATTACTGACAAAAGCGTCGAAGAGTTCATCGCCGGAATCCATCTCAGTGTATCAAACTTTGTGCAAGTTCGCGGCAGCGGCAAGAAACAAATCAACACATTGGTGAAGGTCACCAGGTTCACTTTATTGTTTTTCTCAAGAACCCACAAATTCATCTGTTTGCTCCCACACCAGAAATCAGAAGCAACAGATTGGCGCTGTATGTGGAAAACAGAAACAGTGATCCAGTCCTATCTCATCAGCCAAACTAGTTTCAAGTCATGCCTCCTAAGAAGGGGAAGACAACAGTCTCTAACCACAGGGCAACTCCCGCTCTCTCCTCCTCCAGTCCAGGAGGCCCCCACTCAACAAGTTCAGCAGCCTGGACAGCCTCTCCCTCAACCCGTCCAGCAACTGCAGCCTTGACGGCCTCTTCCTCAACAACCTCAGCCCCAACAGGCTCTTCAAGGGCCACAAGGGGATCCCGTGGCAACCTCCTCATCGCGACCATGTGTCGATACACAACCCCTCGTCCGACTCCATGGCCTCACACAGTCCCCCTATGCAGAAGGATCTCCGGCACATCATCGTAAACAAGCAGTATGCCACTTAGATGAGAGGTGGACCTATGATGGGATCCCCCGCCGAGAACGTCAGAGGGGTCCGTCGATCTGGTCTCCTAGGGCCCGATCCCCCTGCAGGCCAGATCGCAGAAGGTCCAACTCTCCCAGGAGGCGAAGGGAGTCACCCCAGCGTCGTCAAGGGAAAAGCCGCTCTCCAGTTGGCCGACCCGCCCCTCGGGACCACCGAGAGCAGGAGGCCCCTGTTACAAGGGCAAACTTCCAGCAATTTCAAGAGGCAGTCTTGAGGGCCCTCAATGTTGGTCCCGACCATGGACAGCGGGCTCCCAGTCCTCAACCTACCCCAGACCATAGGCGTCGTATGCCCAGTCCTCAACCTGCCCCGAGCTATCGTCGTCGCACTCCCAGTCCCCTTCCGCACGAGGACGAATCCCGGGCCGCAGTAAGGTATGACCGGAGGAAATATTCAGTCTACCGCCGTCTCCACGAGATGGAGAAGCGACTTGGCTGACTAGACAGAGAGAAAGAGCAACGGGCGAGGAATTTTCGTCCCAGCAGGCCTCCATTCTCCCGGACTATAATGGAGGCACCGGTCCTAGATAACTTCAAGCCTCCTCATTTTGAATCATACAATGGGGAGTCCGACCCTGCTGACCACATCGAGAGTTTTAAAACTCTCATGATGATACACTAGGCATCGGACGCACTTCTCTGCAAAACTTTTCTGGCCACGCTGAAGGGGCCTGCAAGGAAATGGTACTTGCATCTAGCCCCGACCTCCATCTTCTTCTTCAATCAGCTCGAAGGCCTCTTCTTGACTCATTTCGTGAGTAGCCACCGAGCTGAAAAAATGAGCACCTCTCTGCTATTGCTTCATCAAAGGAAGGGCGAGCGGCTAAGAGACTGTCAAACGTTTCACCGTGGAGGCCAGATCCATCGCCTCCTTGGACCAGTCCATGGCCTCTGCCGCCTTCCAATCCAATGTCGCTAACGACAATGTCAGAGCATCCCTTACCAAGAAGCCTTCTCGGGATTTCTCAGAACTCCTGCTCAGGAGTGAGAAATACATCCGAGCGGAAGAAGCCCTCTCCCGCCCCGCTATTGAGGGATCGTCCTTCGGGAACAAACGGAAGGGCACTGAAGGAGCTAAGAAGCTCCAGAAAGACAACGGAGGTCAGCGCAGTCCTCCTCCCCGCTTCGAGAAGTTCATTCTGCTCAATGCAAGTGTCTCAGCCATCCTGATGGAGGTTGGGAAATAGGGTCTTCTCCCGCCATCTCCAAAGATGAACACCCCGGGTAAGAAGAGGAACATGGACAAGTGGTGCCGCTTCCACAGGTACTACGGCCATGAAACGGATGACTGTCAGGCCCTAAAAGAAGAGATCGAGGTCCTTATTCAAATAGGGCAACTCTCCAGGTTCGTGAGGAAGGACATGGTGGATCCTCCTCCGTCCCCCAGGTGGGCTAATAAGCGACCCGAGCGGCACGCAGAGACCCCGAACTCCGAACCAGAGGTCGTCCTGCATCTCATCCACAAAGGCCTAATGAGGGGAGATTCCAATCCTCCCGAAAAGCCTTCGTCCGGGAAGTAAATTCTGTGCAGAGCTGTCCTCCCCAAGGGCCTAAAGGTCCTGATCACTTTTTCAGATAGAGGTCTAGAGGGCGTCCGAACCCCCATTGTGACGCGTTGGTAATAAACCTCCACATGGCCAACTTTGATGTGCGTCGGGTCCTAGTTGACAATGGCAGTTCAGTCAACATTCTCTTTCTAGAGGCCTTCCAGGGACTCAAGCTATCCAAGGATGGATTCAAGCCCGCCGGCTACACTCTCCATCGGTTCACAGGGGTGCCAGTGACGATCGAGGGTGTCATAACTCTCGACATATCCGCTGGCAAAATTTCCATCACCCGAACCGAGCCGATGGACTTCATGGTGGTGGACGTAAAGGCTACTTACAATGTCATCTTGGGCCGACCAGGCCTAGCTTCTCTCCAGGCCATACCCTCGGCTTACCACATGAAGATGAAATTCTCCACCATAGCGGGCGTGGGGGAAGTCAGAGAGAGCCAAGAGGCGGCCTGCAAATGCTACATGACCTCGGTGGGAGGACCGGTCCTCTCCCTTGAAGCTCTTGAACTCCCCCAAGGGAGTAGCCCACCTATATCGGAGCCGGTCGGTGAGTTGGAAGAGATGGCCTTCTCAGAAGAAAATCTGACCTAGAAATTCCAGATTAGCAAAGTCCTTCCCCCTCCCGTTCGTGCCGACATTATCTAGTGTATAAGGGGAAATTGAGACCTCTTCGCCTAGACTGCAGCTGACATGTCAGGAATCTCCGAAGAGCTCCTCATGCACCACCTCAGTGTCGCTTCGGGGGCCAGACCTGTTTAGCAAAAGCGACACAAATTCGTCCCCGAACGCCGACAAGCTATCAAGGAGGTTGAGAAACTCCTTAGGGCTCAGTTCATACAGGAGGTCAACTATCTGGAATGGCTGTCCAATGTCGTGATGGTCAAGAAAGCAAACAGGAGCTGGAGGATCTGCATTGACTTCACGGATCTAAACAGAGCCTGCCCCAAAGATCCATTCCCGCTCCCGAGCATCTACGCCCTGATTAATGCATCCTCGGGCCACAAACTCTTAAGCTTCATGGATACGTTCTCTGAGTACAATCAGATAAGAATGTTCCCTCCCGACATTCCGAAGACCTCTTTCGTCACCAATCAGGGTTTATATTGCTACCGGGTCATGCCCTTCGGGCTTAAGAATGCCGGTGCCACCTATCAATGTCTTGTTAACAAGGTCTTCAAGGAACAGATTGGGCGGAACACGGAAGTCTATGTAGACGACATGTTGGTGAAGAGCATCAGCAGATCGGATCATGTCTCTGATCTCCAAGAAGCTTTTAACGTGTTGAGGAGATAATATGAGACTGAACCCGAACAAGTGTGCGTTCGGCGTCTCATCCGGCAAATTCTTGTGGTTTATGGTCAGCCAAAGGGGCATAGAGGCCAACCCTGAGAAGATCCAGGCCATACTCAACATGGCTCCCCCTCCAGTATTAAAGATGTGCAGAGACTCACCGGGCACCTCGCGGCGATAGGGCGTTTTCTCTCCAAATCCGGAGAAAAGTGCCTCCCGTTCTTCAAGGCCGTCAGGGGGGCTAAAGGCTTTGAGTGGGGGAAGCAGCAACAAGAGTTCTTTGATCAGCTCAAGGCCTACTTAGTCAACCCCCCACTCTTGAGCAAGCCAAAATCTGGAGAAGTCCTCTACATATACCTCGCCACTTTGGAGCAGACCATTAGCGGTGTTTTAGTAACAGAAGAAGACAAGATGCAGAGGCCTATCTACTACGTGAGTAAAGTCCTCAGGAACGCTGAACTCCGTTATCCAAAGCTTGAGAAGATGGCCTATGCCTTGGTCATGGCGGCTCGACCCGCGAACCAGCTGACTCGGTGGTCGTTCTTACCAACCAGGATCCGCACCTACTTCCAGTCTCACTCGGTGGTCGTTCTTACCAACCAGCTGCTCAAACAAGTCCTCCACAAGCCCGAGACCCCAGGGCGCCTTATGAAATGGTCCATCGAGCTGAGCCAGCATGATATCAGCTATCAGCCTTGAACCGCTATCAAGGCTCAAGCCCTAGCAGAGTTCATAGTAGAGAGCTCAATTCTCGATGCCAGCAAAGCAATAGAGGAACCCCCGTTCTGGATAGTGTATGTTGATGGGTCCACGTGCACCGTTGGGAGTGGAGCAGAAGTCATACTGGCTGGTCCAGACGATTTCATCCTCCAATACTCACTCCGTATCAACTTTCGAGCATCCAACAACGTGGCTGAGTATGAAGCCCTTATAGCCTGCTTGTGCACGGCTCGCAAGACCGGAGTCCAACACTTGGTTCTACAACTGTTGGAACTCTCTTAACGACAAGTTCGGAGTCCAACACTTGGTTCGATGCTGCTTTAGCTACTTGCGAACGAGCAAGTGCTAAGTAGCTCACCATTCGAAATTGCTCCTACAACTGTTGAAACTCTCTTAACGACAAGTTAGGAGTCCAACACTTGGTTCGATGCTGTTGTAGCTACTTGTGAACGAGCGAGTAAAAAGTAGCTCACCATTCGGAATTGCTCCTACAACTGTTGATACTCTTGCGAACATTAGCGAAAGACATTCTCACAAGAAGCTCGAGAAATGGGTATATCATTTCATCAAAATTTGAGGTACAAGTCTATTTCTAGACCAAAAACTCACATTATTTCATCAAGATTTAAGATGCAAGACTCATATGAAATGAAGACTACAAGATTACAAAATTCCACCCTAGCCCCTCCTAGGGAACGGGATGCTTCTATTAAGCGACACACGGGGTCGTGAGTGCTGTGTTGTTGTCGCCTCATTTCCATAAAAGTCTCCAAGCCGGCGAGCCGAGTGACGTCGTCAGTACCTAAGAGCCTAACAGTCGCCCCGACAGATGCTCCACTCGACAAGCCGGCTAGCTCGCTTTGCGCGTCCCCAGGGTGTCTCAAGATGGGGGGCGAACGAAGCGCTAACTCGTGGAACGACCTTCCTTGGGCATACTCACCCTGAGGGCAGGAAGTGCTTCTGACGTTACTCCCCTCAGAAAGCCTTCGTAGACGAAGGTTCTCTGCCTCTAGCACATGATTCGCTCCTTCAGTGAGTCGTCCGTCACTTTGACCTGCAGGCGAGGCATTGGCTCGAGCGGCCCCCACGAGAAACCTCGGAGATAGCCCTCTGAAGGTGCACCGCCTCCAGACTCTTCTCAAGCACCACGTTCTTCAACTCGTCACTCTTAGACCTTGCGTCGAATAAAGAGTGAAGAAGGAACTTGAGTCTCAGGCCTTGGCTGACGGCCATCGAGGGACATGTCTCCTCACCTTTAGGGGGCACTTCGTGAAACATCTCCTCGAGGCGCCTCATCTCGATTTCTCGATGAGCGAAGGTCAGCTTCAGATGACCTAACTCCCGCTCGGCTCTATAAAGCATCTCTCGAGATCGAGCTAGCCCCAACTTGGTGACACCCAGATTAGACTGGAAACGAGACACCTCGCTGATCTGTGAAAGTCGAACAAAAAAAAGCGTGAATCTTTTAAGTCCGAAGAACCAACATGACCATACTGCGCCTAAACAAAGCTACTGAGACAGCTCGGAAGTAGAGCAAACCCACAAAAGTTTCGAAGCCTCACAACACTTGTCAAAAAAGGGGGTAGAGAAGAAAAACTTTTCATTAAAATTCAACGAGTACAAGAAGCGGTGGCCAGTCCGCAATTAGGCTAAAGTTATAACATTCAAAACAAAAGTATGAAGTACAACAAGGTCTAGGGCGGACCTCTTTAGAGTGATCCCCCGTCGCCGAGGGCTCCGACCCTTGCGTGGCGACGACGATCGCTAGGGGCATGGCCTCCGCATCGGCCTCTACCTCTGCCTTGTCAACCCCTACATCGACCACCTCAACCTGGTCATCTTCTTAATCCTCCTCGAAGGCGTCGTCGAACCTAGGGACAGGGTCGGGGAACAGGCGCCATTCGGCGCAGTCTACCTCCGGGTAGGCCTCCTTTACCTGCTCGATTGCACGACCATAGGCCTTCGCCATATTGACGGCAAGGTACCCTTTCGCCCTCTCCATCGCTTCGGCCTCGGCCTCTTTAGCCGCGGCGACCCAAGCGGTGGCAACGACGTCATCCTTGTCCTTCGCCGCCAGCTCTTTTTGTTGGAGCAGCAG
Organism: Hemerocallis citrina; assembly: GCA_017893485.1. Taxonomy (NCBI): domain Eukaryota; kingdom Viridiplantae; phylum Streptophyta; class Magnoliopsida; order Asparagales; family Asphodelaceae; genus Hemerocallis; species Hemerocallis citrina. The sequence continues at coordinate 216,976,834 of CM030361.1, read as the reverse complement.
AGCGTTGTCAGCCTCGAGCTTTGCCACAACATTCTCGAGATGCTCCAACCTTGAAGCCTTCGACTCGGTTTCAACCCTAAACTGCTCGACGTCCTTGGCAATCATAGCCTTTTCTGTCCGACCACGGTTGGTCTCCTGCTTCAGATCTTTCTCTAATTCGGTCATCTTCTCCATCAGATGACCGAAGTGGCAAGTTATCTGTAAAAAGAAAGGAGCACCATGACAAACTTGGAAAAAGTAGTTTATAAAAGGTGAAAACCACAAGTCAATATTAGACTTACCGACACCGCCGCTCGTGGGATCTCGAGCGCGTCGTCACCAACGCCGCCAGCATCCATGGCGACCTTGTCCTTCGACGTAGCGAGGTGCCGAATGGCTTGTATGTTGGACGACGAGTCACCAAGAAACCCGTCGAGCTTGCGAACTTGCCAGTCCGGGATGAAAATCTTCTTGTGCTCCTCGGTCTGGAACAACTCGGCCTCGGCCGCCAATGGCGAGGCCTCCAAACCCAAGGTCGCTGCTAAGGGAAGGCCCCAGTCTCAGCTGAACAGCTGCGGCCTGCACCGCCGCCTGCTCCACGGCAGCGGCAACAGTCCTTACCCTCGGCGAGGATACCTTGGAGTAGGGATGGCAAATGGGCCGGGTCGACCCGCGAACCGCCCTCGACCCGCCCGCCTAACCCGGCCCGTCAATTACCGGTTCGGGTTCAGGTCGAACCCGTTAATAGAAACGGGTCGATCCGGGTCTTAAAAAGAACGAATTGAACCCGTTAAACTCGGCCCGATAACCCGCGCTACAGTACCCGACCCACTCGCGTGGGTCGACCGGCGGGTTGAAGATCGTTTGACCCGCGCTGGTCGACCGTTCAATCCACGGGTCCAACGGGCCTAACCCCTTCTGCCGAGAGCTCAACGACTCTTTTAGCAGTTAATTTGGTATTTTTTGGTTTTTTTTTGTTTTTTTAAAATTTTTTCCCTATAAATACCCCTAAAACCCACACTAAAAATTCACACCTTACTGTCTTACTCTCTCTACTATTATTACTCAATTCATTTCAATTTTTGTGAAAAATTGAACAAAGAAGGTTGCAACATGTAAACGATCAAACGACAAATTCCGATCGTATCGAATTCAACATTCAACTACGTCTTCAAGTTTTCTACTCCTCCAAGAGATCAAACAAAGAGGCTCTCTTCAAGTCTTCAATTCCGGACTTCTACTTCTACTTCTATTTTTATTTTCACTCTCATTTTATATACGACTATCCTCGGTGAACGGTATCAAAATTTCACAACCCTTTTCTTCTATTTTTATTTATTTTGTAGTTATAATTTTTTATATCATATTTGTTTGTTGGGTTTTTGATTTTCTCTCTCACAACCCTCTTGTTTTCTAGATTCTTTTTTTGTAACTTATCGCACCTACATTGTATTTAATTTTTTCACATACATTACTATATATCAACATGTCTAGATCACGAGGTAGCGGCCGTAGCCAAAGTGGACAAGATTCCACCGGGACTTCCTGTAGGCCTCCAATTGTCCCACAAAATGAGCCTGCCGAAGAGTACCCTAATCCTATGGCCCAACACATTAGTACACACGATGATTTTGTAGGAGACATAGAATTAGAAGAACCACAAACACAAGCAACCGATTGGTGTGCGTATCGATCATAAAAGCTTAACAGATTTAATACGTGATCTAACCCTTTATAGCGGAATCTAGGGTTCACGAATTATACTTGCGATGAGAAGAAGATGATAGTTTCTAGCAACCTCAAGCCGTCAGCGACCCCAAGATCTTCTGCACGTATTCCTTCCTCGGGTTGGACGTCGGGTGGGTGACGGTCTCCCAACCTTTCTTCTCCTTGGCTGACCTCTCTTTCTCTCCTTACGTGAATCACGAATTTAGAGAAAAACTTCTTATCTCTGATAATAATATGACGGCCAGAGAATAGAGGATATATATATATAAGGCTACGGCAGGGACCATGAGGAGAAATTAGGGTTAGATCTCCTAATGAATCTGGATATCCCGTGTTCAGCCCGAACACACAACCCAGGCCCATTAACAATAGCTCGGTCCACTAAAGAGCTATTGTTGCACTACCTTCCCAATCCCAAATTAAATTTATGGGCTCCTTTTATTATATGCTCGTTCAGCTCCCCATGTTAAGATATCGAATGTCCGCCGATCAAATTAAGTTACTGACAACTATATTGATCGACATCTTTTATCCTTAAGTAGTACCACTCAACTTTATTTGTCATGTCGGATGTAATCCACCTGCAGGGTTTACATGACAATCCTTATGAGCTCCTTAAGGGGACATCATCAACCCGACGTATCGGGACATGAATTCCTTTTACAATCAACAGCCCATTATACATACAATGCTATTACCCAATTCATAGAGGTTGTTGATCCATAATGAATCTCATTCTTTTATGAGTCAAAGTAATGCACACTGCATATACATATCTGTTATTATATCTGGATTAAAAGCATAAGCATCCATAATAACAGAGGTGTTTGTTCTCTTTTGTAGTCAGTACAAAGAGAACAACCTCGAGTGGTCCTGTTCAATACACACAAAGTGTACTAGTGTAAACCTATAGTCAAGATAGACTAATACCAGATTACACTACAACCTTTCCAATGGATTGTCCAAGTCCGTCTAGGTTGTGAACTATTTATATATTCCATAGGGAACTGATAATATGATCTTCTGTGTGTCACCTCACATCATATTATCAACCGTATAGAATATTAGATACTTGCATTAATATTATAATAAACACAATATGCAAACATATGCCCATATGATTCTCATTCAAAAAAAAGAAAATAAGGAAATAAAGTTAATACAAAAGTGATGCTTTCAGTATATAACCCTAACACCACCGGGACTTCCTGTAGGCCTCCAATTGTCCCACAAAATGAGCCAGCCGAAAAGTACCCTAATCCTATGGCCCCACACATTGGTACACACGATGATTTTGTAGGAGAAATAGAATTAGAAGAACCACAAACACAAGTAACCGAAACAACACCCGCGGCTAGTAGTAGGAAAACTAGAGAAGAAAGTAGTGATTGGCACAAATTTTATGATTATATTCCGGACGAAAATGTACTGGGTGTTGGTTTAAAAGTTTGTAAAACATGTTCGAAGCCATATAAATGGAAGAGGGGTGAGGGCACAGGTACAATTAGACGACACATCCAAAATGTACATAAAGAACTTGTTGACCTACCTGGCCAACAAAAAATCCACCCTAGGACCGGTGTAGTTGATAGTCATTCTTATGATCCCGAACTTGTTCGTCGGAAAATGGCCCGATTAGTAATCAAGGAAGAGTTACCATTTTCCTATCCCGAGAGTAAGGACTTAGAAAATTTTAATCAAACCGCCTTAAACCCCCATTTTAAAAGAATCCCTAGGAATACTTGCAAATCGGATTGTTTTAAAATGTACAATGAAATGAGAGAAGCTTTGATTGCAATTTTATGGAGTTTAACTTGTAGAGTTTCTTTAACTTCTGATTGTTGGACGGGTTGCAATAATATTCCAATGATAGGAATAACCTGTCATTGGATCGACAGTGATTGGATTCTTCAAAAAAGGATTATATCACTTGCCGAGTTGCCATATTCCCATAGTGGTAATGAAATTACAAACCGTATTTTAGAAATTTGTGATATTTTTCATTTTCGTGATAAAATTATGTGTATAAGTTTTGATAATGCATCTAATAACAATGCATCAATTAGTATTTTAAAAACCGCATTAAACCCTCCATCTGATAATATTTTTCATGTTAGATGTGCATGTCATATTTTAAATTTGTGTGTTCAAGATGCATTGAAAATAGCCGAACCATATATAGTTAACATTAGAAATTGTGTACATTTTATTGCATTAAGTGGCACCATATTTCAAGAATGGAAAGCTTGGTGTAGGTTTTAAAATGTACATTTTAGAAATTTTTCAAAAGATGTTAAACACCGATGGAACTATACTTTTGATTTGCTACAAGTTGTTACTGAATATGAAGCATGTATAAATGATTTTTTTCTTGCAAAAAATATGCCGAATTTTGAAATGACTCCCCAACATTGGTTTTATGCCGAATCTTTGTTGAAATTTTTAGAACCTTTTAAAACCGCAACTTTCAAATTTTCAAAATCTTATGAATCTACTTCTAGTAGCATTTTTATTTCAATAGTTACTATGATGCAAACTTTCAAATGATCGATGATGCTTTTATTGGTCATATTGTGAAACCTGCATATATAAAATTTTTGAAGTATTTTAATCCTCCTCCAATGTTGTATTGTGTTGCTGCTGTGATGGATCCTCGTATTAAATTAGAAGATACGAAGGGTTTGATTGAAATGTTTTTTGCATTACTTGGGCCAGATGAATCTGAAATTGATTGCACAACATTTTTAGTTAAATTTGAATCGACATTAAATAACTTGTATGATTATTATGATAGAAGTTTTGCATATAGTAGAACAACTTCTTTAGTTAGTTCTTCTTCTGCTACTTCTAAAGGTAAGAGTAAGAGTAAATTTGATGATAGAACATTTAATTTACTTGCACAAATTCAATCCAAAAAACCTAGGACTAATCAACCAAATGAATTAAATTGGTATAATCAACAAGATTATGAGTCTTTTACTTCTTCAGTAGATATTTTACAATGGTGGAAAGACCATGAACACACTTATAGTATTCTTAAATATATGGCTAAAGATCTACTAGCTCCTCCTGTCTCTATAGTTGCTTTAGAAAGTGCATTTTCTACAAGTGGCGGAGTTCTAACTGATTACAGGAATCGCTTCAAGCCCCAATCGTTGGAGATGCTCATCTGCACAGAAGACTGGCTGAAGGCCGAAGATAGGACTCAAGGAAAAGCGTTCGACACGTCCACAAGTGGGAGCACCTCTCCAGAAGAACAACAATAACAACAACAATAGCAACCAAAATGAATAATTCAAAACCAACAACAACAAAAACAAATTGAAGACCAACAATTTGAAGACAATTGTAAATGTATAAAAATTGTCTAAAATCTTTGTTTGTTATTTAAAATTAGGAAAATTAAAGAAAATTGAAATTGTATCTAGAAATTTGTTATTGTATAAAACAAAATTGTAGAAAAATTTTATTTCTTATTACAAATTGTAAAACTTGTATAAGTTGAAATCATATTAATAATATGTAATTTTTTTTTGGCAATTTCACTCTTTCAATCTTATTATTATTATTACATTTTTTTGTTTATTATTAAAATTACATTACATTTTTTGTTTAAGTAAAAAAAAAAAATCTTTAGACGGGCCAACCTGCGACCCGACCCGACCCGGGTTGGACCCGAAAAGGTTCACGGGTTGGGCAGGTCGTGAATTAGACCTATCGACCCAGCCTGGCCCGACCCGGTTAACCTAACGACCCGACCCGAATCCACCCAAGTTGGGTTCCAACCCGGGCGGGTTCGACCCGACCTGGCCCGTTAGACCCGTTTGCCAACCCTACCTTGGAGACCACCCTCTTCCTCTTCCTTGGGGCCTTGCTGCCCAAGACCCCACGCTGCGCCAACATGTCCTCGAAGTCCATAGCTTCTGCAACAACAAAAGAAGGGAGTTAAGCACAAGTAAAGCCAGACTTAAGATGAAGGGGAACACGAGGCTAAAAATAAACTGTATACTAAGGTTTATAAGGTTGAGACCCCCTTGAAGAGCACCACCTCGGTCAGATCCCTCCAATCCAACTTCAGCCGATCGAGGAGCGTCCAAACTATCTCGTCTTCTTTGGGGCTGAGCACCGGGCTCTCTTTCACCCTCCTCGAGACTTCTTCGACCCAAGTCATCTGGATGACCCACGGGTCTCGCCTCCAGACAAGGAAGTACTTGTCCCTCCAATGCTTTATCGAATCGGGGCAGCTAACGAGCATGGCGCCATGCCTCGGAGCCAGGTAAAACCTAAACTCCGACTTCTGCTGTTGATGAACCCGGTATACGGTCCGCAACATCCTCAACTCCGGTTTGAGCCCCGCCGCTTGGTAGTGAAGGATGAATCCGTTGATCAGCCTCCACACGTTCGGCATGTACTGGACAGGGCTGATCCTAAACTATCGCAATACTTCGGCAACGAAGGGAAGAAGGGGGAGCCGCGCACCGGCTATGAAGGCGTCGACGGGCCAGATGCACTTGTCCACTGGCATCGGAGAATTTGCCCTCACTCCGAGCCAAGGAAACATCAGGTCGTACTCTTTCGGGATCTGAAAACATTCTTGAATCGACACCAGATCCGCCTCGTTAAGTATGGAGATCGTCTCGTCGACCTCCGAGGTCTCTCTAGCGGCATTCTCCTCGAAGCTCCGCCCCATGCCGTACATAATACGCTCGGCCTATTCGTCCGGAAGGTCCCGAACCCTCTGAAGTCCGGTTAGCTCCCGTGGCAGTCTGCCGAACTCCCCCATCCTCTGCTGGCTCTCAACCAGTCTCCACTACGACCGAAGAGGACCCTACCACGGCCTTGCCTTTGCCGATTGGAGGAACTTGGCTCGAGGTCGGCTGATGGGCGAGAGTAGGGGAGGTCTCCTGCCTTGAAGGAATGCTAGACATTCTCTACAAATAAACTAAGTATGAAATTACCTTGACTTGACAATGACCGCCGGAAAAGATCACCGGAAGAAGAAGATTCTCGCCTGAAGCTCCAGTAAAAGAAATATATCACCTGAGTAAAAAACTAGAGAGTGAGCAAATGAGAAGGGAGGTGGAGTTTTATAGAAAGGGGCACATTAACCGAGACAAAAAGGAACTTAAAAGCGTGAAGGCCCGACCCATTTACTGCAAAACGACAGAAAATATGGAAAACTCAACAGACCTTGGACTAGTCAACGGTTAACGTGCCACGTGTCGCTCTCCTGAACTTCGGCAACCTGTGTCGAGCACTCTTGCCACCGACGTCCAAATACGAGGAAAAATTTCTCCTGGACTTCGGCAACCTGGAGCACTCTTGCCACCGACGTCCAAATACGAGGAAAAATTTCTCCTGGAGTTCGGCAACCTATACCGAGCACTCTTGCCACCGATGTCCAAATGGACAAAAATTCTCCAGGACTTCTCCAGGACTTCGGCAACCTGTGTCGAGCACTCTTGCCACCGACGTCCAAATGGGAGAAAAAAATTCTCCTGGACTTTGGCAACCTGTGCCGAGCACTCTTACCACCGACGTCCAAATGCGAGAAAATTTTTTTCTGGACTTCGGCAACATGTGCTGAACACTCTTGCCACCGACGTCCAAATGCAAGAAAAAATTCTCCTGGACTTCGGCAACGTGTGCCGAGCACTCTTGCCATTGACGTCCAAATGCGAGAAAAAATTCTCCTGGACGTCGGCAACCTGTGCCGAGCGCTCTTGCCACCGACGTCCAAATGCGAGGAAAAATTCTCCTGGATTTCGGCAACCTGTGCCGAGCACTCTTGCCACCGACGTCCAAATGCGAGAACAAATTCTCCTGGACTTCGGCAACCTTTGCCGAGCACTCTTGCCACCGATGTCCAAATGCGAGAAAAAACTCTCCTAAACTTCGGCAACGTGTCGAGCACTCTTGCCACCGACGTCCAAATGCGAGAAAAAAAATTCTCCTGGACTTCAGCAACCTGTGCTGAGCACTCTTGCCATCGACGTCCAAATACGAGAAAATGCGTTGACCGGTCAACACGCCACGTGTCGCTCTCCTGGACTTCGGTAACTTATGCCGAACACTCTTGCCACCGAAGTTCAAATGCGAGAAAATGCGTTGACTGGTCAACGGCCAACACGCCACATGTCGCTCTCCTGGACTTCGGCAACGTATGTCGAGCACTCCTGCCATCGACGTCCAAATGCGAGAAAAATGCGTTGACAGGTCAACGGTCAACAGTCAACACGCCATGTGTCGCTCTCTTGGACTTCGACAACAGGTGCCAAGCGCTCTTGCCACCGACCCCCAATGGCGGAAAAATGCTTGCCTCCCGATGTGCGCTCATGATCGGAGCGCTCAGATTGCGCCACGTCATCAGGCGGCGGATCTGCTGTTTCATCGCCCATGAAATTGCGCCAGAGCTCCGATGGACACTCCAGATCGTGCCACATCGATAATTAGCTGATTAATCATTTTTTTATTTATTAATTCGAATTAATTATTTAAAAAATTGCGAAAATAATTAAAAATTCAAAAATTTAATTAAAATTTCTAAAAAATAATTATAAATTCGGGAAAATATTTTGAGCTCCTGGAAAAATAATTATTGATTAGAATAATTAATTGGTGCCTTTTGAAACTAGAATGTTACTTCGCAAAATTAAATAAATAATTCGAAACATAGTTTAAAAATCTGGAAAAATCACAAAAAATCCAGAAAAATCTAAGAATAATTTTGGGCATTTTGCTAGCTCAGAAAAACACCATTACACCTCGAGCAAGATCCGAACTCCCTTAAGAATTCTGATAAAGTCCCGTACACCATTGAAACAGTAAAACTACCCCCCCAAAGGCTGTAAAACAGTCTTTAGGATTGGGGGGCTCGTGATATGGCTAAAAAAAGATTAAATCGGGATCATTCAAATTGGGCACGAATCTTAAAGCTCTCAGGGATAAAACGGTAATTTCACCTACAAACGGGGCCGAAATGGAAACTGGGTCTCTTCTTCAAAGCCCAATAACCCATAAACGGATATGTCCTATTGGATACGGGTACCAACCCGTTACAAACCAATTCAGAAGGATAAAGAGTAATTCAAATCCGTGATTATTCCTAAGAGGCAGTTTTAACCACTTCTTATCATGAAACGAGTTTAAACTCCACAACTTATCCATCAACACCGGGAAGTAGAGATTTTATCCGTTTCTCGAAACGGGTTCATAAGGCGACTATAAATACCCCTCCCCCCATCATAACAGGGTAATCAATCTTTTTCTACCTAAAGCTCTTTCTTAATCTTCGAGATTACTGACATGAGCATCGAAGGGTTCGTCGCCGGGATCCTTCACGGTGTATCGAACTTTGTGCAGGTTCGCGGCAACGACAAGAAACAAATCAACACGTTGGTAAAGGTCACCAGGTTCGCTTTATTGTTTTCCTCAAGAACCCACAAATTCATCTGTTTGCTCCCACACCAGAAATCAGCAGCAACACTATCCATCCAATAAAGTATTATTTCTTTCTTTCAACTATATTTTTCCTGGTATTAGAGCTAGAGATTATAGAAAATTTTCCACCATCAAATTTCTATGGTTCATCTAAGTGCTTTCTCTTCTTAAAAAAAAGGAGAAACCTGTAAATTTATAGTATTGATAGAGAAAAATTACTTTATTGGATGATTAATAACTGAATACACTGCCTTCTATATATAGGAGAGTACAAAGACTAATCTGAGATTATTTCAGATATGGACTAAACTTAAGACTACTTTAACACTTCCCTCAAGCTGATGCGTAGATATTGTCGAAGTCAAGTTTGCTCAAGAAAGGTTGAAAAAGCTTAGTTGTTCACCGGACCGAACATATAAAAAAGAAATCACCTTCCTCTCCCACTCTTCTCGAACGAAGTGACAATCAACTTCGATATGTTTTGTCCGCTCATAAAACATTAGATTTTCAGAATTATGCATAGCAGCCTTGTTGTCACAATATAGAGGAACTAGAGATAACAACAGGATTGTCAAGTCTCGAAGAAGATATTTGAGCCATAAAACTTCATAAACCAAATGCCCAATGGCTCGATATTCAGACTCTGCACTTAGCCTAAAGAGAATTCCTTTCCCTGGGGCTTTCTTAAGATAGCAAAGAATGTGAACCACTGCTTCCCAATGAGTGATGATCGGTGCATGCATGAACTGGCCGACTCGACTAACTGCAAAGCAATATCTAGCTTAGTCACTGAGAGATAAATGAGTTTACCAACCAACATGCGATATTGTCCTAGATCAAAGAACAATGCATCATTAGAGAAAGACAGCTTAATATTGGGATCCATAAGTGTCACTGGAGAGACATCCCAATATTTCTGTCTCGGTAAGAATATCAAGGACATACTTTCTTTGAGAAAGAAAGATATCATTCTTAGTGCGTGCAACCTCAATACCAAGAAAATATCGAAGCAGACCAAGATCCTTTGTTTGAAAGGTTTGAGCTAACTGCTGCTTGATGTCTGCAATACCTTGTGAATCACTACCTGTGATAATGATATCATCAACATAGACTAACAAAATAACAATGCTTTTGCTTCCTTTCTCTGTCAAGAGAATGATCTGCCTTACTTTTTGAGAACCCATATGAGCACACAACATTACCAAACTTTTCAAACCAAGCTCGAAGAGATTGTTTAAGGTCATAAAGAGACTTTTTGAGCGAACATATAAGATTCTTCCTTGTCGCTCAAAACCAGGAGGCAGTTGCATATACACCACCTTTTTCAAGTCTCCATTGAGAAATGCATTCTTAACATCAAGCTGATGAAGGGGCCAAAAATAATTGATTGCAAAAAAGATAAGCACACGAACAGACGTGAGTTTCGTAACTGGAGAAAAAGTCTCGGTATAGTCGACTCCAAATTCCTGTGTATATCATTTAGCCACAAGGCAAGCTTTGAGTCATTCAACCGTGACATCAGGATTGTGTTTGACTGTGAATACCCACTTACAACCAACTTCATACCACCTATACGAAGGCGAACCAACTGCCAAATACCATTTTGCTGATGAGCCTGTATTTCCTCCTTCAAGGTTGCTGTCCAACCAGGGTACTTGAGTGCTTCCTGAACATTTTCAGGAATAGTGATGGAATCCAAAGAAAAGGTAAAGGCTCGAAAAGATCTGTTCAGCTTAGAAGAAGAAATAAACTGGGCAATAGGATAGTGAGTGCAAGAACGCTTAGCCTTACGTTGAACAATAGGTAAATCATGTGTTAAGGATATTACCGATAGAAGTGGTTGGCACTGGATGAACAACAAAGGGTACTTCTTAGATGGTCGAGTCTGAATGAGTCTTATATCTTCTGACACAAACCTAAAGTGGTAGAGGCAGTTGTGATGGCGATTATTATGGTAGTGGCAGAGGTGGTGATGATGGTGAAAGTGGTGGTGGTAGTGGGAATCAACTTTCAACCACAGCCCTTGGTAAATCGGGAGTTTTGGAAGAAATTTGTCCAAAAAATGAAACATTTGTCAAGGTAAACAATTTCTTTCACGAAGGGAAATAGCAAAGATAACCTTTCGAAAAGTGCGAATATAAAAAATCATACATTTAGTAGCACACGAGTCAAGTTTATCAGTGCCCAGTTAGAGGTTTTAAACAAAACATGTGCAACCACAAACACGAGGTGGCAGGAAAAAAAGATCTGTAGATGGAAATACCAGTTTGAAAAGTGATTGACAGTGAAGAACAGGAGTAGGCATACGGTTAATAAGAAAATAGGCAATGAAAACTGCAAAACTCCAATAAAACTTTTGAGACATTTATTTCAAACATCAAATAGCGACCAGTGCTAAGTAAATATTGATTTTTGCATTCTACCACTCCATTTTGTTGAGTATATACGCAAGAGGTTTGGTGTATTATTCAATGTTGAGAAACTTTTTTTGAAATCAGAACGCACAAATTGTTTAACATTATCAGAACAAAAACATTTAAGAGTAGTACAAAATTGTGTTTGTATCTCAAAGAAAAATTCTTGAAAAATTTTAAACACTTCAGAACGATCTTTCAAGAGAAACAACTATGTTATGCGAGAGAAATGATCAATAAACGTAACAAAATAACTGTAACCCCCATTTTCGCAAATACGTATTTCATGAGTATTTTCTGTATGTTGATATTTATAAATTTGTTATTTGTTAAATTCGTTTTGAATTTCATGTTAAAGCATTTTTCTAAACAATAGTTATAATTATTTCGAATAAACTTTGTTTCCATTTCTACTTGATCAACTATTCGCATTTTTATTATTACTGTTTGGACTATTTCAATAAATTCCTATTTTATATAATGTTATTATTCTGATAATTGCCATTATTGTTATTAGTGTTATTTATTGTTATTACCATTATTATTTTTATTTTTATTATTATTATTGTCACTATTATTATTACTAATAGTATTTTATTCTTATTGTTATGATTATTATTACTATTAGTATTATTATTTTTCATTGACATGGTTATTATTATTATTCTTATTGTTTTGGAATTATTTATTATTGCTATTGTTATTATTATTTTCTCCGTCAGTTGATTATTAAAACAAATCCGTTCTTATTTAATAATTGTATTTTTAATTATTTCAAATAATTTATGTGATGTGATACAAATTGTATTTTTGTTATAAACCATATTTTATCAGATATCCTATTCTTTTGCGTTGGGTTTATATTGATCCACTATTTATATCCTACCTATTTTATTTATTGGGTCTAATATCCAATTACCCATAACCCTATATATCACTTTTTCCCCTATATATACTAATCCCTTAATTAACCCTAATTAACCCCTCAGTCGTCACTGAGCTAACCCCTTTCTCTCCCTGTTCATCCCTTCTGCTGCTGTGCATCCCCCCTTCTTCTGTATCCCGCTCTCTCTCCCTGTTTCCCCATCCGCCCAAACACCTCGTCACTCTCCCGTCCTCCACTCCTCCCGCCTTCGACCCATATCCTCGTTGCCTCCATCCCCATCGTCACCGCCTTTACCTCTCATCCCCATCGTCTTCGTCTCTCGCTCGAACTTCCCCCATTGCCGAACCCATTTCCTTGTCGCCATCTCCTCGCTGCCGTCTCGTCTTCACCCTCCGTGCACCCCCGCATCCACCGCAGAATCCCTCCTCATCGTCGTCCAAGCCCGAGCGTCTCGCCGTTCCCGTTCCCCTGTTTCATCGAGAAACAGAGTTCACCGCCGAGCCGCCGTTTCCCTGGTCGTTGTGTCACTTCCCGACCGCAGCGCAGCCGTCGCCGCCCTCGCCGTGGTCGCCGCTGCCGTCGCTTCCCGACTGCAGTCGCCCGCCGTCGCTCTCTCTCTCCTCTTCGTTGTGTTGGAGAAGACGAAGCCTCAGTGGCCGCACTCAGAGTTTGCTGTTGTGTGGGTAGGGATTTGAAGTGGCTATTTGCAGTTCGATTGGATCCAGTGTGGGGGATCCACTGCCGCGTGAAGAGTAGGGGATCCGAGTTCTGTGTGCTGTTTTTCCTGGTAGGGGATCCGATCTTGAGTTGCTGTTTTGCTGTGTGGATTGGGTATTTACTGTTTTGGGTTTTGCACGTAGCTTGAACGCGTTTCAGTTCGTCGCCTGGGATTATTATCCCGTTATTCTATTTATTCGAATTAACCGTCTAACAGGCAAGTCTCTTCTTGAACTAGTATTTTGTTTTGATCAACATTTCTTTTATCTCTGCAAGTAGATCTAGTCCTTTTCCTTATCATGCTGTTATTTGAAATTATGTTAAGTCTATTGAGGGTTTACATGAGCTAACCCGAGATATTCTTAACATCGTGCCGCTCTTTGATCTAAAACCTAGTCCCCCTTATTCATTGCATATGCACATTTACATGAAAATAACTTGGTCCATATTGTATACTTGTTTGGTGAATTGTATACATGTTAGATTGAATGTGATTAAATGATTTGATTACCATGCCCGTGAAATTGCTTCTAAGTAACTGAAATTTTGCATGTTAAACACCTAAGAACAGTTTGATTATTAATTTGCATGAAATATATGGTTGTATGATTTAATTATTGTCTATTCATGTCAAAATAAATTCTGGACTGCTACTTGTTTCTTTTTGAATCAGATTTTCGACCATGTTGCTGTTATATTTTGAAATAACTTTCTAAACATAAAATTTAGCCTCTAATGTCTAGTTTACTGCCCTTTTTGCGAATTTGAATTCCGATGTGTAATCTGTTAGATATCATCCTTTTAGTACAGCTGTGTTGGAATTTCCAGATTCGCAAATACATGCGTATCTTGCTATTCTATAATTTATTTGACCATGTTAATAGTAAAATAAAAAACTGAAATAAATTTGGCTGAACCTAGACATGTGTCGGAACCACCCAGAATTTTTATAGGTTTATTTGATGATTTTTCTGATCTGAAACAAATAGGTGAACACAATTTACAACTTGCAGCTTGAACATAAAATCTGAAAAGAATAGAGTTTTCACCCTAGCTTCTGTAGTTTTCACATGTTATATATATATTTGCTAGAACCGGCAGAAAGTTTAGTTTCTAGAATTTCTGATGGATCCAGATTTGCTTTTCTGTAGTAGCAGTAATCCATATTTTTGTACAGCAAGGTCATGTTGTCCTGATTATGGGATTGTGTGTAAATAACTTGTTTGCTTCTTGCTTTGTCAATAACAAGTAGAATTAGACGCACCAAGCATCATACAACATTAACACCTTCTTGCATGCTCACATAAGATGAAAATAAACTAATAAAAAGCCGGGGTATTATGGGTAGACTTGGTAGTGAACAATCGGAAACTGTACTCGGCCGGGCCCCACTGCCTGACCTGTACTGACCTGTACTGATGGTCATAAAATACTGCCTGATAATTACTGTTCCTGAACATAAAACACTACCTGATAATCACTGTCACTGAACATTAAACACTGATTACTGGGCCGAGTATACGAACCGTGAATTTACCATCAGTCTAAAGCATTCACTGTTTGCTTGCGCCGAACTTGTGGAGTGGGATGCAGTAGTACGTGCACTAGATAGGCTAATAAAATGAGTATAACCTGCATGCTTGATCCTGTATAGAACTTGACTTGACATCACTCATTACATGTGTGATTACTATAGACCTTTGATATTATTGCCTGCCTTTGCCTTATTCTTTGACTTTGATCCTGTTCCTTTTCTTTGACATTCATGCTTCCTTTATCCTCTGTTTTTCTCTACTTGCTCTCCACGACTTGCTCTAAGAACACTATTTTCTCTATTTTTAGATCAAGCATTATAGGTTCCGAAGGAGCAATACCAGAAGAAATTGGTGAGCAAACTCTCTGAAGATAGGAGCGGGGACTATTAGACTACTATAGCTATCTCTTGTTATTTGCTTATTGTATTACTTTTATCATACTTTGTATTCCGGAATTTTATGACCCGAAGTTTGTTTTATCCCAAATGTTGGATTATTATTTGATGAATTTATTTCATGATTATTTTGGAGTTTATTCATTGTTTATGTGATTACATTTCTCTTGCGTGGTTGTATTCTCTTGTATATTGTCAAGTTAATCTGCTACAACTTATGGATGATGTATAATCATTCGTTGGGCCTTTGTTACATGCTCGTATTCCCGTATTTTGGGAAGCGGGGCGTGACAATAACGTTATTTATTAAATGTGAAAAAACCAATAGGTCCCTAAATATCAAAATGTACTAAAACAAATAAATGTTCACTACGTTTATTGCCGCGTCCTGAGTAGAGAACTCGATGATGTTTACCTAATTCACAAGACTTACAAGATGACTGAAAAGAAGGCTCATAACCGGAAACTAAATGTTTGATAGTAGTAATGGAGGGATGCCCCAGTCGTCGGTGCAACAATGCAGGTCCAGTAGAAGAATAAAAAATCGAGGCTGGAGAATCCAAGATGCATAACCCTTGTTATTTACGACCGGTGCCAATCACATTCCTTATCGTAATATCCTGAAACACTCAGTGAGAAGACAAAATGTTACTGCACAGTTTAAATCTTTAGAAATTTTATGAACCAATAACAAGTTGTAAGGAAATGTAGGAACACGTAAAACAGATGTAAGAGAGATCTGAAGAAAGGGAGATATCGCTCTTCCCTTCAACAGGAAGAGGAGATCCATCAACAATACGGACATGATAATTGGAAAGTAAAGAAAAAAAAGAAAGCGGTAAAGGAGACATATTCAGAAGCACCTGAATCAATAACCATTGATTTGAAGAAACATGATAAGCAATACTTAAGTGAACAGAATCACCAGGAGGAGACAGCAAATTGCGGAATGCCTGATACTCTTCAGCAGAGAGGATATACTAGGAGCAGGTGAAAATTTTGCCGTACTGCCCCACTTTTTGAAAATATTTGGCGCTTTGCCCCACTTCCGAAAACAATTAGCGATCTGCCCCTGTTTAGGACACATCAACATTTAACGTTATTGGAAATAATGGCATAGGTTATTTACGTGCCGTTATTTCCAATAACGGCATCTATTTTACATTTTTTTTCATGTCGTTATTTGGAATAATGGCATCAGTATATTTCTCTCAAGAGTGAATCTTCTAACTTTAAAAAATTCTAAGTGTAAAAAAACTTATAAATAATGTCGTTATCCTGAATAACGACATTCGAATGACTAATGCCGTTATTGGAGATAACAGCATCAGTTATATATAAATGAACTCTTGCCGTTGTTTGGAAACAAAGAAAATGAATAATAAGTTATAAAAAAAAATTATAACTGATGCCATTATTTGGAATAACGGCAACAGTTATAATTTTTATTTTTTTAAAAACTTATTCGTCAGAGATGATGAATAATAAGTTACTTTTTCATAAAAAAAAATTATAACTGATGCCGTTATTCCAAATAATGGCATCAGTATTGAGAATGCCGCTATATCTGTTATAAGGTTTTCACACTTGCAATTTTTTCTCTAAATAAAGACTACAAGCTGTCGAAAAACAAAATAACCTATGCCGTTACTCCAAATAACGACATGACACTTTTTTTAAATATAGATGCCATTATTGGAAATAACGGCACGTAAATAACTTATGCTGTTATTTCCAATAACGGTTTATGCTGATGTGTCCTAAACCGGGACAGATCGCTAATTGTTTTCGGAAGTGGGGCAGAGTGCTAAATATTTTCAAAAAGTGGGGCATTACAGCAAAATTTTCGGAGTAGGTTGGCACATCTGTAGGAGCAGTATTGAAAAAAGATTCCACAATGGAAGACTGATGAGCTACAGGATGATCAATGTGTTTCCAACATGTTGCATACTTATGAGACCGACCCTGACAATAGTTACAATACTTAGTGTTGCGATGACTATTACCATGGCCATGACCACGATCACTATGGCCTCGTGAAGAAAAAGAATCAGGACCCCTGGAGGATGAAGAAAACTGCTGCGAGGGATAAGAAAAACCACGGCCACGACCAATGCAGAAAGTGTTGAGGTTTCAGTAAGAGCAGGAGGAGGTACCTGTGGTAACTGAACATGGACATCACGGCGAGGACTGACATTGGTGAAAAGAATATGAGAACGAACACCTTTACGATATGGGCAAAAATTACCCAAAGCAAGAACGGCGAGAAGGTCCACACCTTGCTGCTGCCAGACATGAAATCGGTAGAGTATGAGTGATAGATCTTCCATTCTTCTAAGAACTTATTAAAGCGGGATAGATAATCATGAATGTCGTCACCATGCTTGGTCTTGATTGCATTGCAAATGATGTCATACATGCACTGCATGTTATTGGCAGACATGTGATGAAGGTCTCTTTAGCTGTGTCGAGAAAAGTGATGGAGGTATAGATATCCCGGTACATACAATTGGTCATCATATTGACAATCAAGTTATCGCGATCCCACACTTTGAATGTCAAATCTGTAGGTAGAGGAGCTAACTCAGTGAGGTGATGGTACATCTCGCGCTCTTTGAAGAAACGCATGACAGAACGGGACCATATCATGAAGTTGCTGTGATCAGAGAGACTCTCGATGGTCATGCGTTCGACCTTCAAAAGAAAAGAAGAATCAGCTACTGTGTGAGGAGAGTGAGTCTCCACTGGAGGGGAGGTTGTCATTGAAGTATCAGGGGTCGTCATAGGAGCAGATCTAGATTAGATCTGAAGGAGAAAACAGATAAGAAGGAAAGATGATGATTGAAGAGGGCATAAAAACTAGCACATATTACAAAACAATGCTCATCTCAAGATATTGGATTTTTTTTCTTTCTTTTTTTCCTACAGTGAGGGGAGAGGTTTACCAAATGCAGATTGTGGGTTTAAGAGGGTGGTGGGTGTGGGTTTCGGGAACAGAGGGAGGGCGGCATCGGAAAAACATGTGAGAGGAGGAAGGGCGCCTGGAGTGGAGAGATCAGAAAGAGCCTGGATGGGAATAGGGAGTGGGTTGTCTGCATCAGGCGGCCTCGGGCAGGTGCTGGAAGCGACGATATCGGGATCGGAATCGGGATTGGTATTGAGAGGCGTGGAGGATGGGGATCGGGAGGATGAGAGGGAGGAGCAGTGGAGGTGTCGGGAGGTGGGAACGAGGAGCAGTGGAGGCGTCAGGGTTCAGTGGCGACTGCAGGAAGTAGAGGCGGCTGGAGGGAGGAGAGAGAGGATTAAGGTTAGGAAACAGTGAAGAAGAAGGAGAAGAGGCTGTGGTGGCTATTGATGATATTGTAATAACACAAGATGATGTGGTTGGAATCTAAGCGTTGAAATCATACCCTCAACAATAATTTCAGACTAAGGACTTAGGGAAGTTGAAATATTTTATTGACATCGAATGAGCTATATCTATAGGGGGCATTAATCTCACATAGAGAAAGTATGTTTTGAATATTTTCACTGAATAGGGGATGTTGGAATGTCATACATGATCACCTACTCCAATGGATCCTAATTCAAAGTTATTACCAATTAGGGTGAATTATTGAAGGATGCAGGCAGAGATAAAAGGTTAGTTGGCAAACAAAATTATCTTACAGTTACTCGTCCTAATATTGCATATTCTATTAGCATAATCAGCCAATTTATGGCAGCTCCTCGTACTACTCATTGGAATGCTGTGTAGAATTCTTCAGTATTTGGTAAGTGCTCTAGGTTGAGGTTTGATTTACACAGATTGAGGACACTTGATAATAGTTGGATTCGATGGTGCTAATTGGGCAGGATGTCCAACTTCTAGCAGATCAACAATGGGATACTGTGTGTTTGTAGGCAGGAATCTAATGCCTTGGAAAAGTAAGAAGCAGCCATTGGTGTCGAGATGGAGTGCAGAATTAGTGTAGACCTCTTGTGGATATTACTTGTGAGCTTGTATCGGTTAGAAGACCTCTTGGTGAATTGGGAGTGGTACAGCCAGGCTTAACGAAGTTGTATTGTGATAATTAAGTTGCACACTATATTATATCAAATCCTGTATTTCATGAACGAACAAAGTACATTAAGGTTGACTGTAATGTGGTTCTCAACAAGGTTGTTAGGACTGAGGAGCTTAGGCAAATTGAGACACATCATATGAGCACCGGTCATCAGTTAGCTGACACTCTTACAAAGCCATTGACACGTGCCAGAAGTTAGTTCATTTTTCAGAAGTTGGGCATGTATAACATTTATGCTCCAATTTGAGGAGTAGTAAAGAATAAGAAATATTAGAGATATTAGAAAATTATATTATTAACAAGTAATATTGCCTAAGGATGTAACTTGGAGATTAAAAGAGGAAAATAAGATTTGTAAACCTAAATATATGATGTCTTGTATTCAATTCTATAATCCAATAAAGTGTTATTTCTTTCTCTCATACTCTCGTTTTCAGTCTCTTTTCTCTTATAATTTTTAATGAACTAAAAAAATTTACATGATCATTGTGTAGGAAACCAAGAAAGGAAATAATCTCTAAAAGGAGGAAAATAGAGATAATAAAAGATCCTGACAATCCTTATCATCTATGACAGCGAGGTCACCTGCATTTCATCCATCTCACATTGCCAACATCAGCCCTCATTGCCTTGCGAATTTTCTTCCTCACCATCATCATCTTCATCCTCTCCTTATCTCTAATCTCTAATATTATAATGGAAGAAGGCCTTAGTGTCATTTGTAAATCTACCACCTTACGTGCATTGTACGTGCAACTCCAACTCTCCCATTATACACTTTATTTAAATCTACCAACTTACATGCATTACACGTACAACTCAAACTCTCTCATTATACTCTTTATATTACTTTTTAAAATATATATTTATTAACACATGCTGTATTATATTAATTTAAAAATTATATATTGATTAAAACGTGCATTGCTCGTGTTAAATACTAGTTACTGTAACCCCTTGCTCTCTATTCAGATCTGTCAACATCTAATCTCAATAGGACCTCACCATCACTGTTGTCAACTCATCTTCTATCGACGTTTTTTGTTCTGGTTAAAAGATAATGCAGGACCATGTCATACATAAACATAAAATTCAGGGAATTTAATTTAGATTAAAAAACCTATCTTGTCATTTATTGGTATAGGAGTTCCTGCAATTGAGATTACTTGTTATCTCTGAATTAAATTAGTGATAAGTATGCACTAAGATGGAGCAAAGAGACCACGCATATTGTACAAATATAAATAGTTCTTATTACCATGCATTTTAGGCATCTAAGTATCCTATAAATATCATCGGTTAGAAGTAGATTTTGCTTTCTTTTTAGGCACCAAACTTGAAGCCTCACTGCATTAATCTTAATACACCAGTTCAATCATCTAAAGGAGCAATTGGAGCACTCTTTTTAATTTAATCAAAAGTCTTCATATGCATGCATCGTAAAGCATTTTTTTCCTCATCACCTCTCTATGTATAGACTGGGTTGACTGGGAGCAGATTACTCTCGAAAATTGTCAATTTCTTGCAATTTTCTGATTATACTTGGGATTCCTAACTCATCCATCTTCCATCTTGTGTTCTGGCTGCATTCCCATGAACTTGTTTGTATTTTATACCGCCAACATCTTCATTTAGATTATTTGGAGGATCATCACACTACATTCTCAAGGTGAAGCTTGTTTATTAAATTATCTAAGATTAGATATGAAAATACCACAATGGTATCTAAAGTAAATCATGAACTGGTATCAGTAAACATAAAGAGTTCATTAATATTGGAGAAGATTTAAAAATTAATACTCATAAACCTATGTAGAATCCGGGTCTCACCATCTCACAAAGCCCTAGGGATAGTTTCCTGGGGATAGTTTCCTCCAGTTAACCCTATGAGAGCTCACAACGAATAGGATCTTCATCTTGCATTAAATTCCTGCGAGATCTCACCATATCATGAACACTAATGAGAGGATCTAGACCTCACTTCATCACCCGCAAAAAATCCTAACTACTCTCTCCTTAAGCTTAGAATAACAAATTTACTGCTTAAATCTAGCCAATTACTCACAGGTAACTAAACCTTGACTAATCTTGAGCTCATTCGACTAAACCTATTTCGTGGCTGCCAAAATTCGGGTTAAAAGTCTATTACTTATTCATTCATTCATCAGCCTACTTATACAAACTCATACAGACTCAATCAAATCCAGATCCTATAAATTAGGACTCAATCAGATCCTATCAGATCCAGATCCTATAAATTAGGACTCAATCAAATCCTATTAGATGCAGATCCTAGGACTCAATCAAATCCAGATCCTCTAAATTAGGAAACAATATTAACCTCCCTATGGCCTATCAAATCATTCCATAACACCCCCCTCAAGTTGGAGCATGCAAATCACGAATGCCCAACTTGCGAAATAAGTATAAAAATTGGCGCTTGCCTAATGCCTTCGTGAAGATATCGGCCAACTGCTCATTTGTGCACACATGACTCGTAGAGATAATTCCTTCTTGAATTGCATCTCGTACATAATGACAATCCACCTCTATCTGCTTCGTACGCTCATGGAAGACAGGATTTTGAGCAATGTGTAGAGCTGATTTGCTATCACAAAATAAATTCATAGCACGGGAATGATCCACCCCAAGACTACCAAGAAGCGCTTTCAACCACTTGAGTTCAGATGTAACCGAAGCCATAGAACGATACTCTGCTTCTGCAGACGAGCGGGAGACTGTATATTGTTTCATGGTTTTCCTGAAAATGGGGGAACAACCAAGAATAATTATCCAACCAGTAAGAGAGCGACGAGTCAAAGGACAACTCGCCCAATCAGAATCACACCAACCTGATAAGGATAGATCACTAGCAGAATGAAGGAGAATACCTTGCCCCTGGACTGCCTTTAAGATAACGTACAGTGCGAGTCGCCGCATCCCAATGTTCTTGTCTTGCTGCCTGCATGAACTGTGCCAAAATATGTACTGTATATGCTAAGTCAGGATGCGTGAAGGAGAGATAAATGAGACGCCCAACAAGAAACCGATAACTTTCGGGATCCTCTAACAACTCACCATTAGTGCGAGCGAGTTGATGGTTTTGCTCCATCGGCAATCCGGCAGGCTTTACTCCCAAAAATCCCATCCCGGCGATGATATCAAGAGTATACTTCCGTTGACACAGAAAGATACCCTCTGGACTATGAGCAACTTCAATGTCTTGAAAATATTTCAAGGTCCCCAAATCCTTCATATGAAAACATTCACCCGAATATTTCTTGAATGAAGCAAGAGCGGAAGAGTTATTACCAGAAATGATCAAGTAATCCACATAAACAAGTACACTGATCTAGACAGGTCCCTGATGCAACGTGAAAAGTGAGTAATCTGAATATGACCGAGTAAAGCCATAGTTTTTCAATGAAACCGTCAATTTAGCAAACCAACACCTCGGGGCTTGTCGTAAGCCGTACAAAGATTTCTTCAGACGACAGACCATGCCGGGTTGATAAATAGTAAAACCTGGTGGTAATTTCATGTATACCTCTTCATCAAGATCGCCATGTAGAAAAGCATTGTGAACATCCATTTGATGTAACTCCCACTTTTTCGCTGCTGCAACAGCTAGAAAGGCACGAACCGTCACCATTTTAGCAACTGGAGCGAACGTCTCATTGTAATCAATTCCCTCAACCTGATGATTCCCAAAGATAACAAGGCAAGCTTTTAGCCGTTCAATCGTACCATCTGCATGATATTTGATCTTATATACCCACTTGCAACCAAGAGCCTTCTTCCTGGGAGGTAGTTCTTTCATAACCCAAGTCTCATTAGCCTCCAAGGCACCGATCTCCTTTTGCATTGCCTCACGCCATCCAGCATGTTTTATGGCCTCATGAAAGGTTCTAGATTCAATCTCTGCAATTACAGCTGCAAGAAATATACGATGTTGCATAGAAAATCTATTACAAGTCACATAGTGTGCTATAGGATAGGGGGTACCGGAGGAACTGGTAGAGGACAGTGAATTTGAGGAAGGACTCTTTTTCCAAACTGGTTCAGCAACAAAGTCTCGTAACAAAACTGAAGGACGTTTGTCCCGCAGTCCACGGCCCAAATTAGCCTCAGGTGCACTGGCAGTCGGCAGGACTGACAGCATCGGCAGTTGGCAAAGCACCTTCCACGGCGGGACTGGCAACATCGGTGGGACTGGCAGCACCTTCCACGGCGGGACTGCGCTCCGGCCCATTTGTGTCCTCCACTGTTCCTGTAGTCTGAGCATCCTCTAAGACCCCATCCAAATCATCCAGAACAATGTTATCAACTCCCACCATGTCACTGGAAGAGGAAATAGGAGTGTCAACCATAGTAGATTCATTCTCAGTCAGATAGGGATACTCATTTTCATGAAACTTGACATTGCGAGACACAAAAAATTCACCTGTGTCGAGATCATATAATTTCCAACCCTTCTTGCCATGAGGATAGCCAGCAAATACACCCTTCCTACTCCTTGGTGCAAATTTATTTTCCTTTGCTTTTTGATTGTGAACGAAACAGAGACACCCAAACACCCGTAGCACATCAAAATTAGGAGTTGTTCCGCATAAAATCTCAAGAGGTGTTTTATTGTGTAACAAACCTGATGGAATGTGATTTATTAAATACACCGCACTAAGTACACATTCCCCCCAAAAAGTAATAGGAAGATTGCCCTGGAACATTAAAGCACGAGCCACATTAAGTATATGTTGATGTTTCCGCTCCACTCTTCCATTTTGTTGAGGAGTTCCAACACAAGAGGTTTGAAACAAAATACCCTTCGTATCAAAATAATCAAGCATGCACTTAAATTCCGTGCCATTATCACTTCGCACAATCTTAATAGTTTGCTCAAATTAACGTTCCACAGTGGCAAAAAAGAGGAGAAAGCTTGATAAACCTCAGTTTTATTACGCAACAAATATACCCAGACTGCTCTAGAGAAATCATCAACCAATGTCAAAAAATAATACGCACCGCATGAAGAGGGTGATTGATTATTTGGCCCCCACAAATCACAATGGATGAGTTCAAGAATACGACTGGCTTTGCTATCACCAATAGGGAAACTATCACGAGTTTATTTTGCCTGAGGACAAATAACACAAGTTTTATTCAATTTCTTCCCAGCAGTATTAGTATTAGAACTGATTGCAGGTACCAACTTGACGACTCTATCCGACGAATGACCCATTCTTCTATGCCATAACTCAAATTCTGATAATTCAGGACCTGTTACCTCGTGCACTGTAGGAATCCTTCGAAAAAAATAGAGTCCATCCTTCTGTTCATCGGCTCCAATCAGGCTCCTCGAATGTTGGTCCTGGATAGCACACAAAGAATTAGTGAATCGAACAGAACAGTTTGCATCATCAATTAATTGCGACACCGATATTAAATGTCATTGTAATGTTGTTATAAATAAGACACGCTCAAGCACTAAACCATCAACAAGAATTACATGCTCCTCCATTGTGGCGTATTCCTGCTGCCCACCAGGTAAACCAACGGGACATGGAAGAATGTCCTGTGCTTGAGTCAAAAATTGTGAGTTGCCGGTCACATGACGAGATGCCCATGTGTCAAGTATCCAAGATGAGGGATCGATTTTGCCTTTGCCGTCCGTCATTGATGATCAACGATACACAGCTTCAGACTGTGGGTGAGTGGCTGGCTGTGGATGATTGGCCGATTGAAAGAAAACATAGGTTTTAGTTGTAGGGTTTGCTTAGACGGCTGGCTCTGATACCATGCCAAAATTCGGGTTAAAAGTCCATTTCTTATTCATTCATCAACCTACTTATACAAACTCATACAGACTCAATCAAATCCAGATCCTATAAATTAGGACTCAATCATATCCTATCAGATCCAGATCCTATAAATAGGACTCAATCAAATCCTATCAGATCCAGATCCTAGTACTCAATCAAATCCAGAACCTATAAATTAGGAAACAATATTAACCTCCCTATGGCCTATCAAATCTTTCCATATCAGTGGCAATACGAAAGCAGACCTACTTATATCACTCGACTAAATTGGATAGAGTAATGTTGTAGCTTTGATGCATCTGTTTCAATCAACTGATCTTGCTTTCTCTTACTTGCGTGCCTTCAATCAACTGAACTTATTTTTTTTCCGGATAATGTTTGTTGTTTTCCTTTTCTTCTTTCCTCGTTGAGTGCAAGACAAACCTCAACATTCTTCACATTGGACTGTACTCAACAACTCCACCTAAGATCAGACAACTTTCCTGAACTCCCTTGTCCTTTCTATTTAATCCCCCTTCCCTTTTGTAACCGTCTCCATTTGTTGAAATAGTCCCTCCCTCATCATTGCATGAGAACCTCAATGGGTTCCAATCCACCCTAAACCGCTATGTTGGAAACAAATGAACACCTCATGGACACCTCATCAACTGGTTGATGTCAAATTCCTTTAACATAAAGACCTTCAGCAACAACCAAACCATGTCCAGCTCTATCTCACAATTCTCGACGGCAGGGCTGTTCTTCGCAGTCTCGAGCTATTGTTCGGCAAGTGTAACGCCCCGGATCCATTCACTTACTTGCATTAGAACCCTGAATCGTAGTCACGACATGGTAATGTCACAGCCCCGCCATACGGCTAAAATCCAATCCAAAAGACTAGCTAGTTTTTAATGGCACTTTGAGATCAGGGGCTTTACTATTTAAACAACTCTCCACCCACTCTCCTATCCAGTATGTGACTAAATTTCCTACAGTCATGCTACCTCACATTTTAAATCACATGAAAAGATAGGCTCATCTTAGAAAGCCAACCAATTAATGAGCCCAACTGTAAGTCCTCTAATTGAGCCCAACTCCTTGGGAATTTTAATTCCTGTAAGTCCTCTAATTAAATCTAAGCCCACCAATTAATGAGCCCAACTCCCTATGAATTTTACTTATTCCTATAAGCCCTCTAATTAAATCTAAGCCCACCACCTTTGGCGGAAGACTTTGCTTTGAAAACTAGCTAGTCTTTTGGATTACAACAGTATTAAGTCACGATATATCAGTTATGACGTACGGATACGGGAGTGGGGTGACATGATTTTACAAAAAAGTAGGATACGGGTGCTTTGGTCGATACATTAAATATAAAATATTTTATATTATATCTATAAATAGAAAAAAATATTTATCATCTTAAAATTGCAAATATTTAAACAATTTCATAGAACCATAAGAGTACACTATGATTATGAGCATTATGGAAATAAAATGATAATCTAACTATCAAATCTTTGGGTATACATGTTTTTTGTTTGAGCATAACTATGAAGAAGAAATTTTCGAAATTATACTAGGACCTTAAGAATTTATCTAAAGATGATTATGTCCAAAACTTGCAAAAACTGTATTTTAAAAAAATGTGTAGTCCTTGGGTACGCACCCGAGAGTACCCAAGAAGTGTCGGCACCCGATAACCGCTCGACATGGGTAACGTCGCACATTGGAAGTACCCGTGCTTCCTAGGATATCAGTCAACCAATTTATCCTTTGCATCCCAATAATATGAGAAACTCAGGCCAAAATAATTTGTTCAAGCTTATGAATTAATAACTGATATTAAAGCTTTATCTAATACGTTTATTCCATCAAAGACATCAGCTAACGTTTCTGAAAATGTTAACTCAAACTGTATTCCATTAAAGTAACTTACCTCAACAGTATGGATAAGTAATTTCCTTGCATCAACGACTATTGGACTGTCCTTAAACGAAACACGAGGAATCACTCCCAATGAAACAGCTTCCTAATGTGTGCATGAGTAGGTGATTAGGCAAGAAAAAAAAAATTAAGAATCAAAATGTGCTCCATTCTCTATTTTAATGACAAGCAACTAACCATCATTGAGTCTTACCTCGAGCACAGAAAAAGAACGAGTATCATATTCTCCAAAACCATCTAGCAAGGAACATATATCTGACCATCTTGAAGCATCAATAGTAACACCTAAGTTCTCAACAAATCTGTTTCTTAGTGAAGCGTCGCACGGAAATTGCAAGCATCCTAGAACTTGAGAAAATACTTCAATTGTAGGTATCACACCAGCTGAAATTGTTTCACGGTAAACCATAATTGCAAAGGATGCCCTGCAAATAAACCATGGATATAAATCTAATGGAATCTTATACTAAACACTGTGTTGAAATATAGTAATTGTATATTCTGTTTCCTAATCTATAGGAAACAGATTCCCCAAATCTCTCATCTCCTCAATCTTCTCTCAATCTCCTTTCTTCTTCTCCAAGAATGTAATTTTTATATATAGATGTATACAGTAGAGAAATAAATGAATAAGAATAATAATTATTTTCCCCAAATCTGTTTTCAATATGGTATCAGAGCCTAACAAGATATAGGTTAGTTGAAGAAGAAGAGACGGAGGCGATCGGATCTGACGCCTCCATCCCGACCCGATTCTGACCAACTCCCGACATCTTTGAACTACTCCCGAGCCCTGCCGGCAACCTCCCCCCGTCGAGCCGCCAGCGCCACCCCGGCCGCCATCGATCCCCCTCTCCATCCCGATCGCCCTTCCGTCTTCCAGAGCGTCAGCAACACAAGGACGCCCCAACCACCCCTTGCTGCTGTCGTCAACGCCTTGCTGTCCTCTCCCGAACCCCCGACGCCCCTTCCTGCCGTCCTCGATCCAACATCCCCAAACTCCCGCAACCCCGAACCCCCCGACGCCCCTTCGTGCCGTCGTCACCGCCTTCGATCCCGACGCCACCACCACTTTGCAACTGATCTCCTATCCCGATGCCACCACTTGCTTTAAAGTCAAAACAGATCTGTCTTTTTTCGACGCCAGATCTGAGATCAGATCAGATCCGTTCGATCCAGATCCATTGTTTGTTGATGGTGAAGATCTAGTGTGTTGAAGATCAAAATTTCGTTTGCAGTTTGTTGAAGACTTGGAGTTGTTCTTAGCCAAGTTGTGTCATTTGCTATTGGTTGCTGAAAATCAGATCCGTTGTTTTCTTGTGCCGCTACCATGGGACAAACTAATGGAGCTGAGAAGAGTATTGGACTCGCCTGTACATTAGTTATAGCTGCAGATAATGATGATAAGGTATTTAATATTTCTGCCTCAGTTATGAATAATGCATGGATAACTAATTCGAGTGCTATCGACTATATGACTTGATTCTAGACAAGTTCAAAATTTTTAACTATCCACCAAATCAATTGTGTCCACTGCCAATGGTGATCCTGCCACTGTTACTGGTGAGGGTATCATACCTCTCACAAACAACCTAACCTTAAATACTGTCCTAGTTGTGTCATCATTGAATTTTAACCTATTATCTGTTGCTCAAATAACTACTGTTTTACATTATATTGTAGTATTTTGGCCTTCACATTGTGTGTTTAAGGATATTCGAACTCGCAAGATGATTGGTTATGGGATTAGACATAGGAAGATGTATTACATGAATTTAGAATCTAAAAGTTCAAGCAAGTTGACTAAAGCTCTAAGTGTAGAAGGATCCGAAGATGACAAGAAATCAGATATTTGGCTATGGCATCGACGTTTAGGACATACTTCTTTTGATTATTTGAAAAAATTATTTCCAAGTATATTTTTGAAGTTGGATATTTCTGCCTTTCGGTGTGATGTGTGTGAACTCGCAAAAGGTCACCGTGTATCTTTTCCTCTAAGTCCAAGTAGAAGCTCTCTTCCATTTATGATTATTCATTCCGATGTTTGGGGTCCATCCAAAACGACTACATTTGGAGCCAAATGATTTGTGATATTTATTGATGACTGTACTCGTATGACTTGGATTTGTTTGATGAAGTCGAAAAGTGAAGTTAGTCGCTTGTTTCAGAAATTTCACAAGCATGTTATGATTCAGTATAAATCACAGATTCAAGTTCATAGGAGTGATAATGACGGAGAATACCTGAGTTCGAATCTGCAATAATATTTGGTAGAACACGGCATTGTTCACTGGACTACATGTTCATATACACCTTAACAGAATGGGGTTGCAGAAAGAAAAAATAGACACTTGCTCGAGGTGGTCCGTACTTCTCTTATCCATAGAAATATGCCACTCATTTATTGGGGGAAAGCCCTTGTTTCTGCTGCATACTTAATCAACCGAGTTCCCTCTAGCATCCTAAACTTCCTCACCATTTCAAGCATTAACTGAAGCTGTGAATGCACCAAAAGTCGTCAACTTGCCACCTCGTGTGTTTGGTGTATTGTATTTGTTCATCTTCATCAACATGAACGCAATAAGTTAACTCCTCGAGCTGTACGTTGTGTTTTCGTGGGATATGCACAAGACAAGAAAGGGTATCAGTGCTATCACCCACCAACTCAAAGGATATTTGTGACTATGGATGTTGTGTTCCATGAAGATGAGATGTATTTTTCTTCTTCTACGACTGAACTTCGGGAGGAGACCGAAGTGAAGTTCAGACTCTTGGGTATGGTGAAGGGGTTAGTGAAGTTCAGACTCTTGGGTATGATGAAGTAATTACCAGTTAGAACGAAGAACTGGATACAAATAATGACGAACACTTGAATGAAGACCTAGCAAGGGAGGAAGACCCTCATGAAGAAGTGCAACCAAGGAAAGAAGACCCTCTTGAAGAAGACCCTCTTGAAGAATTGCAACCAGTACCGAATTTCAGTGAGAGTGAACCGTCAGAACCCCAAAACCAATCGCCATCGTTGTCCGAAGCTGCTAGGAGAGAACTCCCGCACCGTACTAATAGAGTTATTCCAAAACCCACTTGTGAACCTGATCCCACTAGTAACATCAAATATTCCATGAGTAATTATATATCCACTCACCGCTTGTCGGAAATCAAATAAGTCATTTGTAAATCAATTATCTACTGTATCTATTCCTAACAGTATGCAGAAAGCCCTTACTGATCCAAGGTGGAAAGCAACTATAGAAGAGGAGATGAAGTCCTTGAAAAAGAATGAGACTTGGGAGATAGTCGAGCTGCCAGTAGGGAAGAAGCCAGTGAGATGCAAATGAATTTATACGGTGAAGTATAAGTCTGATGGTTCAATAGAGCGATACAAAGCAAGGCTGGTTGCCAAAGAATACACTCAAATGTATGGAATTGATTATGAAGATAGATTCGCACCTGTGGCAATATTCAATACTGTTCGAGTCCTATTGTCACTTGCTGCAAATCTTGACTGGCCGTTGGAGCAATTTGGGAACAGCATATGGATGCGGTGATGAGAATTATGAGATATATTAAGTCTGCTCCAGGAAAAAGGGGTCTTATTTGCGAAACATGGTCACTTGAAGGTTGAGGCATATACTGATGCTGATTGGGCAGGATCTATAATTGATAGGCGCTCCACTTCAGGATACTTCACCTTTGTTAGAAGAAATTTAGTTACATGGAGGACCAAGAAGCAAAATGTTGTTGCACGCTCTAGTGCAAAGGCTGAATATAGCGGAGTAGCTTTAAGTATGGCAGAAGCTTTATGGCAAAAACTCTTGTTGCAGGACTTAGTCTATGGTCCGAATGAACCTATAAAAGTTTATTGTGATAGTCAAGCAGCGTGTGATATTGCTGCTAACCCAGTTCAGCATGATAAGACGAAACATGTAGAGGTAGACAGATTCTTCATCAAAGAAAAAATAGATGAGAAAGTCAATGAGATATCAAAAGTGAAGTGAGAAGATCAGCTCGCAGATATCCTAACCAAGGCAATTTCGAATTGGCTCTTCTTGAAATTTATTGACAAGTTGGGCATGTTCAATATCTATGCACCAACTTGAGGAGGAGTGTTGAAAAATAGTAATTGTATATTTTGTTTCCTAATCTATAGGAAACAGATTCCGAAAATCTCTCATCTCCCCAATCTTCTCTCAATCTCCTTTCTTCTTCTCCAAGAATGTAATTCTTATATATAGATGTATATACTAGAGAAATAAATGAATAAGAATAATAATTATTTCCCCCCAAATCAGTTTTCAATATACTGATATAACTATAAAGAGTATTTACTAAACAAATTCAATAGAAAGTGTTAAGATAAATCAGAGAGATGAAAACAATACTGAATATTGAATTGAGATATAATTAAGTACAATATCTCCTAAATATAGGAGTAACCAAATACAAAACTAGCCAACTACCCAGTGTGGGACTATAATATCTAACATCCCCTCTCAAATTCATGGCAGGTCAAACAATGTGAGTTTGCCCACTAAATATCGAAATCTCTAAACTGTATGAGATTTGGTGAAGTCTGCCGTCTGCTGTGATGAGGTAATAGAATGAAATGAGATGGTCCCTGCTTCAAAGCACTCACGAACATAATGACAATCAATCTTTATATGCTTCCTTCACTCATGGAAGACCGGGTTGCTTGCTATGTGTAGTGCACTCCAGTTATCACAATAAAGAGGAGTAGCTCCTGAAAGAGTGACACCCATATCTAATAACAGCCAACGAACATGAACAATCTCTCTAGTAGTAGCTGCCATTGCTCCGTACTCAGCTTTGGTTGAAAAACATTCAACAACTGCCTGTTTCTTACTTCGCTGAGATCAGGGAATCACCAAGAAATAGACAGAAACCTGTGGTAGACCGTCTGGTAGTAGGATCACCTGCCCAATCTGAATCAGCATATGCACTCAGCTCGAGTTTGGATCTAGCAGGCATGAATAATGAGCGAGTAAAAGTGCCCCAAAGAAATCTGAGAATCCGAAGAAGAGCACTATAGTGAACTGACGTAGGAGCGGAAACAAACTGACTAACACTGACTACGTAAGCAATATCGGGTCTGGTTACGCATAAGTATACAAGTTGTCCAACAATCTGTCTGTATCTAGTAGGATTAGGAAGGAGCTCACCATCAGTGGGACGAAGCTTCATATGAAGCTCTAAGGGGGTATCGGCTGAGAGACTGTCAGAGAGGCATGCAGCGGAGATAATATATAATGTGTATTTCTGTCGAGGAATGAGTATCTCCCGAGATTCATGAGCAATCTCTAGACCCAGAAAATAACGTAGTCTGCCAAGGTCTTTCAAATGGAACTGCTGGTGAAGGTATTTCTGAGTGGATATAATGCCTGCAGAGTCATCCCCGTAATGATCATATCATCAACATAGAGCAGTAGAAGTACCCTCCCCTGCGATGATGACCGCATAAACATAGAATGGTCCTGGGAACTCTGACTAAAACCAGCCTTGGTGATGACAAGGCGAAAACACTCAAACCAGACTCGATGGGCCTGCTTCAAACCATATATAGCCCGACGCAGTCGGCAGACATGACGAGTAGGGAGGCCAGAAGGAGGATCTATATAAACAACCTCAGATAAGGTACCATGAAGAAAAGCATTCTTCAAGTCCATCTGGTATAACGGCCACTGACGGATGGCTGCAACAGCAAGAAGAGTGCGAACAGTAGTCATTTGTGCAACGGAAGCAAATGTCTCATCATAATCAATGTCATGCTCCTGAGTAAATTCTCGGGCTACTAGACGAGCCTTGTGCCGCTCAATAGATCCATCAGGTTGATATTTGACCTTGAAGATCCACTTGCAGCTAATAAGCTGAACGCCCTCTGGCAGAGGAACGACATCCCAAGTGTCAGTCTGATCAAATGCACTAAATTTCCCTGCAATAGCTTTCCTCCACTCGGGATATTGAATTGCATCCTGATAGGTTCTGAGCTCACGTGTAGAGTGTATAGCAGTGAGATATGCATGGAACTGTGGAGAGTAGGAAGCTAAGGTGGCAAAACCAAACTAGTTAGACAGGACCACTGGCATCAGGTGTATAACGTGCCAGAGGAATACCAGAAGTGGAACGTGTAGACTGACGAAGCGGTGGTGGACTGACAGGGTGGGGGTGCATGTGTCGGTGGGGAAGTAGGTGGGTGGGAGCTGGCAACTGTGGGGATGCAGGTGGTGTTTCAGTAGGGGGAACAGGTGCAAGGACTACAGGAGATGTGAATGGAGCCAGAGGAGTGGGATCAAAAGGAATGTGGGAAGATGAAGTCGGGGAGCTAGTAACAACTGAGGAATTGAGAAATCTAGCATCCTCGGGGGGAGTCAGGTAGTAAGGAGAATCTTTCACAAAAGATACATGTCGAGAAATGTGGACACGACCGCCGATGGATCAAAACAATGATAACCTTTGTGTTCGGAACTGAGACCTAGGTGAACGCACTTAACAGCACGAGCGGAAAGCTTCGTGTGCTCAGTAGGAGGGAGAAAGATGTAACGGGTGCACCCAAAAATACGGAGCATACTGTAGTCGGGAGGTGAGAGATAAAGAGCCTCATAAGGCGTTGTACTAGCTAAGGCAGATGAGAGAGTAATGTTAATGAGACTAACAGAAGTCATGATAGCTTCAGCCCAGAAAGAACGAGCGGAGGAGGATAGTAAAAGAGCACGAGCCGTCTCAAGGATGTGACGATGCTTGCGTTCAACTACACCATTCTACTCATGTGTGTAAGGGCATGATTGCTGAAAAAGGGTGCCATGAGATTGAAAGATCGATCTCATAGTGGTGGAGGTGTACTCACGAGCACCGTCTGATCGGAAATTCTTAATGTACACACCGAACTAAGTGTGAATCAGTCATAAAGAACTGGTAAATATTAGGTATCTCAGATCGCTGACGCATAAGAAAAATCCATGTATGTCTAGTGAAGTCATCAATGAAGACAACATAATAGAGTCTTTCCACGAAGGTACAGGAGAGGGTCTCCATATGTCAGAATGGACAAGTTGAAAAGGATGGGTGTTTTGAGAAGTGCTTTTGGACTGAAAAGTAGTGTGATATGTTTGGCCAAATGACAACCCTGACAATCAAATAAATGTTTAAAAGTAAGAGAACCAAGGGCACCACTACGAGCTAAAGTCTGGAGATGAGGCGCACTAATATGACCTAAACGTCTGTATCACAGATCAGCATCAGAGGAAACAATATCGGCAAAACTAGAAGGAGAGTGATGTGCACGAAGAAAAATCTAGATGATATAGACGACCCTGACGACTAGCACGCCCTAGACTCCTTATCGGTGCATAAATCAGTAATAGAACAACCGAAAAAGTCAAAATTAACGACAAGACCACTATCGCACAACACACTAATAGAAATAAGATTTATGGATAAATGAGGAGCATAAAGAACATATGGTAATGTGAGAGTGGGAGCGATAATTGCCCCTAAGAGTGGTGAGCCATCAGCTGTGTGTAAAGATGGAGAGTAGCAAGTGCAGTGCACGTGGTGAACAGTGTCTTATTACTAGTGAGATAATGTGATACACCAGAATCTAAAATCCAGAATGAATTCATACCAGGAGTGGCAGAGAATGCAGAAGCTGAGGAGCCAGCATTGATAAACTGACCCATGAGCTGTAGTTCTAGCTGAGTGAGGCGTTGCTAAAGATTAGCCCAATCAGCATGAGACGGCAAGACTAGAGTGATGGGCATGGCCGAGGATGTAAAGGAAGAAGCACTGCGAGGAGGCTAGTTTTGTATTTGGTTTATGTGAGAGCAATCTCTTGACCATGATTATTTAAACAAGTGAAATCTGTTCTATTTGTCTTGCATTCATCCAAAAAGAAATGGAGAGAGGAGCCAATTTGGATCTCTTCCGACCTGTTGGATTGGTTCAAACTAAGACAACCTAGTCCAGACCTCCTCTGATATGGATTACTGTCTAAACTGGTGCATGTCCTTACCCATTTTTCATCCGAAAAATTGGTTTCATCCGAAAAATTGGTTTCACCGAATTCTGAGTGGTGTTAGAATTTCTTGCTGAAGGGGTAGAAAAATGGAAAATGATTTGGGACAATTAATGGGGTTAGGGAAAAAGTTCTATGATTGGGGTCTGTAAGGTTTTGGGTGAGGCCATTTGTTCTAAAAATTTGATTCACTTTATAAAGCCCAAAGAGCGTTGTGTTGTATGTGCGAGGACAATTGTTCTCTTTTACCATTGTTCTCCTTGTTAATAGTGGAATACTGCAGTTACTTTTCTGTTGGAATAACCCTAGTAATGGATAACCACCGATCTATGGCGAGTGATCAACATACCAAATATACTTCACACAAAATGGGTTAAGATCCTTATTCTAGCATAGTTCTATCACCAACAAATGACTGAGAGTTTTTCCGAAATATGCCACTTTTTGAAACTAATTCACAAAATAGGCCACTTTTGAAACTACTGCCCAAAATAGACCAACGCAGTACCCAACTGTGGCCTCTTTAATTTCGAGGCCGCAGTTGCATATTTGGCTAATAGGCTTGGAGACTTGAAAAAAAAATCCCAAGTGTAAAATGTGGAGGTAGTACCCAACTGCGGCCTCCTATTTTTCACATGGGCAATTTTTTTCCAAGTCTCTAAGCCTATTAGCCAAATATGTATGATATATACTTAGGCAAAATTTAAAAAAACATCACAATAGTTTGGCGCTGTTTAAAAAAACGTCACAAAACTTTGACTTTTTAAAAAAACCGTACAATGTTTAACTTTCAACTCACGAACTTATTCAACCGTTAACTGGGATAATAGTTATGTGATGTTTTTTTAAAACAAATGGGAACTTTTGTGATGTTTTTTTAAACTGGAATTATAGTTCTGTGTTGTTTCTTTTAAGCAAAACAATAGTTTTGTGATGTTTTTTTAAACATTACGTATAACCTAGTTAACGGTTGGATAACTCCGTGAGTTGAAAGTTAAACATTGTGCGGTTTTTTTAAACAGTCAAAGTTTTGTGAATTTTGAAACAGCGCCAAACTATTGTGACGTTTTTTTAAATTTAGCCTATATACTTATTTTGGGATTAAAGAGGCCACAGTTGGGTACTACGTTAGTCTATTTTGGGAATTAGTTTCGAAAGTGGCATATTTTGGGAATTAGTTTCAAAAAATGGCCTATCTCGGGAAGAAAGCCCAGATGACTTGAAAAAAGTTCGCACAACAAAAGGTTGAGGGAAAAATAAAGTTTAAGTTACTTACAAACTCACGACATGAATAGTGACACGGTTTAAAGAGAAATTAAGAAATTATTGGATTGATTATAACTGAGTATAATATCTTCTATATATAGGAGGGAACCAAATACTAAACCAATACATAATCCGATATGGGACTAAACATAATATCTAACACCTCTCAAACTCACGGTGGGTTGAACAGTGAGTTTGCCCATCAAGTAACGAAATCTCTAAACAGTGTAAAATTTGGTGAAGTATGTTGTCTGCTGTGAAGAAATAACAGAATGATGTGAAATGGTCCATGCTTCAAAATGCTCACGAACATAGTGGCAATCAATCTCTATGTGATTCGTTCGTTCATGAAAGACCGGGTTGCTTGCAATGTGCAATGCACTCTGGTTATCACAATAAAGAGTAGGTCCAGAATCTAAAATCCAGGAAGAATTCATACTCGGAGTAACAGAGAATGTACGGGCAGAGGGTCCAGCAGTGACAGACTAACCCAAGAGCTCGAATTTCAGCTAAGTGAGGCGGCACTGAAGATTGCCCCAATCAACAGGAGATGGCAAGACCGGAGTAATGGTTATGGCTAAAGATGTAAGAGAAGAAGTACTACGAGGAGAAATGAGACTGGTGATGATGTGACAGAGATCGAAATGACGGAGATGTTGTTGGTGTCGAGATCGAGATAGAGAGCTGGATGGTGCTACCGGTGTTGGAAGAAGGGGTGGGACAAGGGTTCGGTATGATGCCGAGAGAAGGGAGGATGCCGGGAGAAGGGAGGATGCCGAAATCAGGATAATAGTGGCGTTGTTGTCTGAATCTGGATGGGGACTGGGATGTGAGGAAGTGAAGAGGAAGATGTAGCAGTGCGGAAGGCGGTGGAAACAAAAAGATACTAGTGAAACTGGGGTTTCATTGGAGAAGTACAAGTACATGAAAAAAAATAAAATTTCCAGATTTTTTTTTGACATTTTTGTTTTTTTTTTGAACGATGACGGCGAGCGACAGTGGCGGCAGTGGCGGCGGCGGCAGCAACAGACGAGCGAGAATAGGGTAGGGTAGGGGTAGGGTTAGGAATAGGGTATTCGGGTTTGAATTTTATTTGGGTTTGGATTTGCGGTTTCGTGTTTTTTTTACAAAAACGGGTATGGGTTCAGGTAGCGGGTCTGGTTAGAGAGTATTAGGTTTTGAGAGATACAAGATTAGGGTTGGGGTTTGAAGAAAGAAGGAAAAGAAGGGTGGCTAGGATATTGGAAAATTGGAAAGGGTGGGCAGCTACGGTTTGGATTGGGTATGGATTTTGGGAACGGAAGTGGAGAAAGGATCGGGAAGAGTGATGGATTTTCGGGTATGGATGTTGCTGCTCGACGGGATTGATGGTGGAGGTGTTGCTGCTTCGACGAGGGAGAAGAAGGAGGTGGCATGAATTGGGTTCAGGAGTAGGAAGAGGGAGAAGGATTTATGTTGCTGTTCTTGAAGAGGGAGAAGAAAGAGATGGGTTGTTGTCACTCCTGTTGGAGTTAGACGTTGTTGACGTTGGAGATGGGTGTAGCCGGGAATAAGGATTGCGCTTGTTGATGCCGAAGTTGAATGTCAGAGTTCTTGTTCTTGCTGCTGTTGATGCCAAAGTTGAATGTCGGAGTTCTTGCTGCTGTTGTTGGTGGCTCTTGCTGTTTGTTAGAAGACAACAAGGAAAGAAGGATGATTTGTGTAAATAGGGTTAGAGATTAATGAGGGGAAAGAAAATTAGGAATTAGTGCTCTGATATCATGATAAGGTTAACAGAGAAATTTAGAAAAGATTATTGGAATGATTATAACTGAGTACAATGTCTGCTATATATAGGAGGGAACCAAATACTAAACTAATACATAATCCGATATGGGACCAAACATAATATCTAACAAATAGAATAGTTAAATTCAACTTTGCAGCAGATGGAAATTGAAAACTGAAGTGCGAAGGAGGAATTTTCGACGTTTACAGTTATGATAGTGCCATAATACCATTTTCACATAGCTCCAGCTTAAGTTGTTACTTAGTAACCCAACTGCATATTCGTGGCACATGGACTATATGTTGATCTCCAGCTTCGTATCTTGCAGAGAATTAATTTTGAGAAAGCTCATTCTTTGAAATATTGTTGGGTAAGATTGCAGGAAAAACATTGCAAGACTTGTTTTAATTTATCCTAAGTTTTTTACTTTAAGGCCTGATACCTCCATTTATCTGCTGTTAAGGAAGCTCAATCTTTGAAATACTCTGATGATAATTTTGCTCTTAACTGAATTATATCCATCATCAACCTCTAGCTCTCCCTAAGGCCCAAACCATTCTCATCATCTTCAATCCTTCTCACCCCTAACCCATTTTCATCCAATCTTTTCTCACTCCTAACATATTTTGATCCATAAATATTTCTCAATTTATACCCATTATCATCTCCTGCCCATTCAAACTTTGGAGATCAAGATTTCAATGATTTTATGGAAGAATAGAGAAGAAATTTTGGGATTAAAATTTGTTCGGGCCTGCGGAAGAACAGATTTAATTCAGAATGTTAAGGGTGTTTAAACGAGAGTTTTAAATTTTTTCGCTGGAATAAAAGATGTTCTATACAATCGTGTGGCACAAATATCAAACTGAATATGATTAGTGGTAGGGCCTAACCCACCTTAGAAATAGAGTAATGCTTCATCCATTACCAATTTCACTATCAATCTCTTCACTACCTTAGGTGACACACTCCTATTGGAGAGTTCCCAAACCTACTTTCTCTTCTCCCACCTACTGAAGTGTGCCACCTAAGGTAGTAAAGAAAAATGGAGTGAAATTGGTAGTGGGTGTAGCATTACTTAAAAATAACAATGCAATATTTGCCTCCTAATTCCTCCTCGATATTACAGCAATAACTATTTCTAAGAATGACGCTGATGCCACGGCAATTCCACATAGAAGGTAATGAGTTATATGGCAGATAAATATTATGATAGCCTAAGCAGTTTGTGGATCACATAAGGAAAAGAGAAATTGAATAGTCTCCTCCAAAATCAACGTGTATAATAATAGATTTTTTTCCCGAAATAGGTATTTTTTAAACTAATTCCCAAATAGGTCTGTTTCGAAACTAATTCTCAAAATAGGTCTGTCCTTATAGGCCGCAGTACCAAACTGCGGCATTTTCGATAACGATGCCGCAATTGTGAACTGCGGTTTCAGTACATGCCATATAATGCTAAACGCCGTCACTTGGGAAAAAATCCCAAGTGTAAAATGTCAAAAATACAAGGCTGCAGTTGGGAATTGCAGCCTCGATATACCATAGGCCGCCGCAATTGTGAAATGCGGCCTCAGTACATGCCATATAAAGCTAAACTTCGATACTTGAGAAAAAATCTGAGTGTAAAATGTGAAAAATACGAGGCCGCAGTTGGGTTTTGCAGCCTCAATATACCATAGGCCGCAGTAATGAACTGCGGTATTTTCGATTTCGAGGCCACAGTTCATAACTGCAGCCTAATTACAACAACAACAACAACAAAGCCTTCTTCCCAACTAGTTGGAGTTGGCTACATGAATCCTAGTTTTCCATTCTGCTCGGTTTAGCTCAATATCTTCTGTAAGGTCACAAGCTATCATATCTTTTTTCACCATTTTCATCCTAGTTTATGCCTCCTCTGCCCCCAACTCTACCCTCAATACTTATCAAATCACTTTTTCCAACGGGGGCACTACTAGGTCTACGTATGACATGTCCAAACCACGTGAGGCGATTCTCTCTTAACTTATCTTGGATTGAAGCTACCTTTAGCATGTCTCGTATATGCTCGATTCTAATATCCTTTCTTGTTTTACCATTCATTCATCTTAGCATCCTCATCTCCGCTACACCCATTTTTTGGACATGTTGTTTCTTTGTTGCCCAACACTCTGCTCCATACATCATTGCTGGTCTAACAGCCGTCCTATAACATTTTTCCTTCAACCTCAAAGGTATATATTTGTCACACAAAACACCACTGACACTTCTCCACTTAAGCCACCCTGCTTGGATCAGGTGTGTAACATCTTCACAAATCTCTCCATCTCTTTGTATAATCGGGCCTAAATATCGGAAACGGTCTCTCTTAGGTATCTCTTGGCCATCAAGCTTCACTACT
Source organism: Hemerocallis citrina (assembly GCA_017893485.1). Taxonomy (NCBI): domain Eukaryota; kingdom Viridiplantae; phylum Streptophyta; class Magnoliopsida; order Asparagales; family Asphodelaceae; genus Hemerocallis; species Hemerocallis citrina. The sequence goes on along the minus strand of CM030361.1, from coordinate 216,936,482 downwards.
TCCTCAGTTGTGTTCCGAATATCACTAAAATTACACTCTATATACTCTGTTTTAGTTCTACTTATTTTAAAGCCTCTAGCTTTCAAAGTTTCTCTCCACAATTTTAATTTAGCATCGACTCCTGCTCTAGTCTCGTCAACTAAGACGATGTCATCGGCAAAAAGCATACACCAAGGCACCTCATCTTGTATTCCTTGCGTCAATTCATCCATAACCAAAGTAAAGAGGTAGGGGCTTAAAGCCGAACCTTTTTGTAAACCTACTGTAATAGGAAAATCACTGGTCTCCCTGTGGTTGTTCTAATTGTGGTTGTTCCCCTTCATACATATCCTTAATTACCTCAATATACCGAATAGTTACTCTTTTATTATTTAACACCCACCATACTATGTCTCTTGGGATTTTATCATATGTTTTTTCTAGATCTATAAAAACCATATGTAGATCATTCTTATTATCCCTATATTTTCCCATAAGTCTTATAACCCCTATTGCTTATATTTGTATTTTTAATTATATTTAATAAAAATCTTGATTATTTATTTTATTTTTAGTTGTGTTTAATTTCTTTCTCTTTTGTATGGTGTGTTGTTCTTCTCTCTTGTGATTCATTTTGCAATGATTCAGCCTTTTATCCTCATTTATTTGGCCTACAATTTGTTCTTGATCTTGTCTATTATTTAAACCTATTTCATGACTTAATTGTCTCTTATTGGATTATTTTTTCCTATTGGATACTACCCAGTTCACCCAAACCCATACTGTCCCTATATAAACACCCTAATTGTACCCTAACCCTAATCACCAAAACCCTAATCTTCTTTCTCTCTCTCTCACCGTCACCCTCTCTCTCCTACCCCCGATCTCCCCCCCCCACCTTCTCTCTTCTTCTTTCCTGTTGTCGTCCTGGTTCCTCGGCACCAGCAGCCACCTCACCGCTAACCCCCTCTCCTCTTCCCCATCCCCTGTGCTGCGCCCTTCCTCCTCGCTACCGTCGTCTTTGACTGTGGTCGACACAGTCGAGCAGCAGCAGCACCGCGCCCTAACCGCGCCGCCCTTCACTGTCGTCTTCTCCGTGGTCGAGCAGCGCCGCCCAGTGCCGTTGATTCCCCCAGAGCGCTGTCGTCGCCATTCCCTTGGTTACTGCCGTCAACTCTTGCTTTCTGCTGCTGCTGTCTCTTTGTGTGTGGTGTGCACTTACGTCTCGTGCACGTGTTCCGGTTGGTGCTGCATCTCGTTTCTTGTTCGTGCATCTCTTGTTCGTTGTGTTCGTTGTTCGAGATCCATTCCCGTTATTCTGTTCTTCGTTTCCGTCGTCTTCATTCAGGAAAGTAGCTTGTATGTGTTCTTTTTGTCATACAAGTTAATACCGTAAGTAATCTAGTATGAAAATATTTGTACCCTCATGATGACATTTGTTAGTTTAACCGTTGACATCATCTCTTCATCATGAGTAGTTACAATAATTGACACCCGTTGCATAAAAACAATTAGATTAGTGGACATCTTGACTGTATATTGTTTGTGGCATACTGTATGTTGTAGATGACTGTTGCATAGATATTTGTTGGATGTATTATCTCATTATGGACTAATTGATTCACATGCCATGCTGATTTGAGTAACCCACATATACCATGCTTTGTATGACAACTTAGATTTGGCCGTTTGTAATTAAGTTGTTTGATAAAATCCTTAAAAGAACTTTTGTTTTGCAGCTACCCTATTCTGTACAGTAATTTCGACCATGTTAACATCAGTAAAATAAATAAGTTCGTGAACATGATTTGTAGCCTTTGTTTTCTAGTTTCCTGAACTTTTGACGGATCTGAATTTCGAGTTTTGATGCATGAGTTATTGCTGTTTTACTACAGTCAGATCGTATATATTCCAGATTCTCAACTATATGTATTCTGCATGGAATTTTATTTTAAAACTGATATTAAAAGTAGAATTTATACTCTATATTTTGCTGAGTATGTCTAGATATGACTGGGTTCAATCCCTAATTTTTGTGCAATTAATTAATGACTTCTGTATCTCATTTTATGCGTTTGAAACCAATGGAAATATTCCAAATTGCATGCTGTTCAGTAAAAAATTATGTTTTCAACCTGATTTTATTCGTTTTTGATGAAAACCTTGTGAATATAAACTGTAGCCTAATTTGTCTACTTTACTACCCTTTTGACGGATCTGAATTTCGAATTATATTTTATAAATTATCTCTGTTTTGGTACTGCTATGTCTGAACTTTTAGAATTGAGATTTTGTTGCATTACTCTGTTTTTCCAATTTTGTTGACCATACTATCTGTAATATAATTTCATGATATTTTATATTTTGAAACTAGATATGTTAAGGAATCTTCCAGATTTTTCTTAAATTTAATTATGATGATTTTAAACTCTTTTCATGCTTATAAACAAGATTTTGCATTTTATGGCTGAACACGATTTCTGTATTAAATGTTGTTTTCAACCCTGTTGCTGTGGCTGATATGTAACTTATATATATGTGCTGGAATCGGCAGAGTCTAGTTTCTAGATTTTTTGACGGATCTGGATTTGCTATTCTGTAGCAATGGGAATCTTAGATTTGGTACAGTAGTGTCTTGCTGTCCAGAACTGAAAAATATCGTTATTTTGACTATTATGAGTTGTTTTTATCAACCGTTGCAATCATTATTTCATCTTAGACTTATTTCCTGTTCTTGTCATGTCTTTAGTCTGTTTGTATTCGTTCACACATGTTTAGTAATAATAAAAGAAATCAAGCCGGGGTTTTTAAGGGAAAAGATCGAGTAGTGGACAATATAGAAATATATATTCAGAAGGGACTCGTTTCCCCACTGTTTACTGTGGTACCTACTATTTATCTCGGGATGCATGAGGGCATGATCCACGATAGCGTTACTGTTTGTTATTACTGTTACTGTTACTCTTTGTCTGAATATATAGCCCTATAGAAGTTTCACTATAAAATCTTAAAACGAAACCGTTTGATGTAGCAATCATGTGGTAAAATCTGAGACGCATAAAGTGTTACCTAGTTAATAATGAACATTAGACATAAGAGTAACTATTTACACTGTCACATCCTGTTACGGTTACTGTGGACTTTACTGTTACTGTTGATTACTGCTACCGCTGACACATTGTTACTATTGGTCCTTACTGTTATTGTTATGCTTCTACTGTTATCACCACAATTCTTACTGTCATCTGTAGACTGTTATATTTGCTACCCTCTCCATGTTAGTATTACCTGTTTAGTTTAGTTTTTCCTTCCTTTTCCTACTTGTATTGCTTGCGGCCTGGACTTGCATCTAACGGGCATTGTGTTTTCCTATTTCCCTGTTTTCCTTGTAATTGCCATATGAGCAGGTTTGGCTGATCAATTTCCTACTGGAGTTGGTGAGCAAAAGTTTTGAGCTGCACAATTGGAATAATTTACTTAAATGTTTGGATGAACAATTTTATTTCATAAACTGTATTGAGACTTGTATTTGGGCTTATTGTCCCAGGATTATTGTTTTGTTTTGGATCTAGTATTTGTTGGAACATTTATTATTGATGAAATAAATATTGTAGAGTTTTGATTGTTTTTGCATGCCTAGTTGGAGTATACTGTTATATTTATTGTTATGATGAGTCAAGCAGATCAGTACAATTTATGGATGATGAAAACTATCTGCTGGGCTTAGTCGCGTCTGGTATTCCGTATTCTTTTGGAAAGCGAGGCGAGACAAGTCTCCTCAGTACATAAATTGCTTCCATTGTGGACCTCCCCGGCATAAACCCAAACTGATTCTCAAACACTGTAGTTTCTAGTCTCAATCTATGTTCGTATTTTTCACATTTTACACTTAGAATTTTTTTTGCCAAGTCTCGGAGCATATTAGATGATATGTAATTAGGCTGCAGTTCACAACTGCGGCCTCAGTTATATGCTTCGTAGGATCCAGTTTTTAGCATATAACTGAGGCCACGGTTGTAGACTGCGGCCCCTGTTATATCGAGGCCTCAGTACCCAATTGCGACCTCATATTTTTCATATTTTACACTTATGAAATTTTTTCCAAGTACCGAACTTTAGCATTATATGGCATGTACTGAGGCAGCAATTCACAACTGCATCCTCGTTATAAAAAACGAAGCAGTTTGGTACTACGGCCTATGAGAACAGACCTATTTTGGGAATTAGTTTTGAGACAGACCTATTTTGAGAATGAGTTTCAAAAAAAGATCTATTTCGGGAAAAAAATCTATATCAATATTCATAATTTAGTTAAGCTACTGGGTAAGGTCAAATCATTGTTAACCCCTCGACCCACAAAACAAAATGTGTTAAACAAAAGTTAGTAAAAGTAGACTATATATCTTCGGGCTTTTCAGGATGTCAGATATGTTGGGAAAAAAATATAGGATCGATAATAGTATAATGAAACCACAAATTGAAATATGCAAGAAAATAAAAGAGCAGGAGTGTAACACCCCGTAACTTTCAAAGAGTATATATATATATATATATAATATGTTGAAAGTAAAGTGGTTGTTTGTATAAGATATATGCAGGATGGCATATGGTATATATATGGAAATTAAGTATTAAATGGGGGGGGGGGGGGGGGCACGTGATGGAGAAAAGAGCACAACATTAACGTGTTGTGTTGTGCTTTCTCTGGGGTGACGTCACCTAAGGGGACGTGGCTTCACGTAGGGGCCCACTGTGTGTATGTTTCTTACTCTTGGGATGAGAGCAAGAACGGGAGAAATGTGTATAAAGTTTGTCCCATATCATAGGCAATTATATTTATTAATATTATATTCTTTGAAATGTGTATGTTTCAAAGAATATAAGATTAATAAATATAATTGCCTATGATCAAGCGTCACCAATTCGATTAACGACCTTTTGAGAGCCAGCCTGTGGTGGGCAGTTGTACTATACTATAATTAATTTGTCTTCTAAATTGTATAAATTGTTTGAGCAAGGGGTAGGGGCGTTACAGATGGTATCAGAGACGACTTTCGACACCTAGTGTGGGTAAGAGTGGGTGAGATGTATGCCTAAGATGGAGCTAGCAGATGTATGAGTAAGTATGCCTGAGAGGGAGCGAGGTTGGGGCCTGAGATGGACAACCCGCAGAATCGGGGTAATGTGCAGCTAGCGGACCCAGGGTACTCCACTCCACATCGGCTAGAAAGGAGATCCTGCACTAGATTGTGCATGCCCTGTGCTCAGCGAGGACGCTGATTTCTGAAGGGGTGGTGTGTAACACCCCGTAATTTTCAAAGAATATATATATGTATTATGTTGTTTGTATAAGATATATGCAGGATGGCATATGGTAAATATATGGAAATTAAGTATTAAGGGGGGGGGCACTTGATGGAGAAAAGAGCACAGCATTAACGTGCTGTGTTGTGCTTTCTCTGGGGTGACGTGGCTTCACATAGGGGCCCACTGTGTGTATGTTTCTTACTCTCGGGTTGAGAGAGAGAACGGGAGAAATGTGTATAAAGTTTGTCCCATATCGAAAGATTTCAAAGAATATAATATTAATAAATATAATTGCCTATGATCAAGAGTCACCAATTCGGTTAACCACCTTTTGAGAGGCAGTCTGTGGTGCGCAGTTGTACTATACTATAATTAATGTCTTCTAAATTGTATAAATTGTCTGAGCTAGGGGAAGGGGCGTTACAAAGAGATAGAGAATGCCAAATATAACGTAGTTCGGCAAGGTATCTCGTCCACGGAACAACAAGAACCTCCGCAATGAAAGCAAAGGGTACGAAACACTCTTACAATTATTTTGCTACTATAACACTCAACATTCTCAACTTGGAGTGGACACTCTTTTCTCTCTACTTAGTTGAAGATGATTCTCTCACAATGTGTTGTTGGAATGAGCAAATGACCGCTCCTTGTATAGGCAAAGGAGGAAACCTCTACATACATTCATTGATGCTCATTCATGAATCTTCCTACTTCCTTCATGAATCTTTCACATTGATCTATGTTTATGCACTTGATGATGATCTAGAACCACTAGCATGTTCTAGAAAAGTCAATACTTATGAAAGCCCAAAATATTATTTATGGATTACTTGATGTTGGGCCTAGATATTTTACAATCTCCCCCTCCAAGCCAATCGGGTCAATACGATGAGCGACTTCTACTTGAAGTCCATCCCAGCGGACTTGCTGCAATGCTCCAGCTTCTGCGGCGAAACGATAGTCAACATATCATAAGTGTTCTTACTGGTGTGGATCTTTATCAACTCAAAAAACTTCTTTGACAGTACATCTCAGATCTAATAATAACAGAGATCAATGTGCTTAGTGCGAGGGTGATATACTGAATTTCTACTCAGATTAATGGCACTTTTGACTACATTAATACACCACATAGCTGTCTTGTCTCATACCCAACTCCTAAATAAGCCTCTGCAGCCATACCATTTCCTTGCCCGCTGCATTTGCAGCAATATACTCAGCTTCTATGGTGGATAAGGCAACACACCTCTGTAACTTCGAATGCCACAAAACAACTCCCGAAAATGTGAATAAGTAACCAGAAGACTTCCTAGCATCAAGATCCCCTGCCAAGTCTGCATCTGTGAAACCTTCTAGAATTGGTCTGCATCTGAGTATCCACTTGACTGCTTCCCAATGTTCTTTGCCGTGGTTAGATAGATATCTACTAACAACACAAACTGCATGTGCTATGTCTCGACGAGTGCATACCATAGCATACATAAGACGACCGGCAGTTGATGAGTAGGAAATACTGCCATCTTGTCCTTCTCTTGAATATCTGGGCATAACCTTCTGCTTAACTTGAATTGATTACCTAGAGGTGAGCTCACTGGCTTAGCTCCTTGCATGTAGAACCTTTCAAGTACTCGTTCAACGTACTTCTACTATGACAACCATAACTTCTTTGCCTTCCTGTCATGAGTAATCTTCATGCCCATAACTGATCCTAAGTCTTTCGTATCAAAGGACTTTGATAAATCTGATTTCAACTTGCGAATCATAGTAACATCTTGGCCTACAATCAACATATCATCAACATAGAGCAATAAAATGATGAAGTTACCTCCAATGAACTGCTATACTCTGCATCTGTCCTTTTATACCCATGACCCACCATGAACGAGTCAAACTTTTACAAGGATTTGAAAATAAGAACGATGGTGGAGACTCTATTAGATTTTGCGGTTTCGTATGATCTTATACTAGCAAATACTTATTTTAGGAAGAGGGTTGAACATTTGATAACCTTTAAAGGTGCATCAAATAGGAGCCAGATTGATTTTTCATCACTAGAAAGGCGAGTGACTTGACATGTAAAAATTATAAAGTTAAACCAGGAGAGTGTTTTAATCTCACAATATAGATTAATGGTATTGGATGTTAAGATTGGGAAACACATATGTACAAGAAAGAAGACTAGGAACCCAAGAATTAGGTGGTGAAATTTGAAGGGAAAGAAACTAGAAGTTTTTTTTGGTAAAGTCCTTAAAGGAGCATCAAGAAATTGGGAAGGAAAGACAAATATGATGTGGACTAAAATTGCTACGTACATAAGAGAAATTTCAAATGAGATACTTAGAGAATCTAAGGGTAGAGGATTGCTAAATAAAGAAACATGGGGGTGGCAAAAAGAAGTCCAAAATATTGTGAGAGAAAAAAGATCAACCTTCAAAATATAGCAAAAGAGTAGAAATGAAGAGAATTTGGAGAGATATAAAACCGTTAGAAAAAAAGTTAAGAAAGTAGTAAGAGATGCAAAAAAAACCGATGATAATTTATACACAGAGTGTTGGGCAACAAAGAAACAAGTCCAAAAAATGAGTGTAGCGGAGATGAGGATGCTAAGATGGAAGTGTGGTAAAACAATGATAGAATTAGAAACGTGCATATACGAGACATGCTAAAGGTAGCTCCAATCCAAGATAAGTTAAGAGAGAATCGCCTCCGGTGGTTAGTAATGCCCCCGTTAGAAAGAGTGATTTGATAAGTACTGAGGGTAGAGTTAGGGGTAGAGAAAGACCTAAACTAACTTAAGTAGAAACGGTAAAAAAAATATGATAGCTTGTGACCTTACAGAAGATATTGCGCTAAACTGAGCAGAATGGAAAACCAGGATTCATGTAGTCGACCCCAACTAATTGGGGAAAAAACTTTGTTGTTGTTGTATAATATATATACACAAAATTAGGAACAAAAGAAGGAGAAAATAACATTTATAAGCTTGCTAAACAAAGGGATAGATAAACAAAAAATCTGGATACAATTAGGTGTATTAAGAGAGAGGATTCAAGAGACTTAGTAAAAGATGAAGAAATTAAGGAAAGATGGATAAATTACTTTTCGAAGTTATTAAATGAAAAGGTTGTGGGTAACTTAAATATAAAGGACTCGAGAGAGAGTCGATAGTATATGTTTTTCTGTAGAATTAGGACCTCGGAAGTACGAAATGCTCTAGAAATGATGAAAATAGAAAAAGCTTTAGGACCAGATGATATACCCATTTAAGTTTGGAAATGTCTTGGGGATATAAGAGTGGGTTGGCTAATAAAATTATTTAATGAAATTTTGAAGACAAAGAAGATGCCCAATGAATGGAGAAAGAGTATTTTAGTACCTATATATAAAAATAAAGGAAATAAACAGTTGCTCCAACTACAGAGGGATTAAATTAATGTGTCATACGACGAAAATTTGGGAGAGAGTGATCGAACATAGACTGAGACTAGAAACTACATGTCTGAGAATCAGTTTGGATTTATGCCTGGGTGGTCAACAACGGAAGCAATTCATGTAATGAGGAGACTTATGAAAAAATATACGGAGAATAAGAAAGATCTACATATGGTTTTTATAGATCTAGAAAAAAAATATATGATAAAGTCCCTAATGACATAGTATGATGGGTGTTAAATAATAAAAAAGTAACTATTCGGTATATTGAGGTAATTAAGGATATGTATGAAGGGGTAACAACAATAATTAGAACAACCACCAGAGAGATCAGTGATTTCCCTATTACAGTAGGATTACACCAAGGTTCGGCTTTAAGCCCCTACCTCTTTACTTTGGTTATGGATGAATTGACGTGAGGAATACAAGATGAGGTGCCTTGGTGTATGCTTTTTGCCGATGAGGTCGTTTTAGTGTACAAGACTAGAGCAGGAATCAATGCTAAATTAGAATTGTGGAGATAAACTTTGGAAGCTAAAGGCTTTAGGATAAGCAGAACTAAAGTAGAGTATATGGTGTGTAATTTAGTGATATTCAGAACACAACAGAGAAAGTAGTGAAGCTTGATGATCAAGAGATATCTAAGAGAGACCGTTTCCGATATTTAGGCCCGATTATACAAAGAGATGGAGAGATTTGCAAAGATGTTATACATAGAATCCAAGCAGGGTGGCTTAAGTGGAGAGTGCCAGTGATGTTTTGTGTGACAAACGTATACCTTTGAAGTTGAAGGAAAAATTTTATAGGACGACTGTTAAACCAGCAATACTGCATGGAGCAGAGTGTTGGGCAACAAAAAAACATGTCCAAAAAATGAGTGTAGCGGAGAGAAGACGCTAAGATAAATGTGTGGTAAAATAAGGATAGAATTAGAAACGAGTATATATGAGACATGCTAAAGGTAGTTCCAATCCAAGATAAGCTAAGAGAGAATCGCCTTAGGTGGTTTGCACATGTCACACGTAGACCTCGTAATGCCTCCGTTAGAAAGAGTGATTTGATAAATTTTAAGGGTAGAGTTATGGATAGTGGAAAACCGAAACTAACTTAGGTGGAAACGGAGAGAAAATATATGATAGCTTGTGACCTTACAAAAGATATTGAGCTAAACCGAGCAGAATGAAAAACCAGGATTCATGTAGCCGACCCCAACAAATTGGAAAAAAGGCTCTGTTGTTGTTGTGTGTTGTTGTAATTAATGGTTCAGTAAGTGTTCTTAGTTATATACTACATTCTGAATCAAGTTTCAATTAAATTAGCAGAAACTTGGTGAGTAAAAAATTGTAGACTGAAGATATGCTTTTCGATGTTGCAATTAAAAACTTGGAAGTGTTGGTTTCATTTTTTTTTAAATATAGAGAAAATTGAATTACTTCTGATATGGTAGAAGCTAAAGAAATTGCATATGAAATGGAAATTGAGCCCTTATTTCCTTTAAAACGTAAGGCCTTTAGAAAGAGACTTTTTATGAGATTCCTGATACGGATAGAGAACAACAAACTGCTCAAGATAATTTTACAACAAATCATTTTCTTGTTTTAGGTGATATGATTCTTTCACAATTGAAGAGTATTTTTGCACAAATGCAAATTTTTGAATCTATATTTGCTTCTTATTTAATACATCTCGGTTAGTTTCATTGGATGATGATGAAATTTTAAAAAAATGCTGTATGCAACTTGAAATTGCTTTGAAACATGGTGAGATGTCTAATATTGATGCAAATTATTTACTTTCAGAATTACAAACATTGCAGGAAATGCTACGAAGTGAAGCATATGAAATAGATAAACCATGACTTCTATTAAAATTATAGAGTTTGAAAAAAAAGGATATATTTCCAAATATTTTTGTTGCTTATAGGATTTTATTGACTGTACCTGTAATTGTGTCATCTGCGAAAAGAAGTTTTTCAAAATTAAAATTATTAAAATCTTATTTGCGAATAACTATGACTCAAGATAGGTTGAATGGATTAGCAATTTTTAAGTATTAAAAAGAATATGTTAAAAACTATTGAGGTTGAACATATAGTTGATGATTTTACTTTTTAAAATGCAAAGAAGAAATCATTATAGATGAGATGTGATTGATTTTTTTTTTTTAGATGCGAGAATTGTTGTCATTATGCTTAATGGAAAATATGAAGTATTTGATGTCATAAAGCAAAACAAGATAATCTTTATTTATTGGGGTATTGGTATTATGTCCTTCGCCGTTATATCATATTTTATTAATATATATAAAAATACACGCATCTTTATTTATTGAGGAGCAAACAAGCGAACAAAAAAGCCCGCCGAGCCTCAAGACTCAGAATCTCCCAACTCCTCCCAAGAGGTCTTCATCTTATTGTAGAAGTAGGATCTTGATTTCCAATAAGGCCGATGCTTGTAACTCGGCCAACAGCATGTAATAATGGCTCGCCCTATTGAAGCGGCCACTTAGTTTATCTCAATAAAACTTTACATTTTTCATTAAAAATCATTGCTCTTGCTTCTTCTCTATCTCTTCGAGTCACATCTACGACTCGTTAAATGGTGAGTTCGGAGTCCAGCTTCTTCTACATGGCTGCTCCTGCAACTCACTAAGCTCTAACAACGAGTTCGGAGTCCAACACTTGGCTCGATTCCGCTTCAAATAACTTGCACTTCAGCGAGTTAGAAGTGGTTCGCCATTCGGAACTGCTCCCACAACCGTTGATACTCTCTTAAACGACGAGTTCGAAGTCCAACACTTGGCTCGATTCCGCTTCAAATAACTTGCTCTTAAGCGAGTTAGAAGTGGTTCGCCATTCGGAATTGCTCCCACAACCGTTGAGTCACTCTAACAACGATTTCGGAGTCCAACACTTGGCTCGATTCCACTTCAAATAACCTGCTCTTAAGCGAGTTAAAAGTGGTTCGCCATTCGGAACTGCTCCTACAACCGTTGATTCTTTCACTTAAAAAGCGAGTTCGGAGCTCACAACTCTCCTCTAGAGTTGCTCCTCAAACTCGTCTCCCAAATGGCTCTCCCCAAGAGCTGAGCTCTTTGCTCCGCTCGCCTCCAAAGCGGACCTCTTCTCAACGAGTTCGGAGCTCACAACTCTCCTAGAGTTGCTCCTCAAACTTGTCTCCGAAATGGCTCTCCCCCAGAACCGAGCTCTTCACTCCACTCACCTCCGAAGTGGACTTCTTCTCAACGAGTTCGGAGCTCACAACTCTCATCTAGAGTTGCTCCTCAAACTTGTCTCCTAAATGGCTCTCTCCTAGAGCCAAGCTCTTCGCTCCGCTCGCCTCCAAAGCGGACCTCTTCTCAACGAGTTCGGAGCTCACAACTCTTTCCTAGAGTTGCTCCTCAAACTTGTCTCCCAAATGGGTCTCTCCCAAACTTGTCTCCCAAATGGGTCTCTCCTAGAGCCAAGCTCTTCGCTCCGCTCACCTTCAAAGCGGAGCTCTCCTCAACGAGTTCGGAGCTCACAACTCTCTCCTAGAGTTGCTCCTCAAACTTGTCTCCCAAATGGCTCTCTCCTAGAGCCAAGCTCTTCGCTCCGCTCGCCTCCAAAGCGGACCTCTTCTCAACGAGTTCGGAGCTCACAACTCTTTCCTAGAGTTGCTCCTCAAACTTGTCTCCCAAATGGCTCTCTCCTAGAGCCAAGCTCTTCGCTCCGCTCGCCTCCAAAGCGGACCTCTTCTCAACGAGTTCGGAGCTCACAACTCTTTCTTAGAGTTGCTCCTCAAACTTGTCTCCCAAATGGCTCTCTCCTAGAGCCAAGCTTTTCGCTCCGCTCGCCTTCAAAGCGGACCCCTCCTCAACGAGTTCGAAGCTCACAACTCTCCTCTAGAGTTGCTCCTCAAACTCGTCTCCCAAATGGCTCTCCCCCAGAGCCGAGCTCTTCACTCTGCTCACCTTCGAAGCGGACCTCTTCTCAACGAGTTCGAAGCACAACTCTCTCCTAGAGTTCCTCCTCACACTCGTCTCACAAACGGCTCTCTCCCAGAGTCAAGCTCTTCGCTCCGCTCGCCTCCAAAGCGGAGCTCTTCACAACGAGTTCGGAGCACAACTCTCTCCAAGAGTGGCTCCTCAAACTTGAGGATTCTCCAACTCATCTCTGAAGAGAACTTGTAGGTCTTCAAAATAGCTTCGAAACAAGGGGTCATACGCCCCGATCCGACCTCTGTAGCACCGGAAACATCGAGAAGAACTCTCCATGGACCTCGGCACAAGCTGACGAGCGTTCTTGCCACCGACCATGTTACATGAGAAATTGAACTTCGGCACAAGCTGCCGAGCGTTCTTGCCACCGACCATGTTACATGGAAAAATTGGACCTCGGCACAAGCTGCCGAACATTCTTGCCACCGACCGTGTTACATGAAAAAACTGGACCTCGGCACCCCTTCGCCGAACGCTCTTGGCACCGACCCTCAAACATGGAAAAAACTCACTCCGCACTTCAGCAAAGACTCGCCGAACCCCTTCTTTACATATGTCGCCATGCCGAGGTATCGCTGCACCTCGGCAGGAGACCCCGAACCCTCCTGGACTTCGGCCTCCTTCTTAACACATATTTGGCGGGGGTCGACAACGTCGCCGAAGCAACTTGCCACCGGAACTTAAATAAGAAAAATTCTTTACCTCGGAATTTGTGCTCAGATGCGGTCGACGGCTCAGATACAAGCAACCAAACAAACAACACAAAAAGAAAAGGGAGGGGGGGCTACAGGGTCGGGTTTGGACCCGTTAAGGACCAAACCCAAACCCTTTCTCTCTCCTCCCCTTCTTCTCCAATGGTTTGGCGCCAAAAGCTGGAGATCAAAAACCCAAAAGCGAAGCCGACTCCTTCAACTTCGAGCTCCACCGAACCCACCTTCGCGCGAGCTCGACCTCGCCATCACCGACCTCCTCCACGGCGAGCTCCGATCAGAGCCAGGCTCCGTCGAGCTCCCACCTCGAGCGAGCTCTGCCGTGGCCAACGTCCGCGACCAAGCTCTCCTCTACCTCGACGAAGCTCTGAACTCCACTTCGTCACAAGCTCCCCTCACCGAGTTCAACCACGTCTCCACACCGACGAAGCCCACGATGCCGAGCTCCACCTGCGTCTCCTCTGCGAGCTCACCTCCAACATCGAACTCGCGACCAAGCTCCACCATGGCCGAGCTTCCCCATCGTCGAGCTTCTTCCCACTGAGCTCCTCTCGCCTTCCATTCAACGACGAGCTATCCAAACTGGCCTCCTCCCTCCAAGGTCTCGAGCAGACCGTCCTGATTGAAATGCTCCTAAGACTGAGCATAGAAGAAGAAGCCCCCGACTCGATGGAGTCGCTGACCGTCCAACTTCAGGACAACTGGATGAAACCTTTGATAGAATTCCTCAGGGATGGGCTCCTCCCCTAAAGACCCTAAAAAAGCTCGTCGAGTCCGAACGAGAGCGGAGCGGTACACCCTTGTTGAAGGAGTCTTGTACAAACACTCCTACACCCAAGTAGACGGCAGACCCTACTTGAGATGCCTCTCCCCGAAAGAAGCCGCGTATGCCTTGCAAGAGCTTCACGAAGGTATAGGCGGAGCCCATTCAGGGTCGAGGTCCCTCGCCAGGAAAGTGTTGAACTATGGATATTTTTGGCCTACCCTACTCCGAGATGCCGAGCACCATGTCCGGCAATACATCCCTTGTCAGCAGTTCTCCAATATCCGTCGCCTACCCTAAGCACAACTCACCTCGCTCTCAAGCCCGATTCCCTTCGCAATGTGGGGGATGGACTTGTTAGGCCCGTTCCCGCCAGCTCCAGGCCAGTTCAAATTCTTAGTCGTGGCAATCGACTATTTTTCCAAGTGGATCGAGACCGAGCCATTGGCTACCATTACTGAGAACAAAGTGCTGCAATTCTTCTGGAGAAATGTGATTTGTCGATTTGGTGTACCTCGGGTCCTGATAACAGATAATGGAACACAGTTTACAGGGACAGCATTCCGATCTCTATGTGAAGATCTCAGCATCCAGCAACGCTTCTCCTCCGTCTCCCATCCACAATCCAATGGCCAAGTAGAGAACACCAACATGCAGATCCTCTCCGGGATCAAGAAGAGACTAGATAAGTCGGCTAAAGGCTTATGGACAGAACAACTTCCTAACGTATTGTGGAACTACCGCACTACGAAACGGACCGCCACACGAGAGTCGCCTTTCAATCTCACCTATGGGTCCGAGGCTGTGATCCCATTAGAAGTTGGTCTGCCATTCCCTTCGCCTTATTGCTTATAATGAAGGGCAGAACGACAGAGAACTCCGAGTAAATTTGGACCTGATTGACGAGCTCCGTGAAAGAGCTTCTATTTGCCAGCAGAATTATCGGAGAAGGATTGAGCAGGCCTACAACAAAAGGGTTCGTCCCACAGATCTCAAGGAAGGGGACGTGGTCCTCAGAAAGCTAGCTATCTCATTCCCTAGCCAGAAGAGTAAGCTAGCTCCGAAATGGGAAGGACTGTACAAAGTTTCCAAAGTAGTCCGCCCCGGAGCATATCGTCTAGAAGACATTGAAGGCAAAGAGATACCCAGAACTTGGAATACTGACCATTTACTGAAGTACCAAGAGAGCACCTGAACGCCTCTCCGAGTACCTGCAAATGTTGAGTCATTCCTATCATTTTATTTGTATTTGCTTCTTTACTTTCTCATTGTAATAACGGCTTCCAACTTAGAAGCAGCCGATTAGCAGTTATCAATAAAAGACTTCTTTCCTCTCATACTTCTCTTGTGGTTGTTTTGTCTCTCTGTTTAAGGCCTTTAATTGCTCTTACTCAAACGACGTGTTCGGAGTCCAAAACTTGGCTCGATTCCGCTTCGCAAGCTCGCTTTTAAGCAAGCTAGAAGTGGCTCGCCATTCCGAACTGCTCCCACAACCGTTGAAATTTACTTAACGACGTGTTTGGAGTCCAAAACTTGGCTCGATTCCGCTTCGCAAGCTCGCTCTTAAGCGAGCTAGAGGTGGTTTGCAATTCGGAACTGCTCCCACAACCATTGAAATTTACTCGAACGATGTGTTCGGAGTCCAAAACTTGGCTCGATTCCGCTTCGCAAACTCGCTCTTAAGCGAGCTAGAAGTGGTTCGCTATTCGGAACTGCTCCCACAACCGCTGAAATTTACTTAACGACGTGTTCGAAGTCCAAAACTTGTCTCGATTCCACTTCGCAAGCTCGCTCTTAAGCGAGCTAGAGGTGGTTCTCCATTCGGAACTGCTCCCACAACTGTTGAAATTTACTTGAACGACGTGTTCGGAGTCCAAAACTTAGCTCGATTCTGCTTCGCAGGCTCGCTCTTAAGCGAGCTAGAGGTGGTTCGTCATTCGGAACTACTCCCACAACCGTTAAAATTTGCTCAAACGATGCGATCGGAATCCGGACCACTCGACTCGGTAACTGATGAAATTTCTACAACTATACTAGACATAGGAGAAGAATACTTGGGAGTGCTTGAACGAATGCCCCATCACTTCGTTTAGCTGGATAACTGATGAAGATATTCAGGCATACATTCCTGAGCGACTTGCATTCCGAGCTGCATATTGGAGAACAACTTTCTCCCCAAAATTCGTGCAAGATCTCGATCAGACAGCTCAGATAACGCTGGCGTTTTCTCATGATCTGAACCTCTAACCTTGTGATCCGCACCTTGATGAACAGCTCAGATCGCCCCACGTCCCTCGGAATCCAAAGCCGAGCAATTGACGATCCGAGCTGCGTATTGGACAAAAACCACTTTCCCCCCAAAATTCTGCAAAATCTCAATCAAACGGCTCAGATCACGCCACGCTCACAAAACGACAAGATAGCATTTTCTCCTGATCTGAACTTCTAACCTCGTGATCCGCGCTATGATGAACGGCATAGATTGGGTCACGACCACAAAACGACAAGATAGCGTTTTCTCGAGATCCACACCGTCTTGTACACCGAGATCCACGCGAAACCTTCAGATAGACACCTCAAATAGGGTGGTGTCCCTCGGAGTTCAAGGTTTGGCAAGACCCCACTTCTACTCCTCGCTCGTAAGCGAGCAAGAAATGGTCCGCCTTTCAGAAACACTCTTACAACCACAAAAGATCCACTGAACACGCCAGCACAAACACAAAGAAGTGAAACAAGCTTTCACTTTTATAAAAGTTTAAAGTTCGAAGAAACTCAAATTACAAGACCAGCTGCTCTTATCTACGACGAGCTACAAGGTCCGAAAAGCTAAAATTACAAGACAACTTCAACGACTTTTAGGAAGAGGGATGTTCCTTTTGAGAGACAGGCGGGGGCGGCGCACACCTTGTCGTTGCGATCAAGCACTCGTTGAGGTCCCTAGGCCAGCAAGCTTAGTCGTGTCTCTCAACGTTGCGATGGCTGAGGCTTTGCTCGACGAGATAGCCACCCCACTTTGGGCATCACCAGGACTTTGCCGAGCAGCAGGCGAGCGAGTCGCAAGCTCATAGAACGAAATCCCTCGCTCGCTCTCTTCCCGGGTACACGAAGTACTTTTGACGTTGACTGGTCCCGATCGGGGTTTTAGGCGAGCAACCCCCCCTCTAGCTCGACGATACGTTGCTTCAGAGAGTCGTCCTCACGACTACCTTGAATCTAGGAAGCCGAGCAGACCCTTCGGCGCCGGAGCTATCGGCGATGATTCGACGGAGAAGGGTAACTTCGATGCTCCTATCGACCGTAACCCTCTTCAACTCGTCGACCTCTGCCGTCAACTCGTCACGCTCGACCATCAACTTACCCACCGTAGCTGCTAACTCATCTTCCTCCGCCAAAAGCTCCTCTTCTGCTATCTTCAAGTGGTGAACCTCAGCCAGCAGTTCGCCCTTCTCCTCCGTAACATCAAATAGCGTCTTCCGAAGCAACTCCACCTCACCTTCAAGACGAACCTCGCGAGCCCATTTCCTTAGTTGTCTCAACTCGGAGAAATACTCTCTCAACGTTGCCTTGAGATCCTATAGTTCCAACTCACTCTTAAGAAAACACTCTCGACTCCGAGAGAGCGCCAACTTCGTTGCTTTCAAGTCAGTGCGAAGACGAGAGGCTTCAGCTGCTGAACTCGGCTCGACAACCTGAAAAACGAAAACACATCAACACAAAGAGTAAAAAGTGTTTTCAACGCTTAGCAAAATTCTCAAAGTGTTCACAACATTTGCGTTCTCAACACGAAGAGCAAAAGGTGTTTTCAACACTCACAGAAATTTTCAATAACAAGACGTTCACAACACAACACTTGAAATCTCAAATACTTGGCCAAAGTTTCAAAAAGTCAGTCGTTCCATTAAAATTCAAAATGTACATAAGAGCGGTGGCTAGTCCGCGGTTCGGCATTACAACAAAACAAAAGAAACAAAAACAACAAGAAAAGAGGCGACTAAGTCAAGGGGCCGCCTTATGGCGCTGCTCCGAGGCATCATCGCTCGGCACATGGACGATCGCTCTTTCAACATTCCCCTCGTCCTCGGCACCCTCCTCGACATCACTGCCCTCTGGCTCGGGCTCGAGCTCCGCCAGCAGAATCTGCTCCTCGCCGTCCACGGGATCGTAGAAGTAGTACGAAGAACTGTCAAAGCCGGGGATACGGTCGCCACATGCTGCAGCGCTCGAGCGTAAGCCTCCTCCATGTTTGCCATCATGTGAGCTTCAGCCTCGTCTCGAACGGCCTGCTCGGCCTCCGCTACCTTTATCGCCTGGCCATTCAGCGCCTCTTCGGACGCCTTCAAGGGCCTTGGCCAACTCCTCTTCGAGGCGAGCCCTCTCTTTCTCCAGTGCCTCAACCTTGGCAGTCTCGGCTGCGGAGTTCTTCAATGCCTCGGCGAGCTTCGTCTCGAAGGTCCCCACCTCGACCACTCGCGCAGCCGAGAGTTGCTGCTCGGCCACGAACAGCTTGACCACTTTGGCGTGCTCCGACCTCTCCCGATCGTTCGCCAGGTTCATCTCCTTCTCTTGCTCGGCAAACTGCTCGAGCATGTGGCTGAAGTGGTAGAGGGTCTCCGAGCAAAACGAAGGGAAAGAGACGATTAGCACCGAACGAAAAAACTTGGAAATTTTTTAACTTGTTATTATATTTAGCTCCTCCTCACCGACAGTGTTCCGAGCAATCTGTAGGGCGTCGTCGCCCATGGTGCCGGCCTTCATCGCGACACGGTCCTTCGGGGTCGGCAGGTGCTTCACCGCCTGCATGCATATCCCCCCCATCACTGAGGAATCCATCCACCATCACCCTCCAGTCGGGGACGAAGAGACGCTTGTGCTCCTCGGTAAGGATCCTCACCGCCTCAGCAGTAAGTGGCGACACCTCCAATGCCAGAGCCGCGCTGACAGTGAACGCCCCGCTCGACGAACCCGGGGCATCGACCGGAGGGGCTTGAACGAGCGTTTCCGAAAGGTCCTCGGTCACCGGCTCCACGATGGCCGAAGGTGCCGAGGGTGCTGAAGGTGCCGAGGGTGCCGAGGGGACCTTCGCCGTTCGGCCAGAATGAGGTCCCGCCATGGTCCTCTTCCTCTTCCTCGTCTCTGCCTCCTTCGCCGCGTGAGTCTTGGCCATCAATGCCTTGTAGTCCATGCCGGGGCTCTCTGCATATGAAGAAGAAACCAAGCAAAAGAGTTAGAAAAAATAACTAACAGTAAAAGACACTAAGAAAAGCGAAGAAAAAAAAAGAAGGGGAGCGTACTGGGGTCGATCGGACTAAGACCCCCACCGAACAAGACTGCCTCGGTGATATCCTTCCAACTAAGGGTCGGAAGTCCGAGGATCTTTGCCACCGCCTCTTCTTCCTCCCTAGTGAGCACGGGCTCCTTCTTCGCCCACTTCGGGACCCCGTCCTTCCTCAACGTCGGGAAGCCCCACGGCTCGGGACCACGGATGAGAAAATACTTCTCCTTCCAGTGTTTGATCGAGTCCGAATTCTCGATCAACTTCACCCCCCTCCTCAGCGACAGAAAATACCGATCCTCCATCTTGCTCATCCGGCAGATGCGATAGAGGCTCCGAAGCAGCACGAGCTGCGGTTGCACGCCGACCGCTTGGCACTGAAGGACGAAAGCAATGACATGCCGCCACATGTTCGGCATATACTGAACAGGGCTCAGGCCATACCACTGCAGCACCTCGATCACAAAGGGATGCAGTGGCAGTCGAAGACCGGCGTTCAGCGCGTCGTAGGGGAAGACGCAAGTGTCAGCCGAAGTCCCCGTACACCCTCGGACACCCAGACCAGGGAATAGCAGGACGTACTCCTTCGGGATGCGGAATCCCTTCCTGATCCGATGCAGATCTGCCTCGGTCAAGATTGAGGGGATCTCATCCACCTCGGAGGGGTCCCTCGGGTCGTTCTCCTCATACGCCGAAGCCATCCCATGCACCACCTTCTCCAGGATGTCCTCGGGGTAACTCCTTACTCCGCCGACACTAGACAGAATGGTTGGATGCCGACCCAACTCTCCCGCACCCTTCAGAGTGTCGACCGGATCTACCACATCTTTCCCTTTCCTCGGCTTCACTGCTACCGCTCGGCTGGAGTCTTGGTCCGAGGTGGAGGTCTCACCCCAGAAGATATTCTAACCATTCTCAAAGATAGGGGAAAAGACTAACCTCGAAGTGACGTGTATGGCCGGAAAAGATAGCCGGAATTCAAACTCGCCTTGCCACAAAAGCTAGTAGCGCCGCTCGAGAGCAAAAACACCGCTAGCAAAGAATAAAAGTGAAAGTGAGAGAACGAGATAAAGGATGGGGGAGGTGAAAACTTATAGTAAAAGAAACGACTTTTGGGCTTTGTAACGTAAAGTTGCGACTCTTAGGCCCACCTCAAGACGTTAAAGAAGGCTAAATGACAAAGTAGAGAAGAGCGGCGACGGTTCATAAGAGTGACGACAATTCAGACTGGGCCACACCGCTCAGCTATGCCTCTAGCTCCGAGCCGCCGAGGCACTTTGCCGAGCTATCGAGGGACGCCTCAAATCGCCCAACGTCCCTTAGAATCCAAATCCGAGCAACTGGCGATCCGAGCTATATATTGGAAAAAAACAACTTTCTCACCAAATTTCGTGCAAGATCTCGACCAGACGGCTCAGATCGGACCACACCCACAGAATGACAAGATAGCATTTTCTCGAGATCCACACCGTCTTTCACATCAAGATCCGTGCCAGATCCTGTGATAAACGGCCCAGATTGCCCCACGTCCCACGGAATGCAAATCCAAGCAACTGGCGATCCGAGCTGCGTACTGGAGAAAAACAACTTTCTCCTCAACAATCGTGCAAGATCTTGATCAGACGGCTCAGATTGGACCACGACCACAAAACGACAAGATAGCGTTTTTTCGAGATTCATACCATCTTTCACATCAAGATCCGTGCCAGATCTTAAGATGAACGACCCAGATCGCCCCACATCCATTGGAATCCAAATCCGAGCGACTGGCGAAATGAGCTGCGTATTGGAGAAAAACAACTTTCTCCTTAACAATCGTGCAAGATCTTGATCAGACGGCTCAGGTTGGACCACGACCACAAAACAACAAGATAGCGTTTTCTCGAGATCCACACCATCTTTCACATCAAGATCCGCACCAGATCGTGTGATGAACGGCCCGGATCGCCCTACGTCCCTCGGAATCCAAATCCGAGCAACTGGCGACCCGAGCTGCTTACATGAAGAAAATAACGCTGCTCGGAATTCCGATCCGAGCGACCGGCGATCCGAGCTGCTCACATAAAAAAGATAACGTCGCTCGGAATCCCGATCCGAGCAAATGGCAATCCGAGCTGCTCACATGAAAGTAGGGGTGAGCCACGTCGCTCGGAATCCGAGCAACTGGCAATCCGAGCTGCTCACATGAAGAAAGTAGCGGTGAGCCACGTCGCTCGGAATCCGAGCAACAGGCGATTCGAGCTGCACATTTGAAGAAAAATGCCACCGAGCAACCCCAAACGTCAGATTGTCTCAAATTTCGCGCCAGAAGATGATGAGCGGCTCAAATCACGCCACGTCCACAAAACGACAAGATAGCATTTTCTCGTGATCTGAACCTCTTACCTCGTGATTCGCGCCATGATGAACGGTTCAGATCACCCCACGTCGCTCGGAATCCCAATCCGAGCAACTAGTGATTCGAGCTGCTCATATGGAGAAAACAACGCTGAACCACGTCACTCGGAATCCGAACAACTGGAGATCCGAACCGCTTACATGGAGAAAATAGTGCCGAGCGACACGAGTCGTCCGATCTCTCAGAATTCCGCGCTGAAGCAAGATGGAAGGCCCAGATCGTGCCACGTCATAAATTGGGATAAAATTAATTTTTTATTTATTAAAATCGAATTATTTATTTAAAAAAATTACGAAAAATGATTACAAATTCGGTAAAATTGATTAAAAATTCTAAAAAATAATTATAATTCTGGAAAATATTTTTGAGCCCCTGGGTAAATAATTATTGCTTGGAATAATTAATTGAGGCCCCAGAACAATAAATCACCACTTTGCAAAATTAAATAAATGGTCCGAAAGATAGATAAAAATTAAGAAAAATCACCAAAAGCCCAAGAGAGCTCAAGAACAACCTTGAGCATGCAACTAGCTCTGAAACTCACCATAATACTTCATACAAAGATTCGACACCCCTCATTGGGACTCCGATACAAACCCCGCAAGCCATTAAAACAGTAAAACTACTCCTCAAAAGTTGATCAAACTCAGTCTTCGGGAGTGGGGGGCTCGTGATATGGCTAAAAATAGGGTTGAATCGGAACCGCCAAAATCAGGCACGAATCTTAAAGTTCGAAGGATAAATGGTAATTTCATCGACAAACGGGTCTGAAATGGGTACTGGGTCTTTTCTCCAAAGACCCAATAGCCCACGAACGGATCTGAAATGGGTACTGGGTCTTTTCTCCAAAGACCCAATAGCCCACGAACGGATCCGCCTTAACTGGGTGCGGGTTCGAACCTGCAAAGAACCCAGTCCAGCTGGATAGAATTAGGGTTTATGATTATGCTTAATCAACGGCCTTGATTCCTTATATCCATCCACTGGGAAGTAGGGATTTATCCCGAAACTGATCCCTAAGGCGGCTATAAATACCCCCCATCCCCCACTGTTAACTGTTTGTCAATCAAAGCTCATTCATAATCTTTCTGATTACTAACTTGAGCGTCGAAGGGTGCGTCGCCGGGATCAACCCCGGTGTTTTGCACATTTTGCAGGTGAATGGCGAGAGATCACGGTCAAACTCCAGCGGAAAGGTTTCAGGTTTGACTATTCAACATCCCAAAGAATCCACAAATTCTATCTGTTTGCCCCCACACCAAATTTAGCGGCAACAGTGCCTAGTTCTTAAGTTCAAGACATGAATAAATTTTCTTACCTAGAGTTAGTCTTACCCCTTACCGGACTTAATCAACAAAATACGAGATAGCTCAATGGTCACATCTCAAAATATATCTCAACTTTTTTCGATTCAATAGTGCCGGTACCCGAGGTCTCACTAACTCTAAATCACAACTTTTTCATGTACAAGAATCCATGGGTACACATACCCTTCAATAAACATGTCTTAAACTTAGATAATTTCATCTTCAATTTATTCACAAATGAACAAAATCTCGTCACTATTCATGATCTATTTATTCATTCATAATCTTTATAAGCAAATAATTTCTTTCAAGAACACAACTTCATCACATGAAATTTATCAACAAATTCAAACTCTTCCAATATCTCAACTCACTTCAAAATATTCTTTAAACAAATAATAGTATAATTCTCTTCAAGAAAAATCACTTCACAAACTAATACTTTACTCTTCTTAATAAAAGAAAGATCAATTCTTAAATAATAGATTTTTAAGTTCACATTATTCGTCTTTCTATCTCAATTTTCATTGTTGCATCTCAAATATACTTGAAAAATTTTGCAGCTCTTTTTAAATAACTCTATTTCTTTTTATAGAAATTCTATTATTTTCTCCAAATTTTAACCTTTTGAAAATGTCAAAAGAAATCAAAAAAAAAAACAAAGCACAGTCAAGGGGTTTCGAACCCAGGACCGCACGCAAGCTACAGTGCCACCCAAAGCCCAGACCCGCTAGCCAGAAAGTCCATTGGACTCTGGTGTCCAAGTCCTTGCCAAAAAGCTCATGAATCAAATCTTAGTTTCGGAAATTAATTTAAAAGAGCAAAAATAAATGCAACTATCAAGTTTCGAACCCAATATCTCTTACAAAGAGTAGTCTGTGTTGCACTGGCTAACCAGTACGTCCAAGTGTAATTTCTGTTTATGAGTTGTATTAATACTTTTGTTTAAACTGTTCAGAAATTGGTTCTTTTTCATACAAACTTGTTTATCCAAAGATCCAATCTTTGTAGGATTTTGCAATAAACTTTCTCTTGACTGAGAATGAATTTTAAAAACAGTAAACAACAAATTTCAAATACATTATAACTTTACATTTCTTTACACAATTCCTCTTCTCATTTTACCCATAGGCTTGTATTTTTCTCAAAACTTGAATTTAATAATAGTGTTCATAAAAACTAGTTTATGTTCTCACTTATACAAATTAAAAATTTATAACAATACCAACATGTCTCTCAATCATGAGAATTTCACAAAAACTTCTTTCATGCAAGAATTTATATTTTCAAATACAACATGGCAAATATGTCAACACTTTTCATGGCACTAACTAAATTTTGTTTTGCTTTTCTTCTTAGTCATTAGATTCTAAGACATGATTTGAATATGACATTCTTCAACAAATTTCCATATACTCAACATGTACAAAATTTTACAAGCATACTAACATGATTCATAGTATTAATTCTTTAGTCAAAAATCTTTTTTTTAATTAGCATGGTATCTATTATTTGCTTAATCATCACAAGACTATTTCTCATTCATAGCATATTACACTAGCATAGGTTTTATCTACATAAGTCACATCAACATCAACTTAAAGTACTCATTTATAGTTTTTAGCATGCATATTCTACAACTAGAAAGTAAGAAATCACCCACCTCTAAGAAGAATGAAAATATCACAATGAAGAGACCTCTCCTAGCTCATAGCTCCACTAGAACCTCCTTGTCCTTCTCCTAGCAAGCCTCCAAGCACAAGGTACTCTCTTTCTCTCTTTCTTTTTCTCTCTTAATTTGCTTAGTTTAGGTGACAAAAGAAAGAAAAATAAGGGTGTATTTATAAGATTAGGTGAGGGTTTAATTTGCATAAATCTCCACCTAATAACTCTCTCCTTAATTACCCACTCAACCTTTCATTTTCTAACTCCTTTTCAACCCTTCAAAACCTTAACCTCCATAACCCCCAACCCTCTCTCTCCCACTACCAAAAACCGGCCTTCCTCACTCCTCTTTGTTGCACTAGTGCACACACACACATGTACAAAAAAATGAATGCAATTCCTATAGTTTAAAGATATGTATTAAAAGTTAAAATAGAATTTTATTAATGAGCTTGTCCCATGGACTCTTATTTTAATTTACTAACTTAATTATTCTAGTGGGCTCTCCTTTTAATTAATCTAATGAGCTAGAATTTAACTTTAGGTTCATGGGTTAAATAAAAATGCTAAATAAGATTATGCATGCTAAAATTAATAAATGAGAGTAAGAAAAGAGATGGATAAATTTGCACGTGCATCATACGCGCAAAAAAATCGAAAAATGCATTTTTAATTAAAATAAAAATGTGGGGTGTTACACGAGCTGATAAGCATTACTCCTTAACAAGCCCTCTTGGACTTCCTTTGGGTTATCTCTCTTCGGTTTCTCCTCCTTCTTCATATAAGCTTACAACTGCGCATCATGTGACCCTTCTTATGACAATACCAGCACTCAGGCCCATGTCCCCCATCGCTGTCATCAGACTCACTCTCAGATGAACTACTCTGATCCTTTCTTCTTCGACTGCTCTTAGATCTCCCATATCTCTTCACAACGTACATGGTGGAATCTTTAGAAGATGATGATGGATATCCCCCGTTTCTCACCCTTCTCACCTCGTTGAGAATGTTACTCACCACATCCTATAGAGTCGTTGAATCTGTCATAATGCCTGTAATAGTCTGTTCCACCGTACCATAACTATCAGGTAGAGTAGATAGAAGTAACAATGACTGCCCCCTCTCTGAAAACTTCAAACCTGCTGCTTCCATCTGGTTGTAAACCATACAGTAATTATTCACATGCTCCACTACTGAACCCCCTCCCTTCAACTTCAGATTAACCAATTTCTTCAGATGAAGAATTTGATTAGATGCCGACGGTTTCTCATACATATCCGTGAAAATCTCCATAGCCTCCTTTGTGGTCTTTGCCTTCGAGATATGAAATAATGCCTTCCTACTCAGCCCCAAATGAATCTGCCCCAGCACCTTCTGATCCAAATGATTCCAATCCGCCAAGACCTTCGCATCCTTGTCTGCACCTTCTGGCTTCTCATCAAACAACGGACCATCAAGATCTTTCTGACGAAGATACACTATCATCTGAATCTTCCACATCGCGAAGTCACTCGCATCGAATTCCTCGATCTTCATCTTGTTATCAGCTATCTCGAACCAACTGCTCTGATACCACTTGTCGAAGAAATCTACTCCCAACTCATAGTGCTAATAGCGAAAGTGCACCACAAGCAATAGAAACTCCCAAGACGTAGATAAACCAAGAACAAGTCACCACAATATATGGATCTCACAAGAACACAACCAATATGTAGAGATAACCAATACTTCTTATTCCCAAAGAAATACAAAGATTACAAAAGAGATTACAACTCTCGATCTCTCTATCTCACCTTTGAAACACTCGGCACAATCCTCACTTGAAGTTGGACAATGATAACGGCTCACCAAATCTCTCTTTGGATGATCAAGGATTAACTAAATCCTAGAGTTTACGGCCATATATATAGCCCCCCAAGTAAACCTAAAAGATAAACACAAATATAGCAATTGGGCCTTTAAACTCGTATGCCCAAAAACAAGTAGCCGCCGATGTCGATCGACCGCACCCCTAGTGACGGTTGACTACAATGTGTAGAACCAACCCAGATATCTGACCGGTCGACTGCACCCCCTAGGTCGGTCGACCGTCCCCTCCTCTGTTGGACTTATACACTCGAAGACTCTCGGCCTAGGGTAGGTCGACCGCACCCCCTGGTTGGTCGACCGCAACCCTCCAGGCTATTTCTTCTATGCCACTGCTTGTCTTCTCTTGCTTCTTTGTCTCCTCTTCTTCTCCAACTTCAAGTACCCTATGCCTACGTGTATTTGAGGCCACAATTCCTAACAGGCACTTGGTGCAGGGCCAGTCCTAAGGTATTTGAAGCCCTAGGCGAAAAATAAAATTGGGCCCAATTTGTGTATATAGTTGAGATTTTAGGTTGTTCGTTACGAGATTGCTCTCTCCCCTAGTCCCCTTCCAGCATTTTCACTCTTTAGAACTTCAAAAAAAAAATCAGGGGAGGGGCCCAAATTTTTTTAAGTATAATGGATTAATGGTCTTATAATTAATATAATGGATTAATGGGTTTGTTCTTGCACATCAAACTAAAATTACAACCAGTAGAAAGCAATCTCGTAACGAACAACCTAAAATCTCAACTATATTACACAAATTGGCGAGAAAATTAAATAAATGCTTGTTTGTCATGAGTCTCTACTCTTGTCTACATGTACATATCTACCATAGCCCATAATCCTTAAACATCGAGGTTTTTTTTATAGGAACCCATTAACATTAAACTTAAATCATAACCATCAAAATGCAATTATAAAAGACACCCATTTCCCCCAAATTCTCCAGATTTCTTTCACGCAGATCGTCAAACACCTTCACTGCTTTCCATCGTATTTTCAAACATAAAAAACCTACCCATCACTCCAATTCACCAAATTCCAAAGCTCAACATCTCAGTCTCACAATACATTCAAAACCCACCAAAAACTTCAAACCAACATCACATTTCTAGCCATAAAGAGAATCCCATCATTCCAAATCAAAGATATCGCCAAATCTCGCAGTCACCCAAAACAGAGAACGGCTCCGCCAATCTCGTTGATCCTTACTTGGCCTTGATCTTATCCAATGGCGAGGAGGGTTTGGATTGAAAGTCAGAGAGAGAAAGGGAATTTGAAGAACAGAACAAGATGAAGAGATGCTGGAGTCTGGACAAAAAATATATATATGAAGAAGTTGAAGTGACAATGTGACATTGGAAGAGAAGAGAGAGAGAGAGAGAGAGAGAGAGATATTTTACTAAATTGGGCCCTCCCCTAAAAATTAATAGCCAACCTATTAATCCATTATATTAATTATAAGACCATTAATCCATTATACTTTAAAAAAAATTGGGCCCCTCCTGTGAATTGGGCCGTGGGCGGTCGCCTAGCTGGCCCTGAGACAAGACCGGCCCAGACTTGGTGAAGTGGGGGTTGAGTTCGATGGACACCAGTATGTTTTCTCATTGTGTCTCTTGAAGTTTGTTTGGTTTCTTTCTGACTTGTGTTATTTTCCTTTTCTTGCAAATACGATCAGCCAGGACAAATATCTCGCTCGGAGGGCGTCTGGCGAAGAAGGCCGACAACAGGCCTTCGAAGAAGAGTCGCAAGTGGTCCTCTACATCGACCTCAACTGACCAGCCTTCAAAGAAGGCTATGGTGGTGGCAGAAGCATCTATTGCTGATGCCTACAAGGGTGCCTCCGAACCCCACTGCCCTCGCCGCCACTGATCTGGTTCGTGGTCCTATCCCTAACCTCACCTTCGTGGCACGTGTTGTCCTCGCCACCACCGAATTGGAACCGACCTACCACCCCGATTGGAAGGTGAACATCATCGACTTGATGACCGAGGCAAGGGACCCGAGATCAGGTATCGCTGGCTCGCGAGACCTTCGAGTTCAGCTACCACAAGTGGTGGTCTCAGGCTCAATGTGCAGTGAGTAGTCAATTCCTTTGTTTTTCTCATTTCCATTTGTTGAATCTTCAAAGTGTTTTGGGTTCTTCGGGAGGGTTTAGATAAAGAGGTAGTTTGAGTACGAGACGAAGTTGTTCAATCGCAAGATAATGAGGGTCGAGAAGGAGTGCCTCTACACCAAGGAAGCCCTCGATACCACTTTGTTGAGTTCTAACTGCAAACTAACTAACCAACGAGATGCAAAGCAAAAAAATCGAAAGCAAGATAACAAAAGCAATCAAAAGCAAACACACGATCACACGAGATTTTTTAAAGATTCACTCAATGCAATGACTACTTTTCCACGCAGAGGCACTCCTGCGATTTCCACTAGAAATATGAAGAATAAGTTTACAATCTCTCAAGAACTCACCCCCAAGGTGTAGGATTTTTCTCTATCTCTCTCTCTCTCAAATGGCTGATAGATCTCTCTATTCTGATAGAACACACTTTTTCTTAACCCTAAAATCGTACTCAATACAATATATATAGGTTTACATCAGAACTGATCTCAGCCGCAGATCAAACAGCGCCGCACAGTCGACTGCACACTTGACGATTGACTGCAATTATCCTTCGAGCGAACAAAGAGCGAGACGGTCGACTGTGTGGTCGACTGCACATTCATTTGTGCATTCCAGAGGGCTTGACAATCGACTGTCATACTCTCTGGAGGAAAGCTGAAGCAAGTCGGTCGATTGCAACTATTCAGTCGAATGTACTTTCACTTAGGGGTGGGCATCGGTCGGTATCCGACCTAATATGGACCATCCACCACCGATCCAAAGAAGATTGGTTTTTTAATTTTCTCATCCGCAACCAATCCGAATCTTAATTGGATCAGTTTCCATCCAAGCCGATTAAGCTCGGTTTGGATTGGATAAGATGGTCGGTTTGGCGTGCTACTTTTCACCTTCAACATCATTCATAATTTTGTTGAAATTTAAAAGATCAACTTCAATCAAACTTAAGAAACAACCTGTTATTTGTTACTCAGAAATGAATTTAAAATGAAGATTCATAAAACCACAAGTTGTTAATAAATTTTGCACTAATTGTATGAGATTATGACATTTAAATGGGTGAGATAAACTACTTTTTCACTTGCATACTTCTGTTATCTTAGTTTACTATCATAAAAGAAACATTAAATAACCATAGCCAATTAAATTTTAGGTACAATAAAAAAAGATTTAGATTACAATTTCTACTTGACCTGATTAAAGTAACTACTAAATGTTACATCAACTTCATGATTCTATTAAGTTGGGCCGCACTGTAAATCAAGCATTTCTCAACAACATAACACACAGGATTATGGAGAATCAAAACATAGGTAGAACAATTGCTCGGTTTCTATTAAAGAAATTAAAGAAGACTGTTTATCTCCAAGAAAATGAGAAATGACAATTTTTATATTCAAGAAATTAAAGGAGAACTATATTTTTTATGGACTTATGCATAGAGGTACGGTCGGTTCGGTTTCATCGGCTATTTGAAAGCCTCATCCAACAACCGAACCGGTCCAGCAGGTTATTGAAGATCAAGAACCGAGCCAATCCAAACTCCCAATTGGTTCAGTTAAAAACCGGTCGGTTCGGGTTGGATTGGTTCGGATTGGTCGGTTCAGATAATAGTTGTCCACCCCTACTTTCACTTCATGTATTGTTTGCGCATGTTGCTGCTTCCACTTGCTGCTACAACTTCTTGTGCTTCTTCTTGCACTTGCTTGCTGCCACTTCGACTCATCTGCTTGTCAATCTTCACCCATTATCGTGTATTGAATCCACCAATCCCAACAATAAGCAAGACTTAATTGTGGACCCGATTGGGCTGATGGACCTGAAGACGGCCATTTTCTTCGAGTGGGCCTGTTGTTGTTGAAAAATTACTGTACTGCCCTGAGAAGCTTTGAGATGCGTGCTGAGATCATACAACTCTGCTTTTACCCATATTACTAAATATTTTTTATACATGGCCATGTTTCTGAATAATATTGAAAATAGTATTATTTATATAAATTGCCCTTATAATAATAATAATAATAATAATTATTATTATTATTATTATTATTATTATCTATTTATTGGCTCCAACATGGGAAAAACAACGTTTTAGTATGTTAACATTCCCTACTATAGATCAAATCAACTTTTACAAGTATACATGTAAAGACATTATTTGTAAAGAAAATACTATATACACGAATCCTTATCGTATTAGCATGAACCTAATACTACGATACGAAAGGTGTAATTAGAACTGGTATCGGGTCCTATCGGGTCGGGTCCTCCACTACCCAGACCCAGTATCTCATGGGTCCAAAAATTGGACTAGGATCCGGACTTGCGAGAACCGGATCCGGGTTCGGGTCCAGATCCGGCTCCTAGTTAAAAAAAGCTACCCGTCAGGTCTAGTAGGAAAAATAAATATTTGCACTTAAGTATTTTTGCACCCGATACCCTATTGTTTCAACAATTTTTGCTCTAAGTATATGATAAATATTATATTTACACATCTTCAACAATTACTATTTACATGTATATCGCTATAACCCTATTATTCAAATTCCATATTTTTGGGGGTATTTTTGACAGACCTGGGTCCAGATCGGTTCTATTCTGAGGGGACTGAACCCGGACCCGGACCCAGATCCGGACCTGAAAGTGCATCGGGTCTTATTTTAGGACCCGGACCTGGACCCATATAGATCGGGTTAGTTCCGGTTCAATACCGGATCCGGGTCGGGTCTGGGTATCGGGTAAATGTGACAGTACTAGTTGTAATAGAAAGGAAAGGTGAGGAGAAATTTAGCAAGAAGTACTTGGACTTTAATTCAAGCATTGGGAAAGAGGAGGAATCATTTAAGATAGATTTGACAATTTTGATTATAGTTTTGCAAGGAAAACAAACCTGCTAGAAATTACGTACACTCACTATTCTGTACAAGATTTTTTTTTTTTTAATTTAATTTTTTTGAGTCAAACATGGGAAAAAACAAAGTTTTAGCAGCATTCCCTGCTTAACTTTTAGGTATACATGTGAAGACATAATTTGATAATTTGTAAAGAAAATACTATAAACATATTTCCCTCCTTAACAAAGTTTTAGCACCAAACCTTATACCCTTTACATATTTCCATCTTTCGTTTTTTTAAGAATTTAAACCAAGTGAGAAATAGATTCTTGATTACATATGGGAATATATTCTCTTTGGCTATTCAATTTATTTATGCCTCAGATTTGAATGCAAACTCATATAGATGGATATATATTACTCAATTGTATGTGCCCCAACTTAGCTATCCCCTCTGCCC
Source organism: Hemerocallis citrina (assembly GCA_017893485.1). Classification (NCBI taxonomy): domain Eukaryota; kingdom Viridiplantae; phylum Streptophyta; class Magnoliopsida; order Asparagales; family Asphodelaceae; genus Hemerocallis; species Hemerocallis citrina. Next base: position 216,904,401 of record CM030361.1, on the reverse strand, counting down.
AGTCACACACACACTCTAGAGACATGTATATTACTCAAATGTGTGTGCCCAACTCATCCTACCCCTCCGTACAACATACCACTCAAGCCATCGTACTGCGGTCCTATACACATACCACAAACTGTACCATACCGTGAAGGCGCTATTGACCCTAAATTTGGTGTGCACAAAATGTATTATTAAGACTAATATTTTCAGTTGAGATCTACAAGACTTATAGGAAAAAGTAAATCAAAAGAAAGAGATAAAAAGATTTGCAATCAAGCAAAAGAGGAATGTATCAAAGAAGATTGCAAAAATCAAGAAGATTTCAACTCAAGAAAATATGTCAAGAGAGCCAACAAAGATCAATTATGTGTATATGTTTTTGTGAGAAATAACTATGTAAAGAGTCATCAATTGATTGATTAGTATATGGAAAGAATATAAAGTGGATTCACCAAATAAAAGTTAAGTCTGCACAATGGCGGTCGACTGTACAATATATCGATCGACCGTCACAATAGTCGACCGCTCATCATAGTGGAAAAGATGAGTCAGTCGACCGGTCATCGCTCGAAATTTCAAGTTAAAAAATGAACAAACGACTTCTCAACAAAGCGGTCGACCGTCCACATGCAGTTTTGACTATTTCGGAAATATCTTTTCATTTTTGGAAAGATACATTTTCTTGCTCTATAAATATAGGCGAATTCACCGAGTGCTCTTAATCCCACGCAATCATTATTCTTCTGAACTAATTATTTAATCAACGATCTGAGTGTGAGAGCTTTTATTGTTTTCTTCAGTTAGATCGTTATAGAACTTGAGAGTTTTTCCTTTCTTCCACTTTGGTGTGTTTTGCGGAACTTATTTGTAGAAGTCATGCGGTTGTAATAGAACTCTCGGCCTAAATTCTGAGAATCACTGTACGGGGTTTAAAATATAGAGGAATGCTTGTGGGGGAGAATTGTTGTAAGTAAGTGGTATGGAGGTAGACCTGGGGGTCGAAACCACGTTATATCGTTGTGTCATCGTGCTTGTTCTATTTGCTTTCTCTAACTTTATCTCCTTACTTTACACATTTTATTTAAGTTTTTAATTTCCGCACTATCACCCTATTCACCCCCCCCCCCCGGGGTGATTTACAGTGGTATCAGAGCGAGGTGCTCATTAATAGCTTAAAAATTTGAGCAAAAGGTCCATTGGCCAAAATCCTTCATCCTGAAAACTTGTACACATCGGAGTCATTCATCTCCAATGGAATAAGTCTAACACGTTCACCTTATTTTGATGGAAAATGCTATGATATTTGGAAAGTTCGTATGTCTCATTTCTTGCATATGCTTGGAGAAAAAGTGAGGAATGTTTGCGTGAACAAGATTGATATTCCTGTCTGCGATGGAAAAAAAACATTCACAAAACCAAAACTTGCTCTAAAGACTGCTAACTCCAAAGTTATGACATCATTGTATGCATGACTAAACAACGAAGAACTAATGCGATGTGGGCGAAATTGCAAAACGGCATATGAAATCTGGAACAACATGTTGAAACGTCATGAAGGAACCGCATCTGAGGTAAAGACAAAAGTTATTTTATGTTTCCATAAGTTTGATGTTTTTCACATGTTTCCAGGAGAGAATGTAGACCAGATGCTTGCCTATTTTAATATCATTGCACATGAGCTTGAGAGCTTAGGTAAGGGGTTAGATGATGATGGAAAGGTCTGAAAACTCATAAGCCGTCTCACGCCTGAATGAAACATAAAAGATGTTGCAATGAGAGAAACTCTTGAGGAGAAAAGTTTCGACTACTACACATTCCAAGGCAAGCTGAAAACCTATGAGATGGAGATGGCTGAAACAGTGAGGTACCAACAAAATATTGGGATTATTCCCAAAACTGAAGAAAAGACGATTGCCTTGAAAGCAGTAACCTTATGTTCAGAGTCGGATCATAAAGAATCAGACGAAGAAATTGTGTTGTTGACAAAAAGATTCCACAAGTACATCAAACAAAAATTTGGCCTATCTCAAGGAAGAAAAGACAAAGAAGACATGCTACAAATGCAAAAAACCAAGACACATTCGCGCAAACTATCCTTTCTCCCAAGATAGAAACCAAGCTTACCACTCCAATTCAGAACGTAAAAAGAAAGCACTAAAGGCAACATGGCCAGATTCAGACACCAGCGATGAAGAGCAAGAACACAACGACTTTGGATTCACAACTCTTGGAAATGGTGAGGTGCAATCATCACTCCAAGAATAGGTAATCGAAGAACCCACCTATGATGATCTAGTTGACATGTGTAATGGCTTAAGAGATTATGCAACGAAATTAAGTCGTGAGTTGAGACAATATAAGCAAATGTCTAATGAATCACATGACTCCTGCATTGCCAAAAATAAAAAGCTAAAAGATGCAAATTCCTTCATTGTTGAAAAATTTGAGTCATTTAGGAAGGATCCTGATATGCTGATAGAAGAAAATGAGTCTAAAACAACAGAATCAAAAATCTCTCGCAATACATAATAAAAATCTAAAGAAAATTCATGAGAAATATGCTTATGTTGCTACACTCATCGATGATGTAAATGAATGCAAAAAGTTTTTTGATGAGGTAGTAGAAGGTTGTAAGGAAGCACTCGAAAAAAATAGGATACTTGATGCTACTCTAGACACTCTTTGTTGGAACACAAAAGACGATAAGAAAACTAGAAAAAGTCTTTGTAGTAGAATAATTGAGCTCGAAAAAGTCGTTAAAAAATATGAAGGGCTCAGTTATTTTATGACAAGGAATTCAAGATCATATCATGATAATCGAGGACTTTGTTACAATAAGTCACTATAGCATCAAAATACTAAGCAATCATGTCATATACATGTGCTTAGCTATTCAAAATCTTGTTACACACATATGCATAGCCACCAAAATAGTTACAAATTAATACATAACTATGCAAATGTGCATGACCCAAGGCATAATCGCACTACATGTCACTATTGCTGTAAATTAGGGCATATTTCTTATAATTGTTCATTAAAAAGGAATATTAATTTCGTTTGGGTGAAAAAGAATACAAGTGCAGGAACAGTACCTACTTGGACACCTACTAACTTTAATGTAGGTGCATCAACGCTTTCAACATAAAAGATCATAGCTACCTTGATGGTGGATGCTCGAAACTCATGACTAGTTACAACAACATAATTTGCATCTCTATCAGGGAAAAAAGAGAAGGACATTGGTTCTTCTAATGAGTACAACATTGGCTAAACTATAAATGGTAAACCAATTTTGATTTATTTTTACATTATGGATGATAAACTTTCCATAAGTAATCTAAAACATTTCTCATCCTTCTATAAAATGCATGCACTAGAAAAGAGTTATTTTTGTTTACTTCATGTCAATAAATTGAATAATATTTACAAAATGTCTCATTAGTAAAATGTGAATAAACTATTACACCATGCCCTACTGATAAAAACATATGTAAGGAATCTTCTATTACATCTCTTTAGCTGCACAAAGCCAGTAGAAATTTGCTACTACTTCATCATGCTAGGAATTCACTACTACTACATTAAAGTCCAGTCTCATAAGGAGATATTGCTCTTTGATTATGTTTCAACAGATCTACAACTGGCTAATAGTCTTACAAATCATTAGATGAAATGTTAATGGCATTAAATGAAAATCGTGATAAAATTTTGTGCTCGGTCGACCGAATAGTCGACTGTTACCATGTCAAGTGGTATGGTCGACCGCACAGTCGACTGTCCTAGTTATTGTCGTTTCTTACAGGGTTATCACTACACAATAGGTTGAGTTTTAACGGCCAACCGCCCTTTCGACAGATCTAAACACAACTATTCTTCTCTCTATGACATATGGGGTCCACTAACTAAATATATATATCCTCTTCCTTCTCTTCCTCTCCACCCGAAACCCTAGAACCCACCCATTTTCTTCGGAATTTTTGCCTCCGATCTTTGGGTGTTGCTTCTCTCGTACTTGGTCTCTCATGGCTTCTCATGGGCCTTCTTCCTCTCACAGAATTGTTAGAACCTGAATATAGAATAATAGAAAATCCCAACAGAAATTGCGAAGAAATCAAATACAGGGAAGAAAACAGTAAGCAAATGAAATTGCACAGAGTCAAGATTGATAATCTCTGTCCTTAAAGCAGAATTCGCCCCGTAGTGTGACGGTTACCGGCGAATTGCTTTCCAGGATACAACTGTACCTGCTCTGAAGAATGCAGCACTATTGCTTCAAAGACAACGAACTGTTGTCTGTGTTGTACTCTCAGTTGACACTGACGCAGAGGAGAAGAAGAAGAAGAATAAAACACGAAAAAATTATGTATCTGTATAGAAGACTCTGTCTGGATTTATAGAGGAAAATTGGAGACTGATCGGATGCCATTACTCTGTAACAGCAAAGTAATGGAGACTCTTCAAATTCATAACTGGTGAGCCATTACTCTGCTGTTACAGAGTAATGAGTACCAGTTACTGAATCTGAAAAGTTTTCCGGACCGGCAGGTAACGGTTACCTATATTTAGAGGTAACGGTTTTCTTACACTTAATTCTTGTTGGAATTAATTTTTGCAGTTTTTCGGACCGGATTCCGGCAGGCTCCGGCCACTGGCGGCACAGGAAAATGAGTGGATTGCGATCCTCTCGACGAGTACTATTCCATAGTATACTCACTTGCCAAAAACGAATTCCGTATGAATGAGAAATGTTGATCCAAAGTTGGGTACCTGAAAGGTACTAACTTGGCAAATGGATAGTCCCATACCGGAAATTGGAAAGGATTTTTTCTAGTATATATACTAGAAAACTGGACTAAAGGGCGTGGGCCGGGGGTTACCACTAATGTGTAGTGGAGAGAGGACTTAGCCAAAATGACAAACACACACACGGGCGCGCGCGCGCGCCCGGCCCGGCCCGGCTCTGGCCCCGGCCCCGGCCCCGGCCCCGAGTCCACTCTCTACTACACGTTAGTGGTAACCCCCGGGGCACGCCCTTTAGTCCAGTTTTCTAGTATATATACTAGAAAAAATCCTTTCCAATTTCCAATATTGGACTATCCATTTGCCAAGTTAGTACCTTTCAAGTACCCAACTTTGGATCAACATTTCTCATTCATACAGAATTCGTTTTTGGCAAGTGAGTATACTACAGAATAGTACTCATCAAGAGGATCGCAATCCACTCATTTTCCGGCGCCGCCGGTGGCCAGAGCCTGCCGGAATCTGGTCCGGAAAACAGCAAAAATTAATTCCAACAAGAATAAGGGTAAGAAAACTGTTACCTCTAAATATATTACTAGAGAAGGAATTGTGTTTAGAAACACCAACTGTGCCGACCTTTATTTCTCAACCCTTATTGCCTCTCATGTTATTCCAAGTCGTGAGATTAACCTAGGATCCTTGGGTGGTCAGTTTAGCTTCCATGGTTAGCCTTCTCCGTGAATATGGGTGGGAAAATTATCTCACCACTCCTAGCACCCACTCTAAGTCTATTACCCAACAATTTTATGCTAATCTTGAAGATATTAAGGATGATGACCTCACATTATCTTCCATTGTTCTTGGCAAACACGTCAAACTTACCCCCGAATATCTTCGCACTCGCTACAGTATTCCTGATGGCGAATTTGATGCCTATTCCTTGGATCTTCGGCAAGGGGTTCCCGGCTTCGCGAGACGAGACTTTAACTCCCTTGACTATAAACCAGGTCATGATAAAAATTCTGTCAAATCCATGACCGTTAAACCCGATTTTCCAAATGTTGCTCGACCCACACCCACAAATTTTACCGATATTGCACGCGTGCTCAACAAAAATTGCGAATGCCAACACTCAGCCTAAGGACAATGATAAAACTAAAATTCGTGTTGATCAATTCTTCATCTTTTTTCTTATCTTGGGCGGGTACCACTTTGATCTTGCCACATTTATCATTAGAACTATGAACTTTGCCGTGTTCTTCCATTTAGCTCCCTTATCTACAATTTGGCTATTGATTCCGGCATTACCATTGAAAATTGTCTCCTAAGCAAAGCTCACATGCCCATTCTTCCTCAACAAATGGGTATTGATGTCCCGTTTACCCAACGGGCCCGCCGTCGTCAAGCCCAACAAGATCGTCAAACTCCATAAGCACCCTCTTCTTCCTCGTGTTATCGCCATGAGACCCCTCCGCTGCTATAACTCAGGCACAGTTTGAGCAACATCAAGCAAATGTTTATGAATATTATCTAAGTATCGCAGGATCTTGTTCAACACCCGGATGAGTGGCTGCTCGTGCCGCCTCCTTTCTCACACTCCGGCGATGATGAAGGCCACGACGATGAGGAAAATGACGACTATGACAATGACTAGTCTGTTTTTGATTATGTAGTTCTCTTATTTGCTAAAATATAGTTCTCCATTTGAAAGTTGTCCTTCGTCTTATGAATTTCTATATTGTAATATGGTCATCATGTATCTTCTTGTTGAATGAAGTTTGGTTAAATGACTAGATTTCTTCTCTATATGCTTCGGTGTGCTTGATTGACAAAAGTCTGTTATTTTGCATATTTGTAAATCAACAAAATCCCATCCTGTAAATTTCTTTTGGCTAGTTTCTATGAAAGGGTGCGGTCGACCGCCCCACAATCTGTCTCTTTCATTTCCATGGTTTTGGTTAATTGTAGCAGTTTTTTTCCGTATCTCGCTCTCTTCACTTTTGGTGTTTTCCAAAAAGGGGGAGAAACATCTTTAGAGCTTAGAATTTAATTTTTCTATTCATGAATCTTCTCCTTCTCCTTGAAAGTTGTATTGCCGTATCTTAAATATGCCTCCCTCAAAACATATTTTTTTAACTAATATTTATGAATGCATGTTTTCGCGCATGATTTGTTTTATGCATATAGGTAAGATATGCCTCCTTCAAAACAAATTTTTTAAACTAATATTTATGAATACATGTTTTCGCACATGATTTGTTTTATGCATATAGGATGCATCATGAACATACACTTATTTAATTTTAGTGTGCTTGTATTTAGGGGGAGTATTGGATTAAGGGAAAGCAGTTGAATTTGTTTTAAATTTAAATTCTAAGGTATGTTTTGTTCACACCAAAAGGGAGAGATTGTTGACCCTAAGTTTGGTGTGCACAAAACATATTATTGACTAATATTTTCAGTTGAGATCTACAAGATTTACAGGAAAAAGTAAATCGAAACAAAGAGATAAAACGATTCACAATCAAGCAAAAGATAAATGTATCAAAAAAGAATGCAAAAAATCAAGAAGATTTCAACTCAAGAAACATGTGCTTAAAACCCCTCAAGAAAGCCAGCAAAGATCAATTATGTGTTTATGTTTTTGTGAGAAAATACTATGTAAAGAGTTGTTGATTGATTGATTAGTATATGGAAAGAATATAAAGTGGATTCGCCAAATAAAAGTTAAGTCTGCACGATGGTGGTCGACCATACAATATGTCGGCCGACTGCTCATCATAGTGAAAAAGATGAGTTAGTCGACCGGTCATCGCTCGACTTTTGCATTAAAAGGTGAACGGTCGACTGCTCAACAAAGCGGTCGACCGTCCACATGCAGTTTTGACTACTTCAGAAATATCTTTTTGTTTTTGAAAAGATACATTTCCTCGCTCTATAAATAAAGACAAATTCACTGCGTATTCTTAATCCCTTGCAATCATAATTCCTCTGAACTAATCATTTAATCAACGAACCGAGTGTGAAAGCTTTTATTGTTTTCTTCAGTCAAGATCGGTATAGATCTTGAGAGTTTTTCTTTTCTTCCACTTAAGTGAGTTTTGCGGGACTTATTTGTAGAAGCCATGCGGGTGTAATAGGACTATCGGCCTGAATTCCGAGAATCACTGTACGGGGTTTAAAGTATAGTGAAATGCTTGTGACGAAAAATTACTGCAAGTAGGTGGTGTGAACGTACACCTGAAGGTCGAACCACATTATATCGCCGTGTCCTGCGGGCTCGTTCTGTTTGCTTTCTCTAACTCTATCTCCTTACTTGATGCATTCTATTTAAGTTTTTAATTTCCGCACAATCACCCTATTCACCACCCCCCCCCCCCCCCACCACCCCCCCCCCCCTTGTTTCAAAAGACAGAGGATAATGTTGATCATGATCACGGCTTTCTAGTTATAGATCACAAGAATTATCAACAGATTACCTACTGACTAGTCAGCCAACTGTAAGTCAAATAAAAGCAAGTTACAGGAAGAAAAATGAACTCCATTACTTTACAAAGATGATACCCAACCCAGATTGAAAATCAATTACAAAAGTAACAACAGAATCTTACGGAATTAAGAAAGAAACCATGTTTTATAACTCAATTCATGAATGTGACTGGAATCAGGAGAAATTGTTAATGAGATTCTCTCAAAGAGCAGGTTTGCAGATAATAGAAGTTAAGACCAATGTTATAAAACCCGGACCAGACCGGCCGGTTCAACCAATATAGACCGGAACCGGTCCAGTTTCATTGGAAACCAGAAATCTGTAGAAAACCGGACAAACCAGGTTGTATTTCTTAAAAAAATAATGTAGAACTTTTGTTTCGAACCTCGGTTCGACTAGGAAGCTACCGTACCCACTAACCAATATGGCAATGTTGTGATTGAGTAATGCAAATATATAATATACATGAATTTGAGTAATTAATTAATGTAAACTCCCCTTCTATTTAACCCAGTCCAACGGACATTGAACGAACCCTAAGAAAACCGGACCGGCCGTCTCTCCGGTTCGGCTTTTACAAAATGGGTTAAGACTTGCAAATCCAATTTTAATATTTTATGAATAATCTAATAATACAAGTCCACGGTACTTCACTAAAGAAACAGACTTACATAAGGAGGTGATCAGTGCATTCAAAGTTGAAACAGTTGGATGTAATTTGATAGCCTTAATTTCTTCGTATAATTCCAGTGCTTTCTGCCAATTTTTCGCCTGACATAAGATGCACGTATTAGTGTTAATACTGACTCCATTAATATAACCAAGATAGAGCCAAGTGCAGTATTCTCATGTATATAAACAGTCTACAATGATAAAACTGGAAAATCAAAGAATCCTCAGACCTTCAAGCTAAAGTTGCATATCCTAGAAGGAATATTCTCGAAGAATATATAAACATATGAATCATTAATTTATTTCACTATCAAAAGCAAGGTACAAAGGAACATACATTGCAACAAGCCCCCATTAGCGAGCTATATGAGACACTTCCAAGTTGTATACCATTATTTTTCGCATCTTGCAGGATTTCAAATGCAGTATCAATCTTTTGAGCATGCCCAGCAACATCCATTATTGTGCTAAGAAACATCTGCATTGCATGAATACTAAAGATTCAGTAACATAAATGACAAGAAATTCTTAAAAAATTGACGGAAACATGTCAGCTAGACAATAAACACAACGTTAACAATCCCCTTTAAACATCCGAAAGACTTGTTTGAGAAATATATGACATTTCTCAGAAGAAGCATAAGCAAAAAAGGGCAGTTTTTATCTAATTCTAACTGAAGGGTACTGATATTCAGACAAGTATTGAGAGGGGCAGAATGAGTTGAATGACTTGTATAGATGCTCCAGGGGATTTATATAGTTAGACGTCTGCCCCCTCATGGAAAGAAAACCACAAATGAAAACAAACAATGAGGGATTATTTAATTTAGACACCACAAATAAGATGATGATAGAGAATTAGAGATTTTTTCATACCATAAGAGTAAATATGATACCTGGTGGTAAGATATGATCAATCTCCAACTTGGAACTTACTTTCAGTTGTTGCAATAGTGCTTTTGTAAAAATATCCACCAAATGGTGGATTTTGAAGACATTCTAAGAAAGTTTTACTTTCCTTACTCAAAAATTCGAATAAAGTGTTTATCAACTTTGATGTGCTTTTAGTTTGTTCACGTAAGGCCGAGTTCTTGACAATCTAAATAGCAGCTTATCGCCACACCCTAGAGAGATTGGAGTGGCAACAGAAGTATGCAGTTTCAAGAGCGATTAAGCAGTTTATATAAAAAATTGCACTAGGTCATGATATTCAGCCTCAGTATGAAACATGGCACAATAAACGCTCCTCAATTTTCTAGGAAACCAAATTTACACAAAGACCATGTAATAACTATTGAAAGTTCCAGCAAGGTTATTCTCAAAATAAGAGTAGGGTTCGGGTGAGTCAATGCCATGTATTACGTGGAACTGATGTATAGAGAGAAGTCGTTTCCAGTTAACAGTAAAGAGCAAATACCTCAATGTCATATAAAGGTTAAACTAAGTACATGGAGTCTGTGATCTTAACAAACAAATTAACTAACTGTACATTGTGTAACTTGTGTGTGGTGATGAGTGTAAATTTTACACGATTTTTATTACTCTTTTACGTATTAAAGCTACAAGTTCTCGGGTATTTCTTTAAATTTTATCTCCTTTCTACTTATTTTTATTTGTTTATTTGTTTTTGAAGGAATGAGATGGTTAAGTGCAAAGAGAGGGCATTTGGGTAAAATAAAGGAAGAAAACAAGGAATGAGATGGTTAAATCCCGACTTCGATTCGGGCTTCAAGCAACAACAACAAAACGAGTTCTTTCTTTTCTCCCCTATTTTTTTATTATTATGCAATCTAATAAGATGTTCATTAGTTGCAAATTTGCCATGAACTAATTTTATTTTTCTAGGACTTCGATGTAGCCTAATTTTGAAAACACAATTTGAATTTCATGTTATTTTATTCTTCTACTTTTCCATAGTTGTGTTTAATTTTTGTTATTAACGCTTGCAATTGTCTGACCAACTATAGTTTAATTTATTGAATCATAGGGGATGCCAAGAGGAAACTTGTAATTTAGAATTATACAATTAAACACCATTAATTGAACGAAATTAGATATAATTTACCGCGATTAACGTGACCGTAGAGAAATCCATACAACTTAATGAATCTTCAAATAATTAAATTCGCATAAAGATGCGATAAATTATTAATTGGGGGATATATTTGGTGTTAAGAAAATATTAAATAATTAGGGAATTTTGGTCTACAACTTGGAAGAGTAAAGTTTTGAGTTTCATGGAATTATGAAGTGTGTGAGATTAGCTAGATGAAACCGAAAGCCCGAGAGTTAGATTTTCTATTAATAAACTAAAACATCAGATTTCGTTCTTTGGGGGTATTTTTGGAATTTCAATATTTTTAAAAATCTATAAATACCCACCCTATTTCATACAAATTCTTCACACCAAACAATTCTTATTACTTCTACTCTACTCTCTCAATTCCAAACAAATAATTCTCAAGTCTCAAGCAAATAATTATTTCAAAAAGGATTCAAGAAGCATTCAACTAAACAATTCATCAATTCTCTTCTCAAATTACCCTTGCAATTCTTCTAGTCTGGTTACAGTATTTTATCTAGTTAATTTTTTTTAGTTGTCTATTTCCTGCTTGTTAATTTCTTTCCCAAAATTTTCTCATTTCAATTTTATCAATCCATATTTTAATGGCATCACACCGTTTTTCATGTACTGGTCGTAGCCAAAGTGGACAAGAATCGATCAACACTTCTCTCACCGGCAATGTTCCACAATTTGATAGTGAGAGTATTAGAGATTTTTCATTTATTTCCGAACTTGAGAGTATGCCTGTCCCATACAACGACGATGAAATTCTTGTTGAAGAGACAGAAACAAAAACCCTAATATTCCAACTCCTTCTCGAAAACATAGAGGCCAAACTTCTGATGTACACAATCATTTTACATGGCACTCATCTTCCTCCAATCCTTCAACTGGCACAAAACTATGTAACAAGTGTCAAACCGTATACAATGAAAAATGGGTATCGGGACGGGACACTAAAGTGTCATTTAACTAGTGCACACCCGGACCTAGCTATCCAAGATAAATTAAATTTGAAGTTGAAGGAAAAATTTTATAGGACGACTGTTAGCCATGAATGATGCATGAAGCAGAGTGTTGGGCAACAAAAAAACATGTCCAAAAAATTAGTGTAGTGAAGATGGGGATGCTAAGATGGATGTGTGACAAAACAGGAAGGATCGAATTAGAAACGATCATATATACGAGACATGGAAAAGGTAGCCTCTATTCAAGAAAAATTAAGAGTGAATCTCCTCAGGTAGTTTAGACATATCATATGTAGACCTAGTAGTGCCCCGGTTAGTGTTGAATTCTAACTGCGGAATAACTCAACAACGACGACGAGATGCAAGAACAATAGTATCAAAACAAGAGAACAAAGAACCAAAAACAACACACAAGAACACACAAGATTTTTTCGAGGTTTACCCAAAACAATGGCTACTTCCCCGCGCAGAGGCACTCCTGCGATTTTCACTAGAAATTTGAAGAATAGGCTTACAAATCTCTCAAGAACTCACCCCAAGGTATAGGGTTTCATTATCTCCCTCTCTCTCAATGACGGCTGGTAGATCTCTCATTTCTTTTCACTTAACCCTAAAATCGTACACAATACAATATATATAGATTTTCGCAACTTTCAATCTCAGCCGCTCATCAAACAACGTCGAGACGGTCGACCGCAACACCAAGTCGGTCGACCGGTTCATTGCCTTCGACTGTACAGGGTCTAACAGAGTGTAGGTTGGTCGACTGCGCGGTCGACCGGTCGCCTCTTCAAGTGTACAGGGTTGAATCAGTGAGCGAGACGGTCGACTGCGCGGTCGACTATACTTTGCCTGGGGTACAGTCGGGGGGTGCGGTTGACCGCAAATCTGCCTGTAGCTTCAAACTACTCTTGACCTGCTTGCTCCCACTTCGACTCTCCTTCTCGTCTATCTTCTTCAACCTATTATCGTGTATTGGATCCACAAACCCCAACAGTTAGAAAGAATGATTTGATAAGTATTGAGGATGGAGTTAGGTAGGGGTAGGAGAAGACCTAAACTTACCTGGGTGAAAAATGATGAGAAAATGTAAGATAGCTTGTGGCCTTACAGAAGATATTGCGCTAAACCGAGCAGAATGGAAAATCAGGATTCATGTAGCTGACCCCAACTAGTTGGGAAAAAGCTTTGTTGTTGTTATTGTTGTTATTGTTGTTGTTGTTGTACACCCGGACCTAGCTAAGGATAATACTATACAACAGAAAATCAACCCTAGGACCGGCCATGTAGATAGTCATAGCTATGATCATGAAATTATACGTATGGAATTGGCCAAATTAGTGATTAAGGATGAGTTACATTTTTCTTATTCCGAGAGTAGGAATCCGGATGATTTTAACCAGACCGCTCTAAACCCCCATTACAAAAGAATTGCTAGAAATACCCTAAAATCCGATTGCCAAAAACTTTATGCACAACTTAAAGATAATTTTACTTGCTACATTATATTCTTCATGTAAAATTTTATTAACTAGCGATTGTTGGAAATGTGTTAACGATGTTCCAATGGTGAGCGTAACTTGTCATTGGATTGATATTGATTGGATCCTTCAAAAGAGGACCATAGCATATGGATATATAGAGCATCCTCTTAATGGTGCGAAAATCACAAACCAAATTATTTAAGCATGGATCAATTTTGGTATTTCTGATCAAATTCTTTGTATATTAGCCTTGATAATGTCGACAATAATAAAAAGGCGGTTCCTACATTACTTTAATTTTTTTTGTCCTCCCGAGCCTGCAATTTTTCATATTAAATGTACATGTCATATACTTGTGTGCACAAGATGCATTGAAAATAGCAGAACCGTATATATCAGCTATTAAATAATGTTGGCATTATATAGATTTAAGTGGTCCTCGTAAATAAGAATTCGAACAATTGTATAAGATTAAGGGAATAAGATTCAAAAAATTTCCTACATATGTTCAACACCATACACCATTGGAATTCTACTTTTTACCTACTTCAAGTTGTTAGTGAATATAAAGAGGTTATACATAGTTTTTGTACTGCAAAAAACATGGAAGGCTTTGCCATGACTGAGTATCATTGGTCGTATGCCGAACATTTATTGCAATTTTTACATCTTTTTGAAAAAGCAACAAAAAAATGTCTCTTATGAAGCCACTTCTAGTAGTATTTTTCTTACAATAGTAAATATGATGAACACTTTTTAACTTAGTATGCATGACCCTTACATTTCCAATATTGTTCAACCTGCATTTAATAAATTTATGAAATATTTTTATCCTCTTCCTATGTTGTATTGTGTATGTAGTGTATTTGATCTTCGTATCAAGTTAGAGGGTGCGAAGAATATTATTTCAGTGTTTTATGATATGTTTACACTTGAAGATAGTGATGATTTTGATGTCGATGGATTTAAGGTTATATTTGAGTCAATAGTATAGAATTTGTATAATACTTATGATCAAACTCTTGCATCTGCTACTGATAATCATACTACAACAAATACAGCATCATTGTCTGCCAAAGGTAAGGGCATTGTATATGAAGATACATCATATGATTTATGGAGTAAGATTCAACCTAAAAGAGCTAGGACTAATACACTTAATAAATTAGCTTGGTATAATGAACAAGACACACTGCTCATTGACAACAAGATTGATTTGTTAACTTGGTGGAAAACCAATGAAACATCATTTCATGTTCTTCCCCGCATGGCTAAGACCTACTAACCACTCGGTGTCGACGGTCGCATCGGAAAGTGCTCTTTCTCTTGGTGGCAGGATGTTAAGCGAAACAAGGATTCGCTTGACACCAGCTGCACAAATTGGATGAAAGCATATCGGAGGACATAAGGAATATTAGAAGGCTCCAGCAATAGCAACATTCCAGAAGAGGAACAATGAAAACAAACTCTCGAAGCCTAATGAGTGTAGACTGAAGAATATAGCAGTGGAAGCTCATTACGGAATCTACGACGATGAGATCTTATGTTTAGGTTAAGTAGTGGTGCATGAGAGTAGTCCAATATCCTCTCTTCAATCTAAATCTAGACTATCTCAAACTCTAACTTACCCTCTTAGTTACCATGTAATCTTATACTTTGTACGTATTGCATTTTTTGTAATTTATATGACTCTTGTACATCAAAGATTTGAGAATAAAAACACTTTTTTATATGATTCTTGTACTTCGGACATTCGCAATCTATTAACATTGTTATATATTTTCATATTTTATATCTATTTCATATGTGAAGAGAATGACAGGGAAAAAGAAACCAACTTAAACAAAAAACACAATTAAACCAAAAATAAAAAATAAAAATACACACACAACTTCAAATATATACTTACTACTTAGTATGCAACTTAAACAAATTATAACACAATTAAACACCATTACAATAAAAACAACATTAAAAAAAACACAACTTAAAATAAATAGAAACACAATTAAACACAATTAATAAAAAAAAAATTAAAATAACACAACTTCAAATAAATTAAACACGATTGAACAACTTAAAAATAAAAAAAAATTAAACATTTACACAATCAAAATACACCCAAAAAAAATGTATATATATATATAAAAATACCCGGGTCTGGGTCTACCAGGTCGGGGGCTGGTCCTGGTCGGGATTTCGCCCCAATGAGCCCGGCCCGGACCGGCCCAGCTAAGGGGTTGCCTGGAACCGAGACCGCCCGCTACAGTGGTTGGCCGGGTTTTGGCCCGAACTAGCCCGCCCAGCCCTGTTGCCACCCCTATAATCAATATTTCTCCACTAAAAACCCTCTTCTTTATTCTAGGTTGTTGACTTGAGCGTCGGACGGTCTTTTGCCGGAGCTACCTCCGGTGTAAAGACTTTTGCGGTCATGGGGCATTTTTAGCCGTCCAGATCCAAATCCAAACAATACCAGCCACTCATATTCAGACTTTTGCGGTCATGGGGCATTTTTAGCCGTCCAGATCCAAATCCAAACAATTCCAGCCACTCATTTTCAGATTTAGGCGATCATCTCCTTAATAAAATAAACCACCTGATTTCTCTCACACCGAAAAAAGCAACAACAACTACTATGAGAAAGAATGGATGCAGATGGTCACCAAATAACGAAGTCGTCTCTTTGCTACTTGGGATCAAAATTCACATAAATGGAAAGGTGGGTTGTTCATAGATTAAAGTGAAATGACTGAAAGAAAAGGGCTTATCAAGCATTATCTAGTAGTAGAATATTCATGATAATGAATGTGGCGACCATCCATGCTTTGCGGATATAATGTTGGAAACGCAGTAACAAAGTAAGCATAACTTCCAAGGAAACACACTACCACACTAGATTCAAGTGCTGAAATATTACCTCATCAGCAACAACACCATTCATTTTCATGTCATTGTAGATGATAAGTGCAAATTCCAAATCACCTGTCTGGCTACAACTTTTGACTGCAATTGTGTAAACATCTGGGGTGCCCCTTATATTATAGATATGAATCATTTTGTATACCTCTCGAACACGATCAACCTTAAAATGAGAATACAATTAGAATATGATATACAAAAGTATATGCCCAATGGAGCAATTGATTTCATAAAAATGGCAGACATCTGGACCTCCTCAATAAACTCTTTCCCCCTGCATGATCCCCGATTTTCAAGGAGATCGCGCAGGGATCAAAAGTATTAAGGAGATTCAACGAACACCCTTGACATTTCATGACAGATTGAATGGCCAAGTGTGCAGATTATTTTCTTTTCCCAGGATAGTGGTGTCTATTTAACAGAGGGGTGTGTGTATGTGTGTGTGTGAGTGAGAGAGAGAGAGAGAGAGAGAGAGAGAGAGAGAGAGAGTACAAGTGCATGTGACCACTCTATGGTGGAAATATCCCATAGATAGATCCACACCTTTCAAAGTGATCGCCATACCAGAAAACATAGGATGATATAAAATTATTAGGTATACTCATGTTTTGCCTATTCATTATGTCATTGCCACGGTTTCAGCAATAGGACAAACAAAACTACTTACTATATGGGCAAACATGTTCAACTCTAATGATATTTCATCCTCTTGTCTTATGGTATGTTGAACGCTTTCAATAGTGTGGATCATGTTTTTTCACTTTTGTTTCTTTGTTTATTCTACCTCAATGTTACTGTGCTATATGTAAGGTGGCACCTCATTTCCATTAAACCGACATCTATATATACATATATATATATATATATATATATCAGGAACAACCACGTTGC
The DNA here is from genome assembly GCA_017893485.1 of Hemerocallis citrina. Classification (NCBI taxonomy): domain Eukaryota; kingdom Viridiplantae; phylum Streptophyta; class Magnoliopsida; order Asparagales; family Asphodelaceae; genus Hemerocallis; species Hemerocallis citrina. The sequence goes on along the minus strand of CM030361.1, from coordinate 216,887,181 downwards.
TTGTTACCTGACCAGCTTGAGTGCACGTCTTCATCAGCGCACCAATAGTTACATGATCAGGGTCTATTGGTTTAGGCTCTGTCCTCATCTCTGCTAAAACATCAAAAGCACGATCAACTGCTCCAGACTGACCACACGCAGTGATCAGTGCATTAAATATAACTCTATCAGGCTGCACTTTCTACTGCACAAGACAGCTTGTTAAACGTGAAGAGGAACTCTTGGCAAATATAGTGAGAAATTAAAATAAAAATATAGAATATAATACATTGTAGTCTAGAAAGATTATGAGAATGGTCTACTTGAAACTTCCATACCTTGGATCTCATAATTCCATAAGCACCAAATGCTTTAGCTACCTGTCCAGCTCTTGCACAGCCATCTATAAGTGCACCATATGTATTGACGTTTGGCTCGACTCCAGCATTGACCATTTCATGAAAAACCTAGGAAAGAAACGTGTAGCTCAATGAATATTAAAGCAGATAATGATTTGACAAGATAAATACAAAATAAACTTCTATGTACTGAAAACATATAGTATAAGAGAGAAATAATACTTCATTGGATAAATAATATTGAATACAAAGTCTCCTATATGCAAGAGGGTGCAAGCCAACAGATTGTTCAAACCAATACGGGACTAATCTAAACTATCACTCATTCTAATACTCCTCCTCAAGTTGGTGCATATATCATACTTGCCCAACTTGTCACGAAATAAACTCAATTCTAGCACCTATCAATGACTTACTAAAAATGTCGGCCAACTGACGACTGGTGTGCACACCAGGCCCCAATTTGCCTTGGCTCCTACTCAGTACCAACTATCAAATTGCGAACCAAATGATCGACATCAGTATGCTTTGTTCGCTCACGAAAGCCAGGATTCGATGCAATACAATGTGCAGCCTGATTATCCAATACAATCTCATGAAGCCAGACTGCACTATTGTTGAAGTTTGAATGGGAATGTGAAGATATACAATTTCCTTTACAACTATCAAATTGCGAACCACATGATCGACATCAGTATGCTTTGTTCGCTCACGAAAGCCAGGATTCGATGCAATACAATGTGCAGCCTGATTATCCAATACAATCTCATGAAGCCAGACTGCACTATTGTTGAAGTTTGAATGGGAATGTGAAGATATACAATTTCCTTTACATACTTTCTAAATCAGCTATATAATTAGTATTTAATATCTTAATTGATCTTATCTGTTAAGATAAATAAGAGAGAATGAAAACAATACTGAATATTGAATTGAGTTCAACCAAGTACAATACCACCTATATATAGGAGGAGAACAAATATCAAAACAACTCTACAACCAATATGGGACTAAAATAATGTATAACACCCCCACTCAAACTCACGATGGGTCAAACAATGTAAGTTTGCCTACTAAGTATCTAAATCTCTGAACAGTATGGGATTTGGTGAAGAAGTCTGCAGTCTGCTGGGAAGATGTAACTGAATGGAGAGAAATGGTCCCTACCTCAAAGCGCTCACGAACATCATGGCAATCAATCTCTATATGCTTCGTTCGCTCATGAAAGACTAGTTTGCTTGCAATGTGCAATGCACTCCGGTTATCACAATGACGATGAGTAACTCCTGTAAGAGTGACACCCTATATCTGATAACAGCCAACGAACATGAACAATCTCTCTAGTAGTAGCTGCCATTGCTCTGTACTCAGCTTCCATCGAAGAACATGCAACAACTATCTGTTGCTTACTTCGCCATGAGATCAGCGAATCACCAAGGAATAGACAGAAACCGGTGGTAGACCGTCTGATAGTAGGATCACCTGCCCAATCTGAATCAGAATATGCACTCAACTCTAGTTTGGATGTAGCAGGCATAAATAATGAGCGAGTAATAGTGCTCCGAAGATATCTGAGAATCCGAAGAAGAGCACCGTAGTGAACTGATATAGGAGCAGAAATAAACTGACTGACAATACTAACTGCGTGAGCAGTATCGGGTCTGGTGATGCATAAGTAGACCAGTTGTCCAATAATTTGTCTGTATCTAGTGGGATCAGGAAGGAGCTCACCATCAGTGGGACGAAGCTTCACATGAAGCTCTAAGGGTGTATCGGCTGATCTACTGTCAGAAAGGCATGTAACGGAGATAATATCTGATGTGTATTTCTGTTGGGAAATAAGTATCCCCCGAGATCCATGAGCAATCTCTAGGCCCAGAAAATAACGTAATCTACCAAGGTCTTTCATATGGAACTGCTGATGAAGGTATTTCTGGGTGAATGTAATGCCCGCAGAGTCATCCCCAGTAATGATCATATCGTCAACATAGAGTAGTAGAATTACCCTCCCCTGTGGTGATGACCGCATAATCATAGAATGGTCCTGAGAACTCTGACTAAAACCAGCCTTGATGATGACCAGGCAAAAACACTCAAACCAGGCTCGAGGGGCCTGCTTCAAACTATATATAGCCCGACGCAGTCGGCAAACATGACGAGGAGTAGGGAAGCCAGGAGGAGGATCCATATAAACAACCTCAGATAAGGTACCATAAAGAAAACCATTCTTCATGTCCATCTGATATAACGGCCATTGGCGGATGGCTGCAACAGCAAGAAGGGTGCGAACAGTAGTCATCTGTGCAACGGGAGCAAAGGTCTCATCATAATCAATGTCATGCTCCTGAGTAAACCCTCAGGCTACTGGACGGGTCTTGTGCCGCTCAATAGATCCATCAAGTTGATATTTGACCTTGAAGATCCACTTGCAGCTAATAGGCTGAACGCCCTCTGGTAGAGGAACATCCCAAGTTCCAGTCTGATCAAATGTACTGAATTCCTCTGCAATAGCTTTCCTCCATTCAGAATATTGAATTGTGTCTTGATAGATTCTGGGCTCACGTGTAGAGTGTATAGCAGTGAGATATGCATGAAACTGTGGTGAGTAGGAAGCTAGGGTGGCAAAACCAAACTGGTCAGAAGGACCGGTGGCATCAGGTGTATAACGTGCCGGAGGAATACCAGAAGTGGAATGGGTAGACTGACGAAGAGGTGGTGGACTGATAGGGTGTGGGGGTGAGGACGGTGGAGTAGGTGCATGTGTAGGTGGGGAAGTAAGTGGGATGGATGCTAGCTGCTGTGGGGATGCAGGTGGAGTTTCAGTAGGGAAAAAAAAGGTGTAAGGACTGCAGGAGATGTGAATGAAGCCAGAGGAGTGGGATCAAAAAGAATGCGAGAAGATAAAGTCGGGGGGCTAGCAACAACTAGGGAATCGAGAAATCTAGTATCCTCAGAGGGGGTCAGGTAGTAAGGGGAGTTTTCCACAAAGGATACATGTCGAGAAATGTGGCGGCGCGACGCCGGATTGGTCGAGGACAGAGAAGGAAACGTTGGGGTTTTGGGGGTTCTGGCTGCTGGCGTCAACAGGTGCGGAGGAGGTGCTGGGGTTGACGACGAGATCTGGTCGGTGCCGATCTGATGCTGGTGTTGACGAACAGATGAAGAAGGTTGAGGGTGGGGACGCCGGAGATGAGAGTGGCGCGTGCTGAAGAAGACGAAGATTTGGAAGATTTTTTTTTTTTTAATTTATTTTTATTTAGATCTAGGGTTTTGGGAAGAAATTTGTATAACTTGGTTGTTGGGATTTGAGAATTTTTGTAGAAGAAATTTAAGAAGGGAAAAATTGGATAATTGGCTCTGATACCATGTTAAGATAAATCAGAGAGAATGAAAACAATACTGAATATTGAATTGAGTTCAACCAAGTACAATACCACCTATATATAGGAGGAGAACAAATATCAAAACAACTCTACAACCAATATGGGACTAAAATAATATCTAACATTATCTAATATCTTAAATTCAACTGATCATTGGAGTTGTTTGAGATGACTTGCAAATTAACCTTTTGCATTTTGCTGTATGCCTCACAAGTCACAAAGATACACTCATTTCCGCACCTGTATACCTAACTTCACATACCCTTTTAGGTATATCCATGAATCCAGAAGCATAGCTAAACACTTCAACAAGAAATCTCGAACAGACACATAGAGTGGAATCCTCTTTTCTCCCTTTCATGGTGTTTATTGAGATCTCTTAAGGTAGAAGTTTTTATGGTCACGACAATGGTCATATTAGCAGTTGCATGGTTCGTACAAGAAAATCCCAAAATCCCAAAATTTTATCTAGTATTTATCCTTCCTCGTCCAGAAATTACCTTGATTATTTCTCCTCTGGGTATACATTCCATCACATGTTTAGCCTCGATAGCAAGGGGTTCAGCTCCTGTAGCATGTTTGAAAGATCCAATTTCTTTAACGATAACAGTTTTTATTTTTCTAAATTGAGATTTTCTAGAACAAGTTCATAGTGTCAAGTGACAACCCCTGAGGAGGATAACATTGAGGATTTTTTAATCAAACATGACTTCCATGAATTTAATCTATACTGCAAACCAATTTGTTCAATGTTTTAGGAAAATTGATAAGGCACCAAGATATGAACGGGCATGCGAAAATGAAATTTCATTATGATAATGATGTTTCTAAATTGGCTAAATTAACGATTCAACCATTGCTCATTCATTATAAGCCTCCTTCAACTATTTTTGTTATTATTGTTAAGATAAATCAGAGAGAAATAAAGACAATACTGAATATTGAATTGAGAAATAACTGAGTACAATATCTCCTATATATAGGAGGAACCAAATACAAAACTAACCAACTACCCAGTGTGGGACTATAATCTCTAACACCCCCTCTCAAACTCACAATGGGTCAAACAATGTGAGTTTGCTTACTAAGTGTCAGAATCTCTGAACAGTATGGGATTTGGTGAAGAAGTCTGCAGTCTGCTGTCTGCTGGGAAGAGATAACAGAATGGAGAGAGATGGTCCCTGCCTCAAAACGCTCACGAACATAATGACAATCAATCTCAATATGCTTCGTTCGTTCATAAAAGACCGGGTTACTTGCAATGTGCAATGTACTCCGGTTATCACAATAAAGTGGAGTAGCTCCTGTAAGAGTGACACCCATATCTGATAACAGCCAACGAACATGAACAATCTCTCTAGTAGTAGCTGCCATTGCTCTGTACTCAGCCTCGGTGGAAGAAATGCAACAACTGCCTGTTTTTTGCTCCGCCATGAGATCAGTGAATCACCAAAAAATAGACAGAAACCTGTGGTAGACCTTCTGATAGTCGGATCACCTGTCCAATCTGAATCAGAATATGCACTGAGTTCTAGTTTGGATGTAGAAGGCATGAATAATGAGCGAGTGATAGCGTCCCGAAGATATCTGAGGATCCGAAGAAGAGCACCGTAGTGAACTGATGTAGGGGCGGAAACAAACTGACTGACAATACTAACTGCATGAGCAATATCGGGTCTGGTCATGCATAAGTAGACAAGCTGTCCAACAATCTGTCTGTATCTAGTGGGATCAGGAAGGAGCTCACCATCTGCGGGACGAAGCTTCACATGGAGCTCTAAGGGTGTATCAGCTGATCAACTGTCAAGAGACATGGAGCGAAAATGATATCTGATGTGTATTTCTGCTAAGAAATGAGTATCCCCTGAGATCCATGAGCAATCTCTAAACCCAAAAAATAACGTAGTCTGCCAAGGTCTTTCATATGGAACTGCTGATGAAGGTATTTCTGGGTGGATATAATGCCCACAGAGTCATCCCTAGTAATGATCATATCGTCAACATAGAGTAGTAGAATTACCCTCCCCTGCGGTGATGACCGCATAAACATAGAATGGTCCTGAGAACTCTGACTAAAACCAGCCTTGGTGATGACAAAGCAAAAACACTCAAACCAGGCTCGAGGGGCCTGCTTCAACCCATATATAGCTCGACGCAATCGGCAAACATGACGAGGAGTAGGAAGGCCAGGAGGATCCATATAAACAACCTCAAATAAGGTACCATGAAGAAAAGCATTCTTCACGTCCATCGGGTATAACGGCCATTGGCGGATGGCTGCAACAGCAAGAAGAGTGCGAACAGTAGTCATCTGTGCAACGGGAGCAAAGGTCTCATAATAATCAATGTCATGTTCCTGAGTAAATCCTCGAGCTACTAGACGAGCCTTGTGCCACTCAATAGATCCATCAGGTTGATATTTGACCTTGAAGATCCACTTGCAGCTAATAGGCTAAACGCCCTCTGGCAGAGGAACAACATCCCAAGTGCCAGTCTGACCAAATGCACTAAATTTCTCTACAATAGCTTTCCTCCATTCAGGATATTGAATTGCGTCTTGATAAGTTCTAGGCTTACGTGTAGAGTGTATAGTAGTGAGATATGCATGAAACTGTGGTGAGTAGGAAGCTAGGGTGGCAAAACCAAACTGGTAAGAAGGACCAATGGCATCAGGTGTATAACGTGCCAGAGGAATACCAGAATTGGAACGGGTAGACTGACGAAGAGGTGGTGGACTGACAGGGTGTGGGGGTAAGGACGGTGGAGTAGGTGTATGTGTCGGTGGGGAAGTAGGTTGGATGGGTGCTGGCTACTGTGGGGATGCAGGTGGTGTTTCGGTAGGAGGAACAACAGGTCTAAGGACTGCAGGAGATGTGAATGGAGCCAACGGAGTGGGATCAAAAGGAATGCGGGAAGGTAAAGTCGGGGGGCTAGCAACAACTGGGGAATCGAGAAATCTAGTATCCCCGGGGGGGGTCAGGTAGTAAGGAGAGTCTTCCACAAAGGATACATGTCGAGAAATACGGACATGACCCGCTAATGGATCAAAACAACGATAACCTTTGTGTTCAGGACTGAGACCTAGGTGAACGCACTTAGCAGCACGAGCGGAGATCTTCGTGCGCTCAGTAGGAGGGAAAAGAACGTAACAGGTGCACCCAAAAGTATGGAGCATACTATAGTCGGGAGGTGAATGATAAAGAGCCTCATAAGGCGTCGTACCAGCTAGGACAGACGAGGAAGTAATATTGATAAGACTAACAGAGGTCATGATGGCTTCAGCCCAGAAAGAACGAGGAGCAGAAGAGGAGAGTAAAAGAGCGCGAGCCGTCTCAAGGATGTGACGATGCTTGCGTTTAGCTACACCATTCTGCTCATGTGTGAGGGCATGATTGTTGAAAAAGGGTGTCGTGAGACTGAAGGATCGATCTCATAGTGGTGGAAGTGTACTCACGTGCACCGTCCGATTGAAAATTCTTAATGCGTACACTGAATTGAGTGTGAATCATAGTTGTAAAGAACCGGTAAATATCAGGTATCTCAAATTGCTGATGCATAAGAAAAACTCATGTATGTCTAGTGAAGTCATCGATGAAGGCAACATAATAGAGATAGCCTTTTCACGAAGGTACGGGAGAGGGTCTCCATATGTTAGAATGAACAAGTTGAAAAGGATGAGTGGTTTCAGAAGTTCTTTTGTGACTAAAGGATAGGGCAATGTGTTTGTCCAAATGACAACCATGACAATCAAATAAATGTTTAAAAGTGAGAGAATCAAAGGTACCACTGCGAGCTATAGTCTGGAGTCGTGATGTGCTAATATGACCTAAACGTCTGCGCCACAGATCAGCATCAGAGAAAACAATACCAGCAAAACTAGGAGAGTGGTGTGCATGAAGAAAATCTAGATAATATAGAAGACCCTGACGACTAGCACGCCCAACTCCTCACCGGTGGAGGAATAGTAATAGAACAACCTAAAGAGTCAAAAGTAACGAGAAGACCACTATCGCACAACGCACTAATAGAAATAAGGTTTATTGATAAATGAGGAGCATAAAAAACATATGGTAATGTAAAAGTAGGAGAACTAATTGTTCCTGAGTGTGTAATAAGAAGTGGTAAGCCATCAGCTGTGTGTAGAGATGGAGAGTGAGAGAGAAGTGCTGTGCAGGTGGTGAATAGTGTCTGATTACTAGTGAGATGATGCGGTGCACCAGAATCTAAAATCCAGAACGAATTCATACCGGGAGTGGCAGAAAGTATAGGAGCAGAGGAGCCAGCATTGATAGACTGACCCATGAGCTGTAGTTCCAGCTGTGTGAGGCGTGCTGAAGATGAGCCCAATCAGCAGGAGATGGCAAAGCTGGAGTGACGGGCATGACCGAGGATGTGAGGGACGACGCACTGCGAGGACTGCTGTGACTGAGAGCACAATATGGAGAGAGATGCTGCTGGTGTCTGAATCGGTTTTGGGAGCAGGACGGTGCTACCGGTGTCGGAAGTAGAGGTGAGGTAGGGTGAGCAATGACATTAGGAGAAGGTAGGAGGTCGGAGGCAGACTGAAAGTGATGCTGCTGCTGTTTGAATCTGGAGGAGGAACGAGAGGCGGTTGCATCGAGGAAGTCAGTGGAGGCAGAAATATGTGGGAGAGACTGAGATTCCATCAAGTAGGAGTACTTGTATATATATATATATATATATATATATATATATATATAAAATTTCGACTTTTTTTTTGGATTTTTTTTTTGGAAAAGAATAGGGCTTGTGAAAGTTCGGATCTGCCAAGTGGGGGAACTTTAGATGATGGGTTCAACCAAGTATCCCCATATGGAGGTGGGAGAGGGGAGGAGGCGGCTAGGGTTTGGGAGGGGCGGCTAGTGATGACGATCTGGAGTTGGCGATCTGATGACGATCGGTAGTTTGGATCCAGAGTTGTTGACGATCTGTAGTTCGGATTTTGAAGTTCCGATGTGTAGTTGGTCTTCGGTATCTGATGCGGAGGTCTGGGTCTGGGTGGGGGAGACAACAACCTGTTTGAGACGGTGACCTGGTTAAGACCGAAGGAGGGCTTTTTGGGGCGGACGACGATGGCGACGATGAGGGAGATGGCGGTGACGAGGGCGACGATGAGGGAGGGCAAGGAAGGTGAGGAGGACCTGGTTGATGACGATCTGATGGCGGCGGGATCTTGAGATTCGGATCTGATCTGGAGTTGAAGAAGATGCCTTCGTCTTTTTTTTTGGTGGGGGGGGGGGGAAGAAATTTGTATAACTTTGACTGTTGGAATTTGATAATTTTTGGATGGAAAAATTTTAAGAGAAGAAAATTTGAGTAATTGGCTCTGATACCATGTTAAGATAAATCAGAGAGAAATGAAGACAATACTGAATATTGAATTGAGAAATAACTGAGTACAATATCTCCTATATATAGGAGGAACCAAATACAAAACTAACCAACTACCTAATGTGGGACTATAATCTCTAACAATTATAAACCTCACTCAACTTAGTTTCTCAAATAACTCCAGTTTTTTTTTTGGACGACAATGTCCATCTTTTAACATGAAGGTTTTTTGCAATTTAGTCCCTTAATTAACGGATATGTGCAATTTTGTCTCCGAATTAGAATGACTTAATTAGGGTTTTTTTCACAATTTTTCCATCAATTGATGGGCATTTGCAATTTAGTCCCCCAAATCATAGCATTTGCAAATAATCCCACAACGAGAATGACTTAATCAATTTAGTCACCAAATTTAACATAAATTAGGATACTCTCTCCCTATACATTAAGACCTATATACAATTTATGAAATGTTCTTCAAGATTAGCATATATCTCGCGCAATGCACGAACATGTATAATGCTCTTCTAAAGAATGCAAGTGAACCAATAGTAATAACTATTTCAAAATAATAATATCATAGTTAGAAGATAAATTATATAATAATCAAACGTATGGATTGTACCTAACTTCTAGCATAAGATAAATTATACAATAAGTATTACCTTATTATTCTTCTTCTTCATCATCTTTTCTCTTATTTTTTTTAAAAATTGTTCTTCTCAACATCATTCTAATATTTTGCTAATACTCGAATCTTTCAATCTATATAGCTTTAGCTGTTTATGTTTGGTGAAAATTTTAGTCACTAAATTGATCAAGTCATTCTAAGTGTGACACTAAATTGCAAATGTTAGGATTTGGCGGATTAAATTGCAAATACCCATCAATTGATGACTAAATTGCAAAAGATCCTAATTAAGTCATTAAAATTGAGGGACTTATTTGCAAATGCTACAATTTGGGGGACTATATTGTAAAATACCCATGATGGACTAAATTGCAAAAGAACCTAATTAAGTCATTCTGATTGGGAAATTTGCAAATGCTATGATTTGAAGGACTAAACTGTAAATATCAATTAATCAAGGGATTCCATTACAAAACAAAACTTCATGTTAAAAGATGGGCATTTTCGTCCCAAAAAACTGGAGTTATTTGCGAAACTAATTTGAGTGAGGTTTATAATAAATAAAAAAATAGTTGAAGGAGGATTATAAAGAATGAGCAATAGTTGAGAGAGGTTTTTCTAGATTCAGACTTTCTAAATTATGTGTTATTTGTTAAGTTGGCATATAGATGCGAATGTAGGTTCACTCTAATAGGAAATTAGAAGTCACTGGTGTTGAAAAACGTATGGATTGTACCTAACTTTTAGCATAATGATTCAAATCTCTATATCATCCAATAACATCATGTATAGTGCTCTGTCAAGTGGGCACTCTGTGCTAACTAATGCTGCAAGTATCAGACTTTGATATATCAAAACAATGCCAGTGTCCTTTGCGATTTCGTGTATCATCGACATTGCACAAGCAGAAGTATTTTACAGCAACCCAAAGAGAATCAGAGTGCTTAAATGCATAATAACTTTTCTTAAAAACCCACAAACGGCTTGCAGCTCAAGGAACCTTGAAGTGTAATAGTTGGTCATTTTTAACATTAGCAGCCTTCAAAATAAATTGATCACTTAGCAAACCATACAGTAGATGGTCATGCATAATATTGGACTACAGATATAGATTAGACAGCATGCAGAAATCTTATTTGGCCGTAAAGCCATAAGGTAACTGATTTAGTAAAACTAAAAGAAGAATCAACTAAATTATAATCAGAAATTCCTTTTGTTCTCTAGTGTTGAAGATGAGTAGCAACATACTTCAAACATAGCATCAACTTTTCCACTCTTTGCACACGTTGAAATCAGTGTCGTATAGAGTTTGCAGTCAGGTTTAAGCCCAGCCTCCTTGACTAGAAGCATGACCTGAAATGCTCCTATTTGAACCATGTAGATAAAATATTTTTAAGTGCATTAGTAAACCGTGTATGAAAGTTGAATCCTCAACACCAAATTAGGAAGGTTGCACATCAAAAAGTTGAACTGTGGTACCATCAAAATCCTGTGAGCTTGCACATACAGATAAAAGCATATTGAATGTGCTCAACGTTGGTTTCTGGATTAGTTTACAAAATTGAATTGCCTCTTTGACAGCTTTCTTATTCTTGCAGGCCTTCAAAAATTTTCTATGGTGAACCTGACAAGTAGAAAATGTATTTTATCATTCAGAAAGAAAAAGGGAAAGAAGTCTCCTGAATCAAATGAAAGACAATCGAGATACATAAAGCTGACCTTATCCATATCCAACAGTCCCTTCCTTCTGATTCTTTCCAGCAAGTTTATGCAGTCCCCCAACCTGATCAGCACCATGTCATAAGGTTGGAAAAGTCAGCTCTGAAGGAAATCAACTAAGAGATGGGCACTTTGAACTACAAAATTATGAAAGGCTCATTACTCGAGAAGCATGAGCCTAATAGTCAAATGAATTAAGAAGTGCATCACACTTTGATTCAATACTATAAACGACTGCAACTGGAAAGAGCCAAAAGTGATACCTTCCATCCCCTATCAGGTGATTGTAGGTTCTTAAGTAAGAAGTTGGGCCATACACGTCCCTTGCAACACCATTCTGTTTAGGAGAACCAGAGAAATCTCCAGTACTATTTTTAGGCATGAGAGTTCTCCCAATACCTCTGGTGAAACCATCAACTTTTATTATATCATTCTCATGGTTCATGGGCCCTTCCTTTAAGCACCCAATGAGTGTTCGCCCTTCTAAAATGGAAAGAAACTTCATTCATTACTTAACCAAAACAGAAAATGGGGAAAAGGGTATCTTCCGCTAACTATGTGAATAAAAGAAAATTGTTAACTTAAAAGCCTAACCTGCAATAGGAGAGCTTTTCATAAGGACATGTGCATTCTCTAGAGCAGTCCTTAGTTGATGGCGATGGTGGTTTAAAGTGTTATTCTGAGATGTCAGATGACAAGGCTCGGTACTTAACCTTCCAGTGTATGGAGTACACCTCACAACAAGCTGTTTTTCTTCATTCAAATGATCAATTTCATCAGCAGAGACTCCGAGATATGCGCTGTTGCTTGAAATAAGATCTTCACTATGCTTAGTTACAGTGTCCTGAAGCTCATACTCAATGCGATTAATATTGCTCATTTGCTTCTCAGTGTTAATTACGGAACAACTAAGACCAGGTTCATTTACCACATTAGGGGTAAGATGGATTGCAATGCCGTCTCCAACATCTGACAAGAAACATGGGATTTTGTCTGCAAAATCATCTCCTTCGACTGGGTTTACATCATTGTCCTCCACAGAAGATGTCAGACCTTCAAATTCATTTGCTTTAAGTAGTTCATCATCAAGTCTAGTTTGACTGTTTAAAATCTCTCCAAATGAGAAATCAGTCTGTAACTCCACCAGATTAAGATCATTTATATGAGAATTATGGACCCCCTTGTGGCACATATTTTGAGGAGTTTCCTCAAATGCATTCTCTCTCTCCAAGGAGCTTCTACGAACACCTTCGCTACTCAGCAACTGGCTCCCAACAGTTCCTGTTTCTAAGATATCCTCATTTTGTTTACAAAATCCACTGCTGACAGTTACATCTGACTGGCGTTCATCTGCAAACTATATTACAAATGGTCAGCACAAGAATTATAAGCTTTCAGTACAGAAATAAGGCAGTTAAGAACACTGATAATAATGGAGTTAAATACAATAATTTATTCTTGAGACTTAAAGAGCAAATTAAAGCATGAACAGTAGTTGTCATTTCCAGACATAATTAGTTTATATTCCATGCAAATAAGAGCACAAATTTAGCAGTTAAAACCAAGAGCTTTGCACTCTAAGTGCAATAATGTGTCCTTTATTTGGAAGTTACAATTTGATCAGGCTCCAGCACACCTTTGGTTTTTCTTTTCAGTCCGAATACTAGCAATTTTACAAAATTTAATGGGTCTAAGATTACTGAAGAATCAATCTTTAAATAAATTTAGGCTACCTGCACAATCAATTTGATGCAGAATCTTGAGGCTCTGGAGGGTCCCAATGATATACGTTGAGCTCGGCCGGAAATGGGGAATGATAGACCAAGTGTGCTAATAACTGGGTTTGCAAAATAAGTGGCCTAAGCCGCTTCATTTAAAGGCAAAACAGCTGTACTAATCGGAGCTACCAATCAGTGGTAGAGAGAGTGATAAAAAAACATTAAAAGCAGGCAAAATCGATGAAAAGACAAACTAAAAAACTTTCCCCCCCCCCCCCTTTTATATAGTTATTTCACATTTAAATAAATTTTGTGTCGTACATTTACAAAATTGGGCTAGGATTAGTTAGTCTGACCTCTGTTTTCTTTCAAAAGGTTGTGGTTTGAATCCGGCGTGGTCCATTATTTTGAAGTAAAACTTTACCTTAAAAAGGAAAATTTCTTGTGAAATTTGCACAATATTGCATTGTTTTGTAGGTATTGTTTTCCAAAAATAAATATATAAATATATAAATCTAGTAAAAATATTTTTCTAGTTGCTACATTTTGTATGTGCCCCCAGTGCTTGTCAATCCTAGATCCGCCACTGAGGAGGGCTAAAAAGTGAAAGAAAATCAAGTAAAAATAAGTGTTTCTGTTAGGGACTTCTACCGAAAACCCCTCTTAGGATATTGTCGAGTTATTCGATGCAATCAAAACAAACTACCAAGCACATATGAGATCATATCAAACACACCAAAACACACAATTTTGTCCCGGTTGGGACTTTCACCTTAATCCGGGGGAGAAGAAACCCAAGATATTATTCAACTAGATTAGATAGAAGAATATTACAATTCTCACTACGACCCTCTCTCAAACCTCACCAGCAAGTACTAGTTGTTTACAATTTGAGGGCCACTCAATCTCTCCTTCAATGAAGTTTCTCTCTTGGCTCTCAATGGAGGCAATAACAACAATAAATAGAAATCTAGAGAAACCCTAGTTTGATATCTTGATACAATAGCCTTTGGATATTCCTGAAGAGATAACCCTACGATAAGAGCCGTAAGATCTGACTTGAAGAGCAAATTGGGCCTCTCACGAATCACCAAGACCCGACCCAAATAATCTATCAGCACCTCGTTCGGTCGACCGCACCCCAAGGTCGGTCGACCGTCCCCCTCTCGGGAACTTCTGCAGAGTAGGGCGGTCGACCGCACCGCAACTCCATCTGCTGCTACAGTTGCTGACTGTTTCCCTTGCTTCCACTCCGTCTCCAATCGTCTCGATTCCTCCATCGTCTCATCGTCCTCTTATCCAACATAGTATGCAAGACATAAACCCAACAATCTCTACCTTGGATTGCATACTCATGAATCCACACCGTGTGATTTAAAACCTTCTAGACTCTTTTCCTTCTCTTCTTGCAAACAACTCGTTTCGATGGCTTCCTCTGCTAGTTGAATCTATCTCCACCTATTTTCTCCTGCTGTATGCCCCCCTCAAGGGCACATCCCAGTAGATATAATCATGGACGTACCACCCTCCACACGAACTCCACCTACCTCAAGGCTCTCTCTACCTTCCAACGATATTCGAACGTCGCAGTCTCGCTCGGATGATTCTAGTGACGGCATACTAGATGATACTTCAGGAACAATAGGCTTCGAAACACTTGCGCATGTTTTTATATTTCTCCAAAGCTGGTAGAGGTTGTGCTGACCCTGCTCAAACCCCCTCTCACCCTTCATTACCTCACGACAACTTTTCCAAACTGATCGAACTCTACCAGGATCTGTGTACCTGCAGTCCCGAGCTTCTAGAGTTCTCATGGATATAAGGCTCCGCTTCATCAAAGGAATATACATGCCTCCTCTAGTGTGTGTCTCCTTCTGTTTATCATCTTCGACTCAATAGTTTTCTCATCCCTTACTTTACAAGTCTTGTCAATCTTCGTTCCCACACAACGACATGAGGCAAACTTGTAAGTAGAAACCATTACTTCACAAATCTTATCAATATTCGTTCTCACACGACGATATGATGCAAATTTGCAAGTAGAAATCATCTCCCTCTCGGAGCAAACTTGAGAAGAACTAACCGAATTAAAAAAACAACCGGAATTCACATCTAAGGGACTTGAAACAAAAGCACTGTTTACACCATCACCTAATTCAGCGGCACTTGATTTGGCACCTCTCTGATTCAACCACTCGCAACAGTCTCTCATGTAATGCTTAATCCCTTTGCACTGGTGGCCACGGACCTTACTCCTACATACACTTGCCCTTCCAATCAAAATACAATCTACCTCCTAGCAACTCACAGAAGTTAACGCCGATTTCTGACTCTCCTTCCTAAGTGCATCCTCCTCCAACCTCTTGATCATACCTGCTATAAAAAACTTCTCCTTGGTAGATTTCTCATCTAGCACAGTTATCATCTTGGATGAATTTGGTGATGAATATATCCAGTTGGAAACCCTTAGATCAACTGCATTGAATGCCCTCAGTTCAGATAACTCCATATTGAACTCCACTTCATGATCTAGAAGAGCTGTACTTTTCTTCATTGAGAAACCCCACAATTTTCTTTGCTGGTACATCCAACCCTGTGATGACGAACTCGAGTAGTCAGTTCTGAATCTTGCCCAAAAACTCGCCGTGCTTCTCTTATACCTGACTTCGCTCATCGATGACAACCGGATTAAACCCAAGGCTTCTGAACATATCTTCTTCCACTTCTCCTGCTTGGTGCCGACTGGTCTCCCTTTATCTCCTTCTAGGACTAGATCCAACTCCTGTTGAACCGATGCTTCATGCATGTCCACCTTCAAGAGATCAAAGTTGATATTGCCTTTAAACCGCTTGATCTTCGTGATCTGATCTGCCATCATCTCCAAGGAACTTGAACAAACCCTTTGAACCCAAAGCTCTGATACCAATTGCTAGGGACTTCTACCGAAAACCTCTCTTAGGATCTTGTTGAGTTATTCGATGCAATCAACAAAAACTACCAAACACATATGAGATCATACCGAACACACCAAAGCACACACAAATTTATCCCGGTTGGGGCTTTCGCCTTAATCCAGGAAGAAGAAACCCAAGATGTTATTCAACTAGAGAAGATACAAGAATATTACAATTCTCACCACAACCCTCTCTCAAGCCTCACTAGCAAGTATTAGTTGTTTACAATTAAAGAATCACTCAATCTCTCCTTCAATGAAGTACTCTCTCTCTCTTGGCTCTCAATGGAGGCCAATAACAACAATATATAGAAATCTTGAGAAACCCTAGTTTGATATCTTGATACAATAGCTTTTGGATATTCCTAAAGAGATAACCCTACGATAAGAGCCGTAAGAACTGACTTGAAGAGCAAGTTGGGCTTCTCACAAATCACCAAGACCCGACCCAAATAATCCATCAATGCCGCGTTCGGTCGATCGCACCCCAAGGTCGGTCGACTGTCTCCCTCTCAGGAACTTCTACAGAGTAGGGCGGTCGACCGCACCCCATGTACGGTCGACTGCAACTCCATCTACTGCTACAGTTGCTGACTATTTCCCTTGCTTCTACTCTGTCTTCAATCGTCTCGATTCCTCCATCGTCTCATCGTCTTCTTATCCAACATAGTATGCAAGACATAAACCCAACAGTTTCTAGATTACACGACTAATTATAAGTGTACCATGTACAGTGGGGAAACCATGTGGGTGCAGATGTATGGAGCTACACCCACTAGCTTTTTTTAAAAACATTTATGTAGAACTAATGAGGCATAGTATAGTCTATCTCATTAGTTAACTCTTGGAATTCAACCTAATAAGATGGGCTCGAATCTGAGTTTTATTCTTTAATTTATTGTAAAAAAAACCTTTTTAAACCTATCCAAAATAAAACACCAAGATATGGTAAATTATAAATTGCACCACTTAATTTCTCATTATTATATAGAATATTTATTGTTCACTTATTTGTTAAAGGATGGTCCTAAAACATCTTAGCCATTAAATATATATTATTGGGAAATTAGGCTTAGCCTTTACTTTCAAAGCCAAATCAAAAGAGCGTAAAAAGAAACCATAGCTCTCATAAACCCAAATGCATCTTTTCCTTTGTAGATGCGGTTGCTTCTGGATTGATTTTTCCTCTCTGACAAGGACATCAATTCTAATTAGTTTAGTATTTTATTTCAGTACCATATTTGTTTTTGACAATTATAGCCATATGTAATCTTTCTTTTATGCATTAGAATATTTTTGAGATTTTGAGAATATTTTGAGATTTGTATCAAGATTTGTTTTGAGTCTATATATAGGTCTTGAGATTAATAAAAAAGGTATGTCATTCTTGATTAAAAAAATTATTGTGTTGAGTTCTGCTCTTCCTCTCTCTCTTTGTGTGATACAATTGAGAATCAACTTATTAGGGTGTGATAAATCCTAATACAATTTTAGGGTTTGTGAAAAACTCTAAAATATTGAGATTGAGATTGATTTGTGTTAATACTCTTTCCACTTTTTAAATATTTGTGTTATACTGCTCTGTTATCTCTATCATAATATCTGATTTATCTGTCGCCCACAAATATTGAGATTGAGCGTTCCACCAGCTTGATTAGAGTACAAATCAATATTGAATATTGAAGAGGAAGAAGGCGAGATTAGGGTTTTGATTTTGGGGATTTGGGAAATTAGGGTTTGGGTAATTTTGTTTGGTGGATTTTTTTTTAATTTGGGGTAGATTTTAGAGTTTATCACAAACCCTAAAATTGTACTAGAATTTATCACAAACCCTAATAATTTGGATCTCAACTTGTATCACACAAAGAGAGAGGAAGAGCAAAAACTCAACACAATTTTTTTAATCAAGAATGGCATATCCTTTCTCATTAATCTCAAGGCCTATATATAGGCTCAAAATAAATCAAGATACAAATCTCCAAATATTCTCAAAATCTAAAAAATACAAAAAGATTACATCTGGCTATAATTGTCAAAAACAAATATTGTACTGAAATAAAATCCTAAACTAAATAAGCAGCTATCCTAGACGATGCCTGCGCTGATAGAAATGCCCAAATCGTCTTGAACCGATGTCCTCATTATTCTCCCCGAGTGGGAGAGGGCTCGACTCAGTCGAGTCAAAACCAGTCCTCCTGTCATAGTGCTCCAAAAGGTCTGGATCCAAGCGCTGGAGCTCTCCACGATCTATCCAAGTGTTCTCCGACTCCGGCTTGTTTTTCCATCTTACCAAATACATATGAATACCGTCATCTCTAGTAGAGATTATCTGATCATCTAAGAAATTATCCAATTTTTCTGTCGATGGGTAAGTAGTATCTGATAGTGGAGGTAATGGGGGAATCTCACCATTAGGCTGCAGGGTAGGCTCATCTATAAGAGGATTTCTAGGGTTAAATTCTGGGCCCTCATAGGGTACTAGATCCTCAATATTGAAAGTTTTACTGATGCCAAAACCTTCGGGAAGGTCAACAACATAGGCATTATCATTGATTTTATGAAGAATTTTAAATGGGCTTGCAGCACGTGCATTCAACTTCTTAACGGATCCCGCTGGAAACCGTTCCGAACGAATCCGAACCATCACATCGTCACCCACATTAAAATTTTTAAACTTCCTTCTAATATCAGCTCTTAACTTATAGTTAAAATTATTTTCATTAATTTTTTGGAAATTTCTTTATGTAAGTCATGAATGCGGGATGCAAATGCAGATGCAGACTCGGAGACTCAGTGATGTTCTAACATGGGGGCAGGATCTATGGGCTGCCTAGGATGATAACCGTGTACAACTTCGTGTGGACTCATGCCAGTGGTTCTATTCCTAGATGTGTTATAAGCAAATTCAGCAACCGTTAATTTCAAATCCCATGTTCCCAAGCTCTCTCCCACAAGAGTACGTAAGCCTAACACGAAATCCCTACTCACGTCTTCCCAAGGGCGACTAGAAACAGGTAACGGAGTATACAGGCCTGTGTTCTGTTTTTGTTGCTTGGCAAATTGATAGGTGTGACATCTCTTAACAAGTCTCACAACGTCTCTCTTTAGCATCGGCCAGTAAAACCTATGTTCCACAGCATCAATGATCTTGCTATGCCCAAAATGTCCAGCAAGGCCACCGGCGTGCAATTCCCAAACAAGATACTCTCGTAATGATGTACTAGGAACGCATAGTTTTGAGCGATAGAAGAGATAATCATCTTTCAAGAAATAATTATCTATCACTCGAGTGATGCTATCCTTCAAAGAGATGTAGATCTCATGAAAATCTGGACAAGAGGCATACTCATCTCTCAATCTCTCAAAACCAATAATTTCGGTGCGCAGTGTAGATAAGATCATATGACAATGACTTAGCGCATCCGCGGCCTTATTATCAATCCCTTTTATGTGCCTAATAGTATATAAATATTCTTGTAGGAACTCTACCCATCTAACATGTCTCGGATTCAACTTTTGTTGAAAATTAAGGAATCTTAAGGCCTCATGGTCTGAGAAGATAACGAATTCTTGCGGCAGAAGATAATGTCGCCAATAGCGAACTGACTGAATAACCGCATAGAACTCCTTGTCATAAGTGGAGTATTTTTGTCTTGCTTCGTGTTCAGCTTTTCACTGAAATAAGCAACAGGATGACTCTCTTGAGTGAGGACTCCACCTATACCAATACCAGAAGCATCACACGTTACTTCGAATACTTCAGTGAAATCAGGCAACCTCATGACAGGTGTCTGAGTCATTCTCTTTTTGATCTCTTCGAAGGCTTTCGTGGCTTCTTTCGACCAGACAAACTCACCTTTCCTCAAACAGTCGGTTATCGGAGCCATGATCATGCTAAATCCTTGCACAAACCGACGATAAAAGGTGGCAAGTCCATGGAAACTCCGCACATCACGAATATTGCGGGGCTCAGGCAACACTGTAATTGCTCGTATCTTTTCTGGGTCAGTAGATACTCCTCTGGCAGACACAATAAATCCCAGAAAGGTAGTCTGATCGGAAAGGAAGGTACATTTGGTAGGATTAGCATAAAGTTGTTCCTTCCTCAAAACACCGCAGACCTGTCTCAAATGGCCAAGATGTTGCCCAACGGATCGGCTGTAAATGAGAATATCATCAAAGTACACCACAAGGAACTTGCCCATAAAGGGACGAAGTATTTGCGTCATGATTCTCATAAACGTGCTCGGGACATTTGTCATTCCAAATGGCATGACCATCCATTCGTACAGGCCATCCTTCGTTTTGAAGGCGGTCTTCCACTCATCACCAGGACGAACACGTATTTGGTGGTAGCCACTTTTAAGATCAATCTTGAAAAAAATTGTGGCACCAGACATCATGTCCAACATGTCATCCAAACGAGGAATGGAAAAACGGTATTTCACCGTGATCTTGTTTATGGCACGACTGTCCACACACATACGCCAGGTTCCATCTTTCTTTGGTGTCAATAGAGCAGGAACAGCGCAAAGTCCTAAGCTTTCTGTAATGAAACCCTTTGCCAATAACTCATCAACTTGCCTTTTCAACTCAGCATGCTCTGTCGGATTTATCCGATAATGTGGCAAGTTAGGAAGACTCACTCTCGGAACCAGATCAATAGCGTGTTGGATGTCACGCAATGGGAGCAACTGGTTGGGGAGGTCAGCAGGAAACACATCTGCAAATTCCTGTAGGACAAAAGTAACTTGGAGCGGGATGAGTGATTTAGGATCTTTAGGAACTTCTCTTGCTGTGAGTAAAAGAATGGTAGCCCCTTTGTCAATTTATTTCGTAAGTTCCTTTTCACCCATATACGTTACCTCCTTGCCCTTTCTCGAGGGAGCCAGTGTTGTTTCAGCTGGACTAGTTCGTGGTCTCACGGATATGAGCTTTATTTTTAGTCCATCGTACTGGAAAACACATTGGTTGGATCGACCATATATGGTCACATCGTGATCGTATAACCAAGGTCTCCCTAAAATGACTTGATCCACATCCATTTTGAGCACATCACACCAAATTTTCTCTTTGTAAGCTTTGAAGTCCACAGGGACTAAGCATCGATGTGTTACTTGGAGTGCTATTGCATCAATCCAAGATACTTTGTACGGGCGTGGATGGGGTTCAGCCTTAAGTCCGGTCTTAGCTAAGACCGCAGAAGAGACAGCGTTGACGCAGCTCCCACTGTCAACAATCACCTTGCAGTTTTTGCCACCTATAGTCGTAAAGGTGTGGAATATAGCAGTGCGCTTCCAATCATCTTCTTCTTTTGGTTGGGACAAGGCACATCTGACTACATTCAAGTGAGGTGATTGGATAGACCAAATACAGTGGAGATACTGGTCATCCTCTTCTTCACCGAAGTCATCGCCTTCAATAGGCTCATAAGAAAACTCATTGTCAAAGTCGTCAGCAATGACAGCGGTACCCTCTACTATATTGATCCTACTGGAGCTGAGACAGTTGCTAGCAACATGACCATATCCCTTACATTTATAGCACTTAGTGAGAGGATCAATCTTAGTGTAATCTCTTTCGGCGTTCTTACCCTTATGTTCATCTCTATGTGAATTGAAGTTTGAATTAGGTTTGCTGGGGAAAGATTTGTTGGGGTGCTGAGAGGGAGGCTTAGGTCTAGGTGGGTCAGTAGAGGTCATTCTAGAGGAATGATCTCTCGAGTCGCTGGACCTAGAATGAGAACTAGCTTTAAGAGAATTCATATCAAGTACTAGGGCGTAGGCTGCCGCTATTGAGTCCACATTTCTATAAATTAACTCGTTCCTAAGGTCAGCTCGTAGTCCAGCTCTGAACCTAGAGAGAGTTTGTTCTTCACTCTCTTTACCTAAAGCATTGTACCGAATAAGGAAGTCATCAAACTTATCAACATATTCGTGTGTGGATTTACTTCCTTGATAAAGTTGGTTCCATGAATCTAGAAATCGGGTATGGAACGATAACGGTACATATCTCTCAGTGAGCTTCTCTTTCATGGCTTTCCAAGTGGCTATGGATGCCAGGCCTCGGCCACTGTGGGCATGTTCAAGATTGGTCCAGTGTTGTTGAGCTTTACCTGTCAATTTCATAGTGCAAATTCAACTTTAAGGGCTTCGCTCATGTCAAACCACACAAAGTAGTGGTCCATGGCACGGATCCAATCGAGGTAAGCTTGGGGTTCCAGTGGCCTTCAAACTGAGGAACGTCAACCTTAACGTTCTTCTTATATTGTTTGTCAGGGTCATGTTCTTGACATTGATCGACACGAACATTCTGACGATTGGCATGAAGCTCAGGGACAATGGTTTGATTTAACTCCACTTTCTCAAGCCTCTGATTGATATTGGCAAGAGTTGCTTGGATGACAGCTAGGGTAGCGGAGATATCAGGGTTGTCCATTTCAGGTCGGGGAAGTCTAGGGTTCCTAATTGGATGATTTGGAAGGGATAAGAAAGGCTCGTCAGGATCTGTGATAGTGCTGCGAAGACGCATTTACCAAAAGTGAAAACTAGGGGTCGTGTGTGTCCTAATATATATATTTTTTTCTTTTATGAATCTGAAATGACTTAAAATAAAATAAAGAAAGAAAAAAATAAATAAAAGACTGCACAATCCTAAATGAATCAAAAAATTGATGCCTATGATGCAAGAACTAGGGTTTTATGAACCTTCGCTCTGATACCAAAATGATGTAAAACTAACCCTAAGATAGAGAATTTCCAAGATTACTTAATGGATTAATTTTACTAACATGTAGGTGCGGATCAAAGTTGGAAATTTTAAACAATTAATTGGTTGGATGGATTTTCAAGAACTGAATCACGTTAACAATCCCAATTAATAATTCACTCTACAATCAATAATTAAATCCCTAAGTGTTCTTAGCAAGTAATAGATTCAATATTAATTCGTACTTTAATCAAGCATGTGGAATACTCGATCTCAATTATTTATGTGAACGACAGGCAAATCAGATAATATAATAGATAATAGAGCAGTAGAACATAAATATTTAATAGTGGAAAGAGTATACAGAGTGCGAAGAAACCAGCGTAGATCTTGGAAGAGCACAACAATGACAGCCAAGCGAGACTGGCGGATCTGGGCTGGCATCGGCGAACGAGGGCGGTGTCGACAGCGGCGACGCAGGGCAGTGTCGGGGTGGTCTGCGTCGACGAGAAGGGCAGCCGCGACTGCAGCATTGGTTGGGTTTGGCTACTATTGTCGTCGAAGTCAGAGGAGGGGGGTTTCAGTGAGGCAGCGCGCGTTAGGGGTGGCGCGATTTGGGGGGAGGAGAGAGGGGCTAGGTCGGAGGGCTGCGGCAGTGGAGAGAGGGAGAGAGAGTGCGAAGTGAGAAGGGGATCGGGATGGTTCTAAAGGGGGCTTAGGGTTTTCTTTTGGTCGGGATTTGGGAAGAGGAAGAAGGTGAGATTAGGGTTTTGATTTTGGGGATTTGGAAAATTAGGGTTTGGGTAATTTTGTTCGGTGGATTTTTTAATTTGAGATAGATTTTAGAGTTTATCACAAACCCTAAAATTGTACTAGGATTTATCACAAACCCTAATAATTTGGATCTCAACTTGTATCACATAAAGAGAGAGAGGAAGAGGAAAAACTCAACACAATTTTTTTAATCAAGAATAGCATATCCTTTCTCATTCATCTCAAGGCCTATATATAGGCTCAAAACAAATCACGATACAAATCTCCAAATATTCTCAAAATCTAAAAAATACAAAAAGATTACATATGGCTATAATTGCCAAAAACAAATATGGTACTGAAATAAAATCCTAAACTAAATAAGCAGATGTCCTAGACGATGCCTGTACTGATAGAAACGCCCGAATTGTCTTGAACCGATGTCCTCATCAAGTACCCTAACAAGTCTTACCCAAACAAACATACTTTAAATTCCTACTCACATAGAAATGACAATACGGGTAAGAACACTGAAAAGACTATTCTAAGATTGACCCTCTCACTAAGTGCTATAAATGTAACGGATACGGCCATGTTGCTGGCAACTATCCCAGCCCAAGTAGGATCAATATAGTAGTGGGTACCGCAGTCATCGCTGATGAGCCCGACAATGAGTTTACCTATGAACCTAATGTAAGTGATGACTTTGATGAAAAAGAGAATGACCAGTCTCTTAATAGTATTCAGTCTGTCCAGTCACCTCCATTAAGTGTACCTGAATCACCTATCCTTTCTCAAGTCACTTGGCAACCTATAGATTTTATCCATGTGTTAGAACATCCTAGAGTCACAGAGTCTGCACCCATATTTGCATCATATTCATGACTTGCATAGAGAAATTTTCAAGGAACTTAATTAGAATAATTTTAACTACAATTTAATAGCAGATACTAGAGGAAATTTTAACTTTTGATATTGGTAACGAAGTGATGGTTCGGATTCATCCGGAAGTTTCCATCTAGATCCGTTAAGAATTGAACATACGTGCTGCAGGTCCATTTAAGATTCTACATACAATCAATGATAATACCTATGTCGTTGACCTTCCTGAAGGTTTTAGCATATGTAAGACTTTCAATATTGATGATCTAGTACTTTATGAAGGCTCAAAATTCAATCCTAGAAATTTTTATAGATGAGCCTACCCTGCAGCCTAATGGTGAGATTCCCACGTTTATCCCTCTACCTGATACTATTCACCCACCGACAGAAGAATTAAATAATATTTTAGATGATCAGATAATCTCTATAAGAAATGGTGGTATGCACAAGTATTTGGTGAGGTGGAAGAACAAGCCGAAGTTGGATGGCACTTGCAGTGATCGTGAGGAGCTCCCGTAACTGGATCCAGATCTTTTCGACCACCATGATAGGATCACTTGTTTTGACTCGACTGGGTTGAGCTCTCTCCCACCCGGAGAGAATGATGAGGACATCAATTCTAATTAGTTTAGTATTTTATTTCAGTACCATATTTGTTTTTGGCAATTATAGCCATATATAATCTTTCTTTTATGCATTAGAATATTTTTGAGATTTTGGAATTATTTTTGAGATTTGTATCAAGATTTTTTTGAGCCTATATTAATGAGAAAGGTATGTTATTCTTGATTTTAAAAAATTATTGTGTTGAGTTTTGCTCCTCAGCTCTCCTTTGTATGATACAATTGAGATCCAACTTATTTGGGTTTGTGATAAATCCTAATACAATTTTAGAGTTAGTGATTAACTCTAAAATCTACCCCTAAATTAAAAATCCCCCAAATAAAATTAACTCAAATTCTAATCCCCAAATCCAAAACCCTAATCTCCCTTTACTATTCTTCTTCTTCCTCCTACTTCCGACCCCGACCGAAACCCTAGCCCCTCCACTTCGCGACCTCAACAACACCCTCGCACTCCACCTCCTCGTCCCGTCCTGTCGCCGCTCCCCGACTGCCTCACCAACCCCGAAACCCCCATCACTACCCAACCCCATCTCCGTAACTGCCATCCTCACCATCCCCAACGCCATCCTCCTGCTACCGCCGTCACCCCGTGCCTCCATCTTCTCACCCTCAATTGACTTCGTCCTCATCCCCTTCCTCTTCCATCAGATCCCGATGCCCCCACCTGCCGCTCCTCTGTCAGTTCCCGACGTCCCTCCTCCTGTCGCGCCTCCGCAACGCTTCAGTGACGCCAGCATTTGCGCCGCCCCTTGCGCCACCCTTGGTCCCTCTCCCTGCCGCCTTCAGTCCCGACTGCAGCAGCGCCAACCATCACCAGATCCAGCGGCCAGTCCTTCCAACTGTGGCTTCATCTTCGGTCGTCCCAATTGTTCTTCGAACGCTTGGTATACTCTTTTCACTTTTTAAATATTTGTGTTATACTGCTTTGTTATCTCTATCATATTATCTGATTTATCTGTCGCCCACAAATATTGAGATTAAGCGTTCCACCTGCTTGATTAGAGTATAAATCAATATTGAATCTTTTACTTACTAAGAACACTTAGGAATTTAATTATTAATTGTTAGAATTGAATTATTAATTGGGATTGTTAAACGTGATTCAGTTTTTGAAAATCCATCAAACCGATTAACTGTTTAAAATTTTTAACTTTGATCCGCACTACGTGTTAGTAAAATTAATCTATTAAGAATCTTGGAAATTCTCGATTTAGGGTTAGTTTTATATCACTATCTTTTGTGTTTCTTATTTTAGGAGTAATTAATTTATTTAGAAATGGATGAATTACATTATCTGGCCCTTGAATTGTTCTCTTTATATGTGATTTTAAATTGTTCACTTCTTAATGTTTCTAATTAAGAAGCAAGATTATATGTCACTTGAAGGTTAATGTTGTTGAGTTTATGTCGTGCATACTATGTTGGATAAGAAAACAATGAGACGATGAAGGAATCGAGACGATCGGAGACGGAGTAGAATCAAGGGGAAACAATCAGCAGCAGTAGCAGCAGCAGGAGGTTGCGGTGGACCGACCCTGGGGTGCGGTCGACCGCCCTACTATGCAGGAGTTCCCGAGAGGGGGACGGTCGACCGACCATAGGGTGCGGTCGACCAAATGCGGCGGTGATGGATTATTTGGGTTGGGTCTTGGTGATTCATGAGAAGCCCAACTTGCTCTTCAAGTCAAATTATATGGCTCTTATCGTAGGATTATCTCTTCAGGAATATCCAATGGTTATTATATCAAGATATCAAACTAGGGTTTCTCTATATCTCTATATATTGTTATTATTGGCCTCTATTTAGAGCCAAGAGAGAGAACTTCATTGAAGGTGGAGTTCGAGAGTTTCTCCAATTGTAAACAAATAGTACTTGCTGGTGAACCTTGAGATAGGGTCGTGGTGAAAATTGTAATATTCTTGTATCTTCTTTAGTTGAATAACATTTCGGATTTCTTCTTTCCCAGATTAAGGTGAAAGCCCCAACCAGAATAAACTTGTGTATGCTTTGTTGTATTTAGAATGAACTAGTATGTGCTTGGTAGTTTGTGTTGATTGCATCGAATAACTCAACAAGATCCTCAGTTAGATTTTCATAAGAAATCCTAACAATTGGTATCGGAGCTTTGGGTTCAAGGGTTTGTTCGATTTCCTTGGAGAAGATGGCGTATCATATTACGAAGATCAAGCGGTTCAAAGGCAGGATCAACTTTGATCCCTTGAAGGTGGACATGCATGAAGCATCAGTTGCACAGAACTTGGATCTGGTCCTAAAAGGAAATAAAGGGAGACCAATTGGCACAAAGCAGGGCAATTGGGAGGAGATTTATTCAGAAGCCTTGGGTTTTATCCATAAGTATTCGATGAGCGAAGTCAGATATAGGAGAAGAGCGGCGAGTCTTTGGAAAAGATTCAGAACTGACTACTCAAGATCGTCATTACAAGGTCAGATGCATCAGAAAGAAAAGTTGTGGAATTTCTCAATGAAGGAAAGTACCGCTCTTCTAGATCATGTAGTGGAGTTCAATATGGAGTTATCTGAACTGAGGGCGTTCAACGCAGATGATCTAAAGGTTTTCAACTCGATAAATTTACCACCAAATCCATCCAACATGATAACCGTGCTAGACGAGAAATCTACCAAGGAGAAATTTTTCATAGCAGGTATGATCAAGGAATCCCCCAACATGATAACCGATTTCTGACTCTCCTTCCTAAGTTGACGCCGATTTCTGACTCACAGAAGTTGAGTCAGAGAGGTGCCAAATCCAGTGCTGCTGAATCAGGTGATGGCTTAAACAGTGCTTTTGTTTTAAGTTCCTTAGATGTGGATTCTGATTGTTCTTTTGATTCGATTAGTTCTTCTCAAGTTTGCTCCGAGAGGGAGATGGTTTCTACTTACAAGTTTGCATCATGTCATTGTGTGAGAACGAAGGTTGATAAGATTTGTGAAGTAATGGTTTCTACTTACAAGTTTGTCTCATATCGTTGTGTGAGACCAAAGATTGACAAGACTTGTGAAGTAAGGGGTGAGAAAACAAATGAATCGAAGATGACAGACAGAAGGGAACACACACTAGGGGAGGGCATATATATTCCTTTGATGAAGCAGAGCCTTATATCCATGAGAACTCTAGAAGCACGAGACTGCAAGTACACAGATCCAGGTGGAGTTCGATTAGTTTGGAAAAGTCATCGTAAGGTGATGAAGGATGAGAGGGGGATTGAGCAGGGTCAACACAACCTCTACCAACTTTGGAGGAACAAAAAAACTTGCGCAAGTGTTTCAAAGCCCATTGTTCCAAAAGCACCATCTAGTTTACCGTCACTAGAATTATCTGAGCAAGACTGCGACGTTCGAATATCGTCGAAAGATGGAAAGAGCCTTGAGGTTGGTGGAGTTCGTGTGGAGGGTGGCACCTCCATGATTACATCTACTGGAGTGGGGTGTGCCCTTGAGGGGGGCATACATCTAGAGAAAAACAGATAGAGATAGATTCAACTAACAGAGGAAGCCATCGAAACGAGTTGTTTGCAAGAAGAAAAGGAAAAGAGTCTGGAAGTTTTTAAAGCACACAGGTGTGGATTCATGAGTATGCAATCCAATGTGGAGATTGTTGGGTTTATGTCGTGCATACTATGTTAGATAAGAAGACGATGAGACAATGGAGGAATCGAAACGATCAGAGAAAGAGTGAAAGCAAGGAAAAATAGTCAGTAGCAATAGCAGCAACAGGTTGCAGTCGACCGACCCTGGGGTGTGGTCGACCGTCCTACTATGTAGGAGTTCCCGAGAGGGGGACGGTCGACCAACCTTGAGGTGCGGTCGACCGAACGCGACGCTGATTAATTATTTAGGTCGGGTCTTGGTGATTCGTGAGAAGCCCAACTTGCTCTTCAAGTTAAATCATACGGCTCTTATCGTAGGGTTATCTCTTTAGAAATATATAATGGTTATTGTATCAAGATATCAAACTATGATTTCTCTATATCTCTATATATTGTTGTTATTGGCCTCCATTGAGAGCCAAAAGAGAGAGAGTACTTCATTGAAGGCAGAGTTTGAGAGTTTCTCTAATTGTAAACAACTAATACTTGCTGGTGAGGCTTGAGAGAGGGTCGTGGTGAGAATTGTAATATTCTTGTATTTTCTCTAGTTGAATAACATTTCGGGTTTCTTCTCCCCCGGATTAAGGCAAAAATCCCAACCGTGACAAACTTGTGTGTGCTTTGGTGTATTTGGTATGATCTAGTATGTGCTTGGTGGTTTGTGTTGATTGAATCGAATAACTCAACAAGATTCTCAGTCAGGTTTTCATAAAAATCCTAACAAATGTATGGTGGCATGAATTAAGAGAGCATTTTCAATAATGAAATTTATAAATAAATCGAATCCGGAGTTGTTCATATTGGGATTCATGGATGAATGATAACTGGTTCACATATATTGAAAATGATATATTTCCTACTATCAACAATGATATTATTATCAAAAATTTACAAAATATGAAAAGACGTTGGTATGTACTGTGATTTTATATCCTTTGCCAGGGAATTATTTATTTTGAGTAGTATTAACTTTATTACTGATAAGAAGAAAGAAGAAAAAAAAAAGATTTTGTTACTTTATATAATTTGCACCCACTAGAAAAAATATCTGGCTCTGCATTGGCAATGTACTACCTGGATAGATGATTGTATCCTAAATAGTTAATACCAATCATCAGAAACTTCTTAAAATTCTTACAAAGTAAATTTCTAACTATCCTAGACTTGTCCAGTATTTTTTTTTTTTACCTTTTTAGTTGTACCCAATATTTTAGTTGATGTGCTACGAAAAATACTAAGTACAAGTACTCCAAGTCTCTAAGTTGTATCCAATATTTTAGTTGATGTGCTGAATTCCTACGTGGAATCCAATAGGCACAAGTAAGTATAATAAAAAGAAATAAACTAACTTAAAATATTTGATTTGGTGATGATACATGCCCTGTCTGTTTGGGCCAATTGGAATCCAAATAAGAATCCAACACATGAATTAAATTAATGTGTAAATTAAGATGTATTAAGATGTACATGTAGGTTGTAGCATACTGCTCTTTGGCCTAACTTTTGCTATTACTTTTATTGTTAGCTATCTGTTAATTAACAGAACAGTGGGCACATTTCCAATTAGTAACACCTGCCCGTTATTGAAAACACTAAATTTGTAGCAAGCATTCATAACTGAGTTTGTAATTAAACAACACTAAAATAAAATAAAAACTGATGTGGTTAACTCACAGTGAGAGCATCACGCCTGCGTCTGTTGTAATCCAAGTAAATCAGTTGAATTGTCGCAATTGTGGCAACAGCAGCAGCGACCACAACCACCGAATTATGGTCCATTAATGAGTTGGAGGAGAAGAAACACTTGGGAGGTCGAAACCGAAATCCTAATTTCTTGATGCTATTCTTTCGAGATCGGACGCCAGCGGGTGGCCTGAAGTGGGTACCGCATCCGAGGAATTCCCTTCGGATTGACACTGGGAAGTGGAATTGAGTGGGAGAGAGGGGGAGAGAGGAGGCTAGCGTTTGGTGTTTAGTAGCTGTGATGTTAACCTCCATTGGAGAGAGAGAGAGAGAGAGAGAGAGAGAGAGGATGAGGATGATGCAGAGTGTTGCTGGAGTTAAACGAGAGACGGAGAAATAGATGGATGGGTCTTGCTGGTGACGTGGCATAGCCGTAGTTTTGCGAGTTTTTTTTTTTCCTACATAGGCCACTTTTTGAAAATATTTGCATTTTTGGGTCAATTTCCCAACTATTAGCGCTTTTAGGGCTACTTTGTGCCACGTTAGCAGCGGCCTCTATTCCAATAGCAAGCTCTTAATTTTTGAGGTCGCTAATGGAAATAGCGACCTATGTTTTAATTTCTTTTTTAATTTTTTTGTTTGCCGTCGCTATTCCCACTAACAACCTTAGTATATATGAGGTCGTTAATGGGATTAGCGATCTTTAATGAGCTGTATTCTAACACTTAGCAAAATCTAGAGAGCTTTTGCTCTTTGAAAAATGACAACCAATTTATTTTTAAAACTAAGTTCGCTATTCGGAATAGAAGCATTTATTGTACTAAGGTCGCTATTCCAAATAGACGCTTTAGTTGTATGACTATTTTGCAAAATTTAAAAAGAACAAGGAGATTGTGTTTTCTACTGAGGTCTCTATTGGGAATAGTGACCTTAGTATACTAACTAAGGTCGCTATTTTCAATAGTGACCTCAGTTTTAAATTTTTTGGGAAAGCTCTTTAGGAATCGCTAAGTGTCTCAATACATTTATTCGAGGTCGCTAATCCCATCAGTGACCTCATATATACTAAGGTCGCTAGTGGGAATAGCGACAGCAAAAAAAATAAATCAAAACATTTAAAACATAGACCGCTATTCCCATTAGCGACATTCAAAATGAATAGGTCGCTAATGAGATTCATGAGCGCTAATAGTTTCAAAACTAGCCCATAATTACAAATATTTTCAAAAAGTGGCCTATGACGGCAAAAAATTCTAGTTTTGCTTCGACAGTTCGAGAATGGCAGATTATTTTGTTGGGGATATGGGGTCCATTACTCTGGCGGTACAACAATATATTATATGGTACTAGGCTAGGGTAAACAAGGTGTGCATTCCCCTTTTTTACGATCAAAGATGTAATAATAAAAGAATACATCCACCCCTATTAGATCGGGAGGGCTGATTAGGGAAGACTAGAACCCTCTGATAAAGAAGATTCAAAAGAAATAAACCGGATGGAAAGGACACTTTTTGTCACAAGGAGAAAGAGTTACGCTACTTAACTCAATGCTAAGCAGTCTGTCGATTTATCTCATGTCCATTTATGAATTATTGAAATTGGTGATCTCTGACAAGCTAAGGAAGAGATTCCTGTGAAAAGGAGTGTGTTAAAATAAATCAGAGAGATGAAAACAATACTGATTATTGAATTGAGAAATAACTGAGTACAATTTCTCCTATATATAGGAGTAAACCAAAATACAAAACTAGCACAATACCCATTGTGGGATTATAATATCTAACACCCCCTCTCAAACTCATGGTAAGTCAAACAGTGTGAGTTTGTCTACTAAATATCGAAATCTCTGAATAGTAAGAGATTTGGTGAAGAAGTCTGTCGTCTGCTGTGACGAGGTAAAAGAATGAAGTGAAATGGTCCCTCCTTCAAAGCGCTCACGAACATAATGACAATCAATCTCTATATGCTTCGTTCGCTCATGGAAGACCGGGGTGCCTGCAATGTGTAGTGCACTCCGGTTATCACAATGAGGAGGAGTAGCTCCTGAAAGAGTGACACCCATATCTGATAACAGCCAACGAACATGAACAATCTCTCTAGTAGTAGTTGTCATTGCTATACTCAGCTTCGGTCGAAGAACTTGCAACGATTGCCTATTTCTTACTTTGCCATGAGATCAGTGAATCACCAATAAATAGATAGAAACATGTGGCAGACCATCTGGTAGTAGGATCACCTGCCTAATCTGAATCAGAATATGCACTCAGCTCTAGTTTGGATGTAGAAGGCATGAATAATGAGCGAGTAATAGTGCCTCGAAGGTATTTGAGAATCCGAAGAAGAGCACTATAGTGAACTGACGTAGAAGCGGAAACAAACTGACTGACAACACTGACAGCGTGAGCAATATCGGGTCTGGTCATGCATAAGTAGACAAGTTGTCTAATAATCTGTCTGTATCTAGTGGGATCAGAAAGGAGCTCACCATCAGTGGGACGAAGCTTCACATGAAGCTCTAAGGGTGTATCAGCTGATCGACTATTAGAGAGGCATGCATCGGAGATAATATCTTATGTGTATTTTTGTTAAGAAATGAGTATCCCTCGAGATCCATGAGCAATCTCTAGACCCCAAAAATAACGTAGTCTGCCAAGGTCTTTCATATGAAACTGCTGGTGAAAGTATTTCTTGGTGGATACAATGTCTGCGAAGTCATCTCAGTAATGATCATATCATCAACATAGAGTTGTAGAATTACCCTCCCCTGCGGTGATGACCGCATAAATATAGAATGGTCCTGAGAACTCTGACTAAAACTAGCCTTGGTGATGACAAGGTGAAAGCACTCAAACCAGGCTCGAGGGTCCTGCTTCAGACCATATATAGCCCGACGCAGCCGGCAAACATGACGATGAGGAGTAGGGAGGCAAGTAATGTTTCAGTTGGGGGAACAATAGGTGTAAGGACTGCAGGAGATGTAAATGGAGCCAGAGGAGTGGGATCAAAAGGAATATGGAAAGATGAAGTCGGGGTGCTAGCAACAACTGGGAAATTGAGAAATCTAGCATCCTCGAGGGAGGTCAGGTAGAAAGGAGAGTCTTCCACAAAGGATACATGTCGAGAAATGCGGACATGACCCGTCGATGGATCAAAATAACGATAACCTTGGTGTTCGTGACTGAGACCTAGGTGAACGCACTTAGCAGCACGAGCAGAGAGCTTCGTACACTCAGTAGGAGGGAGAAGGATGTAACAGGTGCACCCAAAAGTACAGAATATACTGTAGTCGGGGGGGGGGGGGGGTGATAAAGATCCTCATAAGGCTAACAAAGGTCATGACAACTTCAACCCAGAAAGTACGAGGAGCGGAAGAGGAGAGTAAAAGAGCGCAAGTCGTCTCAAGGATGTGACGATGCTTGCGTTCAGCTACACCATTCTGCTCATGTGTGCGAGGGCATGATTGCTGAAAAAGAGTGCCGTAAGACTGAAGGATCGATCTCATAGTGGTGGAAATGAACTCACGAGCACCGTCCGACCGGAAATTCTTGATGCGCACACCGAACTGAGTGTGAATCATAGTCGTAAAGAACCGATAAATATCATGTATCTCAGATTGCTGACGCATAAGAAAAACCCATGTACGTCTAGTGAAGTCGTCGATGAAGGCAACATAATAAAGATAGCCTTTCCACGAAGGTACAGGAGAGGGTCCCCATATGTCAGAATGAACAAGTTGAAAGGGATGGGTGGTTTGAGAAGTGCTTTTGTGACTAAAGGGTAGTGCGATGTGTTTGGCCAAATGACAATCCTGACAATCAGATAAATATTTAAAAGTAAGAAAACCAAGGGCACCACTACGGGCTAAAGTCTGGAGACGAGACGCACTAATATGACCTAAACGTCTGTACCACAGATCAGCATCAGAGGAAACAATATAGGCAAAACTAGAATGAGAGTGATGTGCACGAAGAAAATCTAGATGATATAGACGACCCTGACGACTAGCATGCCCAAACTCCTCACCGGTGCATGAATCAGTAATAGAACAACCGAAAGAGTCAAAAGTAACGACAAGACCACAATAGCACAACACACTAATAGAAATAAGGTTCATGGATAAATAAGGAGCATAACGAACTTATGGTAATGTGAGAGTGGGAGAGATAATTGCCCCTGAGTGTGTAAGGAGAAGTAGTGAGCCATCAGCTGTGTGTAGAGATGGAGAGTGAGAGGGAAGTACAGTGCAGGTGGTGAACAGTGTCTGATTACTAGTGAGATGATGTGATGCACCAGAATCTAAAATCCAAACGAATTCATACCGGGAGTATCAGAGAAGGCAGAAGCAGAGGAGTCAGCATTGATAGACTAATCCATGAGCCGTAGTTCTAGCTGAGGCAATGCTGAAGATTAGCCCAATCAGCAGGAGATGACAAGGCTGGAGTGATGGGCATTACCAAGGATGTAAGGGAAGAAGCACAACGAGGAGGAAGAAGACTAGTGCTACTATGACTGAGAGCACAATAAGGAGAAAATTGTTGCTGGTGTCTGGATTGGGGTAGGGGCAGGACGGTGATACCGGTGTCGGAAGTAGAGGTGGGGTAGGATGAGGAATGATGCTGGGAGAAGGTAGGAGGAGGCAGAATGTAGGTGGCGCTGCTGCTATTTGCATCTGGAGGAGGAATGAGATGGGAGGAAAGGGAACGAGAGGCGGTTGTAGCGGGGAAGTCGATGGAGGCAGAACTATGTGGGAGAGACTGATATTCCATCAAGTAGTAGTACCTGTAAAAAAAAAAATATTTGATTTTTTTATGGAAAAGAAAACGTGTTAGGGTTTGGGTGTGGGATCAGATCAGGTTTGGGTGGGGGATCGAATCAGGTTTGGGTTGACAGGTTATTTGGATATGGGTATTTGGAAAATAGGGGAATAGCAAAATAGGGTTTCAGGGTGGGTTTAGAAAGGGGAACACAGAAGATTTAGAATAGGGTGTGGGATTGGAATGGCGGCTAGGGTTTGTGGTTTCTTGGGCATGAGGATTTGTAGGGAGTGGAGATCCAGGTGGTTCAGGTGGTAGGGCGATGGGGTAGGGTTCGGGATTGATGGCGGTTCGGAGTGGTAGGGTGACGGGGTAGGGTGACTAGAGGAGGAGAATGGCTGGCTCGAGCGACACGGTAGGGTTCGGGATGGCTTGAGCGGAGAATGACTGGTAGGGCGCGGAGAACGACTGGTAGGACGACTGGAGAAGGAGAATGACTGGAGAAAGAGAATGGCTAGTAGGGCGACGGGGTAGGGTTCGAGATGATGATATTGCCGACTATGCTGATGATGCTGATGATGCTGACGATGACGATGATGATGCTGTTGTTGTTGATTTGGGGAAGTTGGGGATTTTTTTTATTGGAAAAGAACCCTAATTTCTTGTAAGGGATTTTTGGGGCTCTGATACCATGTTAAGATAAATTAGAAAGATGAACACTATACTGGTTATTGAATTGAGAAATAACTGAGTACAATATCTCCTATATATAGGATTAAACAAAATACAAAACTAGAACAATACTCAATATGGGACTATAATATCTAACAGAGCGAACGAGAGCAGTAAAGGATTTCATCTTGTGAGGTGGGGTAGGGTATGTAAGAAGAAGGAATTTGGTGGGTTGGGAATCATGTATTTAAGAGATATGAACAGAGCACTCATGAGCAAGTGGTGGTGGAAGATGAAAAGGAGGCATAATAATTGGTGGTGCAAATCCATCACGGGGTACCGCGCTAGAAAGAAATTTAGATTCGGTGGGAGAAGTCATCATGGGAAATCATCCACCATGTGGAAAGGGGTGGCAAAAGTGGGGGATATGATGTGATTTAGTTGTAAATGTACAAAATCGCAACAAATAGTATAGATAAGTGAAAAGAGTGTCGAACCAATAAGGACTAATTATTTTATCGAGTACCGAAATTACTAGATTAACTACTATTTGGAAGATCGAAAAGATGATAAAAAAATAGAAACTAAATTAAATTAATCTAAATGAAAGAAATAAGCTAATTAAAAGGAATGAAAATTTGAAATTATGTTGTTTGTTAATAGGAAAACTAATTCTAGGGCGTTTGATTTTACTTAGTTAATCTCACACAATTTATAACTCCATGTGAATAAAAATATTATTTTTCCAAGTTGTAGACCAAAATTCCCAAATTATTCAATATTCTCTCAAGAAATATCAAAAATATTCTCAACTAATTATTTGTCCCAAATTATTCAATATTCTCTCAAGAAATATCAAAAATATTCTCAACTAATTATTTGTCATAGTTCATGCACAAATTACTAATTGAAAATTCACTAAGATCTATGGATTTCTTAACGGTCACATTAACAGCGGTTTGCTCTTATAACGATGTTTAATTTTATTAATTCGAAATGACAAATTACCAGTTCGGTCTCTTTATGATTTAATAAATCATACAAAAGTTGGGCAAACAATTGTAAGCATTAAGAACAAAAATCAAACACACAACCTTGGAAAAATAGAAAAATAATATGAAATTAAAATTGTGTTATCAAAACTAGGTTACATCAAAGTCCTAGAAAAATAAAATTAGTTCATAATAAATTTGCAACTAACAAATACTGTTTTGGATTGCATAATAAAAATTAGAAGAGAAGAAGAAGAAAAACTCTATTTGTTGCCGAAAATCCAAGTCGAAATGCCTCGAAATCCACGCCCAACAGTCAGCTGCTGCTCTTCAAAACGTGCTCCGCAAATAGTTAGCAAACTCACCTTGAAGTCAGCGCCCCACTGTTCAAGCCACTGTCTTTGCGCTGACTTGGCACCTTCGTTTTCCGTGCCACACAAAGCCCACATCAGCGCCCCACTGTTCTCTCTCCTTGAATTTCGAGCAGCAACTCACACCAACACACCCTCTGTCCCTTTCGTCTATTTCTCCTTCTCTCCTCTTGAATTTCGAGTCACAAAGTCAAAATGCTTTGTCTCTCTCCTGCTCGTTGACGTGCACCTCTTTCTTTCATTTTTTTATAATAATTGTTAGAGATCAGCTGTCGCTCTCTCTCTTCGTTCAATGTGTCTTTGATTTGCTTTTGTCTGCTGTATTTATAGGGATCCGACCCTGGATTATTATAGTTTATTTTTGTAGAAAACCCCACATCTTCCTTTATTTCTTTCCTTATTTTGATTTGCTCTTTATTTCTTGTTTCTTTTTCTTCTCTTTCTCTTCGTGAAGCACGTGCTGACAAAAAATTAGAATTTAGGATTTAAAAATAAAAATAAAAATAAAAATAAAAATAATTAGTTTAAATTTATTAAACTAACTAATAATCACATTAGCTCAATTAAACCCTTTTCAATTTGTTTATTTCATTTTCATCTCTATTGGCAATTAAAATTTCTATTTTGCTTTTCACATGGCTAAATTGTAAATTTCAAATTTCAACAAATCAATCAAAATTAATCAATCACTCTCCTTATTTTGTTTATTGATTTTTATCGAAAATCTCACCTTTTGCATAAAAAAAATCTTATTCTTTCAAAAATAATTAATTAACTGAAATCTATGAGAATAAGATAATTTATTAACAAGATAGACGAATACAAGCAATTTTTATGGGTAAATGAGTACAAATATTTATATAAAAATTATACACATCAAATACCCCAAAACTTAAGATTTTTCTTGTCCTCGAGCAAAAGGTAGAACCATGAATAAAAGAATAATAATCAATAATAGGCTCAACTCATCACACTTAAAAGATCTTAACATGCAAGCATCAAAGTTTCAACTTAATGCATAACCAATAGCAAATAAAGTAAAACCAAGCATACTCACTTTCTCTAGTGCAATTATTCACACATAATTCTCAACCCAATTATATTTGTCATGCAATTAATGTAATTATATCATGTAATAACTCATTCTGTGATTACCTCTTCTCATTACTACAAACCGAGTAGCAAACTAGAGTTTTTTTTTCTTTTTTCTTTTCTCTCTCTCTCTAAGTAGTCACTTGCCTTTTGATGCGAATGCAAATATTTGAGATGAATTCACCTGGTTACTCAACATGTCACAAACTTAAAGTGCTTTTGCATACTCATATTTCAAGTTACTGTTTGACATAAAAATAAACATTGGTGATGAATACCCTAGTTACTAAGCAACTCAAAATATTGGAGTAGAAAGAACTTTATTCATATAATTTTTTTTTTTATTTTTTTTTCCACTCTATTTACTTAAACTTTGTTTAGGACTATAGTAAAGGGGATAATCACAAGAAAAAACATCATATTTTTCTTTTATGTATAATCACATGACTGTCACAATTGTGTAAGTAATTTTGAAATTCAATAATCCTAAAGTAAATAATGGTTAATCTTGTTTATAAGATATTGTCTATCCTAAAAAAAATTATTTCAATGCTTTAGCACAATAAAGATCTCAAAAGTGTAATGGTAAGCCTAATTGAAATGTTTTTTTTTGTTTTGTTTTTCTTTTCAAATTTTAAAAAAAAAATTACCCTCACCCCCAAACTTGAATTTCCCATTGTCCTCAATGGGTAAAGATAAAGAAAAACAAAAATAATGAGAAAAGTTCAAAATTGCTCCCCTGATTTGTGTTAAAATTTTGGACGCGCGATGTTCATTGTTTCAGTGATATCTGAAGCTGTAGATGTCCAAATGGCCTGATTTTTTTTTTGTTCTGGAAAGCTAAGACAATTTCCTACGATCTCTCTTTGAAACACTTTTCCAGATTCTGACTCCATCCCACTAAAAAACAACCATCAATGTAGGTGTAGAAAACAGCTCCGCTCGGCGACTTCCAAACTCATTCAATCCTATAAAGTAAAATTAAAAATTAAAGTAAAGTAAACAAAAAGGAAAATAAAATCTAATGCAGTAAAAAGAAAACATGGGTTGCCTCCCAAGAAGCGCTAAGTTTTAAGTCTTCAGCCAGACATTGTAGCTAAGATGGTTATGTAACGCCAAGATCCAACAATATAAGAATATCTTTTCTAGTACTTCTCTTCATGCCTCATATGACCGGACGATGGAATATAGTCTCAGGAATTACCGAGGTGTGATCATGGATGGTGTGGGATGATTCTTCGAGATTACCGGGGGTCGAGGTGACGCTCATGGGATATTTGTGTGATGAGGTACCATTGGCGGACGGTATGAGTTTCAATTTTCGGAATTATCGGGGTGTGAGAGTGTGTACCCAATATCACGAATGATGGGAAAGTTGGTTCTCAGGGATTACCAAGGCATGACACTAGATACTCACAGAATACTTTAAATCTTAAAGTAATCACCTTAGTAGGATTAGTTTCATAACGAGGGATTAAACCATATAAAGTGGAGAACGATAAGGGCTTGCATCGGACCATGTAGAATGTGATGCATAGAATCTGACAAGTATGCATTAGTAATCATCATATGCATTGTGGTTTTCTTGACTTGTTTTATGCAATGTTTCTGTTTTTCTTAGACGACACTTAGCCTAACTTCACTTGATATTTTTATGCTTCATTTATTGTTGTTTTATGTTCCATCTATTATTTCCATGTTGTTCATGTTCTATTATTATTATTTTCATGTATAAATTATTATTGTTTGTGATTGTGAGGTTGGAAAGTATCAATATTACTATAGTTGACGTTAGTTGCATTTAACTTGATGGAACTGCGATGAGTCCCAGGACCACGGATTGGTGTGCGTATCGATCATAAAAGCTTCACAGATTTAATACGTGATCTAACCCTTTATAGCGGAATCTAGGGTTCACGAATTATACATGCGATGAGAAGAAGACGATAGTTTCTAGCAACCTCGAGCCGTCAGTGACCCCAAGATCTTCTGCACGTATTCCTTCCTCGGGTTGGACGTCGGGTGGGCGACGGTCTCCCAACCTTTCTTCTCCTTGGCTGACCTCTCTTTATCTCCTTACGTGAATCACGAATTTAGAGAAAACTTCTTATCTCTGATAATAATATGACGACCAGAGAATAGAGGATATATATAAGGCTACGACAGGGACCATGAGGATAATTTAGGGTTAGGTCTCCTAACGAATCTGGGTATCCCGTGTTCAGCCCGAATACACAACCCAGGCCCATTAACAATAGCTCGGTCCACTAAAGAGCTATTATTGCACTACCTTCCTAATCCCAAATTATATTTATGGGCTCCTTTTATTATATGCTCGTTCAGCTCCCCATGTTAAGATATCGAATGTCCGTCGATCAAATTAAGTTACTGACAACTATATTGATCAACATCTTTTATCCTTAAGTAGTACCACTCAACTTTATTTGTCATGTCAGATGTAATTCACCTGCAGGGTTTACATGACAATCCTTATGAGCTCCTTAAGGGGACATCATCAACCCGATGTATCGGGACATGGATTCCTTTTACAATCAACAGCCCATCATACATACAATGCTATTACCCAATTCATAGAGGTTGTTGATCCATAATGAATCTCACTCTTTTATGAGTCAAAGTAATGCATACTGCATATACATGTCTGTTATTATATCTGGATTAAGAGCATAAGCATCCATAATAACAGAGGTGTTTGTTCTCTTTTGTAGTCAGTACAAAGAGAATAACCTCAAGTGGTCCTATTCAATACACACAAAGTGTACTAGTGTAAACCTATAGTCAAGATAGACTAATACCAGATTACACTATAACCTTTCCAATGGATTGTCCAAGTCCGTCTAGGTTGTGAACTATTTTATATATTCCATAGGGAACTGATAATATGATCTTCTGTGTGTCACCTAACACTATATTATCAACCTTATAGAATATCAGATACTTGCATTAATATTGTAATAAACACAATATGCAAACATATGCCCATATGATTCTCATTCAAAAAAAATAAGGAAATAAAATTAATACAAAAGTGATGCTTTCAGTATATAACCCTAACATAACTGACGTCCCCACTTTTCATTCAGATTTTGTAGGTTTACAGTTATGGGTAAAGATTAATTAAGAAAGAACTTGGAGTTAATTAAAAATTGTAATTCATCATGTTGTAAAGAATTGTAATTTAAAGTGGTTGAATTCCACTGTGTTGTAAAGAGTTGTCGTAATAAAAAGTTTTAATTTTCACTGTATTTGGCTGTTATTTTTATGATTACAATTGAAGTTGATCATGGAATTTCTGCCACGTATTTATAATTTTATTTATTGAAAATTGGGGCGGTACACCACCTACCAGCGACTAGTAAATAGTCTTCAAAGAGAAAATTAGGAGAAACATAAAAGTCTATGTAGATGACGTGCTCGTCAAGAGTCTCAAAAAAGAAGAACATGTGTCCGACCTTCAAGAATCATTTGATGTGCTATAAAGACACAACATGAGATTGAATCCTTCGAAGTGCACATTCAAAGTCTCCTCAGGAAAGTTTTTGGGTTTTATGGTCAATTAAAAAAGGAATTGAGGCAAACCCTGAGGGGTATCCAAGCCATAATCAACATGGCTCCCCCGACCACCATCAAAGAAGTTCGAAAACTTGTGGGCGCCTTGCCGCCATCAGTCGTTTTCACTCCAAGTGTTGCTGTTTATTTTGGTGTGGGAGCAAACAGATAGTGAGTTTATATTTTGCAGAAAATTACTAAAGATCTAACCTTTGATCGCCACCGTAAAAAGTGGTTAAAGCTCCTGAGATTGGATCTAGATCATTGAAAAAGCACATTGATCTAAATCCGACATTTGCTAACGTGACTGATGGAACTGTAAAAAGCCTGAAACACCGGGGTTGGCCCTGAAAACCGACCTTCCGACGCTCAAGTTAGAACCAGAGAGATAAAGATAGTTTGAGAGAGAAATTTATGATTACAGATTACCTCCTGACTGAGGGAGGGGGGAATGGTGTTTATAGGCCTGGAAAACAATTAGGAGGTAGAGATAAATCTGTTAACTCCAGTAGATTGCACCCCCCCGCCCCCTAAGAAATAGAATCGGTTATTCTCTTGGTGGGGACAAAAGATTTGACTTACAATCTTCATGGGCTGGGTGTCTCTCTTGGTGGGCCCAATCACTTTTAATTAGCTTGAAAGCGGCCCATGTCTTTATTAATAAGTCTGAAGAAGGCTCAGACTTGTTAGAGAGGTCTGTTATTGTTAATCTCTTTGTAGAACCTGTAAGATCCGAGCTGGGATCGTACGACCCTGAATGGCAGAGATTTTTATATCATAAGCCCCCTACTCCCAGAAGATGATTTTCTTAGCTTTCAGGTAGTAATTTTCCTTGATTCATATTTTAGGGTACTATCTTGAATGATTCCTGGAACTTGTGGAAAGCTTGTGGAGGTAGCACATATTTTTCTGAACTCTTCTAAATTTTTCTGCAATTTTCCATAATTTTTTCAGATTTTTTTAAATTCTTCCCAATTAATAATTAATTTTTCAAAATTTTAATTAATTATCCCAAATTTGTTTATTTTTCAAAATTTTCAATTAATTTTCCAAATGTAATAATTATTACTTGTATTTTTAAATTAAATTTCAAAATTTTAATTGTTTTTTAGGGATTTTATTGATTTATCAACCCTGGCGCGATTTTTGGAGCAAGCTTGCATGTTAATCACTCCCCGGCTCGTGTGCTGAGTGGATTGGACGGTCCTGATGGAGCCACTGTGATAAGGGGGGTGACATGGTGCAATCGTGCATGTCCATCACGATGGTGCTCGTGCATTGAGTGAAACAGGAGGCTGAGAAGCGGAGCGGGGGAGCGGAGGCAACATGACGAGATCTGGTGCGCTGATCTCGCATGTGCTCACTTTTCTAAGTGCTCTGAGGGTCAACGACTGTGCAATGAAGCTGCTTGGCCGCCTGACTAAATGGAGCGGGTTTGCAATTTTTTCATGGGTTTCAGGTCGACCCGCATCGTCCAACCCTCCTGCACACATTTTGGGATAAACATAGGGTTGTGAAAAAGTGTGCATGCATTGCAAATTGAAAGGAGGGTTGTAAGGGCATCGCGATCATGCCCTAGGTTGCCCGACCATCTTGGGCAACCAACTCATGTTCATTTGTCGACTTTTGGAGCTGGTCGACCGTTGTTGCTTCGTCTCCTTCGTCGACCTCCTTCTTCTTCCTTGTCGAGCAGTTGCTTCGTCCACCATGTATTTTGGTGAGAAAATTATTTCTTTGACCTTGCTTTGTGATGACCTTCTCATTGTTTTCTTCGTCGATCAAGCTCTCTCACCAAACTGTTGTTGGGTTGCTGCGAGCGAGGGCTTCGATGACTAGGAGGTGATCGTTGGTTTTGCTTGACCAAGGGTTTAGGCAAGCAAAGCTCTTTGGTGACCATTCTTCTTTGTTGACCAAGGGTTTGGTGATCTTGGACTTCGGCGAGGAAGGGGTGACCGTGTAACATCCCCGAAAATACTTATTTTTAATATTTTCTTTTGCATGTACTTTGCACGTAATTTTGTGCACGTGTCGATTAATGAAATTATCTTGAGTCATGAAAATTTTCCTCTCATTTTACAAGTCACTAGTGTATGGTTAATTTTAATAAAAATCAATTAGGCTTAAATCTATATTTTGTAACACATTAAAACTATTATAAATTAAAGCCCCTAATTTTAGGTGTGCATTTAACGTGCATGAACTCTCATTTAAAATTAGATAAGACTAGTACGCATTACATTGTATAGCATACACACCTAATTTAATTAAAAACTCGTAATAAAATTGTATGAAGAAGTGTGCACATGGGGTGCACGTACACGTGCTTTCTCCTCTCTTATAGGCCGGCCAACTACAGTGAGTGAGAGAGTGGGAGAATGTGGGTGAGTGGAGAGCTCTTTAAGGAAGTGGAGAGTTATTATAACCACTCATTATTTTACCCTATAAATAGCCCCTCATTTTAGCCATGGAGAAGTGCAAATCAAAATTTAAAAAAAAAAGATAAATAGAGCAAGAGTGCTGTGAATTTTCAGGAGTGCCAAAGAGGAAGCTTGCAGTGGATTTTGTGGGGAATTTTGGAACATTTTGCTAAGGATTCAACTAGTAGGATTTGAGGTTGGTGTTCTCATTGTCTTCTAAAATTTTGTAGATTATGCTTGATTGTCCATGCCATGTATAGATATTAAT
Organism: Hemerocallis citrina; assembly: GCA_017893485.1. Lineage (NCBI taxonomy): Eukaryota > Viridiplantae > Streptophyta > Magnoliopsida > Asparagales > Asphodelaceae > Hemerocallis > Hemerocallis citrina. Next base: position 216,842,690 of record CM030361.1, on the reverse strand, counting down.
TTAATTAGGGTATATAACTATACAAGCTTTCTATAGTTTTAATTGTGCACTCTTAGTCGCAGTTAGTATATGAATGTGTGGGTGTTCTCATTGTCACCTAAAATTTTGTAGATTATGCTTGATTGTCCATGACATGCGTAGATGTAAATTTAATTAGGGTGTATAAGTGTAGAAGCTTTCTAGGGTTTTAATTGTGCACTCTTAGTTACAATTAGTATGTGAATGTGTGGAGTTTTCATTGTCTTCTAAAATCCTAGTAATTGTGCATATTAGAAATATGTAGATGGACGATGAAATTGACTTTGGTGCATAAAGTAACATCTCCTGCAAATTTATTAGAACAGGCTAAATTACAATCATGTAGTAGATAATTGTATTAATATGAGTTTTATAGCATGCGTTTCTAGTAGAGAATTTATAAAAAATAAATCCATAAAATTAAATTTCTCTATATACAATGTAGTAATGTAAAAACTCCCAAAAAAAATGTAGTTGTATAAAGAACAATAATTTATATAGTTCAAAATTGTAGAATTATGAACAATTCATACAAATTGGGTAATCATTTCCTTTATTTTGGGAATAGATTATTAAAGGATATATTTCATGCTAATTTATTCAATTTGAAGGGAAAATTATTTTCTGGAATTGTAAATGTTAAAACGTAAAAATTTGACATCGAAATTTTTGTAATGAAATCATGAAACAGACTATGGCATTAGAAGAGTTAGGATAGTAAGTTAATCAGAGTAAGTAGGCTTGACAACATAGTCTTGGGTGTGATTTGGGGGCTCTCTGTACAGGGGTCTCGGGTTGTGGATTCGAGTTCCTCGGTCTCCCTTTTTTTCTTTTGCTAAGAAATTATTCAAAACAGAGAGTCTTATACATAAAAATAACACTTCAAAACTTTTCATTAATAGTGAGATGGCTCACTGGTTATTGGGTTGCGGTTTGGGCTTGCTGTGTGCCTGGGTTCGATCCCTGATATACACAATTTCGTTTTTATTTTTTTTTAAAGGTTTTTCATGGTTCTAAAAATTAGGAAAAATTGTTGAAATATTTTAGAATATTTGGAAATAATTATACACTATAAGATGTATTTTGGGGATTTAAAAGTTACATTAGACAATGTACTAGATGAATCTAATTTCTAGTCTAAATTTGAGGGGGTTCGTTTATGTTAAAATGAGCTAACTTTTAATGATCGAAACAATCTAATATAAATTTAGGGAAATTCATTTGGATGAAAAATTATAACATACATTATCTACTTTAAGAAGTGATTTCTTGATAACATTTTTGAGATGAAAGATTGAAGTGTGATAAAGTTTGCGTATCATATGAAAAAGGATTTCATCCTAGATTTATGAAAAAAGGGGGGTGCTTTATATGATAAATTAAGAGATAAATAATGAATGAACTTGGGAGAATAAATGTATGATATTCGTACAGAATTTTTATTAAGTTGAAATGCTCTCTTAAGATGAATTATAAGGGAATGAGAAATCATACGTTGAAATTGACAATTCAAAGTGAATGTATGAACAAATCAAATGAATTATGAAATGAGAAATTTTATAAGGTTAAGGTTAACCTAGAAGATCTCTATGCTGAGATAGATGGGTTCTAGGAGCTAAGCGAGGACCGTAATGTCCGGCAAGTTTAATAAATAATTTTTTTTGAAGTAGTCAGTATGGACCTGAATTTTGATGAGAGAATTTAAGTCCGACAAGGTATGCTAGTTCTAGACCAGGATAACAACAAATTGAATTAAGGACATGCACTACAAAGGAAAATGTGATGAGACCTAGGCAAATGTAAGGGGCATTCTATATAGTCGGGCGGTGTACTCCGGGACTATAGATTCAGTCAAGCGGTGTACTCTGGGACTGTAATTCCTGTGCATCCAGTCGGGCAGTATATTCCGGGACTGTGATAGCTATGTGGGACGAGATAGGCCTTAATTAAATCCGGGATTATGAATGATCGGGCGGGGTACTCCGGGATCATGAATAAGGAGGAATATCACCAATATAGAAATGCTTGCAAATGTTGTAACCTTTGCCAAATGAGTTCTATACTCTTTTTATAGAGTTAGAAACGTTTGGACATTGAGAGGTTGAATCCCAACTGCCATACAACGGCAGTAAAAAGATTTGATTTTGAAAAACAAGTTTTAAAATCAGAAAACTGTCGAAACGTCTTGAACAGTCGACTGAGTTGCCATAATGAGTCGAATGGCCAGAGCTTGTATGAGTTCAGACAGTTTCGTACTATGACAGTCGACTGGTTCCAAGGAACGGTTGACTGGTACTCGACAGCTGAACTTATTCAAGCTTGTTTTGACCTTTTAATTGTGTAAAACACTTCGTTATTAAAAAGTATGTGTGAGTGTGTGTGTGAGAAGGCTATTACAAGTTTCTAAGACTCAAAAAATGAAAATTACAATATTACAAGACACTTTTTACAAAATATTTGAAGCGCTTGAATCTTGTCTTGAACTTGAATCTTTGACTTGAGCTTGAGCCTTTGTCTTTATGTCTTGAAGCTTGCTTGATCAATGTGGATTGAGCTTAAATCTTTATGGCTTGATCAATTACTCTTGAAAGCTTCATTGGATTGTTTTGCCTTTGTGTATTTCACCATGGTATTAACTGTGATAAACTCTGCAAGAGATATGTGATAGGCAAACTTTGTATTGTGTTGTAGTCATCAAAACCAAGAATCAACATTCTCCCCATTTTTGATGATGACAACACAATAACTTATAATAATAACAACAATTACATATCATGAAGTCATACAAAATTGAAAGATATATAAAATATAAACATGTATGCTCCTCCTAACTAATGTACAACAAGCACACAAGTAATAATATGCACAAAAACATGGACAAGAAAAAGCATGCGCCAAAAACAAGCCTTTTCTCCCTCCAAACAAAAAAATAGGAGGGAAGAAACAAAACATAATAAACAAAAGCATTGCATAACCATAACAAATTAATACATAGAATATGAAGTACAGGGTTGCAAATACTACATAGAAGTGAAATACATAAAACATGAAAAATTACAAAAAAGCAGAAAATAATTTAATTTAGTTTTCTTCTTCATCATCAGACCCTTAAGAGGCAGGAGGAGGTGGAATTGTAAAGTGAACAAGTGAGTAAGGTTAGCAAGACTAGGCTCAAGATTATCCTGTCTAGTGAGGATAAGATCGGTACGATCCATGAGATAATTTACTGAAGTAAAAAGACTCTCGGGATCAGCAAAGACAGCTCTAGGATGAGAAGAACTAGAAGCAGAAGACCGACGATCAGAAGTTGCTAAAGGAATAGGATGTACATTCCTTTGAGGAGATCGAGGAGGAGAGTTAAGGATCTTCATACGAGCTAAATTCGCACGATCAAAAGACTCATAGTGAGTAACAACACTAGACTCAGAAGTAAGATCAACTTCATAGAAGTTGAAGACATGAGTAAGTAATGCACTAAAAGGAAGGAAAGAGCTGTGAGACTTATGGAGACGATTAAAAATGACTTGACTCCAATTTATTTGGATGTTGCCAAAAATGGCATACACCGCTTGTTGCAATTCAAAAGAGAATTGGTCGTAGCTACCCGTTTTAGGGATAATGTTATATGACAATATTCGGGCAACAAGTTTGGCTAGAGGAGTAATTGATTTGGTGGTCATAGGAGGACCTCGATTAGGCCAAAATATTTTTGAAAAAATAGATTGATCATCCATTTCAATTTCACCCAAATCTAAGCCTTCATATGGGATACCCAAAATAATTCCCAATTTTTCAGGAGTTAACCTCATACGAATATTTTCTACTGTAGTAGTAATAAATATTTCGTTACCATCCTCGGAGGTGGAAACCTTCATATTTGTGTAAAAAAAAAAAGATAAGTTGTGGATAGTAATAAGGTTGATTGACAAGAGAAAGCAAGTCAAATAACCCACATTGTTCAAACAATGGGGCTAAGGGAAACCTATCTAAATCAGGAAAATTGACAAATCTCCCCGGAAAGATAGCAATTTGACATATGAGAAAGAATTTCTCAACTAGGTTGGGATTTCTTAAGTATTGAAGATAGTTATGAGAAGATTGACCTTCTTCAACATTAGAACCTCTAGCTCTCTGCATAGTTGACAAACTAGGAAACTTAAAAAGAGTGAGAAATCAAGAAAAAAATTACCCAATAACAAGAGAAAGAAGCAAAATAGCTTCAAGAGACTCGAAACAGACTTCGAAATGGAAAGGAAACTCAAATCTGGATGGAGATCTCAAATCCAAGAGCTTCAATTTCTGAAATCGCCAAGCACACCAAAAGCAGCTGACTGAGGGTTTTGAGAGCAAAAGTGAAAGGGTGAAAGTGAAAAAAAGAGGGTTAAGAGATTTAGGGTTTATACTAAGAGTGAAGGGCTTGGATTTAGAGTAGGTTTGAATGAAGGGCTGAGATCGTAAAGAGTAAAAGAAAGAGAGAGAAGATGCCTCAGTTAAAGGGACGATTCGGAATCAGAAAAACGAAACTGATGTCGTGACAGTCGACTGGTTTTGATATCAGTCGACTTAATCGAAAGAAAATTAAACCAAAAGAAACATCAAGTAAAAACTTTCTGTCAGTCGACTGGTTACTTATACAGTTGACTGTTCAGAACACAAGATTCAGCAATAATGAAAACAACGAAAATACTTTATAAGTCGACTGAAAAAGACATTTAAGTCGACTTAAGCAAAATATATTTTCAAGAAATGTCATTAAAACAGCAAATTCCTAGTTCTCTTCTAAAGTTAATAAAAGTGTCTTCCTTAAGTGATTTGGTAAATATATCTGCTACTTGTTTATCAGTAGAAATAAAATCCAAAGTTATATCTCCCTTTAAAACATGATCACGTAGAAAATGATGTGGAATATCAATATGTTTCGTACGTGAGTGTTGAACTGGATTTTTAGATAGATTAATAGCACTGGTATTATCACACATTTTGGCAGGTTTTGAAATTGAAATACCATAATCTAATAAAGTTTGTTTCATCCACAAAATTTGGGCACAAGCCAAACTTGCAGCAATATATTCAGCTTCTGTAGTAGATAGAGATACCGAATTTTGCTTTTTACTGCACCAAAATACTAGTGAATATCCCTAAAAGTGACAAGTTTCACTAGTACTTTTACGATCAGTTTTACTACCAGCAAAATCAGCGTCATTATACGACAAAAGTTAAAAATTATCAGTGCGTTGATAAAATAAACCATATTCTAACGTGCCTTTAATGTATCTTAAAATACGTTTCACAGCTTTTAAGTGAGATTCTTTGGGATTCGACTGATATCTAGCACACAAGCATACACTCAACATAATGTCTGGTCTACTAGCAGTTATATATAAGAGTGAGCCAATCATACCTCGATAGAGTTTTTGATTGACACTCTTACCTAATTCATCTTTGTCAAGTGTAGTAGTAGTAGCCATAGGTGTGTTCTTACTACTAGTATTATCCATGCCAAACCATTTCAGTAATTCCTTAACATATTTTCCTTGATTAATAAGTATGCCATTTTGTGACTGCTTTATTTGTAGTCCAAGAAAACAATTGAGTTCACCCATGTGACTCATCTAAAACTCATTTTTTATGGTATTAGCAAACTCTTGACAGAGATTATTATTAGTTGAACAAAAAATTATGTCATCGACATATATTTGTATGATTAGAATATATGTCTCTATTTTTCTAATAAACAATGTAGTATCTACTTTACCTATTTCAAAACCAGTTTCTAAGAGAAAAGTCTTTAACCGATCATACCAAGCACGAGGTGCTTATTTAAGACCATATAAAGACTTTTTCAATTTAAAAACGTGGTTTGGGAATTGTTCATGTTTGAAACCGGGTGGTTGCTTAACATAAACATCTTCCTTAATAAAACCATTAAGAAAATCACTCTTGACATCCATTTGGAAGAGTGTAAAATTCATAAAACATGCAAAAGATAATAAGATCTTAATTGATTTTAGTCTAGCAACAGGAGTATATGTTTCATCAAAATCGATTCCTTCTTCTTGATTATATCCTTGAGCAACTAACCTACCCTTGTTCCTAACGACTTATCCTGATTCATCTAACTTATTCTTGAATACCCATTTCGTACCAATTATAGTGTGTTCAGGAGGTCGTGGAACTAAATCTCATACATCATTTCTTATAAATTGGTTTAATTCATCTTGTACGACATTCATCCAAAATTAATTCTCACAAGCTTCTTGTATATTCTTCGGTTCAAAATCCGACAAGAAAGCCGTATGAGAAATCATGTTAACATGAGATCTTGTTTGAATACCACGTGAGATGTCACCAATTATTAAGTCATGAGGATGATCTCTAACTTCAACAAACGATTTTGGTAAAGTTTAAGTCATCACAACAGAATCAGTCGACTTAACAAGTCCATCAGCCGACTGATTCACATCAGTTGACTTAATATCCTTATCAGTCGACTTGTCTAGGGTAATTTGCTCTAGTGATTTAATAACGTTATTTAAAGGTGATGAATCAATTTCAACATCTTCAATAACAGTAGATGAAGGCAAGGATTCATCAAATGAAACATGCATAGATTCTTCAATAGTCAAGGTTGACTTATTGAGAATTCTATATGCCTTACTCCTATTTGAGTATCCAATGAAGATACCTTCATTAGATCTAGGATCAAATTTATCTAAATTATCTATAGTATTTAAAATGAAACACTTGCAACCAAATACTTTAAAATAAGATACTTTTGGAATTCTTTCAAAAAATAGTTCATAACAAGTTTTCTTATGCTTAGGCCTAATCAATATTCTATTTAAAACATAACATGCTATAGAAACAGCTTCAGCCTAGAAGTATTTAAGAAAATTGCTTTCAACAAGCATAGTACGTGCACACTCTTGCAATATCATATTCTTTCTTTCGACCACTCCATTTTGTGGTGAAGCTCTAGGAAATGCAAATGAATGTGTTATACCAATCTTGTTGCAATATTCTGAAAACGTTTCATTCTCAAATTCTCCACCATGATCACTTCTAATAGTGACTATGGTTAGAAATTTTTAATTTTGAATTCGTTTACAAAAATTTGCAAATTCTTCAAAAGCATCATATTTATGTTTTAAAAAGAAAACCCATATAAATCTTGAAAAATCATCTACTAAAACAAATACATATATACTTTTATTTAAAGAAGCAACTCTAGTAGGACCAAATAAATCCATATGGATTAATTCAAGAGGCCTACGAGTAGAAATCATTTCTTTTGTCTTAAAAGTAGATTTGACTTGTTTTCCTAGTTGACATGCATCACATAACTTATCTTTCTTAAAAGACAATCTTGGCAGTCCTTTAACTAGGTTGTACTTAGACAATTTAGCAATATTTTTCATAATCACATGGCCAAATCTCTTATACCAAAGCCAAGAATCATTGTTAGAAGCTACTAAATAAAAATCATTAGAGAATTCATTGGTTTTTAAACATAATTCATAAATGTTGTTTTTCCTAAATCCTTGAAAAATTACATTTTGCATGGAAGAATCATAAATTAAACATGCATCTTTTTCAAAAATAATTTTATATCCCTTTTCACACAATTGGCTAATACTTAACAGATTATGCTTAAGATCACTAACAAGAAAAATTTCTTCTATAGTAGAGGTAGTGTTCGTACCGACCATACATATTCCAATAACCTTTCTTTTATTGTTGTCACCGAATATGACTGTTCCTCCATCTATTTCTTGTATGGAAGAAAAAAGGTTAGCATGACCAGTCATATGCTTGGAGCATCTACTGTCAAGTATCCAACATTCTCTTTTAGGTACCTATAAAATAATCATTGTGATATGGTACCCTTTTCATTGGGTCTGAAAGAGATTAGTTTTTGAAAAACCAAACCCAAAGTGAGTTTGATTTACCATCAAAAGCAGGAATATAATTTACAAAATTACATACATTAAGAACATAAGAAATTATATAAGTAATTCTATCGTTTAGACTCAGATTGACTGGAACCCAAATGTTTTTAGTCCGTCCAGTCGACTTTATTGTACCTTTCAGTCGACTGTTATAAGAAGCCAATCGACTGGGAGGTGAAATAGGTCGACTTATCTGAGGTTTCAGTCTCTTTAAATAAGAATCCAAACCTCTGGACAGACGACTAAAATTAGGGTTCGGTCGACTGGTCTCATGAAAAGCAACAGTTTTTGGTTTCTCAAAAAACTCATATAATTTGTTCTTAACACTAGAAATAGAATCAGTTTTATTACTACTAGTATTCTTAGAAACATGATGTTTTTCAAGAGACTTTTGAAAACCAAGTCCAAATCTCTTATTGGATTGAACTTGGTTTTGGAGAACTTCATTTAAATTCTCCTTTCCTTTGTTAAAGTTAGATACATGCTTGGATATCTCTTCATAATTTTTCTTAAGAGATACAATATTTATATCCAAATTAGAAAGTTGAGAATTTAACGACTTGACTTCAACATTTAAGTCAAGATTCTCTTGAGAAAATGTTTGGTTGAATTTCTCGAAGTTTTTAACTCTAATTTTCTCCTTCTTGAGTTCTTGAAAAACCTCATTGAAAGCATCTAATAAGTCATTTGAATCAAAGTTATCACTTACTTCGTTTTGTATGGCCATGAAACATACGTTCGCAACTTCGTTTGACTCCTCATTCTCTTCTTCCGATGAAGAGTCGCTATCGTCCCAAGTTGCTTGATATGCCTTCTTGTTCTTCATATACTTGTTCTTTGTGTACTTGTCCTTCTTGAAGTTAGGAGCCTTCCCTTTTGATTTCGCATTTTCTAATGGGAAATCCTTCTTCATATGACCTGTTTTGTTGCACTTGAAACAAGTGGGAAGTTCATTAGTATCTTTAAATTTGGAATTAAATTTGTATTTTCTAAGAAACTTCTTGAACTTTCTAGTGAACATGGCTATCTCTTCTTCATCTTCTTCTTCATCTTCGGAGTCCGACATGGCCTTGAAAGCGAGTGTCTTCTTCTTTGCTTGTTGAGGTTCTAGATCCTTCTTGCGTTCTTCAAGTTGTACTTCATATGCCATAAGATTTCCCACAAGATTCTCAAGAGAGAGTTGTGATAAATCGTTGGCTTCTTCTATGGTGGTGGTCTTCTTCTCCCATTCAGGGGTTAGGGCACGAAGAACTTTCCTCACCATTTCCGCTTGTGAGTACATCTTTCCAAGGGCCACAAGAGAGTTTGTAATGTCCGTGAACTGTGTTATCAAGTACAACACATTCTCATTCTCCTTCATACGGAACATCTCGAAGCTGTGAACAAGAACAGATATTTTAGATTCTTTAACCTTATTAGTACCTTCATGAGTTACCTCGAGTGTGTGCCAAATTTGATGAGCCGTTGTTGCATTTGACACACGATTGAACTCCTTTTTGGTAAATGCACAGAATAAAATATTCATCGCCTTTACATTGTTCATTATGTTGCTCTTCATGTCATCGTTCCATTGTGCATAGGGAATTGTAGGAGCGATAAATTCTGTCTCAGTCATGTTCCAAATCTCATAGTTGATGGACTGAAGGTAGATCTTCGTTATACACTTCCAATAGTTATAGTTTGTTCCATCGAATAGGGGTGGCCTTTGTGTGGATTGGCCTTCATGGTATTGGCTTGCATTTGAAGTAGATGCCATTGCACTCAACTAGCCTTTGATACCAAGTGTTGGATCGGCCATCTCGAATATGACCGAAATTTGTCACTTTTCCCATGACTCCCCAGGCAATTCCCTCCGACCTGGAGGTTGGTGCCGGTCTTACTCTCGGGGCTTTTGAATATGTAAGTGAAGAATGTGTTCGTCTGCCCTCACTGGGGGTTTCGCCTACGACCCCCGCCGATATTTCTCTGGAGTCGTGATCAGATGTTAGATCTATTCCCGGGGTCGTAGGAGGGGTCGATGCTTGTTTGACTTCTAGCATCCTTTGTGTCACGCAACGCTTCCCGTTATACGGAAACACAAGCACATTACTGAGGCCCAGCGAATGATATAAGTATACCAATGCATGTCATCCATAAGCTGTACAATACCGGTAAGCTCAACAATACAATAATAATAATCACATGAATAATAATAGCATGATTAACCAATATCTAAGATATAAGAACATATAATATACTCGAGAATATGCACACAGTAAATAGTTCGCCAAGTTCCTTTAGTATCCCATCATTTGTACCTGTATAAACATTAACTCAAAAGAAAGAGGAAGGGTACCCATTAGAGCAAGCTACGGGCCGTAAGTAGTGGCAAGCAGTTAAACAATAAAAGGATGATATATCATGAACAGGAAATTTGAACGATATCAGAGTCAATAAATAACATGCGATAACATAATCAAGAAAGCAGGGGATGGTAAACAATAGTCGATAATGCAATGATCGATAAACAGTAAACAATAATGTAATGATCGGTAACCAATATTCAATAATCAATTATCGGTACTCAATATTCAATAATCAATGATCAGTAAACAATATTAAATAATCGATGCCCGGTAAACTATATTCATTAATCAATGATCGATAAACAATAAACAATGATTGATAATGCAAGTGTCGATGCTCAGTATTATTCTTATGTCTATTACTTTTATCAATCTAATGCACGCAATCCTGTATCGCATACCATAGTTTCGGGTGCATATAATCAGGTGCGCGTTTCGACTCTAGTGGTGAATTCTACAGGATCATGTACTCGGGTCTTGAAATAACAATATTAAATGATCAATAAATAATACACAATACAATATACGAGAAATTGGGATACTACAGTCAGTAATCCACAATCAATTTATAAAATAATAACATGTCAATACGGGAAACACAGGTCGCCTTCCGAGTACACTCTCCTATATTATCCACTACTAAGTCGTTTACCTTTTTATTCCGGCTTGACATTACTTTATTACAATGAATCATGCATATGCAATCGAAGGAACGGTGTCTAGAAATAGTATCAATGAGTTACCAATGGTTGTGTAATTATCGGTGTGTAGTGCAATTCATAGATGCAAAGTTAACACGTTTATATTTTTGAAAAACATGAAAACACAATTCTGTACAACAGTACCTTGCTATACAAAAACTAACTTTCCTGTTGTTCTGGAAAAGAAAATCAGAATTTGTCAGAGATTCTAGAAACTAGACTCTCTGCCGGTTCCGATGCATACTCACACGATGCATTTCGATTAAAGTAACTATGTTTACTAGCTAGTTCTTTATGAGTCTACTGTTCAGGCAGAAACTCAACATCAAGTAATAACATGTATAACTCAACTAAAAACTTAATTAAAATTCTTACAAAAATTATAATTTGGTTTCTGACAGTGTTCATTAACATTCTTGTAAATTTGGGATTTTAATTCTCATATTAACCTACTGTTTTGATCAGTTGAACGTAGTGTGGCAACTATAAAGCAGTAATATGAAACTACGACAGTACAGTGGTAGAAATTGTAAATTTTTCAATCTATAAGTCGGATTGAGGAACTGTCAGGTGTTATAGAAACTAGAAACGATGTGCTACGAATTCTATTTAGTAAGTTTTAGATGATAACAACAGTCACTTGGCCGAATTTTCACTCCAAATTGGAGCATACGGTAGTCAAGAACACATAAAGTTGGTTTTTGCAATTTTTCATTTGTAAGGGTATAGTTTTATGGTTAGAATTGAATATACAACTACATCTAGGTATCAGCATGGTGTCTATTATTAACATGATGAATATTAGCACTTTTAACGATATTAAACTACAAATATATCCACATGATCAAATGAAAACACAATTCATTCAAATCCTTCTTTCTTTTATAGTTTCGTGCTTCGAGTTCATGTTTGTGTATCATATGCATGTACGAACGGTTTCTCATGTGTTTCAATAATATTCGAGTTGATGGAAATTTAATGAACGATGGATAATTCGAATTCAAAAATAATCGACAGAAACGAATAAGATTAACATGGATATAAAAGAGGGAAAAAACTACTTGCGGGGATTAAGAAGGAGCTTGCACAAGAACAAGAAGAATGTATAAGATGCTTTCCTGTAATACGATGATTTTGAGTATGAATGAATGACTGAGAAGAATCTCAACGATGGTACACGGCGGCGAGAACGGCAACAGCAACAGCTAGCAAGCGGAGTTCGGGTGTAGGGAAGCGATGAAGAGCTGGTAGTGGTGGTTCCGCAGCAGCTGGAGTTGGAGTGGTCAGTGACGGGGATGCAGCAGAGATGGTGATGGAGTTCCTGCAGTGTGTGGTGGTGCTATTGGGAAGAGCAGCGGGGGAGGCCATCGACGGTGTTCGGCAGTGAGGGCGAAGTAGCGAGGCAGTCGGAGATGAAGCATCAGGTGTATGGGTTCACAGCAACCAGGAGGGTGAAGTAGTGGGTTGGAGTGCCAATGGCATTTGGGTGAGAGGCAAGGTTGGTGATGAAGAGACGGCAATGGAGAAGCACTTCAATGGAGGATGGCTATGGTTGCCGGTGGCCGGGGATCGTCTCGATGGTGAAGGGGTGAGGTGGAAGATGGGTTCGATGCTGTCGGAGATGGTGATGGCGCAGTGAGGAAGCGCAAGTGGACGGGAGAGAGACAGAGGGTGAGTTTCGGTATACAGGGTAGAAGGAAGAAGAAGGGGAGGAGAGAGAGTGTCGGGGGGAGAGAGACGCAGGGGGGGGTTTAATATATTAATAATATTATAATGGGGGGTGTTTAATAGGGATAATTATTTTAGGGTTAGTGGGGTAGGTTATGATTTGTTTAATAGGTTATAATGTGTTATAATGTTGGGGAGTTATGCAGTTATAGGAGGTGAAGGAGTTTGGGAGTTTGTCATGGTTTGTTGGGTTGAAGTGGGCTTGTGGGTATGAGCTGCACATGAAAATAAGATAATGGAAAATAATTGAGTTGGGCATCACAAATAAAATTTGTAGAATGGGGTAGGAGAAAAATGTGATAGTAATTAAAATAGACTGGGCTAGAAAATAAAATGAATAATTCTAGAAGGAGTTTAATATGGGCTTACAAATTATAGGGTGAATTGGGCTTGATAAAATAAAACTTATTGAATGTATGCAATATGATTTAAAAGAACAAAGAGAATTACGAAAGAATTTAAGATACAATAATACGAAGAAAAAAATAAAATAAAATTCTGTATAATCGGAAACGAGGGTTACACTTTGCCTTAGCTTTCATTTTTTGTTGTATTTTGCCGAACGCGGACTGGCCACCGCCCATTGTACCTGATTATTTTTGATGAAATGACAAGTATTTTTTGTATTATTAAGCCTTGATTTTGTTGCAAACTTCAAAATTTCCTGATGATCCTTAGGGGTCGGATTGTCATCTTGGGTGGAGGCATTGGAGACTCGGGTCCAGTTTGTGATTGAGACCATGTAGGACTCTGAACTTCGGAGCAACAAAGCTTAGAGTGTGAATTCAAAGGGTCTCGCTAACTGGGAGACCAATGGTCCAGGCACCCACATGTTCCATGATTGCTATGTGAGTGCACAGTATTCAAAGTCCTTTCATGCCTATATATTGATTTCTTCCGCTTGCTCTCCCTTTACGATTTTCCTTCGTTGCCTTCTTTATCCCCTTATCAATTTTATTCTTCTTTCAGGATGGAAAGGTGATAAGCCAGAAAGGCTGAGAAGGATGCAGCCGAGGCTAAGTACAGTGCTAAGGCCGAGGCTAAGGCCAAGGCAGATGTGGATAAGAAGGTGGTCAAGGGGAAGGCCAAGTCAGGCGAAGCGGAGGCTGCAATGACCGAGGACCCCAAGAGAAAGAAAATCAGGGGGGATGCTTGAAGTGCCACCACTCCTCTTCTTCAGTCGTGCGTCCATAGAAAAAGAAGGGCAAGGATGTTGACCCCCAAAACATTATGTGGTTGTTGGTCGCCACTGAGGGAACTCTATAACCGGGTGGTGGGACAGCACTAAAGCCGTCATCGCTGGTGAAGGCATGGATTCCCTCCTGGACTATCACGGAGGCAGATCTGACAACAGACCGCGTGAATGCAGTCTAGGTGGTTGAAAATTTGACCACTCTCAGATAACTGGTGTTTCTAAAGAGGAAGGCTCGGGACGAAGTTTACACTCGTTGGGCTTAGGCTTCGGTCCTGATAAGCATCTTTTACTTGTCGCCATTGTCCTTCCTTGGTTTTTATATTCTCTAACATTTCTTTTCTGCAGGCTATTTTCACTGAGGCTGAGCTGAAGCAAAGACTCAACGTGATTATCGCACGGGCCCTGAAATCCTAGGAGAAGTGTAAGGGGCTGGTGCGCCGAAATTAGGAGCTTTGGTGGACTATTAAGGATGTTAGGGCGGAGTTAGAGGGGGAGAAAAAGGCTCGGCAGGAGTTGTTGGCCAAGAAGCAGAGATGGACCAAAGATCAGCTAGCATGACATGCTGAAGAGAAGAGACTGCATGACGAGTTGGATGAGGCGGCTCAGCAGGTGAATAAAGACAAGAAAGAGTTGGACGAGAAAATGTTGTAGGTGTTCGATGCCTAGGATGCGGGATATAGCACGGTCCTTATACACGTGAAGATAAGATATTCGTGTCTCAAGATCGAGGGCTTTGCCTTCGATGCGAAAGTAGAGGACCTGTAGCCAGTGGCATAGTTCGATGTCTCAACTTTTGAGAAAGGATCCCTCGCCTCTAAGGAGAAATGATCTACCCCGTGATGCCGTTAATGAGTTATTTGTATTTTTGCCTTCTTGCGAACTGGCCACTGCCTTTGTACTCCTTTCATTATGAATAAGATTTGTCTATATTGTCTTTCCCTCTTTTTATTTCACTATTAGGCATTGTTGAGCCAGACTAGGTAGTTGAGATCTTACCTCGGCAGTCACACCTGGGCGCTTGTGCGTGAAGAATTGCCATGTATTTGCTTACGTCACTTCCCTCGCTATAACTAATGTCACTGTATGCCTTGGAAGTTGATGTGTTGACCGTTTGAATGCGAATTCAATGAGGTAGTTAGCTAAGTTTCCTTCAAGCAATCTGTTCCCACAAAGTGAGCATTTTTCTGATGAGGACATGGGAGGTTGGTTTCGGTCCCGAGGGCTCGGCCCCGCCAGAATTGGAGTACTGGGGATTTGTTCCGATTTCTTCAACTCGGATTTCAAGATCTGCAATTCGATTGATCCAGTCCAACAGGGCATTACTAGGGGTTTGTTCGCAATTTTTTGGGCAGGGGTTCCTGCCATGTTTTCGTCGGGCCGAGGGGACCCAAAGATTAGGGGCATAATCCATGTAGAAGTTTGTCACCTACGACTCGGATTACAATATTTGATGTCTTCAACTAGTGGCCGAGGCCCAGTGGTCTGAAGTTATCTATCAGAGAACTCTTCATCCTTCTCTCGAGATTTTATTAGCTGGGTCGACTGGAGGGACAAAGGTTCGGGCCGTTTTTGGCTTCAACTTCAATCCCCCCTTAGGGATTCCCGAGAGGCTTCATCATCAACGCTTTCTTTTGGTATGATACCTCTTCTGTGGTAAGGGGCATGACCATGTTGTGATGGCGAGGTAAACTGACGAGCTGAGAGCACAGGTTCCTGGTTGGTTCAGCTACTTCTAGCTTTTTCATGAGTGCCGCTCTTCTGGAACGGAATTCTGGGGTTGACTGTTGAAGTGCCTTCGCCTCTTTCTTCTCCTCAATGTTTGGGGAGTATAAGTGAATCAGTTGAAGGCAGCTGGCATTCCGAGATACGAAGCGAATCATGTATAGATGTAGATTTAGCTTTTAGTATTTTGTATGTCTTTTGCTGACTGGCCACCTCCTTTGTAAGCACCTTTCGATCAATAAAGTTTAAAATTTGACTTGTCTTTGTAGAGATATGAGATGTCAAATTCTTGAGAGTGGAAAGATCTGCGTTTAGTTCGGGGTCAGAGCGACTCCCGGGCTCTAGTCGTAGCAGTGAAAACTTCATAATACACAGAGTCGGGGTACTCTTTCGATGTACTTTTTCTAAGGTTTAGACTTAACAGTGAGAACTGCATAAGACTCGGAGTCAAGGTACTCATGTAACCCCCATTTCCGCTAATAAGTATTTTTCGTGTATTATCTATAATTTAATTTTTATAAATTTATTTTGTGCTAAATTCTGTTTAGATCTTTTATTAAAGTATCTTCTAAACGAAAACTTTATTTATTTCGAATAATAGTGTGTTTTGACCTTACTTCATATATCTTATTGATCGACTATTTATATTTTGAGCCTAAAATCTAATATATTATTATTATTAGATTATTTTAATGAAATTGTATCCCGAATATTATTTTGTTGTATGATATTATTACTTTTATAATTATGATAATTAATTGTTATTTCTTGATTAATCTATTTTAAATCCATCTATTGAATTATTATTTTATTTGTTATGATTTTCTTGGCGAACCCCAATTTATTTTCAAGCCCAATTTATATTCTATTCATTTTTATTATTTATTTATTTATTTGAATTTAAATTTTTGTTGTCGAAGTTCTTTGTTCTTCTTGATGAACTATTTTCTTGTTGATCATATTTTTCTTTATTTAATTGTGAGTATTTTATTTGAACCCTGTTATCTTCAAACTCATCTCTTATTTGAACCCTAAAACCCAATTTCATTTGTTCTTGACCCAAAACCGCTATTATTGGATTCTAAACCACTAACCCAACACCTTAATTGTACCATATAAATACAACTCTATTGCAAACCCTAAAAAACAATTGAAACCCTAGCCGCTTATTCTCTCTCTCCTATTCTCTCTCCTCTCCCGTTCTTTCTCCCCGTCGCTGTTTTCTCGCCCAAACCACCAACCCCCTTTCCGTCATCTTCTCTGGCGAGCCCCTCACCTCCGGTGACCCTCTCTCGTCGCCGCCCACCTGTCGGCGCCACCAGCTCAACCCCCGAAACCCCCTACACCTCATCCTCTTCCGCTCTCATCGTCAGCAGCGATCAGAACCCACCCACTTTTTTCTGTGTTTTCTTCTTCTCCGGCACCACCTCCGGCAACCTACCCCATTGCCATCCCCCTCCGACCTGTCCTCCTCCCTCGACCAGGCTGCTGCTCACCCCGACCTTCCTCCTCTGTCCTCGACGTCAACAGCCAGCCAAACCCCCAACCCGACCTCCCCTGGCCCAATTCCGTCAATGCCAGCGCGAGCGCCTCCGCCGCCAGCCCTGGGTCGACGCAATCGGCGACCCTTTGCCCTCTTACTCTTGTGGCCGCTCCCGTTGCTTCCATTGTTGTCTCTTTGTACTGTTGTGACTGTGTTCTCTTTGAAGAATATATAATGCACGTGTTATATTGTGTAGTTCATGGGTTTGTTGTTCTGGAATTCTTATCCCGTTATTCTTGGTATTCAATTTCATCGTCCATAAGGCAAGTCACTGTCCCCTTGAATTGAACATCGAATCAAATTCAAGTTTTACTGAAATTCTTACAAGTAGATCCTATTCGTTATCATATCGTTATATTGATTATCTTTAGTTGGGTCTATTGAGGGTTTACACGAGCTAACCCCAGTATTCTTGACATCGTGCCACTTTTGACTCTAAAGAATGAATCTTTCATGCATTCATATAGAATTGAGAATAGGGTTGTTCATATAATTATCACACAAATAAATTATTGTAGAAAGAATTGCTAGGTTGTATGTTTGATAGATCGTTGTTGTTTGATTGATGTTAAGTTAATGTATGTATGTATTCTTAATCTAATTTACCATGTTTTTATACCCTTCATGCTGATTGAGAAGTTTATTGACTAGTAGAATTGATACCCATCATGTTAAATAATTTATTTTATGAAAAATATCCAAAAACATGTATCTTACTTGTTGGCTGTATCTTGACTGCTATTTTCGACCCAGTAAATGATCTCAAAATAAATTACATTCTGAATAAGAATTGTAGCCTTATATTTCTAGTTTCCAGAATATCCTGAATTTCTAAATTCTGAGTTGTGTAGCAAAAGTTATGCCTGTTTTACTGCAGCTGTGTTTTTACTTTCAGATTTTCAGATTCTTATACGTTTCATATTTAAACAGTAAAGAGGCTGATCAAATTAAAAAATATTGCTCTGAAAATTTCCAGATTGTTACTTAACATGTTTAGAAAACTAATAAATATTTTTAATTAATTTATTACTAAGTTTTTGTTGATTATAAAAATAAAATAACATGATGTCGAAATTCTGCCTGAACATGAAACCTGTAAAGAACATTGTGCTTGACCGAGCTACTTTTGTCAGATTTTGAACTTTGAATATGCGTTGGAACCATATGGAAGTCTAGTTTCTAGAACTTCTAACGGATTTAGTTTTCGAGTTCTGAAACAGTGGAAAATTATATTTTTGTATAGACTACTCCCACTCTCCAAAATTTCACTTTTTAAGTTTTTAGTAGATTAATTAATCATATATCATTGTATTTTATGAATCGAAGTGTTTATGTTGCATTGCATGATCATAATGAGTTATTGGCATCATTCCAATTATCCTACTTCATGTCACTATCTTATTGTTTCTCTATTGTTATTATTGTTCATCTCATGTCTTAAATTGCATATTGTATTATTGCATTGATAAAATATTTAACAAGCCGGGGTTTAAGGGATTGACTTGACTAGTGAATAATATAGTGACTGTGTCGGCCAGTGTTTATCGATTGATTGTGGAGCACTGACTACGGCACCGTAGTCTTTCGTGTCGTGAACTCGTGAACCCGTGAATTCGTGAACCTGTGAATCAGTGCATCAGTATATCAGTGTACTATTATAATGAACCGTGCAACAATATTGTATCGTATCAATGATTATCGTACTGACACATGATCTATAGAATTCACCACTACTCTAAACAAAATTGATTGTATGCATCAAACCTGTGGTATGGAACATATGGGACACAGTAGTACATGCATTAGTTAGGATTAAAATGATTAATAGACATAAGGATCAACACAACGACATTGCATATTGTTCATCATTGTTCTATTGATATCGAACATTGGCTAAGTGTTATTGCTACTATTGAATATTGTTATCGAGTATTGAATCATTGTTCATAGCCATTGCATCTATTACCGTGATATTGATTATTGATTATCGTCCCATGTTATTGATTCCTATTGATCCATTGAATTCATTGTTATACCGTCATTTCATTGTTCCCTGCTTTCTGTACTTGCTGTCCATGACTTGCTCTAAGGACAATTGTTCTTCTCTTTTTAGATGAAGTGTACACAAGTAATGAAAGAGAATTACCTGCTGGGATTGGAGAACAAAGATTCTAAAGTTTTAATTCTTTTTAACTGCTTATCGTTTTATTGAACTTAATGTATTGAGACTTATTATCTATTTGTGATTGGATTATTATTATATTGGGCTTATGACCCGATTTTGTTATTGTTTCCAGACATTGGTTTATTGTATTTGGATATCTCATATTGTTTATTCCAAATATTATTGTTCATGAGATTATTATTATTGTCTACGCAATTGTTCTGTATTGATTATATTGTTGAGTTGATTGGATAAACAGCTTATGAGTGACGTTAGTCATTCGCTGGGCCAATGTCATGTGCTCGTATTCTGTATTTTTGGGAAGCGAGGTGAGATAACTCATCCTGAGGTTTAGACTTAGCAGTGAGAACTTCGTTAGACTCATAAGACTCAGAGTCGAGGTACTTTTTTGATCTAATCTTTTCGAGGTTTAGACTTAGTAGTGAGAAGTGCAGAAGACTCGGAGTCGAGGTACCCTTTCCGAGATTTAGACTTAGCAGTGAGAACTATGTACGACTCAGAGTCGAGGTACTCTTTCGAGGTACTCTTTTCGAGGTTTAGACTTAGCAGTGGGAACTGCGTAAGACTCAGAGTCGAGGTAATATTTTGAGGTATTCTTCCTGAAATTTAGACTTAGCAGTGAGAATGGCATAATACTCATAGTTGAGGTACTCTTTCTGAGGTTTAAACTTTGCAGTGAGAACTGCGTAAGACTCATAGTTGAGGTATTCCTGTAACGCCCCGAATTCCAAAATACACTGAATTCGAGATTCCACAGGATCTTTACACTTCAATTAGTACAATTTTATAAGGAATTTAAAACTTTTCACTTTACATCAGAGTTTACAGGAAACTTTACACTTTACATTGCACAACGGAAGTAAATTTACAATATTTAAATGAATGTACAACAACATAATCTTTAGGCATCTGTTCCTCTTTAATCTTTATCATGTCATTTACCCTGCATACAAAACTGTGGGTACGTCAGTTTATTCAACCGACGAACATCATACATGGCCATCCTCTCTATGCCGGAAATAGTATATCTCAATTTCCATATTTAACAAACACAAACTTGTCACATATCAAACTAAAGGGACTACCCTATTGATGTCGTGTTGTGATTGTGCACTTAGTCCTTAATGCAGTTATTTATATTACATGACACTAATGCACACCTGTTCGGATTCTACGCATCCCATACTACATAGGTCCGAGGGCAAGCCTCTTAATCATTCTTCATCTTTGTAGGGTTCAATCCCTCGTCATGTCTTAATCTACTACTGTAACTACGGTGAGTATCCTAGATGATCTATGAGTACAAGCTCATGTACAGAAAACTTGGAGGGCAATCCCACGCCCTGTCTTGACTCATCAAGCATGCATTCTGTGGCAATTCTGCCTCCTTCATGGCACACGATCCTCTTGCAGTCACCAAACATCCCACGAGCGTGGCTAAAGTCCGATCATTACTGAGTAGTGCCCATGCCATGTCTTGACTCATCAAGCATGCATTCTGTGGCTCACACCCTCACCGTAAACTCTAGCTCTCATACTTGTGTTTTTCTCTCACTTTCATCACATCTCCACTATGTACTAATCCTTAGTTTTTATCAGAATCATGAACAAAATCAAAGCTCTAAAGTTAGCCTCTCCACTAAACAGGACTTATTCATTCATTCAAAAAAGACCAACTTTGGTCCTTCATTTCAAATTTCATTTCATTTCTTTC
Source organism: Hemerocallis citrina (assembly GCA_017893485.1). NCBI lineage: Eukaryota > Viridiplantae > Streptophyta > Magnoliopsida > Asparagales > Asphodelaceae > Hemerocallis > Hemerocallis citrina. The sequence continues at coordinate 216,821,590 of CM030361.1, read as the reverse complement.
CAAATATCCGGGGAGACTTAGCTACTCTTTTGTTTCAATTCCAATTCACAAATTTTAAAATTGAGCGTTTCTAGCTCATAAGTTCATCTTCATAATCATAACAGATTTTCTTTTTCAATAGAATGATTTCTAATTTATTCATGAGTCCATAGCCATACATGGAATTCAATTATTCCTTATATGTTTCATCAAATATCAATTTCACATTAAAATCACATCACTAAATGAATATTCACTTTTCATAATTTTCACACCATTCGCCAATGAGAATAATTCACGTCACATCACTACATATAATTTCTATCTTTATTACACTTCTTTTCTAACATTTTATTTCAAGTCCTTTTGCAAAGTGCAACTTTCATAACATACAAGTGTAGAACCATAGTTCTAAATTATACATTTATTCTCAAAACATACTCCATTTCACGTAAATAATTCCTAAATTATTTTCCATAAATCCCACATATTTTTAGGATAATAGTCACATTTTTTTTTCATAATTTTTTTAATCATTAAACACCCCCCCCCCCCCCCCCAAAAAAAAATTATTTTTTTCCACAACATAAACACAGCCGAGACCAAGGATCGAACCAGCGACCACAGGGAAACCAACCGAAGGCACAGGCCACTAGGCCGAACGCACTATGCGTTAAAAAGAGGGCTGAGAGCATTAAATGCTCTCGGCTGTGATTCACTTTATTTTTAAAAATGCAACAAAAAATGTGGTGCTAACAAGATTCGAACCCTCAACCTCTGAGAAGCCGCACAACACTGTAGCAATCAAGAGCATCCCGACCACTCGAGCTATAGGCTCGGGTTGTCATCGATACAACTCGAAGTCTACTTAATCAATACTCTCTGTTTATTAAAACATTTCGATCTTCAACAAGTTCTCATTTCATTTTGTTTTTATTGAACTCACTGTAAAATTCCAGATTAATTATTCTCATCATAAATTATACTCCAGTGTATAAAAAATAATTTTTTTTCCAATAATTAATGCCTATTTTTCATACAATTAATTCGAATCATAAACTACCACTACCACATTTCTTTTTCGACATTTCTTATCAAGTTTAACATCACTAATCTCTTTATTAGCAATCTTCATTATCGACTCTCTATTTTTAATCATTTCACAAACCCCCAAATTATATTTTTTTAGTCATTGACACAACATTATCACAATAGTCTATTTAAGCACATAAAGTGACATTTTCAATCTACTAATTCTTGCATGTAATTTTTAATGTTAATAATGAAGTTTTCTTCAACAATCCATGGCTATAATCAATTCGCACACAACTTAAATTTTAATAATAGAACAACATACAATTGCATATCCACATTTCAATCAATCAATAGGTCATTTTTCCAATTAAATGTGTACTCTTATTAATCTTTTTCATGCATCATTCTTTCAATTCAAATCTAGCATGCTTCCTAATTAGAAATATGGAAAATTTACCCACCTTATTTGGAGAGACTACACTTAGCACCACCTCCTAAACCAATGTCCTTGCAAAAGAACGATCCTCCTCCTTGATGTGCGCACCCGAGCCTTCCACAATGCCAACCCGAGAGCTCCTAATGCCAGCCTTCCTCTTTGTTGCAATCACAAATCCCTCACACCACTCCCAATCTTTTACTCACTTGCTATACTACTAATAATGTATTTTAAACTATAGGTTTGGAGGAATAATTAGCACGAGAATAACTAGGCAAGGGGGGGGGGGGGTATTTATACTAAAAATTTAGGAAAATGGAAGGCTAAGATTGAAGTAGGAGTTAGGATTAAAAGGCTAGGATTCAAGGAGGAGTTACAATAACCAACCATGATCAAGTAACCACCACCCATGACTCCACTCAAAAATTTCATTTTCCCTCCTAAAAGATCAAAACCGGCCGCATCTTATGCATGAGGATTGCACGTGCAATGCACGTGCATGCAACTTGGCACCATTTAAAAATTGTACATTTTACATAAAAATAATCTTTAAAAGGTATTCTACATTACAAGTTGTATTTAAAATAAAAATAGCTCATGGGCTTTAGTTTATGGCCCAAAATAATAATTAAAAAATATAACAAATAAATTAGATTTGGGCTTTTTGAAAGAAAGGCTTTTTGTCTACTTGAAAAAGGGCTTTATATAGAAGTAATTAAAGAGCACATATTTAAACATCTATAGTCATCATAATGAAAATAATTATAAGATTTAATTCTACCAAAAATATTGCACGTGCACACTGCGTGCAAAATAAATAATTTTCATTAAATGAAAATCGGGGCATTACAACACTCCCTCCTTAGAATAGTTTCGTCCCCGGAACTACAGTCAAGAGTGAGAAACAAAACACAAACACTCATAACAAGCACAAGAAGAAAATATATATATATATATATATATATATATATATATATATATATATATATATATATATATATATATATAATACAACTTAAGCAAAAAGCTCAGGATAGTCCTTCAACATCCTCTCCTCAGATTCCCAAGTAGCCTCTTCAACCAAATGGTTTCTCCAGACTACCTTGACCATCGGTATCGTCTTATTCCTCAAGACTTTCTCTCGATGATCAACAATCTCGACAGGAGACTCTATGTAATTCAGATCCAACAGCAAACCTTTCCGGCACTTCAGGCAAATGATGACTCAGGGTCTGGAATATAACCTCTCAGCATAGACACATGAAAGACATTGTGCACCTGAGATAACTCTTCCGGTAACTCAAGCCGGTAAGCAGTTTTCCCGATCTTTTTCAATATCTTGTACGGGCCTATAAACCTTGGGGCTAATTTCCTGCCTTTGCCAAATCGAACCACACCTTTACTGGGCGATACTTTCAGAAAGACGAAGTCACCGACCTCAAATTCAAGGTCCCTTCTCCGGTTGTCTGCATAGCTTTTCTACCTGCTCTGAGCCTCTACCAACCTTTTCCTGATCAGATCAATCTTCTCAGAGGTTTGCTGCACAAGCTCAGGACCAAACAATTGACGCTCCCCAACTTCAAACCAACAAACAGGTGTCCTGCACTTCCTGCCATACAGAGCTTCGTACGGCGCCATCCCAATGCTTGTCTGAAAACTGTTGTTGTAGGCGAACTCTACCAAAGGTAAATGCCTTTCCCAACTGCCTCCAAAGTCTAGTACACAACACCGAAGCATATCCTCAAGAATACGGTTCACTCTCTCGGTCTGCCCATCGGTTTGCGGATGAAAAGCAGTGCTGAAATCTGTCTTGGTACCCAAAGCTGTCTGAAGACTCCTTCAGAAATACGAAGTAAACGGCGCATCTCGATCAGACACAATAGTTGACGGAACACCATGGAGCCAGACGATCTCGCCAACATACAACTCAGCTAACTTTTCCATCGAAGCAGTGAGTTTCATCGCCAAAAAGTGAGCGGACTTGGTTAGTCGATCGACTATAACCCAAATCAGATCATTGCCTTTAGGACTCTTAGGCAATCCCGTAATGAAATCCATACTGATGTTATCTCACTTCCATTCCAGAATAGGTAACAGTTGTAATAGACCTCCGGGTCTCTGATTTTCGGCTTTGACTTGCTGACAAACCTCACACTTCGCCACAAATTCAGCCACATCCCGCTTCAAACCTGATCACCAGAAATGCGGTTTGATGTCTCTGTACATCTTAGTACTTCCAGGATGTACCAACAAAAGAGTAGCATGCGCCTCTTGAAGAATACTCTCTTTCAGGTCCGCCTGATTCGGAACACATAGCCTCTCTCCAAACCACAGCACTCCATCCTTGATTTGAAATCCGGGCAACCTGCCAGCACTAACCTGTTCCTTCATCTCCAAAACATCAGCATCAACCTCCTGACTTGCAATGATCCTTGCATTCAAAGTAGGCTGAAGCCTCAACTGAGCTAAAGATGCTCTCAATCCTTGCAAGACAACTTCAATACCGGCTCGGTCCAATTCCTCAATCAGATACTTCTGAGTTGTAATCAAACTGGATAAACTGCTCTTGCGACTAAGTGCATCAGCAACAACATTAGCTTTCCCAGGATGATACTTGATCTCAGGTCGCATGTCCTCAAGCACTTCCAACCATCTCCGCTGCCTCAGATTCAGATCCTTCTGCTGATATATGTACTTCAAACTCTTGTGGTCCGTGTACATGTTCAATTTCTCACCGTAAACATAGTGCCTCCACTGCCTTAGGGCAAAGATAATCGCAGCCAACTCCAGATCATGAGTCGGGTAATTCTTGTCATGCGGTCGTAGTTGCCTAGACCCATAAGCGATTACTCTTCCCTCTTGCATTAAGACACAACCAAGCCCACGATGTGAAGCATCGATGTAAACATCATACTCAACACCTGCTCTAGGCAAAGCCAAAATAGGTGCAGTAGTCAGCTTCTCTTTCAACTCCTGAAAGCTTGCCTCACATTGCTCAGTCCACTTGAAGTTCACATTCTTCTTGGTCAAACTAGTAAGCGGTACAGCTAACTGAGCATAACCTTGAATGAAACTCCTGTAGTATCCAGTCATTCCAAGAAAACTTCTGACTTCCTTTACTGTAGTAGGCCTAGCCCAATCTCTCACTGCCTCTATCTTTTAAGGGTCAGTTGCCACTCCCTCCTTAGAAAGGATGTAACCTAGGAATGCCACTTCAGATTTCCAGAAATCACACTTGGATAGCTTGGCATACAACTCCTGCTCTTCCAGCTTCTTCAAAACTGCTGCCAGATGCCCGGTGTGATCCTCTTTTGATTTGGAGTACACGAGGATATCGTCCATAAACACCACGACGAAAGAATCAATGAACGGCCTCAGAACTCTGTTCATCAAATCGATGAAGATTGCGGGTGCATTCGTCACTCCAAATGGCATAACTAAGAATTTGTAATGCCCATGTCGAGTTCTAAATGCAGTTTTGTGCACATCTTCAGCTTTCACTCGAACTTGGTGATATCCTGATCGAAGATCTATTTTGGAGAAAACAGCTGCTCCTTATAGACGATCGAGCAAGACATCAATTCGGGGAATAGGATACTTATTCTGAACAGTGACCTTATTCAGCTCTCGGTAATCGATACACATTCTCATCGATCCATCCTTCTTCTTTACCAAAAGCACTGGTGCTCCCCAAGGTGACGCACTAGGTTGAATAAAGCCTTTCTCCAACAGTTTCTCAATCTGCCGTTTCACTTCATCCTGTTCCACTGGAGCCATCCTATATGGCGCCTTAGAAATGGGTGCACTTCCCGATTGAACAGTGATGCTGAACTCTACATTACGATGTGGGGGTAACCCAGGAAAATCATCCAAGAACACAGTTGGATAGTCCCGAACCACAGGAATCCCTTGCACTTCCACAGGAATCTCTTCCTTGCGGATAGCTGCCACCAACCTAGAATATTTCTTCTTCCTTTGGAAAGTGACTTCAGGTCCACCTGGAGCCTTCACTGTTGCTGTCTTGGTCTTACACTCGATGCTTGCACTGTACACCGACATCCAATCAATGCCAATGATAACATCGACTCCCAAGATAGCTAGCTCGATCAGATCAATCCCAAAGATTCTGTCCCCAATCACAATCTCGCAATCCGCATAGTACCGATCAGTGGTTAAAGTTTCCCCTGATGGAGTAGCTACTGCTAAGATCTTGCCTGGAAAAATCTTCGGTTCAACTCCCAACACTTTAGCAAATTTAGGAGACACAAAAGTATAAGAGGATCCAGTATCGAATAACACAACAGCTTTCATTCCATTTAAATAAAGTTCTCCTGTTACATAATACACACTTATTACGTAATAGTTTACTAACTAGCGGGAAAAGAAACAACATAAACCTCTAAACATCCGCCCTCGTACCAGTGATGACATGATCTACCTCATCGGCATCAGCTTCCATCAAGGCAAATACTCGCCCTGGTTGGTACGATCTCTTCCTAGTCTGCTGCATTGGTGCGTTGCGATTACCATTCCGTGGCTTGGGGCATTGAGATTGGTAATGTCCCGTCTCACCACAGTTGAAGCAATTCACCGCAGGAGGTCCCACAACATTGTTCCCGGGTCCTCCAGCCACACTAATAGCGTTCGCCCCTGTCGGTTTGAACCTTTGTGTAGATGGTTGTCCCTTGAAACTCCCAGAATATGCGGGCCTCTTTCCAGACTGCCAGTTGTTCCTCCGATTCTGAACAATATGAAACTGCTCCATGTCTGCTTCCGTGGCTGCTGCACGCTTGACCAGCTTGTCAAATCTGCTGATACCAAGAGGTATCATACGGGACGTCAAGCTTGGCCTCAATCCATGCTTGAACTTACGAGCCTTCTTAGCCTCATCCATCACTAATTCCGAAGCATACTTAGAGAGCTGAGTAAATTTGGTCTCGTACTCTCTAACTGACATGCCACCTTGCTGTAGTGATAGAAACTCCATAGCCTTCTTCTCCTGGACGTCGGAGGGGAAATAGTGACTACGGAATTCTTCCAGAAATTCCTCCCAGCCAAGAACTATGCCTCCCATTGTCCGCTTCATCGACTGCCACCAAACAGCCGCATCCTTCTCAAGTTGCAGAGTCGCCAACTTCACCTTACTGCCTTCAGGGGTCTCCAGCACTTCAAAGATCGTCTCTACCTGACGAATCTAGTTGTCAGCCGCATCAGGGTCTGACTTCCCTTCGAACACAAGTGGTTTCATCCGTTTGAACGATTCCACGAGTTTGATTGCTTCGGGTACCGGATCCGCAGGTACCCTTCCTTGGTTCTAATTCATGGCCACGGCGTTGAGTGTCTGATAGACCCTCGCAAGTTCCGTTTCCAAGTCTAGACCTTCAGCGTTTCTAGCTCCTCTTCTAGCCATATTCTGATACAAAAGATCCATTAAATTCGAAGTATAAGACATGAATTTTAAATCAACTTGCATTTGATTAAATTCCAAACTTTATACATTCGAATTAAAAAACATTTCTTGACATCAGAATGAAAACTGTAGAAGCTACAACAGTCTAACTCCTATGGTTCCTCTTCGCTTCTCGAAGTTCTCCCCTGTAGTTCCTCAACTTCTTCCTTCAGCACATCGGTCATATTCTTCCTCTTTTCGAGTTCCCATACCCGATGACTGAGAACTGCAAAGTCGTCCTTACGCTTTGCCAATTGAGCCTCCAATAATCCGACTCTCTCCTGCAGTGTTTCTACCTGCCTCTGAAGAGATATCACCAGACTATTCGGAAATGGTTCTTCTTCTTCGTCAGAAGAGTCATCAGATGAATCCGGAGGTGGGGTTGTAACATCCCGAATCCCAAATACAACTGAATTCGAAAGTTCTACAGGATCTTTTCGTCTCATTCGTTACAATTTTACAAGGAATTGAAAACTTTCCATTTTACATCAGAGTTACAAGAGATTTTACACTTTATATTTTACAGCGGAAGCATATACATCAATAATTTACATGTAATGACAGCGGAAGCAATTATAACATTATACAAAAGATGCAGCAATAAATAATGATCTTCGAGCATTGGCTTTCCTTTAACCTTTATCAAACCAATTATCCTGCATATAAAACTGTGTGTACGTCAGTTTATTCAACCGACGATAATTATACATGGCAATCATCTCTATACCAGAAACAGTATAACGATTCTCATTTCTTAACAAAACACAAACTTGTTCACATATCAAATTAAAGGGAATACCCTATTGATGTCGTGTTGTGATTGTGCACTTAGTCCTTAATGCAATTATTTATATTATATGACACTAATGCGCACTTGTTCGGATTCTATGCATCCCATACTACATAGGTCCGAGGGCAAGCCCTTAATCGTACTTCATCTTGTAGGGTTCAATCCCTCGTCATGACTTACTCTACTACTGTAACTACGGTAAGTATCCTAGATGTTTTCTGACCTACGAACTCATGTCTAGGCGCCCTGGAGGGAAACCCAACGCACTGACACATGACTCATCATGCAGGCATCCTGTGGTAATTCAGCTCCTACCATAGACATGACACCACCCGTAGTCTTCAAACATCCCACGAGCGTCGCCACCGGGACGGTACTCTGGAGCAGTATCCTCGCCCTGACTCATCATGGGAGATCCTGGGATACGCTCTTGCCGCTAATCCAATGGCCCTCATACTCAGTGTTTTTCTCTTACTTTCATCACATCTTCACTATGTAACTAATCCTTAATTCTAATGAAATAGAATCATGAACAAAATCAAAGCACTAGAGTTAGCCTCTCCACTAAACCGAACTTATTCATTTATTCAAACGTGACCAACCTTGGTCTTTCATTTCAAATTTCATTTCATTTCTTTCTAATTGCCGTGGGAGACTTAGCTACTTTTTTGTTTCAATTCCAATTCACAATTACTAAAAAAATAATCTGAGCACTTCCAGCTCATGAGTTCATTTTTCATAATCACCATGGATTTTCTTTTTCATGTTCATAGTTCCACAATTATAACCTTCATAAATTCAAATAAATGATTCACTTCATATTAATTCATGCAAAGACAAATAGAGTTTACTGTCACAACCAATATTCAACATAAGATTCACAATTTTTATCATAAAACAATTCATAGAATTTCTGAGATGTCAAAAAGTGCTCTGAACAGTCGACTTAGAACTCATCCAGTCGACTTGTTCAGTCAAACAAAGTCCTTCAGTAAACTGCTCGGAAGAGTCGACTGCTGCACATGGCCAGTCGGCTGTTCTGCAGCGTTCAAAATTCCAATATCATTTACAGTGCAGTGGACTGTCAATCAACCCAGTTGGCTGTTCAGCAGAGTTCAATTATGTAACCTTTCAAGTTCAGTACAGTCGACTGTTACATACATTCGGTCGACTAAGCAGATTAAACTTTCAATTTAAAGAATTCTCTCTTTATTCTGTTCTCACATCATTTTTTTTGTCACACTACAATGTGCTCATGCCAACATAAACATGAAATTCTTATATGTTTATTAACATCACAACATAGTTTTCGATTAAATGTAAATTCCACATAACTAGTGTTTTCTTTTCTCAAAAGGAAATGCTAAACATATATTTTTCCTTTTACTCATCATTTACTCACAGAGATGACTACTAATCCCAATTTAACATGCTAGAACATCAAGTTAATAATTCACATTAAAAAGTACGTCGTTTCATGAAAATCCGAACTGTATATATTTTCTTTCAATATACCAGTCGACTGTTCATACGACCGGTCGACTGTAAAGGTCATTTCCAGTTCTCTAATTATTATTAGTCCTTTTTCATCAGTTCATAATTTCTACACTATGTACAGCATGGGAGATATCAATTTACAATCATTCTATCACTTCAGTTTGCACATACTTACACAATTAAATCCTCGACCTTAACATGAATTCTAATTTAGAAGTCATGTGAAACATCCACCTCGTACCAGTCGACTTATTCACATGACCGGTCGACTGTACAGGTCAGTTATGATCTTTTAAATTTCATTAATTCTGCTCATTCATTCACATCTTTTATACTAAGTATAGCACAATGCATTTTAGTATAATGATCACCATATCAATCCACATTTCACAAGCATGATAACAATCAAAATTGCCCTAGCATGATCTTTATATTAGAAGTCCTGAGAAACACCTACCTTGTTGACGAAATAAACGAAATCCTGAAAAGCCTTCTAGTGATAATGTGACTCCTCCTCCTTGCTCCTTACCACCGAGAATCTTCTGAAGTAATGCCGGCCTCCAAAGACTAATCACACTCACAACTCTCTTGCAAATATATCTTTCTCTTTTCAAATAGATTTTTTAATGAAGAAGACAATGGAAGGGGGGGGGGGGGGTATTTATACACAAACTTTGGGTAAAATGGAGGGCTAGGATCTAGTGGATGGTTATGAGATGGAGGGCTAAGATAAAAGTAGGAGTTGCATTAACTACCCACAACTAAGTAACCACCCATGCATGATCTCCATTTGAAAATTTTCAATTCCCTCCAAAGATTAAAAAGAAAACCGGCCATGGAAGGAATATTGTGCAATGCACACTATGTTGCATGCACATGCTATTCTAGTCTCCATATAAACAAACTTATACATACACATTTTTACAAAATAATCTTTTAAAAGAGTTTTACTTTACAAGTTGTTATTTAAAAAAAGAGAATTAATTCTTGGGCTTAAATTAATGGGCCAAAACATTAACCTTTACAAAATAAATAATTTAGATTTTGGGCTTAAGTTTATTTGAAACAAGGACCCTTTTAAAAGTAAATAATTTAGCAAACATATACATAGACATATACTCATCATTATAAAATTTCATAAAATGGTACGTGCACACTACGTGCAAAATAACTAATTTTCATGAATGAAAATTCAGGGCATTACAGGGGTAATCTCTCAGGATTCAGGCCATTTGTCTCTGTCTCTGCTTGCCCTGGGTAGTACTCTTCCTCGGAATCTGCTTGTCCAGGATGGTACTCGTCCTCGATGATATGCCAGTCGTCGTCTCCAGCAGGGTCGAAGTGGTCAGCCATCTTAGAAATAGAGAGCAAGAAGCTTAAGTCATAGAGCAACACAAACGTAAGTCACTTATATTTAAATCTCTAGACTCAAACATACACTCTAGTGTCCACTTCTAGGGTGTCGTTCCTTATAAATTTGTACAAGTGTGAAGCGTGGCTCTGATACCACTCTGTAACGCCCCGAATTCCAAAATACACTGAATTCGAGATTCCACAGGATCTTTACACTTCATTTAGTACAATTTTATAAGGAATTTAAAACTTTTCACTTTACATCAGAGTTTACATGAAACTTTACACTTTACATTGCACAGCGGAAGTAAATTTACAACATTTAAATGAATGTACAACAACATAATCTTTAGGCATCTGTTCCTCTTTAGTCTTTATCATGTCATTTACCCTGCATACAAAACTGTGGGAACGTCAGTTTATTCAACCGCCGAACTTCATACACGGCCATCCTCTCTATGACGGAAATAGTAGAACTCATTTTTCATATTTAACAAACACAAACTTGTCACATATCAAACTAAAGGGACTACCCTATTGATGTCGTGTTGTGATTGTGCACTTAGTCCTTATGCAGTTATTTATATTACATGACACTAATGCACACTTGTTCGGATTCTATGCATCCCATACCACATAGGTCCGAGGGCAAGTCTCTTAATCGTTCTTCATCTTTGTAGGGTTCAATCCCTCGTCATGTCTTAATCTACTACTGTAACTACGGTGAGTATCCTAGATGATCTATGAGTACAAGCTCGTGTACAGAAAACCTGGAGGGAAATCCCACGCCATGTCTTGACTCATCAAGCATGCATTCTGTGGCAATTCAGCCTCCTTCATGGCACACGATCCTCTTGCAGTCACCAAACATCCCACGAGCGTGGCTAAAGTCCGATCATTACTGAGTAGTGCCCATGCCATGTCTTGACTCATCAAGCATGCATTCTGTGGCTCACACCCTCACCGTAAACTCTAGCTCTCATACTTGTGTTTTTCTCTCACTTTCATCACATCTCCACTATGTACTAATCCTTAGTTTTTATCAGAATCATGAACAAAATCAAAGCTCTAAAGTTAGCCTCTCCACTAAACAGGACTTATTCATTCATTCAAAAAAGACCAACTTTGGTCCTTCATTTCAAATTTCATTTCATTTCTTTCCAAATATCCGGGGAGACTTAGCTACTCTTTTGTTTCAATACCAATTCACAATTTTTAAAATTGAGCGTTTCCAGCTCATAAGTTCATCTTCATAATCATAACAGATTTTCTTTTTCAATAGAATGATTTCTAATTTATTCATGAGTCCATAGCCATACATGGAATTCAATTATTCCTTATATGTTTCATCAAATATCAATTTCACATTAAAATCACATCACTAAATGAATATTCACTTTTCATAATTTTCACACCATTCGCCAATGAGAATAATTCACGTCACATCACTACATATAATTTCTATCTTTATTACACTTCTTTTCTAACATTTTATTTCAAGTCATTTTGCAAAGTGCAACTTTCATAACATACAAGTGTAGAACCATTGTTCTAAATTATACATTTATTCTCAAAACATACTCCATTTCACGTAAATAATTCCCAAATTATTTTCCATAAATCCCACATATTTTTAGGATAATAGTCACATTTTTTTTTCATAATTTTTTTAATCATTAAAAACCCCCCCAAAAAATTATTTTTTCCCACAACATAAACACAGCCGAGACCAAGGATCGAACCAGCGACCACAGGGAAACCAACCGAAGGCACAGGCCACTAGGCCGAACACACTATGCTTTAAAAAGAGGGCTGAGAGCATTAAATGCTCTCGGCTACGGTTCACTTTATTTTTAAAAATGCAACAAAATATGTGGTGCTAACAAGATTCGAACCCTCAACCTCTGAGAAGCCGTACAACACTGTAGCAATCAAGAGCATCCCGACCACTCGAGCTATAGGCTCGGGTTGTCATCGATACAACTCGAAGTCTACTTAATCAATACTCTCTGTTTATTAAAATATTTCGGTGTTCAACAAGTTCTCATTTCATTTTTTTTTATTGAACTCACTGTAAAATTCCAGATTAATTATTCTCATCATAAATTATACTCCAGTATATAAAAAATAATTTTTTCCCAATAATTAATGCCTATTTTTCATATAATTAATTCGAATCATAAACTACCCCTACCACATTTCTTTTTCGACATTTCTTATCAAGTTTAACATCACTAATCTCTTTATTAGCAATCTTCATTATCGACTCTCTGTTTTTAATCATTTCACAAACCCCAAAATTATATTTTTTAGTCATTCACACAACATTATCACAATAGTCTATTTAAGCACATAAAGTGACATTTTCAATCTACTAATTCTTGCATATAATTTTTAATGTTAATAATGAAGTTTTCTTCAACAATCCATGGCTATAATCAATTCGCACACAACTTAAATTTTAATAATAGAACAACATACAATTGCATATCCACATTTCAATCAATCAATAGGTCATTTTTCCAATTAAATGTGTACTCTTATTAATCTTTTTCATGCATCATTCTTTCAATTCAAATCTAGCATGATTCCTAATTAGAAATATAGAAAATTTACCCACCTTATTTGGAGAGACTACACTTAGCACCACCTCCTAAACCAATGTCCTTGCAAAAGAACGATCCTCCTCCTTGATGCGCGCACCTAAGCCTTCCACAATGCCAACCTGAGAGCTCCTAATGCCGGCCTTCCTCTTTGTTGCAAGCACAAATCCCTCACACCACTCTCAATCTTTTACTCACTTGCTATACTACTAATAATGTATTTTAAACTATAGGTTTGGAGGAATAATTAGCACAAGAATAACTAGGTGGGGGGGGGGGTATTTATACTAAAAATTTAGGAAAATGGAAGGCTAGGATTGAAGTAGGAGTTAGGATTAAAAGGCTAGGATTCAAGGAGGAGTTACAATAACCAACCATGATCAAGTAACCACCACCCATGACTCCACTCAAAAATTTCATTTTCCCTCCTAAAAGATCAAAACCGGCCCCATCTTATGCATGAGGATTGTACGTGCAATGCACGTGCATGCAACTTGGCACCATTTAAAAATTGTACATTTTACATAAAAATAATCTTTAAAAGGTATTCTACATTACAAGTTGTATTTAAAATAAAAATAGCTCATGGGCTTTAGTTTATGGCCCAAAATAATAATTAAAAAATATAACAAATAAATTAGATTTGGGCTTTTTGAAAGAAAGGCTTTTTGTCTACTTGAAAAAGGGCTTTATATAGAAGTAATTAAAGAGCACATATTTAAACATCTATACTCATCATAATGAAAATAATTATAAGATTTAATTCTACCAAAAATATTGCACGTGCACACTACGTGCAAAATAAATAATTTTCATTAAATGAAAATCGGGGCATTACAATTCCTTTCATGGTTTAGACTTTAATTTAAAAAGGAGTAGGCAAAGACTGATTGACGAAACTGAAACAACTTTATTTGGTGGCCATTTGAAAGTTTGTGCTTATTACATTTGCCTTGTTACGAATTTGAATCGTTTTAAGGGCTTTCATGGAATTTAATTAGGTGCTCTGCATTCCGAGTTCTCTTAACTGCTTTGCCCCTCAGGTCTTTAAGTTGGTCGGTCCCTGGGCGGACCACTTTGGAGACCTTATAAGGGTCTTCCCAATTTGGAGTGAGTTCTGCTTTCTTGGTAGGTTCGGAGATGGCGAGCCGTCGAAGTACAAGGTCACCCTCTTTTATATTGGTAGGTCGTACCTTCTGAATTTAGAAGCGCTCGACCCTCTGTTGGTAGATGTTTCTTCTGATAGCTGATTTTTGCGTACCTCGTCAAGGAGATCGAGGTTGGCTCTTAGGTCTGCTGAGTTGGAACTCTCAACAAAACTTATGATGCGTGGAGACTCGACACTGGCCTCCAAAGGAATGATTGCTTCGGTTCTGAAAGTTAGGTTGAACGGAGACTCACCTGTTGGAATTCTTTTAGTGGTTCGGTAGGCCCACAGAATGCTCAGTAGCTCTTTTATCCAAAGGCCTTTTAGTGAATTGTCCAGGCGTTTCTTCAGTCCGTCCAAGATCTGATTGTTGGCGTTCTCAGCTGGCCATTGGACTGGGGGTGCGAGACTGAATAGAATCTTTGTTGGATCCCCAGGTCATAACAAAACTTGAGAAAGGTTTTGTCAGCAAACTGGGTGTCATTGTCGGTGATAAGAATCCGAAGAATACCAAATCGGCAAACGATGTTCTTCCAAAATAATTGTTGTGATTGATGCTCAGTTATGGTGGTGAAGGGTTCTGCCTCGACACACCTGGTAAAATAGTCTTTGGTGATGATAAGGAAGTGCTTGTGGCCAATTGCCTTTGGAAAGGGGCAGACCAGGTCATCCCCCACATAGCAAAGGGGACTGGACTGGCAAGTGATTTCAGCTCGGCTTGGGGAGCGTGTCGAATGGAGGAGTACCTTTGACAGGGGCCACATTTCTCACAAGGTCTTGGGCATCTTGGAGGAGGGTCGGCCAGTAGTGCCCGTGGTTGAGTATTTTCCTTTCAAGTATTCTGCTACCTATGTGGTAGTTGCCGATTTCTTCGTGCATCTCTTCTAACATGTATTTGGCTTTCTCATGATTTAAGAAGCAGAGATAAGGTATCCCATCTGCCTTGGTGTACGAGCGTTTGAAGAGTGTGTCATTGATGAGTGTGAACCTCTACGAATGGGCCCAAACCTTTCTGGCTTCGGATGGATCTTGGGGGAGTTCACTTGCCTCTAGGAAGTTCAAGATTGGGTCCATCCAAGTGTTCGCCCCCACGGGTGAGTCGATGTAGTTGACTTCGGGAGGATCGATGATTTCGATGCTCGGTTTTAGGAGAATCTCCACCAAGATAGTATGATCTAATCCTTCAAAGGAGGAAAAAGCAAGTAAAGAGAGTGCGTTCGCCTGGGTATTCTGTTCCCGAGGGATCCGAGTCACTGTTGCTTTTGGAAAATTTGAGAGAAAAAGTTGAATGCGTGCCAGGTATTGGATCATTTGGGCATCGCAAGCCTCATACTCCCTGGAAATCCAATTGACGATAATCTAGGAGTCGCTAAAAACACTTATGTGTTTGGCCCCTACTTTACGGGCTAAGAGGAATCCTGCGATCATTGCCTCATATTCCACCTCGTTGTTGGAGGCTGGGAAGTTGAGAAAAAGAGAGTATTGGAGAACGAATGCATTTGGGCCCCTAAGTATGACTCTGGCCCCGCTCCCGCCTTCGTAGGACGACCCATCAATGTAGAGTTCTCACTCTGGCTTGTCTTCCCGGACATCAGATGCATCGGGAATGGTACATTCAATTATGAATTCAGTGAGCGCTTGTCCCTTGATTGCAGTTCGGGGCTTCTAGCTGATGTCGTGCTAACTCAACTCAATGGACCACTTGATCAAGCAGCCCGACATCTCAGGTTTGTGGAGTACTTACTTTAAAGGTTGGTCTGTAGGACCTGGATGGAGTGGGCCTCGAAGTATGGGCAAAGCTTTCTCGCCGCCATCATAAGTGCATAGGCCATATTCTCTACTTTAGAGTACATAAGCTCGGTGTCACAAAGGTCTTTGCTGACATAATAGATAGGCTTCTGCAACCGGCCTTCCTCCCGAACCAAGATGGTGTTGAGGGCCTATTCGGAAGCCTCTAGGTAGAGGGAGAGAACTTCGTTCTGCTAGGGTTTGCTGAGGAGCGGGTGGCCAAGTATACCCTTATTGGTCGAAGGCTTGTTGTTGGAGCTTCCCCCACTTGAAGTTTTTAACTCCCCTGGGAGCTTTGAAGAATGGTAGTAACTTCTCTCCGTATTTAGTAAGAAAGCGGCTGATAGCTGCTAAACGACCCGGGAGGTGCTATACTTACTTGGAGGGGCCATGTCTAGTATGGCCTGAATTTTTTGGGGTTAGCTTTTATTCCCCATTGGCTGACCATGAACCCGAGAACTTTTCGGACATTACGCCGAAGGCTCACTTCAAAGGGTTTAGCCGCATGTTATGGAATCGAAGGACCCCTAATGCTTCTTCAAGGTCTTTCACATGACCCTAACCCTTGAGTATTTTGACGAGCATGTCATCCACAAACACCTCCATGTTCCGACCTATCTAATTTTTGAAGACCCGATTTATGAGTCTCTGGTACGTCGCTCTGGCAATCTTCAGCCCGAAGGGCATGACGTGGTAGCAATATATCCCTTGGTCGGTCACGAAAGCTGTCGTGGGGATGTCTGGGGGTACATCCTGATTTGGTTGTAACCTGAGAAAGCGTCCATGAAACTGAGAAGCTCGTGCCCAGACGTCGCATCGATTAGGGCATCAATGCTCAGGAGGCTGAAGGGATCCTTCGAGCAGGCCTTGTTGAAGTCTGTGAAGTCGATGCAGATCCTCCACTTTCCGTTGGGCTTCTTGACCATCACAACATTGGCTAGCCACTCGGGATAGCTCACCTCTTGAATGAACTTGGCAGAGAGGAGTTTTTGAACTTCTTCCTTGACTGCCTGCTGCCGATCAGGGGCAAACTTGCGATGCCTCTGTTGCACTGGTTTAGAGTCCGAGTGCCTAGTTTGTGTATTATAAGATCCTCAGAGATCCCAGCCATATCCGAGGGCACCCAAGCGAATAAATCCTGACTTCGACAGATGCAGTCGATGATATCCTGCCTTAACTCCTGAGGAAGGGATCAGCTCACTAGGAACCATTTAGATGGGTCATCTTCGAAGAAGGGGGCCTCTTTCGGTTCATCGACTAGCTCTGTGGCGATCATAATTCTTTCAAAGAGGATATTGACTACGTTGAGGGGCGGGACTACCACCACTATAGCAGCCATGTAGCAGGTTCAGGTGGCCTCCTGATTACCCCGGACAACTTCGGCCCCATGTTCGGTAGGGAACTTCATCTTCATGTGGTACGCTGAGGGTACCGCTTGGAGGGATTGGAGGCCATGACAACTTTGGCTCCATGTTGTAGGAGGCTTGAACATTTACCACCATGAAGTTCATGGCTACGGTTCGAGATGCTGGAGCATGTCCGACGGTAATGTCGAAGGTCACGATTCCCTCGATCTGGACAGGGGCACCTGAGAACCCCTAGAGTGTGTACCCCGCTTGTTTTAAGTCTTTCCCTGGGGAGTTTTAGGGCATCGAATGCTGTCAGAAATAGAATGTTTACTGAGCTCCCATTATCAACAAGGACGCGGTGAACCTCGTGATTGGCTAAACCAAGGCTGATGACAAGGGCATCGCAATGCGGTTGTCGGACACCCTTGAAGTCTTCGTTGGAGAACGAGATCGATAGCCTCGACCCTTGGGGGTGGTTGATGGTGAACGGCATTGACTTCTCGAATGAAAATTTTCGAAAGGTGTTTGAGTCTCCTCCCATGGCTCCACCATGAACACAGTGAAAAATAGCCAGTCTATCAGCTCCCTCTGGCTCGGGACCCATTCCGGACACTTGTCTGCCCTTTGAGGAGGAGAGGTTTGCCTAGTATTTATTCTGAGTGAACTTGATTAGGTAGCCTTTCAGTATGAGTGCTTCAATCTCCTTTTTAACAGCCCGACAATTGTTAGTCTCATGGTTGTGGTCCCGATGGAACTGACAGTAGAACTTTTGGTCCCTCCTCCTGTTGGTTGTTGTTGGACATCTTTGGCCTGTGGGGTCCTTTTGCAATTTCTTTGGAGCCTCTAACTCATCTGCCTTCCTCTTCCCTTCGCTTGGGTCTCCTTCCAACCGTTGGGATGCAGAGCCTCTTCATCTGGGATGTATTTCCCGTCCGTATGGAGAAGGTCGTAAAAATCGAGAGGAGGTTTCTTGGCTAGGGAGGCCTTCAGCTGATCATGACGGATATTGTGTCAGAACGCCATGGAGGCAACTCCGGTGTCGAGGGAGGAGATCACCTAGGCTTCAGCAGTGAACCTTCGGACGATGTCCCGGAGGGACACTTTGTCCTTCTGTTTAAGATTCAGAAGAACAGCGCTCATCTTTTCTGCCTTGTGGCTAGTCACGAAGTGCTCAAGAAAATTCTCTTCAAGTTGATCGAAAGAGAAAATTGAGTCGGGGGCAAGCTTTGAATACCATTCCCGAGCTGGGGCACGTAGAGTGGCTGGGAACGCGCGACATAGGAAAGGATCCGAGGCGCTAAGAATCATCATGAAGGTTTTGAACCCCTCGATGTGATCAGCAAGATCTGTGTCTCCGCTGTATGTCTTGAACTAGGGAGGCTTGAAATTTCTCGGAATAGGGGCGTTGAGGATTCGGGCAGAGAAAGGAGGTCGGGAAGGTTGACGACCCCAACTGAATTGTCCCCTGTTCTTGCCTATCCGAGCAAGGCGGTCTTCCATCTCTTGAAGACGTCGTCGGACGTCATCCTGCCGATTCCCGGATCTAGTAGACTCATGAGATTCTTCTCCCCCAGAATCCTTGATTTGTTCCTCGTATGAACGTCGTTCATATCGGGCTCGTCTTTGGAGAGCTCGTAGGACTTTGGCCTAGAACTCTTGGAACTCGACACGAGTAAAGTCACCTTCTTCGCCGTGGCTGTCTGGGTGTCGGTGATCCCTTGGAGAGTGGTTGCACCATTGATCTCGGCCTTGGGACCGAGGAACACTACGGCTCGAAGCCGGGTTCAACAGTCTAGCTTCGCTTTTCAAATGAATGAGATGGTTTCAGAGGCCGCCCTGGTTCGGCCGGTTGTTGATGACGTTCCGGATGTCATCTGCAGCAAGTTGCTCAACCTGCCTTACGAGTGAGTGAGATGCGCTCGGAGCCAGTCCCCACGGATATTCGACGCTCTACCTCTGCGATCCTTGGGTATTCGCAAGGCTATCGGTCGGTAGAGGAGGAGGGACCGAAGCCCCTGCGGTAGTGGTCTTCTTAGCTTTTGGAGCAATGAGAATCAATTACTTCATATTAGAACTTGAATCGGGAGTAGGATCGATTTGGAGTTTCCCACAGACGACGTCAATCTGTTGTTGTTATTTTTACGGTGTGTGAGCGATAGATAATTTGAGTTCTTGTATTCAGGGAAACGGCAGTGATCCTGACCTTCATTCTGGATCCGAATGGGTGTTGAATGAATTGGTTGAAAGGCAGCTAACTTACCGACCTGCAAAAATAAGCCTGAAACACCAGGAGTATTCCTGATGGCAGACCCTTCGATGCTTAAGTCAGAAAGCAGTGATTTAGTGGAATAGATTCTATAGAAAAAAGAGTGATTACCTGTTAATTGTACAGTAGGTGTGTATTTATAGACTGGGAAATAATCTGTTATGGAAGGGTCCTGGGCGGTATTGAAATCCCTTGACCTCGGATATGGAATTGATCAGATCCTTAATTTTATGAGTGTGGTTAGGACGTAACTGATGAAGCGTCTGGCGCAAACGGCGAGTGATTCATCCGGGTGCAGAAATGGGCATGCGGAAGGCCCGTGGAGTCACCTGGCTTGAACCACTGGAGGAGTTAGCGTTGAGCTCAATCTGTTGCTGTGTGATTCGTGATGAAATCGTTCAGCAAAGATTAGCCACGATTTTTACTCATATCATAAAACTCATATACACCTTAAAATGTCTCACCCAGCCCCAGCCAGCCATCCAATCCAACATGGTCTCCAAGAGTACACATACAAGGTAACACATGCTACCTCAGTCTCACATAAACTACAGTCCCACCAACATGTTAAGAGCAACACAAAAATTAAGACGGTCTAGGTACCGTTAAGATACCGCACTCCCCTGCCACTGATTGTCCCACATTCAAGCTGACTTCATTAAGAATTCTCAACCTCTTCATAGCAGAAGCTCACCTTACCCACAACAAAATAGAAGCGAAAGCCTATTTGAGTAATCTAGCAATAGAAAATATATAATATGAAACAATTCCCCCTCTGCACCTCAAATCTCAAAAACTCATTCTAAAACGCACACAGTAAATGCTCAAACTTTTTTTTTTGAAACATAGTTTCTAACTCTAATCAACTGGAGATGCAATTGACGAATACAATTTTCCATGACGTAGAATTGCAACTCATAGTCCACATGCATTAATAATTTGATTTGTTAGAGACGTCATTAGCAATTCCAAGGCGGAAGTGGTAGGGTTGCAGGAGACCAAACTTCACCACGGGCTCAAACTCAAAAGAGTCGAGGGTAAGAGAATCAAGGAATGGGTGCTACGCCTGTCAGCAGGAGCCTCAGGAGGGATCGCTATTGGGTTCAACTCGGATATCCTCACATGCATCGAGGTATACAGTGGAACGTTCTCCCTGTCTATCCGACTGAAACGACGGTCTGATGATTGGGTGCAGACGGTGACTGTCGTTTACGGGCCGAACGTGGCTACAGATCGAGATGCCTTTTGGCAAGAGCTTGTCAATATTTGACAACGTTGGTTGGGAGCATGGATTGTTGGGGGGGGATTTCAACATCACCAAATTTGCTTTCGAGCACAAGGGAAGAGGCTCCAGCGACAGACACAGAGAGGAGTTCAATAGGTGATAACGGAACTAGAGCTGATTGATATCCCAATTAATGATAGACTATTCACATGGTATAATATGCAAGCGGCTCCGGTTATGGCCAAGTTGGACAGGATACTAGTATCGATGGAGTGGGAAGCTAAATATCCATTAGCCACAGCTAGATCGATTCCTACACCCACGTCAGATCATACCCCGATCCTTTTCGACGAGGGGGTACGCGGAGCTCAGAGACCACGAAAGTTCAGATTTGAGAAGGCGTGGCTGGAAATTCAGGGATTCCACCACATGGTGATGGAAAATTGGGCGCTCCCAACTGCTGGCAGGGACACTGCATCCCGATGGTGTGAAAAAATTCGCAAACTGAGAAAGCGGCTGCATAGATGGCATCAATCTAGGTTCTCGACTATCTGGCGTGCAAAAGATTCCTTGTTGGAAGGAATTGATGAGCTAAAAAGGGTGGAAGAGATGAGAGTCTTGTCACAAGAAGAAAAAAATAGGTTACTAGAGCTCCGAGAAAATGTAGCCAATCTTTATAAGCTGGAGGAGATCAAATGGCAACAAAGGTCAAGGATTTCGTGGCTCAAAGAGGGAGACGCGAATACGGCCTATTTCCACCGAGTGGCAAGCGATAGACGCAGATCCAATCTCGTCCTATCAATACAGACGGATACGGGAGTATCGCAAGATGAAAAGGTGATCTCCACAGTATTTCAAAATTACTACAAGGGCCTCTTTGGGAGGAAGAATGATTTCAGGATCCCAATGAGGGATGATTACTGGCAGGCACACCAAAACGACTCAGCAAAAAATTTATCCACCTTGGAAGCACCTTTCTTGAAAATGGAAGTGAAAAAGGCCATCAACCAGATGGGAGCAGACAAGTCACCTTGGCCAGACAGCTTCCCAATGATGTTCTTCCAAGTGTTCTGGGAAGAAATTAAAGGGGACATTATGGCACTGATGGAGGATTTTTTCCACAACAATCTCAGATTGGGCATGTTCAACTTTGCAGAAGTTTTCCTCATACCCAAACGAGAAGAGTCTAAGCGTGTGGGGGATTTCTGACCAACTAGCCTCATAAACTGCTCGGTTAAGATTATCACAAAGGTCCTGGCCATCCGCCTGGGAAGCATAATGGACAGTATGATCAGCAAAACTCAGACGGGCTTCATCAAGGGCAGATGTATCCTAGACTGTGTGACCACTGCTGAACAAGTGATCCACCACTGCCATAAGAGCAATTCCAAGAATTTCCTCGTAAAATTGGATTTTGAGAAGGCATACGACTCCGTCGACTGGGACTGTCTGTTGGAAGCTCTCAGAGGGAGAGGATTTGGAGATAAGTGGGTAAGATGGATCAAACAGTGTTTACATACCAGTAAAACGGCAATATCGGTGAATGGGCGGCCAGGTCCGTCGTTTCCTTGCAAGAAGGGGCTCCGGTAAGGGGATCTGTTATCCCCACTTCTATTCACTATTGTAGCTGATGTGCTGAGGGGTATGCTAGAAAATTGCTGGAGGAAAGGTTGGATTACGCCCGTGGCCTGCAGCACCTCCAATCAAGGGTGCACGATCATCCAGTATGCTGATGACACGCTACTTTTTGGGAATGGTACCAGATCAGAAACAGTCTCCTTTAAAGGGGATCTCTACTGTTTTGAAGCCTGGTCAGGTCTCAGGATAAATTTCCACAAGAGTGCACTGATCCCCATTACACTATCTGAGGAAGAAGCTCGGGAGCATGCCACTATTCTAAACTGTTCGACGAATGAGTTCCCAATCAAATACTTAGGTCTCCCACTCAGACCTGGGAAACTCACTAAATCGGATTGGCTACCTTTAATAGATAGGGTGGAGGACAGACTGGCAGGCTGGAAAGAAAAATTGCTATCACTAGGAGGCAGAGTGATACTCATTAACTCGGTTTTGTCTAACCTGCCTATTTACTACATGTCTTTTTTTGAGCTTCCAAAGTGGGTAATCCAAAGGATTGACCGAATCTGAAAAAGATTTCTTTGGAAAGGGGCAGATTCGAACAGGGAGGCTACCACCTGATCAAATGGAGTATTGCTTGCATGAAGAAGAAGCATAGAGGGCTTGGCATCATCGACCTTAAAGACATGAACCTTGCTCTTTTGGGGAAATAGTGGTGGAAGGTTTTTCACCATGGTGGGAAAGGATGGCAGGATTTCATCCAACCATACCTTCGGGGAAAAGGTACAAGAAGTCTAGGCTTTCGAGTAGGGGCTAAAGTCTTGCGATTCTGGAAAGGAATTACCAAAGCAAGTGGATCGTTCAACTCAGCAGTTACGTCGACAATCGGTAATGGACGGTCCACCAGATTTTGGTGGGATAAATGGTGTAGTGCTCATACACTGAAGGAAACCTTCCCAGAGCTGTATGAAAAAATGAATCGACCCAATATCTCAGTGGCAAAGACTTGGAAGAGGAGAAATTAGTGGCCGCCATTCCGAGGAAATCTTACCCCAGGATTACATCAGCAACTGCTTGAATTGCAAACACACATCACACGGACAGGGACGAGGTGCGTTCAAGGCCCAGATCAGATGCGATGGGGACTAGAGCCCAAGGGAGCTTTCACAGTCAGATCCCTATACCATCGAATTCACTTTCGGGGATGCAGACCCAGCTGGGCACAGGTGTTATGGAAGGCGAAAAAACCACTGAAAGTCAGAGTCTTCCTCTGGCTAGTGCTCAATAATGCAATCCTCACCAGAGAGAACCTGGTCAAAAGGCAACCCCAGATTGTGACTGACTATGGGTCCTGAAACATGCATACGAAGAGTTTGAATCACCTTTTCATTCACTGCCCAAGGAGTAAGGCAACTATGGTAAAGGTTTTAAGAGCCCTAGGAACAAGTGACTACCCCAGCGAATATGAAGATTTGTGGATTGGCCCCAAATTCGCCTCGATTCGCCATGAAATGAAGGATGCGTGGTAGATTGCCATTGGGCAACTACATGAGTGTTATGGCTAGACAGAAACAATTTTTATTTTCGTGCTTCATGTAATAGTATTTCTGGTAACCTTACCTATATCATGCTTCTTATATCTTTTTGGGCTACAGCTGTGGCCATCGGAGCGAGAGGGAGGATTGCCAGAGTCTTCCAAGTGGAGGATTTTGATGATGAGGAGGTAGAGTTTGGGCTGACACTGGACTGAGGAGTCGGCACCACCCATACTAATCAGAGTCTCAATAGTTGCAGTCTCTGCTAGTTTATATTTGGCCTACTGTACTTTGATTGTTTGATGTATGGAGGATTTGTCCCACCCCCCAGGGTTTTGTTAAGGGTTTATGTTTTATTTCCTGCACTGTACTTTATTCCCTGCACTGTACTTTTGTATTTCTCCCGGTTCACCGGGGTTGTTTTATTAATTTCTTATTAATAAAACAGGGTGGCATTATTCCACCTTTTACCTCAAAAAAAAATAATTCGATTTGTTACTCAACTCATACAATTTTCACCCCAATTTAGCATTACATTATAGCGTTAGGTTGATGAACCAACACACAAATCATCTCAATTAAATCGTTCTCAAAACAAACACTATACCTATTTAATCATTTCCCTTCCGATGGTCCAATTAACTAACAAGAGTAAGTGATTACAAGAAATATATATATATATATATATATATATATATATATATATATATATATATATATATATATATATATACACTAGGATTGCTCGTTGACACGTACCTACGACACGTTTTGGGAACGGTGCACCTGGTTTCATTATATAAAATAATTTTGGAGGTCTAGTAAATTAATTGAAATAACAAATATATTATATGAGCAAGCAGTATATCTACCCTTAAACTCAACCATCGCCTTCTTCATCATTAGCTTGAACTTACCTGGAATGTATATAGTTTTTAAAAAACACTGCATAAAGTTTTTTTTTAACTTCAGCATCACTTTTAGATGCTAGATGCTTATAATAGTTATGCAAAGACATTATCATATAGGTTTTATAGAGCTTACTCTAATCCCATAACCACTATGAGCATGTCTAAATACAATGGTAACGCAAGTGCAGGTGTGAAGGTATTTACAATACCAATAATCTAAACATTTGTTTGTCTGATACTCAGTTTGCAATTGAAATACCTCTTATTATTATTTCAACCAAAATGAAATACATGAAGTTCTCAAAACTCTAAACCAAGCTAAACATTTATTTAATCTCCACCTTGTTTTCCCATTGCACCTTTATTAAAAAAATCAAAATGGATAAATAACAAATTTACTTTAGCTGTCTTTCTTGAGTGGAGAGTTCGCACCCTTCACTGGTAAACTCCAGTCATCCCAATCTTATATATCCAAACATATACTAAAAGTTCCTATATGTTATGTTATCCATGGTTTCTAATAACCAGTGAAGGGAATATTTCACGATAGTATTTTCTCTTGTAGTAAAGAAATTAATATTGCATATTTGCCAAGTTATTTTAGGTTGTTGGTCAGCTTACCTATCATGCTATGGTTTGGAAGCCCAAATTGAGGCCACCAAATAATCTATCTCTCACTTGCGTACACTTTAAATCAAAACCAATAAAAAACTCATCAAATAAATCACCAAATTAAAATTTTTTAAACCCAAAAATAAAACAATCATATCTCTCTGAACTTAGATCCCATGCACACACAAAATTTGAGTCAGCAAAAAACTGAGTAATCCCTTTCACACACAAAATTAAAAATTAGAATGAGAATTCAGTTAATGAGATGAAATTAAAGTCATCACATCGCATATAGAGGCTCTCGATTCGGTGGAGGGGAGTCGCCAATACGGAGTCGCTTGATATTTGCGCTTGATTTGATTGAGGGGAGTCACCGATACGGAATCAGCAGCGGATCAGATATCGGCGACGACCTCTTGATTAGGGTTCGACAATGGATTTGAATTTGCTTTGAGATTTTCAAATTTTGAAAATTTTGTAATTTTCAAAATTTTTACAATTTTGTAATTTTCAAAATTTTTAAATATTTTATTTTATTTTATTTTAATTTTAAAAATTTTATTTTTTTCAAAATTTTTTATATAATTTTTGGATTTTTTTAAAATTATTTTTTAAGTTTTTTATTTTTTAAATTTTTTAAGTTTTTAAATTTTTTTTATTTTTCAAAAATTATTTTTAAAAAAAAATTCTTAATTTTTTGAATAGGAGAGAGAGAGAGAGAGTGTGTAAGAATTAAATAAGTAAAGGAGTTGTTTTGAGTAGGAGGATTTGAATTTGAGTTTTGGGGGAAAACTTTTGGGAGGGAAAATGTGTTTTGTGAAGTTAGATCTGGGCCTTTGATTTTAGGAAATTGAAGGAGATCCACTTGATAGCTTTCTTTGTGTTTTATTATTATTATATATATATATATATATATATATATATATATATATATATATATAGGAAAATCTTCCATTGTGCACCACCCCTCCGTGTGCACTCGGCCTTCCCGCCTTTGTATCGACGATCTGAACCGTTCACATTGATCTACACATCTAAATTAGTCTAAATATGTAAAATCAAATCATTTGAAATTCATTTGCCCATCCATCAAGTGACTATAAAAAACAATGATTTTTAGTCATATGATTTTGTAACACTTTAATGGATGGGCAAATGAATTTAAAATGATTTTACATATTTAGACTAATTTAGATGTGTAGATCAATGTGAACGGTTCGGATCGTCGATACAAAGGCGGGAAGGTCAAGTGCAAACGCCGTGTGCACTATAGGTGGTGCACAACGGAAGAACCCCTATATATATATATATATATATATATATATATATATATATATATATATATATATATGTAAGGTCTTAATATATTATAAATAAGTAAGAAATAATTATTTGAAAATCACTTTCATTTATGTCACGCCCCGCTTCTCAGAAAGAAGATATGGAATACGGATACATGACTAAGTCCAGCGAATGGTTTTCATCATCCATAAGTTGTCAAGATCTTTACAACATTTCACAAGAATAACAGGAAGTGAACAAGGAGAAATCAACCACACATGCATGAATGAATCATTATACTAACATAATTTACTTGAAACAATGTTTAATAATCTCAAATAAACCAGATTTGGAATAAGTCAATAATTCTGTGTCATACTGCCCAATACAAATAATCCAAGTAGAAATAAATTTATTCAAAATGAGCAACATGAAATCATCATAATAATAATAGCTAGAACTTCAGGAACTAGAATCTCAGATCACCTACTCCATCAGGCAACTGGTCACCATAGTCTGCAATTTAATAAATTGCAGGAAAAAGAAAGAGAAACAAAACTCCTGTCAATGCAAGTTACGGGCCGCTTGTAGTGTAGGCACAAGAACAAAAATAAACAGATATAAGGTAACAGTGGAACCAAACATAGCATAGAATAGATATGGCAACAAAATAGAACAACTAGCATGAATCATGAACAGAATCAAGTAGTGAGATAACAGGTGCATATGACATGTAACAGGTAACGGGCATCATGCAAGCAGGTAAACAAGTAACAGGTGTCAAGTAGCATGTACAGGTAATCATGTATCAGGTAAGCATGTAACAGGTATTATGTATTAGGTAAGCATGTAACAGGTATTATGTCATGTCAAGTCTTATATTTATTACTATCTAGGTAGCAATTCATGCGTCCCAGGTTTTTACCACATGGTTGCTACACACACTCAATTAACGTTTAGGCCTAGTGGTGTGTTTCTATAGGGTCGTGTACTCAGGTATCAGGTAGCAGATAGCAGGAACAAGTTCATGAATCAGACAGGTACATGAATCAACCGATGCATGCATCAACAGGTTCATGAATCAACAGGTAACAGGTACACGAACCAACAGGTTCATGCATCGAAGCATAAGGTACAACAGGTTCACGAATCCACGGATTCATGAATCAAACATAAAGTGCAACAGGTTCATGTATCAACTTGAATCACATATAAAATGGGAAACACGGGCCCCTTCTGAGTACACGTACCTATATTGTCCACTACTAAGGTGTTTCCCTTGATTACTTATTATTATTATCAAACAGGCATATACGTGCACAAAATAGAGCAAGATTAACATGGCATGAACATGTAATAGGTTCAGGTCAGAAGATAAACATGCACAGGTGAAAGACAACTCATAAAAGATTAGGACAATGAAAATTCTAGTTCAGGATAGCAAGATAGTACTGCACCAAATCTAGGATTCCTGTTGCCACACTTATGCAAACCTAGATCCGTCAAAAAATATAGAAAATAGACACTCGGCCGAATCCAGCAAATATATATAAGTCACATGGTATTTCACAAAAATAAGACTCAAAACATATTTGTATTCAGAAAACGTGTTCAGCCAGAAATTACAAGTTTGTATTCATAAACAGGAAAACGGCATCAAAACTCACTGATTAAATCCAAGAAAAATCTAGGGTATTCCCTAGTATATCTAGTATTAGAAAATAAAGTTTCATAATTTTTCAACATAGATAGAATAGTCAATTAAAATCAGAAAGGAGCAAGATACAGTAGTTTTGTAAATATGAAATCATAAACACAGCAGTATCAAAACAGCAGTAGATTGCAAAATATGAATCGAAATACAGATCCGTCAAAAGGGTGATAAAATAAATATAGTAGGCTAAAATTCATATTCACAAAGTTTTTAAAAACAGCAAATAGGATCAGGTCGAAATTAAGGTTCTTTACTTAACAGCATGAAAATTCTGCGAGTATAGTAGTTGTTTGCAAGTATAGAATAGTTTATAAAAGTCATCAATTAAACCCACAAAAAATAGTGATTAATCCCAATCAAGTATAGTTGTGTTCAGAAAAATATTGGATCAAAATATTATCTTTAAAATCAGTATAAAAATAAATAGTCATACAGAATCCATACAAAATAGAATCTGAAATTTTCTACATCTCTGTAGTACAATAGCCATAACTTGCAACTCAAAAATTGAAACTGAGATCTATCAGAAAATCTAGAAAGTAGGCAAAATTCTCTATAATTCATATTCACAAATAATTTTCATATATAGACCTTAATAGGGTCTAAAATATTGAACCAAAAACGGGGTACAAAAAAAATGGAATATTCTTTATGTATAAAATCAACATAGATCATATGAAACACATCCAAATCATAACAAAACGTGAAATAGGGTATACTATATATGCAAGCAACATGGTATAGGGTATTTATCAAGTCTACAACAAGTTATACCATGACTAACACAAGCAAGCATACGACATCATACAAACAATATGCATGTAACATCAAGAAGTAATTATCTCTAAGTTATTTCATGTCGTGTGTGTAAGTAGATAACTACGGGCAGATCAACACATAGAGACAAGATAAATCAGGGGTTTTGCACAAGAACTGTCTCTAGAACACAACTACACTACATGCGGTATTCAGTACTTGTATATGAAAAAAGGAATACAAGTTACTTGCCTTAGAGACGACGACGGGAACAGTGCAAAGAGCAAGAATAACGGGAATGGATTCCCGAGCACGAACTCAACAACAACGATTGAATACATGAGCACACGAGCAAACAATCACAACTCGAGATCAACACGCACACACAACTCGACACCCGCACACAAGAGAGGGCAGCGGGGGGTGTGCACGGGAGAACAGTGATGGAAAGCGGCGAGACAACGGTGGCGGGGATATGGTGCTGCGGTTGTTGCTGTCAGTCAGAGACAGCACCGGGAACAGCACACAGGGTTAGGAAGGGGGTAGTGCTGCTGGCTGTCGACAACGGAAGTGGAGATGGGAGGAGGGCTGCTGTCATGGTGGCATGACAGGGAGCAGGGGACTAGGGGGTAGCCTACTGAGGCGGGAGGAGCACAGCGCCAGGGATGTTGGGATGCCGCTGCGGAGGTGCGGCGGGGACAAGGGTCGCGAGACAGGGAGGTGCACCGGGGTACAGGGAGAGGATCGGGACGAGCACAGGGTGAGGGGATGGGTTGAAGTCGGGATACAAGGAGGTAGGGGGTGAAGTAAGAAGGTCGGCTAGGGTTTTTTAGGATCACATGCGACTAGGGGATGAACGGGGTAATGGGTATATATATATGCAGGGAAACACATTAGGGTTAGGTGTATAAGGCTAATGGGTTAAAGGTGGTGAGCGGGTAGGATAGATAGTAATGGGTATTGGATCCATTAAGAAATAGAGTAGGATTTAATTGGGTTATAAAATATCCAAGAGGATTATAGGACGGTCCAATAAATGAGATAGCCACAAATAAATAAATAAAATAGGGCATGAACAATAATAATGAGAATCAAAATAATGGCTCGATCAACTAGGGATGAAATAGTACATGAACAATTGAATCACGAAGATCCAACAAAAGACGACAAATCAATTAGATGAATATATTGTAAGAAAAAAATCCAATATACGGTTCAAAAGAGTCGAAGAAATACAAGATGAATAAATACTCAAAAGAAGAAAAAAAATACCTCCAAAAAATACAGAAGATGGAACACAGGGGTTACAATTTAGGTGATAAGTTCATATATATTTTCAATTAAACTACAATTCTAATATCCCTCAAAAATTTAAAAATTTAAAATAAAGAAAATATTAGGAAAGATTTCAAAAATAAATCAAAAGACAATTTTCTAACCTTTTAGGAGAGCCTGCACAAACGTCATTGCATCATGGGCATTCGTCTTCGTAGAATAGACGACTGTGGATATTCCAAACCATCAAACCAGACGGCACGAATCAAGATGTCGCCATTGACCTGCTGATCAATGGCGAGGGGCAGCGAAGTGGGACACCGATGATGGTGAAAGGAAGCATCCGCCATCATTGGTCTGCTCATATTTGGGGATTTGGGGTTTGGCTTTCATATTGACTAGTATAATGTATGTGCGATGCACGTTTACAAAAAGTATCGTCATCATATTAAATAAATATATATCGAATAAGCAAAGGAATAGTTTATATTTGAATGTTTTGATTTGTGCTACACGTGCGGTGCAAGTTTATATTTGTTGGATATAGTTTGAACGTGTTGTAACACCCCAATTTTTTTTTTTTTTTTGAAAACTAAGCCTCCAAATTCAATTCTTTCAATTTCTATATCACTTTAAACATAAACTAAGCAAGTTATATTTCAAGGAAAATTTTGGCAGAGTTTCCCCTGTAAATTTTGCCCCGAAACACAAATAGCTTACGGAATTCTGCTCAAAATTCTGTAGCTCACAATACACACAATAATTTCCCGGGCTCCCCAGGCCAAAATGAGCAGAAACATACAGCCAATATAATATAATGCTCTGGGGGCCAAACTCATAACGGATTATCAAATATTCAATAAAAACCATAATTTCCTTTGAAAACATAAAGGATTTTTGTAAAAATTAGAAAAGGCGAGCAAAATACAGCAAGTATAGATTTCATAAACGAGCATGAAACAACACATAAAACTCATCAATAAAATTCACCAAAATTCTGGGTAATGCCTAACTAGATAAAAAAACACTTACCAAAGTTTTGGATCAAAATAATATATGTAGCATAGTTCTTTAAAATAATTTTGTCATCAAAATTAACGAAAACAGAATCTAGAAAAGATCGACACCTCTGTAGTAAAACAGTCAAAACTCAGTCATACGAAAACAAAATCAAGCAAGGTCAGAGGGGTTTGAAAATAGACGAAATTCTCTAAATCTCATGTTTTATACCGAAATTAAGATTCTGACTTTAAAACAGTCCAAAACAGCAAACAAATCAGATCAACGACAAAATACAGATTTTTCCCTTTAAAAACAAAATCAACATAGATTCAAGAAAATTGATCCAAACACACCCAAACATAAAATCGAATCTACCAAGTGTCTAAACATCATAAATTAGGGTATTCAGCGTGTCCACACCAAATATCACATGGGTCTCAACAAAAACACGAGTTCTTACAAAAAGTCTCACATACATGATCAAAATCAAGAACGGGTAAAACCTAAGTTAATGTCATGTCCATATTGTGTCGTGAGTCATCTATGGTCAAATTTTCACAATAGAGGCAAACCCATCAAGCATATCACAAACAAGAGTCGTCTTTAGACCCAACTACACTATAAGTGGTATTTTTGACTTGTATCAAACAAATGAATTGGAGTACAAGTTACTTGCCTTAACCGAAGATGAAGAACAACAAAAATCAATAGTAACGAGCAAAACCCACGAATGGAAAATCCACGAATCAACGAATCCAAGCAACCTCGAGCAAGAATCTCCACACGAACAAAACTCCACAAAGCGAGAGAATAATAGTGGCTTGCAGCCACAAGAGAACACCACGAAAGAACTAGGGTTTGTGTGATGTGAGGTGGTCGGGATAAGCAAGAAGGATGATCGGGAGTAGGGGCTCGGGTGTAGGAGATGCTGCCGGGATGGATGCAGGCCGAGAGGGAGGAAGATGGGCTGTCGGGATGGGGCACACAGGCCGGGGAAGTGGTCGGCCTGGGGCTGGCTTGGGGTCGGGTTGACTGTGCACAAGAGGAGGGAGAGGAGGCCGGGTGTGCTAGAGTTAGGGTTAGGGTTTGGTGGAGAGAGAGAGGGGTTTATATATGTAGGGTTTAGTTGTGGGTTAATGGGTATTGGGTTGTGGGTATTAGGAGTAGTAGTAGGTTTACCAATGGGTTTTGGGTTTGGGTCAATTAAATAAGAATACAAATTGGATTGGGGATTTAAAACTGGCTTTGGTAAATCTATTAGGGTTCATTGATAGGATTGGGAAAAAAAAATAGGACAACCAATCACCACCACCACAAACACCCAAAATAAATAAATAAATAATGAGAACGAGACCAAAATGAAGAAAGAACAAAATAATGTAGAACGCAACAAAAGAGACAACCAATCAAGAACAAGGAGCTCAAAATAAAATAAAATGAATATATATATTGAAAACAATTCCAATATACGGTTTAGAAAAATACAAGAGAGAAAAATACATCAAAACGAAAAATACATTCAAAAATACACAAAAATGAAAAACAGGGGTTATAATCCTACCCACCTAACAAGAAGATTTTCATCCTCGAAATTCAAAAGAAGATAAACAGGGTTACCCCAAAACAACCAAAAGAAGAAAACAAAAACTACTCAAACAAATGAGGAAACTTCTGCTGAATCTCCTCCTCCAGCTCCCAAGTCGACTCACCAGGTGAGTGAGGATTCCAAGCAACACAAACCAACTTGATAACCTTGTTCTTAAGCACTTTTTTCCGCCAATATCAACTGGCGAAATCTCACAAGTCAAATCCGGCCGAATGGTCAACTCAGATTAGTCGATCACGTGGCTCTCATCTCGAATATATCTCCTGAATTGTGAGACATGGAAAACATCGTGCACTCCTGATAAAGCTGGTGGCAATGCAAGACGATATGCCACCTTGCCTACTCGCTCCAAAATCTCAAACGGTCCAATAAACCTAGGGCTAAGCTTGCCCCCACCACCAAACCGAATGACACCGCGCCACGACAATACCTTAAGGAAAACATGGTCACCAACACCAAACTCCAATGCTCTCCGATGGATATCGGCCCATCGCTTCTGCCTGTCCTGTGCTGCCTGCAAGTGCTTCCTGATCTGAACCACCGCATCAACTATCTTGGTGATCAACTTCGGACTCAACAACTTTCTCTCACCAATGTCATCCCAGCACATTGGTGATCTGCACTTCTGCCCATAGAGTGCCTCGAACGGAGCAGCTTTAATACTGGCTTGAAAGCTTTTATTGTACGAGAACTCTACGAGATGCAAATGATCCTCCAAGATCCACCAAATTGAAGCATACAGGACCTCAACATATCCTTAAGAATCTGAATATTCCACTCTGACTGTCCATTAGTGTGGGGATGAAAAACTGTACTGTACTTTAATTTACTCCCCAAACTGTTCCTGAAGACTCTCCCAGAACTGAGATTTGAATCTCGTATCCCTGTCGGATACAATATTGACTGGAACCCCATGAAGTCTAACAATCTCTTGCATGTACCTATCAGCTAGGCTCTCAGTAGACTGACCGACATGAAAAGGAATGAAGTGAGCAATCTTCGTCAAACGGTCTATAATCACCCAAATGACATTATGACCTTTAGGACTCCTCAGCAAAGCGGTCACAAAATCCATAGTGATATGTTCCCACTTCCGCTCTGGAATAGGAAGCGGTTGAAGAAGTCCAGCGGTTCTCTGATGCTCTGCCTTAACCTACTGGCAGATTAAACACTGAGCAACAAACTGAGCCACATCCTTTTTCATACCCTACCACCAGAAATGAAGCTTCAAATCCCGATACATCTTAGTACCGCCAGGATGGATAGAATACGAAGACTGATTGGCTTCCTCAAGCAACCTCTGACGAACATTACATTTCGGGACACATAATCTGGACCCATGAAGCGATCCATCCGAATGAATAACCATGTCCGTCCTGAACCTAGACTCAACCTCAACCTCAGCTCGAAATCTCTGCAACTGTGCATCACTAGCCTGCGCCTCTTTAATCTGATCAACAAGAGACGACTGCAGCTGAAGCACCAAACAACTCCGATCAGCACTTGAGAACAAAACTTCCAACTCCAACCTCCTCATCTGCTCAATCAGATCCCTCTGCTGAGTCAAGAACATAACTGCTGGTCTCCTGCTCAAAGCATCTGGCATCAAGTTTACTTTACCAGGATGGTATTGCAAACTAATGTCATAATCAGCCATAAGCTCCAACCAATGCCTTTGCCTCATGTTTAACTTCTTCTGGGTGAAGACGTCTCCACAGCTTCAAAGCAAAAATCACTGTCGCTAACTCCAAGTTATGAGTAGGATAGTTCTTCTCATGCGGCCTCAACTGCCTCGATGCATACGCAACGACCCGGCTCTTCTGCATCAAAACTGCTCCAAGACCCTTACCAGAAGCATCACAGTGAATTACAAATCTGCTTCAACCATCGGGAATAGTCATCACAGGCATTGACGTCAATCTGTTCTTCAACTTAACAAAAGCTCCATCACACTCATCATACCAACAGAACTTCTGATCCTTCCCAGTCGATTTAGTCCACGGTCCTGCTATCTTCGAAAAATCTTAGATGAACTTCCGATAATTAGCCAGCCAAACCGAGGAAACTCCTGACTTCAAAAACTGACTTGGGAATAGGCCAATCCTTCACAGCCTCAACCTTGGTAGGATCCACAGAAATACCGTCGCCGGATATAATGTGCCCCAAGAATGAAATCCTGTCGAGCTAAAACTCGCACTTGCTAAGTTTTCCATAGAGCTGATTCTCTCTCAAAGTCTGCAGAACCACTCTAAGATGCTCAGCATGATCTTATCGATTCCGAGAATACACCAAAATACAAATCTATCCAAGAACTGAGAGATGACCCGCTTCATAAGACTCATGAATACAGCCGGCGTGTTCGTGACTCCGAACGGCATCACAAGATACTCATAGTGCTCGTACCTAGTCCTGAAAGCAGTCTTCTGTATATCTGTAGCCTTAACCTTGACGTGGTGATACCCAGAACAAAGATCCAACTTCGAGAAAACAGCAGCCCCACTCAACTGATCAAACAAATCATCGAGCCTGGGCAACGGATACCGATTCTTCACAGTAACTCTGTTCAGTTCCTGATAATCCATGCACAGTCGACGACCACCATCCTTCTTATCAACAAAAAGGACCGGAGCACCCCAAGGCAAAACACTAGGTTTGATGAAACCCAAATCAAGCAACTGCTGAATCTGCACCTTAAGCTCTGCTAGCTTAACCGGTGCCATCCTGCAGGGACTCTTTGATATCGACGTTGTTCCAGGCTGAACATCAATACCGAATTCCACTTCCCTATCAGGGGGGTAAGCCAGAAAACTCATCTGGAAAAACATCCAAGAAATCCCGAACTACTAGAGGTGCTGCCTCACAGCCTGAATGCAATTCCATCGCACAAACCTTCTAATCAACTGTAGCTCGGCCAAAGGAAGACTCCCCGACATGGAACTCAAACTCAATGTGATCTGGAATCCGGAAAAAAACTTTCTTGGCACGGTAATCAATAATGGCATGGGTTTCACCCAACCAATCCATACCCAGAATCATGTCGAACCCCGAATTCCCAATTACAATCAGATTGACTTTGAACTCTGCACTACCAATAATTACGGGACATTGGCTGCACTCGCGGGAACAAATGACAACTCCACCACCTATCACAATGTTCCAAGCCTCTGACATGTTGCTACACTCCAATTGATGGCGAGCGACAAATCGAGAGGAGACAAAAGAATGGATTGCCCCAAAATCAAACAGAACATGAGCAGGGAAAAAGCACACAAGTACAACACCTAAGATAAGAGACAAGAAAAAGAATGGTTGAACAAGGGTGAGGAAAAACACAAAAATGTAGAAGACAACAGAAAGAATAAAGCAATGGAAAATGGAGAAAACAAAGAGAAACAACAAACAATAAAACAATAAAACAAAAGATACCTGCAACTACACCCTTAGCTGACTCAGCATCTGCAGCAGTCAGGTTGAAAGCCTGACCTCTCCTCGGAACAGCGGTCCTCTGACCGACAATCTGACGCTGCGGGGAAAGCGGTGGTCTAATTGGACCACGAGCTGTGGCAACTGGCTGAACAGGACCCCTGGCTGGAGGAGCCAACCGTAGGCAGTCCCGCACCGAATGATCAGCAGCACCACATCCAAAACAGAGACGATTGGCACGTCGGCAATCCTTGCGCTTATGCCCAGGAAGACAACAAAAGTCACAGAAACTAACTCTCGGAGAACCCGCAGAAGAGTAAGGAGCTACCCTGATCGAAGGGGCTGGAACAGGTCTCCGAATAGGTCCACCAGAAGACCTAGCAACTGAGTGCAGAACAGTCCGCTGAGAAGAAGCCAAACCACCATGAGCCTACTTCTGGGCCCTAGCTGCCTCAAGAGCCTCAGCGTAAGTACGCAAGCGAAGAGAGACAAGATGCAACTTGATATCTCGCTCAAGCCCCAAAATGAACCTACGAGCCCTATCCTCTTCGTTTGCCACAAGAACGGCTGTGAAGCGGCTAAATCTCGTAAATTCGACTGCATACTCGTCCACAGACCCGGAGCCCTGTTTCAAGAAATTCTTATGTTACAACATTGCATGAACAATATGTAACAAAATTTTATTACTCGAAATAACGACCAACCTATTTTAGGGCTAAGAATTGTTGCCCCATCTCAACTCTGGTGTTGCTAGGAAAGAACTTCTCCAAGAAGTTCCTAGTGAAAGTGGTCCAAGTGATCGGTCTTTCAAGCCTTTCGAACTCGGACCTCCACCAGATATGAGCCAAGTCCACTAACTGGATGGTAACCACATCTACACGATCTGCATCTGCCACTCTAGCTGTCAAAAGAAGTTGCTCTGTCCGAATCAACCACTTTTCAGCCTCCAAAGGCGTCTCAGTGCCTGAAAACCTGTCGGGATGCAGCCTCATAAAGTCTGTGACCGTTCCCGAACAGGGTGGAAGAACATCCTGCCTAGGCACAACAGGCGGAGTAACTCGAGCGACTTCCAAAGTAGCCATCACCAAATCACTATGGTTCTGCTGCTGATTAATCAAGCGCTCATGCACAGCAGTGACCGCTTCAATCGGGTCACCCTGCGACTGAGAAATAAAATGCCTGCGAGCCATAGTCTGCACAAAACTAAAAACAGTTAGCATCCAGATCAATGTTGATAATATTTGATTCATTTATGCATGCATGGTTGGTGAAATGTTGAGCAGATTCCAGTTCGAGCCAAGCTTGTCTAATATATTAGGAAACTAATACATTAGCCAAACCTGGCGCTCTGATACCCCTAAAAACACAGTCACGCCCCGCTTCCCAAAAAGAATACGGAAAACGGATACACTACAAAAGCCCAGCAAATGATTTTCATCATCCATAAGCTATTCAAGAAATCTTTACAACATTCTCAAGAAATATCAGAGTCGGAAGCAAAAGAATCAAGCACATGCACATAATGAGCCAAAATACCAACAAGAATACTTGAAACCAAATGTATAAATCTCAAATAGTCATGATCTGAATAAAACAAATGTCTTGGGTCACATTGCCGAAATACAAGGATAAATCCAAGTCTCAAAATACAATATTGTTCAAGCAAACTATAAGAAATAATAATAATAAAATACAGCACTAATACTTCATGTCTCCGAGACCATCTGGAACCTGTTCTCCAAAATCTGCAATTCAACGAATGCAGAAAAGAGAAAAAGAGAAAAACAAGTACCCGTCAGTTGCAAGTTACGGGCCACTTATAATGTAGAATACAAGCACATGGGAAAACTAACTAGCAACATAGTATACGTGTGATGTCAACATAAACAACTAGCTTGGTAATGTGATCAAGTATACATGACATAAATCAAGTGTCAGGTAATCAAGTATCATGTAAACATGCATCAAGTGTCAAGTATCAAGTAATCATGTATCAAGTGTCATGTATCAAGTTTTGCAGAGAGTTACTATCTAGGTAGCACTTCATACAGCCCACCTTACATGGTTGCTTTAACAAATAGTTTCGCTTTATATTTCATAGTGGACCATAGAGGGTAGTATACTCGGGGACAAGTCAAGTATCGAGCTCCAAACTCCAAGTATCATGTATCATGTAATCACGTGTCAAGTGTGCAAGTGGTAAGTATCGTGTCTTGCGTTCAAGTATCAAGTAATCACGTATCAAGTATCATGTCTCAAGTAATCACGTAGGATCAATGGATCCCCTTTCGAGTACACGTTTCTGAATTATCCACTATTAGACTTGTCCCTTAAACCCCGACTTGGTTATTTATTATTAATATCAAACAAGCATGTATATGTGCAAAATATATCAAGAATAACATGGCATGATCATGTGACAAGTGCAAGTTGCAAGAGAAATATGTACGAGTGCAAGATATCTCATAAAAGACTAAAATAGACAAAATCTCAAGTTCAGGACAGCAAGACCATATGGTAGTAAAACAGTGATTCCCAGTGTTACAAATATCCAAATCTGGATCCATCGAAGGATCTGGAAAATAGACTTCCACCCGAATCCAGCGAATATAAATAAGTCATATATTAATTCACAAAAATATAGCTCAAAACTGATTTGAATACAGAAATTAGGTTCAGCCAGAAATCAGGAAAATGAATTCAAGAACAGGAAAACAACATCAAAACTCATTAAATAAATCTACAAAAAATCTCAGGTATTCCCCTATATGTACAGTATCTAAATATAAAATTTCATAATTTTTCAGTGAATTTAGATTAGTCATCAAAAATAAGAAAGCATCAAGAAACCATAGTTTGGCAAATCTGGAATTCCCAACACTGCTGTACGAAAACTATGATATCTCGCAATCAGTGAAACGAAATTTAATTCCGCCAAAGGGATATGAAAATATATAAAATATAATAACTTTCATATTTCACAACCATTTTTCATACAGTAAAAGGAATCATAGTGAAAACAAGGTTCTTTACAGAACAGCGAGCAATATACATTAAGTATAGATTTCATAAACGAGCATTAAACAACACATAAAACTCATCAATAAAATTCACCAAAATTCTGGTTAATCCCTAACTAGATAAAAAAACACTGACCAAAGTTTTGGATCAAAATAATATATGTAGCATAGTTCTTTAAAATAATTTTTTCATCAAAATTAACGAAAACAGAATCTGGAAAAGATCGACACCTCTGTAGTAAAACAGTCAAAACTCAGTCATACGAAAACAAAATCAAGCAAGGTCAGAGGGGTTTGAAAATAGACGAAATTCTCTAAATCTTATGTTTTATACCGAAATTAAAATTCTGACTTTAAAACAGTCCAAAACAGCAAACAAAACAGATCAGCGACAAAATACAGATTTTTCCCCTTAAAAACAAAATCAACATAGATTTAAGAAAATTGATCCAAACACACCGAAACATGAAATCGAGTCTACCAAGTGTCTAAACATCATAAATTAGGGTATTCAGCATGTCCACACCAAATATCA
Source organism: Hemerocallis citrina (assembly GCA_017893485.1). Classification (NCBI taxonomy): domain Eukaryota; kingdom Viridiplantae; phylum Streptophyta; class Magnoliopsida; order Asparagales; family Asphodelaceae; genus Hemerocallis; species Hemerocallis citrina. The sequence continues at coordinate 216,781,425 of CM030361.1, read as the reverse complement.
CATGGGTCTCAACAAAAATACGAGTTCTCACAAAAAGTCTCACATACATGATCAAAATCAAGAACGGGTAAAACCTAAGTTAAAGTCATGTCCATATTGTGTCGTGAGTCATCTATGGTCAAATTTTCACAATAGAGGCAAAACCCATCAAGCATATCACAAACAAGAGTCGTCTTTAGACCCAACTACACTATAGGTGGTATTTTTGACTTGTATCAAACAAATGAATTGGAGTACAAGTTACTTGCCTTAACCGAAGATGAAGAACAATGAAAATCAAGAGTAACGAGCAAAACCCACGAATGGAAAATCCACGAATCAACGAATCCAAGCAACCTCGAGCAAGAATCTCCACACGAACAAAACTCCATAAAGCAAGAGAATAATAGTGGCTTGCAGCCACAAGAGAACACCACGAGAGAACTAGGGTTTGTGTGATGTGAGGTGGTCGGGATAAGCAAGAAGGATGATCGGGAGTAGGGGCTCGGGTGTAGGAGATGCTGCCGAGATGGATGCAGGCCGAGAGGGAGGAAGATGGGCTGTCGGGATGGGGCACACAGGCCGGGGAAGTGGTCGGCCTGGGGCTGGCTTGGGGTCGGGTTGACTGTGCACAAGAGGAGGGAGAGGAGGCCGGGTGTGCTAGAGTTAGGGTTAGGGTTTGGTGGAGAGAGAGAGGGGTTTATATATGTAGGGTTTAGTTGTGGGTTAATGGGTATTGGGTTGTGGGTATTAGGAGTAGTAGTAGGTTTACCAATGGGTTTTGGGTTTGGGTCAATTAAATAATAATACAAATAGGATTGGGGATTTAAAATTGGCTTTGGTAAATATATTATGGTTCAATAATAGGATTGGGAAAAAAAAAGGACAACCAATCACCCCCACCACAAACACCCAAAAAAAATAAATAAATAAAGAGAACGAGACCAAAATAAAGAAAGAACAAAATAATGAAGAATGCAACAAAAGAGACAACCAATCAAACACAAGGAGCTCAAAATGAAATAAAACGAATATATATATTGAAAACAATTCCTATATACGGTTCAGAAAGAGAGGAAAATACACCAAAATGAAAAATACATTCAAAAATACACAAAAATGAAAACAGAGGTTACAACAACAGAAGATCAGGTCTTGCTACCACTGTGACAAAGAAGGGCATATTCGGCCATTTTGTCCGCAACTGGATGAAGGAAATGCTAGCAGGGACCCATCAGGAAAGAATGGGAAACCGTACCGGCAGGGGCGAGTGTTCGCTCTGACAAAGGAGGACGCTGAGGACTCCGAATGTCATCACCGGTATGGGAGCATCTGAGTAAAATTTGTGTTGTATTTCCAGTATGGTAGTAGAGGAAATGTTATATACTGAAAGATGTAATTCATTATGTAACAGGAAGACTTCTAGTAAATGGAATGAATGCTACTGTCTTGTTTGATAATGGTTCATCACACACTTTTGTATCTCCTAAATTTGCTCCAGAGTTAGGGGTAGAACCAAGGATTTTCCCCGGCAAGGTTTTGGCAATGGCTACACCATCAGGAAAAACATTAACCACTGATCGGTACTATGCTGACTGTGAGACTGAGATTGGAGGAAGGGTTTTTGGGATTGATCTTATAGAGTTGGATGTGTTGGGGGTGGATGTCATCATTGGCATAGACTGGATGTCAATCTACAGTGTTAGCATCGAGTGAAAGAGCAAGGAAGTTATGGTGATGGCACCAGGAGGGCCAGCAGTAACTTTTTAGGGGAAGAAGAAGTGCAAGGAATTTGTAGCAACCTTAACCAAGAAGAAAGTCTCTGAGGAAGTCAAGAAGATTCCTGTGATACGGAACTTTCCAACGGTTTTCTTAGAGGATCTGCCTGGACCACCACCTCGTCGAGATGTGGAATTCAGCATTTCTATTGAGCCAGGAAGTGCACAGATATCTAAGGCACCGTACAGAATGGCACCGGTGGAACAGGATGAGGTGAAGAAGCAAATCGAGGAGCTCTTGGACAAAGGTTTCATCAGACCTAGTGCGTCACCTTGGGGAGCGCCAGTTTTGTTGGTGAAGAAGAAGGATGGTTCGATGAGGATGTGCATCGATTATAGAGAGCTGAACAAGGTGACTATCCAGAATAAGTATCTTATTTTGCGGATTGATGATTTATTTGACTGACTTTAAGGAGTATCAGTTTTCTCTAAGATTGACCTTCGGTCAGGTTATCACCAAGTTCGTGTTAAGGAAGAGGATGTGTATAAGACTGCATTCTGAACTCGACATGGGCATTATGAATTCTTAGTTATGCCATTTGGAAAGACGAATGCACCAGCCATATTCATGGATATGATGAACAGGGTCTTGCGGCCATTCATCAAATCTTTTGTCGTGGTGTTTATCGACGATATCTTGGTATATTCCAAGTCAGAAGAAGAGCATGCTGAACATTTGGCAGAAGTGTTGAAGAAGCTCCAGGAGCAGAAATTATACGTCAAGCTATCCAAGTGTGACTTCTGGAAGTCCGAAGTCACGTTTTTGGGTCATATCCTTTCTAAGGAGGTAGTTGACACTGATCCACAGAAGGTAGAAGCAGTGAAAGATTGGCCAAGGCCTGCATCTACAAAGGAGATCAGAAGTTTCTTCTGTTTGACCAGTTATTATCGGCGATTCATTCAGGTTTATGCTCAGATAGCTGTGCCGCTCACCGGACATACGAGGAAGAATGTAAGTTTCAAGTGGATAGAGCAATGCGTAGCAAGCTTCCAAGTGTTGAAAGAGAGGTTGACTACCGCTCCAATTTTGGCTTTGCCACGAGCGGGAATTGACTGTAATTGTAGCGCTCCGAAGTTTCAATAAATAAAATTAGAAATAAGTGACACAATTTTCAGAATCAACTTCAGTTGCAATCATAAACACAGTATCAACACAGGGAAAATAAAACTTTTTATTACATCCTTTCTTCTTACAAAACACAGCTGAATTAAATACATTAATTACAATTCTTTACAACACATAGAATCTTCAATTTGCATTTGTACTCCAAGCTTTAATTACATCGATAAAATCCATAACTGAAAACCTTGCAAAAGTTTATTGAAAGTGGGCACTTCAGTTAAATGCAACTGACGTCAACTATAGTAATAGTGATACTTCTCAATCTCACAATCACAAACTTGATGCATATCAATAAAACAGTAATATATGTTGCATAAATAATAATAAATAGAACATAGAATAACAAGTGAAGCTAAGCTAAGTGTCAAGTATATAAGATGAAAACAGAAAGCAAGCATGCATAAAACAAGTCAAGAAACACAAATGCATATGATGATTTCTAATGCATACTTGTCGGATTCTATGCATCCCATACTACATAGGTCCGGTGCAAGTCCTTATCGTTTTCCACTTTATATGGTTCAATCCCTCGTTATGCAACTAACCTACTACGGTGACAAAAACAAGATTAGACACTCCGTGAATAGACCCCAACCCCGGTATGCATCCCGCAGAGCGGTACAAGTGTAAATACGCAAGCACCCCGAAAGCATCACTCTAAATCTGGAGAATCACCTCCTTGCCGTACATTCTGCAAGTAGACCACAATCCCAGAATACCGTTCGACCGTACAAGAGTACTGCACAAACATACTGTACATTCCGTAAATAGACCCCAGTCCCGAACGCATCCCACCAGACTGTATAAGTGTACCGCTCGAACATACTAGAGAGACACAAAATCAAAAAGTCCTGGAATACATCAGCTCGACTGAAACAGATTCCATACTTACGTTGCCCAAGTTCCATCACATCTCCATTAGTCTGTCCGTAAGTTTATTATATTCACTTAAATAAAAATCACAGTTCCCCCCTAGAGTTGGTGCACCCTACCGGGCTTAACTCTACTAAATAATAATAAAGCCCCACTAGCCAAATTCCACAAAATCTCATTTGCCGGCATGCTAAGGTCCCACTCAACCTCCATAGTCTTATAACTCGAAATATTTTCAACAATCTTTTTAGGATCCACATCATAACCCTAAGACTCAAATCAAAACCCAATTTGGTTTAATTATACAAAATACTCTTCATTAATCACATTTCTTTAAATCATCTGATACTACCAAAAAAGACTCTTTCATATATGGAAACATATCCAGCTCACGAAAATTCTTAAAAATCCACATTTAAATACCACTTTCCATTCATTCATAAAGTTCAATTAGTTCTACTAGAAATTCATTCAATTGAACTGAACGGGCCTCTTAATCATGTTGGATCTCGTCCCAGAAATATGAAATTTACCTCTTTTAGAAACTGAAAATACCCCCTTTTGATCTCAAAGTTTTCATCTTTAAAAACTGAATATATAATCTCTCAAAACTGTGAATTTAATCTCAAAAAACATAGATTTACTTCCTCAAAACGTTACTCGAACATATTAGAAACTTGCAACTAGATTCAACATAATATGAAATTTAACAACTTCGAAACTCCATCAAAACTCAATCAAATCTCACACAAATATTAGATTAAACACATATATATGCATATATATATATATATATATATATGTACTAGGGTTCCCCAACCATAGCACACTAGACACACAAAAACCCACCCCAAACACCCCAAAAAATCCAACCGAAACCCCAAAAAATAGCAAACTGCTGTTGTTTTCACTGTTCGGGTCTGAACAGTAACCCTGGGGTTACCGTTCACCCGAGACCTGCAATGTTCGGGTTTGAACAGTAACCATCGGGTTATTGTTCACCCAAGGCTAACCCTAGTTTGTTTTTAATTTAAAAAATCCTAGCCCCCAATAAATTTTGATTTTATTCTTTTCATACAAATTACTTTCCTTAAATACTTTGCATGCACAAAAATTAAGGATTATCATCAAGAATTTTATTTGTATTAAAACATTAGAATAAACATTAAAAATCTCATCTTTTAATCTTTTAAAACATGCCTCTTGAATTAAACAGCAAGATCCAACATCTACAATCACATATGTTCTCATTAAATTTATTTCTTTAAACTAAATATTAATCTTTTATGCATAAACAACTTCTTTGTTCAAGACAAATTAATTTCGATCCATACAATAATTATTCAAACCCTAATATCAAACTTGGATTTTTAATAATTAAAAACAACGAATAACATGGAATGATCTCAACTTTAAAAGTAATCAAGCATGAATTTAAGAGCATACAATCTTTACAAATCTCCATCATCTACAATTAAATCTATAGTCATCCAATCAGTTTTATAAATCCCAAATTAGATCTTTCATGCATCATCAATATTTAACATTCAAGATTAATAAAACATGATCATTTCTCATAAAAATTGCATCTTTATTTCATACAAATATCTAAAAAGTTCATTCATCATGCATAGCAACCATCAACTCATCTTTTTAATCATGATCAAACTATCAAAACATAGATCTACAATTTCACAAAAAGCCCTAGCATGATCTCTACCAGATTCATCATAATAATATAATAAAAACATATCAAGAGACAAGAAGTACGACCCACCTCAAAGAAGATCAATTGAAGAATAATAATAATAGAAAGAAAACTCCTCCTCCTTGCAAATATCCAAAGATCTAAGCTCCAAACTCCAAGAAATAATAAAGAAGATGATATTTTTGTTGACAGCAGATTAGAGGCTATTGCTGTTGCTAATATAGGCGGGGAGGGTCCAGATCCTAGAGTTTGCGAAGATTTTACAAAAATCCCCCTCCAAATACAAATATTTGAATGTACATGTAAGTCTTCCAAATCAAGTAGTTAATTAAATCAATTAGGGTACGATTTAATCTTCCCTAAGCATACCTAGTTGACCGGCTCCTTATGTGCAGTCCAAAAATCTAAGTTTTCAAAAATTTGCCTCTGAGTGGTAATTTTATGCAAAAGTCCTTCACTTTGAAATATTTGCAACCAGGCCATAAATCATTCACAAAAATCCAAAAAATTTAGAATTATTATCTAATAATAAAAATTATATTTTCAAAATAAAATTTCTGATTTTTTGTTTCCCCAAGAAAATATTTGCACGTGTTTTGAACGTGCAAAAATGATAATTTTGATAAAATGCTTAATAAATAAAAAACATTGAAAATATGTGGGTAGCCATAAATACTATGTTTATTCTCTCTTTTATGTAGCCAGGTTCTGAAAAATTAGGGTTTTGGTCGTAGTATTGCAATTTAGTCCCCAATAATCCCAAAATTGCATAATTATATATTTAGTCAATAAAATCAAATAAAATTGAATTAGAGGGATAAAGTCTCTCCCCATAATCTCCCCACTGCCAGATCGGCCTACCAAAATAGCACAACAAAAGTTTTTATTCGTATTTTACCTCCAAACGATATTTTGCACAAGAACTCTTTTCTTTCAAAGTATTTACGAAAATAGTTTCTTCATTCATAAAAATCTTAAAATTTAGAATATACTCAATTATAAATAGGAGAATTTAGTCAGCAATTCAAAAGTAAAAATTTGCACCTGAAAAATATTTGCACGCATTTTGCACGTGCAACGAAAATTTCATAAAATAGCTAAATTAATCAAATAAGTTAATTTAAAATTATTTATTAATTCTAAATGATATATCATTAATAGAAAACACTTTTGATTTAACTTTTAGGTCTTTTACGGACGGAATGTAATTCTTTCATCAAAAATCAATTATATCAACATAGAGTCAAAAAATGAGTTTCTTTAATCAAGTATTCTGAAAAATAAAATATATCATACTTAAATGAGGAACTTCAATTATTGACAACCAACTTTTGAGAAATCCAAAATTTTCTAACTTTGCACGTGCAACAACAATTTCAAGAAAACAGTGAAAAGAGTCAATTTCACGAAGTCAATATTATGTAATAATTCCAAGAATACATTTTATTTTACGGAGTGTTACAATATGTCTACTGCGATGCTTCACATTGAGGGCTGGGCTGTGTACTGATGCAAGAGGGAAATGTAACAGCTTATGGGCCTAGGTAATTGAGACCGCATGAGAAAAACTACCCAACCCATGATTTGGAGTTGGTAGCAATCATATTCGCTTTGAAGCAGTTGAGGCATTATGCGTATAAGGATAAAATCTGCATGTACAAAGACCACAAAAGTCTCAAGTACATCTGTCAGCAAAGAGATCTAAATTTGAGATAGAGAAGGTGGTTGGAAGTGCTAGAGGATATTCGTCCAGAGATAAAGTATCATCCGGGGAAGGCAAATGTGGGGGCATAAAAAACAGTTTATCTTGTTTGATTACAACTCAGGAGAAACTTACAGAAGAATTCGATCAAGCTGGAATCGAAGTAGTATTGCAAGGACTGGTGTAACCCCTGTATTTTGTTTTTCGTATTCTTGGTGTATTTTTCTTCTTTCTTGAGTATTTGTACTCTTCTTGTATTTTGGACCGTATATTGGAGTTGTTTTCAATATATATTCATTTTTGCTTATTTTTTATCTTCTTGTGATTGATTTTTCCGTCTCTTGATTTGTTCTTGATCGTTATTATTGTTTTGCTCTTTATTTGGTTCTTGTTCTCTTATTCTGTTCTTGGGTGCTCACGGTGTTTTGGTTGCTAATCCTATTGCTATTCATATTGCCTTTGATCCCTAATTAACTACCAAAGCCAAATTAGCCTACAAATCCTATTTTTAAATCTTACACAACTCCTATTTTACTATTCCTATTCATACTCCTAATTAAACCCAATACCCAATACCCATAATCCTATATCTCTAACCCTAAAATCCAAAATCCTGCATAAACTAAACCCTTACCTCTCTCCTACCGCACAATGCTAACCCCCGATCCCCTCCTTCTCTGTTTGCGCCGTCAACACCCCGACCAACACCCCAAACCCATCCCGACTGCACCTCCCCTCTTCCGACCACCTAGCCGCCAGCCCCTACTCCCGAGCACCACCATCTAACCATCTCTTTCCCTCCGTCCCTCTCCTTGCTGTCTGCCGGCGTCGCCAGCAAGAGCAGCAGCAGCGTCAGCAATAGGCCAGCACGCCCATGCTACTCCTGACTGCTCTCTCTCTCCCTCTCTTGGTTTGTGCGTGCACATGGGTTGCACGTGTGGTTGTGTGATTGCTTTGGTTCATGGGTTTTGTTTGTTGTCGGGATCTGTTCTCTTTATTCTTGGTGTTCGTTTCATCTTCGGTTAAGGCAAGTAACTTGTGCTCAATTTCTTTGTATGATACAAGTCATAAATTCCTCTTGTAGTGTAGATGTATTCTAGAGACAATTCGTGTGTGATGTATTTTTGATGAGTATTATCTCTATAATGCTATTGACCATAGTTGCCTCACGACACAAATTTGACATGAAACAACTTAGGTTTTGACCATTCTTGATGTGATTATATTTGTGAGATAATTATGAGAATTTGTGTGTTTGTTTAGATCCATGTGATATACTTATTGTGTACATGCTATATACCATATTTCAGGCCGTTTGAACACTTAGTAGACCCTATAACATGTTTGGTTGTGTTTGGAATGAGTTTCGTATGTTGTATGTGGATTTGTTGTTAAAAGGAAAATCTGTATTTTGTCAGTGATCAGTTTTGATTAGTATTTTAGACCATATTAAGTTCAGAATCTTGACTTCAGTATTAAACATGGTTTTTAGAGAAATCTGTCTTCTTTCCAAATTTTCTGACAGAGATCGATTTCGTTTTCGTATGTGTGAGATATGATTATTTTACTGCAGAGGTGTATCTTATTTCCAGATTTCGTTTCTTGATGATTTCGATGAATATACTATTTTGATACTAGTGCTAGGTATATTATTTTGATCTGAAATTTTGCACAGTATTTCTATACCCACCTAGAGATTACCCAAAGACCCAATAACCCACGAACGGATCCATCTCGACTGGGTGCGGGTTCCGACCCGCAGCAAGCCCGGTCCAGCAGGATAGAATTAGGGTTTCTGATTAATCCTAATCAACGGCCCTGATTCACGTCTATCCCTTCACTAGAAATTAGGAATTACATTCCTTATCTGGTCATAGGGATTACATTCCTAATCTGATCCCAAAGGCGGCTATAAATACCCCCATCTACCACCATTAAGAGGTAATCAATCTTTTGCCAATTTACGCTCTTTCATAATCTTCTCTGATTACTGACTTGAGCGTCGGAGGGTGCATCACCGGGATCAACCCCGGTGTTTCGCACTTTTTTCAGGTGAACGGCGGGAGTCAGTGGTCAAACTCCAGCGAAACAAGTTTCAGGTTTGCTATTCAGTTTTCCTAAGAATCCACAAATACTGTCTGTTCACCCCCATACTAGATTTAGCGGTAACAGGTTCTATCTGTCTATTTGGATCTGTTATCTGAAATCTGTCTGTCTGAACCCTGAGTACACGGCCCTATATGATCCCCTACGAACTCTACAAATGTAACTGTTTTGAATGTAGCAACCATGTGATAAAAGGATGGCACATGAAGTGCTACCTAGCTAGTAATTAATACAAGACTTATAAGAATCTGACATCTGTATCTGTATCTATATCTGATATCTGAATCTGTTATCTGATTTTCTGATTACCTGATTATCTGATTATCTGTTATCAGTCTGATACTATCACTTCACACTATCATTGACACTATCTGTATATCTGTCTGCATGCTATTTGATTTTTGACACTTGACACATGTTAATATACCATGATAGTTGATTCTGCTATACCATGCTATATCTGTTTCTGCTATTATTTGGATTTGTTAGTTTTCCTAGTACTTGTATACTGTATTACAAGCGGCCCGTAACTTGCATTGACGGGTACTTGTTTTCTTTTTCTTTCTCTTGCAATTTATTGATTGCAAATCAGGATGGTCGTTTGTCCGATGGTATTGGAGAAATGAAATATTAGTGCTGGACTTCTTTTGCTATTATTATTATCTATTGCTTTTGAACATTGTATTTGAGTATATGGATTTTATTTGTATTTGGGTAATGTGACCCAGAATATTAACTTGTTCGGATCTGTTTATTTGAGACTATTATAATAATGGATTTCAATTAATTTCTGTTGGCACTTTGTTTTGTTTTGAGATATATATATGTCTGTGTCAGGATGATTCTTTTGGCTTCCGACTCTGATTATTCTGAGATTTGTTGTAAAGATTCTGAACAGCTTATGGATGATGCAAATTATTCGCTGGGTTGAGTCGCGTATCCGTATTCCGTATTCTTTTTGGGAAGCGGGGTGCGACAAGGCTTTTAGTGGTATCAGAGCCCAGGTTTGGCTAATATATTAGTTGCCTAATATATTAGACAAGCTTGGCTTGTACTAGGATCTGCACAACATTTCATCAACCAAACACAAATATATATATGTGTTGCCGCTGAAATCGGTGTGGGGGCAAACAGATAGATTTGTGGATTCGAGTGAATGTGAATAGTCAAACCTGAACGACTTCACCGGAGTTTGACCGAGATCCTTTCTCCATTGACCTGCAAAAAGTGCGAGACACCGGGGTTGATTTCGGCGACACACCCTCCGACGCTCTTGTCAGTAGTCTAAATGATTAAGAAAGAGCTTTAATTGGCAAAAGATTCATTACCTGGTAACAGTGGGAGGAGGGGGGTATTTATAGCCGCCTTAGGAATCAGTTTTAGGATAAGGTCAAATCCCTACTTCCTGATGTAAATGGATAGAAGTGGTTAAGACCGCTGTTTAAGGATAATCATAAATCTGAATCCTCTCCTATCCAGTCAGACTAGGTTTCTTACGGGTTGGAACCCGTACTCAGTAAGACAGATCCGTTTATGGGTTATTGGGCTTTGAAGAAAGACCCAGTTCCCATCTCAGACCCGTTTATAGGTGAAATTACCATTTTACCCCTGAACTTTAAGATTCATGTCCGATTTGAATGGTTCCGATTTAACCCTATTTTTATTCATATCACGAGCCCCCCACTCTCGAAGACTGAGTTTGATCAGCCTTTGTGGAGTAGTTTTTCTGATTTAATGGCATGCGGGGTTGTATCGGAGTCCAAATGGGGGGTTTCGGATCTTATACGAGGCATTATGATATTTTTCTAAGTTGGTAGCGCACTCAAGATTTTTCTTGAGCTCTTCTGGATTTTTGGGGATTTTCCTCATTTTTTAAATTATTTTTTGGATCATTTATTCAATTTTGCAAAGCGGTGATTTATTTTTCGAGGGCATTAATTAATTATTCTAAGCAATAGTTATTTTCCCAGGGGCTCAAAAATATTTCCCCAAATTTATAATTATTTTTTAAAATTTTTAATTAATTTTCCTAAATTTTTAATCATTTTTCACAATTTTTGAATAAATAATTCGAATTTAATAAATAAAAAAATAGATTTTTATACCTATTTATGACGTTGCGCAATCTGAGCTCTCCATCAGCTTCGGGCATGAATTTTGGGGAGATCTAATGGCTGTGGCTGCATGAATGCAGATTTTCACCCTATTCGAGGGTCGGTGGCAAGTTCTCTTGGCAATGTTGCCGACCCCTGCCAACCACCTCGGGGAGCTGATGCATGTCAGGAAGAAGGCCAAAGTCGATGGGGGTTCAGGGCCCTTTGTCGAGGTTCAGCAATGCCTCGAGGTGGCGACACGTGTCAAAAGAGGTTCGGCGAGGCTTGCCGAAGTCCGAACGAGCCATTTTCCCACATTTGAGCATCGGTGCCAAGAACGCTCGGCGGAGTATGCCGAAGTCCAAGTGAGAACTTTTTCTCACGTTTGAGCGTCAGTGCCAAGAACGCTCGGTGAATTGTGCCGAAATCCAAGTGAGAGTTTTTCCTCACGTTTGAGCGTCGGTGCCAAGAGCGCTCGGCGAAGTGTGCTGAAGTCCAAGTGAGAATTTTTTCTCACGTTTGAGCGTCGGTGCCAAGAACGCTCGGCGAAGTGTGCCGAAGTCCAAGTGAGAGTTTTTTCTCACGTTTGAGCGTCAGTGCCGAGAACGCTCGGCGAAGTGTGCCGAAGTCCAAGTGACAGTTTTTTCTCACGTTTGAGCGTCGGTGCCGAGAACGCTCGACGAAGTATGCCGAAGTCCAAGTGAGAGTTTTTTCTCACGTTTGAGCGTCTATGCCGAGAATGCTCGGCGAAGTGTGCCGAAGTCCAAGTGAGAGTTCTTTCTCACGTTTGAGCATCGGTGCCAAGAACACTCGGCGAAGTGTGCCGAATTCCAAGTGAGAGTTTTTTCTCACATTTGAGCGTCGGTGCCAAGAACGCTTGGCGAAGTGTGCCGAAGTCTAAGACGACCTGTCGACAACCTGGGGATGACAGCTGGCCGTTTGACCGTTGGACTTCTGATTTTTTTGACCATTAGTCATTAATGAGGCGGTGTAACTTTTTGTCGTTTTGTGGTAAATAGGCCTGACTGTTGGGTTTTTGGAGCCCACTATTCTCGTTTTGTGTGCTAGCTTCTATAAGACTCCACCCCCCTCATTTGTTCACTTCTCAAAATTTTTACTCAGGCAGCAATTCTTACTAACGAGAGCTTCTGGCGATTACTACCGTTTCCGATGATCTTTCCGAATGAAGCTGTCACTTCAAGGTAACTTAACACTTAGTGTATTTTTTTTTCAAAATGTCTTCCCTCTCCCCACGTTCGGAGCCCTCCCCTTCTGCTGGCGACGAGCCATCTCCGAGCCAGGTTCCTCACGTCGATAGGGGCAAAAAAGCCGAGATTCCTGCTTCGGTGGTAATGGAGACCATAGTGGAGAACCCGAGCAGAATGGGGGAGTTCGGGAGACTGTCGGGCATTCTGACGGGGCTCCATAGGGTTTGGGAACTTCCAGGGGAACATGCCGAACGGATCGTATATGGGAGGGGGTGGAGTTTTGAGGAGAACGCTGCGAGGGAGACTTCGGAAGTGGACAACACCATCTCGATCCTCAACGAAGCGGACTTGGTAGCGATCCGGGAATGCTTTCTGATCCCCGAAGAATACGAGCTGATGCTGCCAGGTCCAGGGGTGAGGGCCAATTCGCCGATGCCAGTGGACATATGTTTCTGGCCGGTCGATGCCTTCGTGACCGGAGTGTGCCTGCCGCTCCACCCTTTCACCGTCCAAGTCTTGCGGTGGTTCAGGGTCAGCCCCATCCAGCTAATGCCGAACGAGTGGAGGGTTATCAATGGATTCGCACTCCATTGCCAGGCGGCCGACATTGAGCCGAACCTGAGGGTGCTTCGGACGTTATATCGGCTCCATCAGCAGCACAAGTTGCAGTTCAGGTACTATTTGGCCCCAAGACACGGTGCTCGGCTCGTCAGCTGCCCCGACTCAATAAAGCATTGGCGAGACAAATACTTCATCATTCGGGGTCGCGAGCCGTGGTGTATACCCTCGGATTGGGTTCAGGAAGTAACGAAGAGGGTGAGAGAGCTTCTGGTGCTCTACCCTAATGAGGAAGAGATGTTTCAGGTTCTCCTCGACCGGCCGAAGTTCGATTGGAGGGACCTGACGGAGGAGGCGCTCTTCCGGGGAGGGCTCAGCTGCATAGACCCTAGTATGCGGTTTTCTTTGTTAGTTTTTCTTTCCTCGTTTGATTTTAACTTGTGTTTTAACCACACTTTCTTATGTTATAGAAACTATGGACTACGAAGCGGTGTTGGCTCAGAGGGCGGCACTCGGCAGCAAGGCTCCGCAGAAACAAAGGAGGGTCGCCACGAAGGTTACTGCCCCGAAGCCGAAGACGGTCGCTAGCGTTGTCCAAGAGGCATCGGCACCGGCGACGGTGACCCCGAGGGTGGCGACTGCGGCAACCTTGGCATCGGCCGAGTTAAGCGAGTTTCCAATGGCGGCTACTCTTGGAATGGAGACAGCTCCGTTAACGGCGGAGGCCAAAGTGTTCCTGACCGAGGAACACAAGAAAATTTTTGTTCTGGACTGGCAGGTTCGGAAATTGGATGGGTTCCTCGACGACTCGATGTCGAGTATGCAGGCCGTCAAGCATTTGGCGATGCTGAAGGATCGTGCCGCCATGGACACTGGCGGCATGGGAGACGATGCCCTCGAGATCGCCCGATCTGCGGTGTCGGGGAGTATTTTGACTTTGTGTGTTTAGATGAATTACTCATTTATTTTGCTAACTTGTCTAACTTGTCTTCTTGTTGCAGATAACCTGTCACTTCGGTCATCTCATGGAGAAGATCACCGAACTCGAGAAAGACCTGAAGAAGTTGGTCGACAGAGCTCGGGCCGAGAAAGCTCGGATCGCGAACGAGCTCGACAAGTTGAAGGTCGAGGCCGATGGGAAAACAACGAGGTTGGAGTACCTCGATGGCCATGTGAAGAAGCTCGAGGATGATCTGCTCCGGCAGAAGGAGGCGGTGGCGAAGCAGCAGGCAGAAGTTGTCGAAGCTGCTAAGATTGCGGCTGCGAAGGAAGCCGAAGCCGCAACCATGGAGAAGGCCCAAGGGGTGACGAAGAGAGGCTCAGGGAGACGACCCCCGAATCTGATGATGATGGTTCGTCGATAGTCGTTAACCTCAGACTGAGGCTTAGGTGACTCCGCCATTCTCTGATGAAGATGACGGCAGAGAGAGATGAACTGGCAGCTGAGAGAGATGAACTAATGGCAGCGAGGAACGAGCTTTCGGCAGGGAGAGACGAGCTGATAGCAGCGATGGACAAGCTGACGGCGGAGAAAGATGAGCTGACAGCAGCGATGAACAAGCTGAAGGTGGAGAGAGACGAGCTGAAGAGGGTGACTGTCGATAAGAGCATCGAGGTTACTCATCTCCGTCGGATTATCGTTGACAGCTCTGGTGCTGCGGGCTCCGCTTGGCTGCCTCGCTTAAAGATAGATGTGAAGGACGACTCACTAAAGGATCGAATCGTCGAACTTGAGGCGGAGGTCGCTCATCTGAAGCCCCAACCTGGATGGGTCAACGTTAGAAGTACCTTGTGCATGCGGGAAGAGAGTAACAGAGGAATTTCTTTTTATGAGCTTGTGACTCGCTCGCCCGTCACCCGCCGGAGCCAGGTGATGCACAAAGTGGGGTGGCTGCTTCGTCGAGCGGAGCGTCTGTTGGGGCTACTGTCAGAAGCAGTGCAGAAGATGCGTCTCAGCTTGCCGGCCTAGAGACGAGCGTCGAGGTGAAACGTCGGCAGTATAGCATTCTTCGTCCCCGGGTTTCTCTGAACCGAAGTATTCCCGCCCCTAGGAGGCATTGAAGTAGTTGTCTGTATTCTTGTTTTCTTTTGTTCTTCAAGTTTTGTATCTTGTCATAGGGATGAGTAGTTGGTCTTGAAAATGGATTTGTTCCTCAAACTTCAATGTAATAAAACTTGTTTTGTGAACTTGCACGTTTTGTTAGCACTTGTAGTCGTTGGTGCATTTTGTTGGCACTTGTAGTTGTTGGCAAGTACCTGGAGCGGAGTCAAACAAAGTGTTGGACTCCGAACATGTCGTTTAAGAAAGATTCAACGGTTGTGGGAGCAGTTCCGAATGACGAACCACTTCTAACTCGCTTATGAGCAAGTATGTGAAGCAGAATCGAGACAAGTGTTCGACTCCGAACTCGTTGTTTAAGAGAGATTCAACGGTTGTGGGAGCAGTTCCGAATGGCGAACCACTTCTAACTCGCTTATGAGCAAGTTTGTGAAGCGGAATCGAGCCAAGTGTTGGACTCCGAACTCATAATTTTTTAAGAGAGATTCAACAGTTATGGAAGCAGTTCCGAATGGCGAACCACTTCTAACTTGCTTATGAGCAAGTTTGCGAAGCGAAATCGAGCCAAGTGTTGGACTCCGAACTCGTTGTTTAAGAGAGATTCAACGGTTGTGGGAGCAGTTCCGAATGGCAAACCACTTCTAACTCGCTTATAAGCAAGTTTACAAAGCGGAATCGAACCAAGTGTTGGACTCCGAACTTATTGTTTAAGAGAGATTCAACGGTTGTGGGAGCAGTTCCGAATAGCGAATCACTTCTAACTCGCTTATTAGCAAGTTTGCGATGCAGAATCGAGCCAAGTGTTGGACTTCGAACTCATCGTTTAAGAGAGATTCAACGGTTGTGGGAGCAGTTCCGAATGGCGAACCACTTCTAACTCGCTGATGAGCAAGTTTGCGAAGCAGAATCGAGCCAAGTGTTGGACTCCGAACTTGTCGTTTAAGAGAGATTCAACGGTTGTGGGAGCAGTTCTGAATGGCGAACCACTTCTAACTCGCTTATGAGAAAGTTTGCGAAGCGGAATCGAGCCAAGTGTTGGACTCCGAACTTGTCATTTAAGAGAGATTCAACGGTTGTGGGAGCAGTTTCGAATGGCAAACCACTTCTAACTCGCTTATAAGCAAGTTTGCGAAGCAGAATCGAGCCAAGTGTTGGACTCCGAACTCGTCGTTTAAGAGAGATTCAACGGTTGTGGGAGCAGTTTCGAATGGCGAACCACTTCTAACTCGCTTATGAGCAAGTTTGCAAAGCGGTATCGAGCCAAGTGTTGGACTCCGAACTCGTTGTCTAAAACAATACAACTGGCATATTAAACAGAGAAAAACTACTCACAAGAGAATTATTACTCAAAAGAAGTTCTTTATTGATTATTGCTAATCGTTCGCTTCTAAGTTGCAGGCTGTTATTACAATGGGAAAATAAATAGAATAGCCTAAAAACTTATATTGCTTAGGGACTTGTTGGAACAATCTCTTTGTACTTCAGTAAATGATCGGCGTTCCATGTTCATGGTAACTTTCTGCCTTCGAGGTGTTCAAATTGGTATGCTCTGGGGCGAACTACCTTGGAGACTTTGCATGGTCCTTCCCAATTTGAGGCTAGCTTGCTCCTTTGGCTGGGGAACGAGATGGCTAGCTTCCTGAGGACCAAGTCCCCTTATTTAAGATCTGTGGGACGGACCCTTCTGTTGTAGGATTGCTCGATTCTTCTTCGATAATTCTCTTGGCGAATCGAGGCTCTTTCGCGGAGTTCATCGATAAGGTCCAGATTGGTTTGGATCTCCCTGCCGTTCTGTTCTTCATTATATGCGATTAGGCGGGTGGATGGCAAACCAACTTCTAAGGGGGTTACGGCCTCGGAACCGTAGGTGAGGTTGAAGGGCGACTCTCCTGTGGGGGTTCTCTTTGTAGTGCAGTAGTTTCACAGTACGTTAGGAAGCTGCTCTGCCTACAATCCTTTAGCCGACTTGCTTAGTCTCTTCTTGATGCCCGAGAGGATTTTCCTGTTGGCGTTCTCTACTTGGCCATTGGATTGAGGGTGGGAGACGGAGGAGAACCACTGCTGAATGCCGAGGTCTTCACAAAAGGAGCAGAATGTTACCCCCGCAAATTGTGTTCCGTTATCTGTCACCAAGACTCGAGGTTTACCAAACCTACAGATCACGTTCTTCCAGAAGAACTGTTGCACCCTATTCTCAGTAATAGCTGCTAATGGTTCGGCCTCGATCCACTTGGAGAAATAGTCGATCGCCACGACTAGGAACTTGAGCTGGCCTGGAGCTGGAGGGAACGGACCTAGCAGGTCCATTCCCCACATTGCGAAGGGGGTTGGACTTGAGAGGGAAGAGAGTTGAGCTTGTGATAGGCGGCGGATAGTAGAGAATTGCTGATAGGGGCCGCATGTCGGACATGTTGCTCGGCATTCCGAAGGAGGGTAGGCCAAAAGTACCCATAATTCAAGACTTTGCGGGCGAGGGACCT
Organism: Hemerocallis citrina; assembly: GCA_017893485.1. Classification (NCBI taxonomy): domain Eukaryota; kingdom Viridiplantae; phylum Streptophyta; class Magnoliopsida; order Asparagales; family Asphodelaceae; genus Hemerocallis; species Hemerocallis citrina. The sequence continues at coordinate 216,763,758 of CM030361.1, read as the reverse complement.
TGATCCCAAATGGGCTCCGCCTATTCCTTCGTAGAGCTCTTTCAGAGCATACAGGGCTTCTTCTAGAGAGAGACATCTCAAGTAGGGTCGGCCATCTACTTGGGTGTAGGAGTGTTTGTACAAGACTCCCTCAATGAGGGTGTAGAGCTCCGCTCTGGTTCGGATTCGGCGAGCTTCTTTGGGATCTTGGGGAAGGTTCCTGTCTCTGAGGAATTCAACTAAAGGTCTTATCCAGTTATCTTCGAGTTGGACCGGTAGCGACTCCATTGAGTAGGGGGCTTCTTCTTCGATGCTGGGCCTTAGCAGAACTTCGATCAAGACGGTCTGCTAGAGGCCTTGAATGGAGGAGGAGGCTAGTTTCGAGAGGGCATCTGCTTGGGCATTCTCCTCTCGAGGGATCCGCTGGAGTTGTGCTTCCTCGAATGAAGCCATGAGACTTTTGACCTTGGCTAGGTACTTGGCCATACGGTCATCTCGTGCATCGTATTCTCCTAAAACCTGATTCACCACGAGCTGAGAGTCACTGAACGTTCGAACACACTTTGCCCCTGCCTTGCGAGCCATGCCCATGCCCGCTATTAAGGCTTCGTACTCGACCTCGTTGTTGGAAGCCATGAAATTGATGTGGAGGGAGTATTGGAGGATGAAGTCATCTGGGCCTTCCAAGATAACTCCGGCTCCACTCCCTTCAGCACAAGAAGACCCATCCACATATACCGTCCAGATGGGTGGCCCATTTTTTTCTTGACTTACCTCAGGGATCGTGCTTTCCACTATGAACTCAGCTAGCTCTTGAGCTTTGATAGCGGTCCGAGGCTGTTGGGATATGTCGTGTTAACTCAGCTCAATTGACCACTTCATTAGATGTCCGGAGGTCTCGGGCTTATACAGGACCTGCTTGAGCGGCTGGTCGGTAATGACGACTACCGAATGGGATTGAAAATAGGGACGAAGCTTCCGAGCCGCCATAACCACGGCGTAGGCTATCTTTTCCAACATCGGATAACGGAGCTCGGCATCTCTAAGGACCTTGCTCACGTAGTAGATAGGCTTCTGTACCTTTTCTTCTTCTCTCACTAGGACAACACTGAGGGTTTGTTCGGAGGCGGCGAGGAGAGGTAAAGGGTTTCCCCGGGTGTTGGCTTGCTGAAGAGTGGGGGGTTAACCAAGTAGGATTTGAGTTGCTCGAATGACTCTTGCTACTGCAGACCCCACTCGAAGCCCTTAGCCCCCCAAAGGGCTTTGAAGAAGGGGAGGCACTTTTCCCCGAACTTGGAGAGGAAGTGCCCTATAGCCACGAGGTGCCCTGTGAGCTTTTACACTTCTTTCACGTTTGAGGGGGGAGCCATGTTCAATATGGCCTTTATCTTCTCAGGGTTTGCTTCAATCCCCCTCTGGCTAACCATAAAGCCCAGGAATTTACCCGATCAGACCCCAAATGCACATTTATTCGGGTTTAGTCTCATGTTATGCCTTCTTAGTATGTCACAGGCCTCTTGGAGGTCGGCGACATGGTCAGACCCATTGATGCTTTTTACCAACATATCGTCGACGTAAACCTCCATGTTCCGCCCGATCTAATTTTTGAAGACCTTACTGACGAGACGTTGGTAGGTGGCACTAGCATTTTTAAGCCCGAAGGGCATCACTCTATAGTAGTAGAGGCCTTGATCCGTGACGAAGGACGTCTTCAGGATATCTGGGGGGAACATTCGGATTTGGTTGTATCCGGAGAATGTGTCCATGAAGCTCAACAGCTTATGGCCCGAAGTGGCATCGATTAAGGTGTCGATGCTGGAGAGTGGGAAAGGATCCTTGGGACATGCCTTATTTAAATTTGTGAAGTCGATACAGATCCTGCAACTTCCATTAGCCTTTTTGACCATCACAATATTGGAGAGCTATTCTGGATAGTTGACCTCCTGTATGAACCGGGTTTTGAGGAGCTCCTCCACCTCCTCCTTTATAGCCTGTTGGCTCTCGGGGGCAAACTTACGCCTCTTCTGCTGGACCGGTCTGGCCCCCGGAGCGACACTTAGATGGTTGACGAGGAGCTCTTCGGAAATCCTGGCATGTCGGCTGCTGTCCATGCAAAGAAGTCACGGTTTCTCTTTATGAACTGGACTATGTTGGAGCAGAGGGCAGAAAAAAGGGTTTTGCTGATTAAGAATTTGCGGGTCGAATCTTTCTCCGAGAAAAGCACTTCCTCCAGCTCGTCTACCGGTTCCAACATAGGGTGGGTGTTCCCTTGGGGAATTTCAAGGGCCTCGAGGGAGAGGACGAGTTTTCCAGTCGAGGTCATATAGCATTTATGGGCCGTTTCCTGACTTCCTCTCACTTCTCCCATGCCTGCCTTGGTGGGAAACTTCATCTTTAGATGGTAAGCTGATGGGACGGCTTCCAAAGTACTAGGCCCGGTCGAACTAGGATCACATTATAGGCGGTTGGGACGTCAACAACCATGAAGTCCATTGGCCCTGTTCGGATAGCAGGAGCTTTGCCAGCGGTTACGTCGAGGGTTATAGCACCTTTGATCGTCACTGGCACTCCCGTGAACCCATGGAGAGTGTAACCGGCGGGCTTGAGCCTGTTCCTTGATAACTGGAGCCCTCGGAAGGCCTTTAGAAAGAGGATGTTGACAGAACTGGCATTATCCACTAGAATCCTTTCTACCTTGAAGTTGGCCATGTGGAGGTTGATCACCAGTGCATCACAGTGGGGGGTTCAGACACCCTCTAGATCATCATTTGAGAAAGTAACTGAGACTCCAAGACCCTTGGGGGGGGAGGCTGTGCACCAAATTGATTTCCCTGACGAAGGCCTTTCAGGAAGAGTTACAGGTTCCTCCCATTGGACCTCCGTGGATGAGGTGCAAGATGCGCTCTTCCTCGAAGTCGGGAGTCTCCTCGTGCCTCTCGGGCCGCTTGTTAGCCCCCCTAGGGGGTGGAGGAAGATCGGCTCAGTCTTTCTTTACAAATTTAACAAGCTGCCCTCTCTGAATGAGGCCATCGAACTCGTTTTTCAGAGCCCGACAGTCATTGGGGCTGTGGCCGTGGTCTCGATGGTAGCAGCACCACTACTCCTTATCCCTCCTTATTCCTCTTAGGGGAGGCGGTAGAATTCCTTCTTTCTCAAATTCCATTAGAATGGCCGATACATTGGCGTTAAGAGGGGTGAATTTCTCAAATCTGGGAGGTGGGCGACGCTGACCCCTGTTGTCCTTTTGGAGCTTTTTAGCTCCCTCATCTTCAGCGGCCTTCCCCTTACTTCCAAAAGAGGATCCCTCGAATGTGGGGCGGTGTGCAGCTTCCTCTGCCCAGATGTATTTCTCGCTTATGCAAAGAAGATCGGAGAAATCTCGCGGGGGCTTCTTTTCTAGGGACGACCAGAGGTCAGAGTTGAGGACATTGGATTGAAAGGCGGCCGTGGCGACCGACTGATCGAGGGAGGCAATGGACCTGGCCTCCGCGGTAAACCGCTTGACATAGTCCCTTAGTTTATCGCCCCTCTTCTGACTAAGAAAGAGTAGTGAAATACTCGTCTTTTCGGAGCGGTGGCTGCTCACGAAGTGGGTTATGAAAAGGGTCTCGAACTGGTCGAAAGAGAAGATGGAGGACGGGGCAAGGCGGGAGTACCATTTCCGAGCCGGGCCTTTGAGAGTGGCCGGAAAGGTCTTGCATAGGAGGGCATCAGAGGCATGATGGATCATCATGAGAGTTTTGAAACTCTCGATGTGATCCATAGGGTCTGATTCCCCCGTGTATGTCTCGAACTGCAGAGGCTTGAAATTTTCCGGAATGGGGGCCTCCATGATGGTACGAGAGAATGGAGGTCTGCTTGGAGAAGGGTCCTCCCTCTTAGTTCCTCGTCCCTATCGAGTTGACCGAGGTGCCTCTCCATCTCATGGAGACAACGGTAGACAGCATCCTCTTTTCGACGGTATCCTGATGAGCCTCTGGACTCGTCTTCGTACGAAGGGGAACGTGGGCTACAACAACGGTAGCTCGGAGACTGGTTAGGACTGAGGATGTGAGGGCGGTGGCTCGGAGCTTGAGGAGGACATTGGGATCGATGGCGAGGGCTTCGAACCGGCTCTGGAGTAGGGACCCTCGGGATATTATTGTTGTTGTTTGGTAGGACATTGAGGGCCCGCTAGACTGTTGCCTGAAAGTCTTGGAATTCTGCTCTGGTGATGGGTCCGTTCTGGCCCCTTTGGGCCTGTCGACCAGTGGGAGAACGGTTTCCCCTCCGGCGGTAGTCGAGGGACTCCCTCCACCTCCTAGGACGAGGGGACCTTCGGTGGTCGCGACGGCGAGGAGATCGCACGTTTGGACGTTCTGAACGGGAGCCTCCCTCTCAGGCCCGCCTCTTAGCCAAATGGCGGTGAAGATCTTCCTCCTTCTGCCGATTGATTATGATGTTGCGGAGATCTTCTAATGGTCGTGGGTTATGGGATGCCATGGAGTCGGTGGAAGGGTTATGTACTGAGATATGATTGCGGTGAAGAGGTTGCTTCTGAGGATTAGGACGAGAGGTCCCTATACCAGCATTTTGGGGCCCGAGTTGAGCCTGCTGGGGTTGAGGATTTTGAAGAGGAGGCTGCCCCTGCTGTAGCGGCGGATCAGGTTGACGAGGGAAATGTCCTTGTTGCTGGACGGGTTGGAGGGGAGCCTCCGGTTGCGGTTGAGGAGGAATGGGAGTGGGTCCATGATTGGACCCTCTAGATCTTACTTTCCTTGGTGGCATGGCTGGAGGCGGTCTTGACCGATGGAAGAGGTTGGACTGCTATTCGAGTCTTCCCACAGACGGTGCCAATCTGTTGCCGCTGAAATCGGTGTGGGGGAAAACAGATAGATTTGTGGATTCTAGGGAATGTGAATAGTCAAACCTGAACAACTTCACCGGAGTTTGACCGAGATCCTTTCGCCATTGACCTGCAAAAAGTGCGAGACACCGGGGTTGATTCTGGCGACGCACCCTCCGATTCTCTTGTCAGTAATCTGAATGATTAAGAAAGAGCTTTAATTGGCAAAAGATTCATTACCTGGTAACAGTGGGGGGAGAGGGGTATTTATAGCCATCTTACGAATTAGTTTCAGGATAAGATCAAATCCCTACTTCTCGATGTAAATGGATAGAAGTGGTTAAGCCTGCTGTTTAAGAATAATCATAAATCTGAATCCTCTTCTATCCAGTCAGACTAAGTTTCTTACGGGTTGGAACCCGTACCCAGTAAGACAGATCCGTTTATGAGTTATTGGGCTTTGAAGAAAGACCCAGTTCCCATCTCAGACCCGTTTATAGGTGACATTACCATCTTACCCCTGAGATTTAAGATTCGTGCCTGATTTGAATGGTTCCGACTTAACCCTATTTTTAGCCATATCAATAAGCAAAATGATTTTTTTACCAACTCGGATCCGAATGCTGACTGTTTTTATTTTTGTGCAGACTATGGCTCATAGGGGTTCTTCTCAGTCTCAGCCTGATCCGATTGAGGCTGTCACTACTGTGCTCGAGCGGTTGATTAATCAGCAGCAGAACCACAGTGATCTAGTGATGGCTGCTCTAGATACTTCTCGGGGTTAGATTCCCGCTGTGCCAGTGCAGACTGCTCTTCCGCCTCGTCCAGGTACAGTCACAGATTTCATGAGGCTGCATGCCGATCGTTTTTCCGGTACTGAGATGCCTTTGGAAGCTGAATAGTGGTTGATCCGGACTGAGTGCTTGCTGTCAGCGGCTCATGTTGTCGAGGCTGATAGGGTGGATGTGGTTTCCATCCAGTTGGTGATACTTGCTCATATCTGGTGGATGGCCGAGTCCGAGCGACTTGAGAGGCCTATTGCTTAAGCTACCTTCACTCGGGGATTCTTGGATAAATTCTCCCCAGTAGGACTCGAGTTGAGATGGAGCAGCAGTTCCTGGCCCTTAAACAGGTCAAGTCATTATTCTATTTTGGAATTTGTTACATAATTGTTCAAACAATGTTGTAACATTAGACTTCTTGCAACAGGGTTCCAGGTCCGTAGATGAGTACGCCACTGAGTTTACTAGACTTAACCACTTCGCTGCCATTCTTGTGGCTACCGAAGAGGATAGGGCTTGTAGATTCATGAATGGGCTTGAGAGGATATCAAGAGGCATCTTGTCTCTCTCCATTTGCGTACTTATGCTGAAGCTCTTGAGGTAGCTCGAACTCAGGAGCAGGCTCGTGGTGGTTCGACTTCTTCTCAGCGGACTGTTCCCGCTGCTGTTGCTAGGCCTTTTTTTGGTCCTGTTCGGAGGCCTATGCTTGCCCATCCTGTCAGGGCAGCTTCGTATCCTTCTGCTGGTTTTCCGATGGGTGGTTTTTGTGACTTTTTCCAGATCTCTGGGCATGAGCGTAAGAACTGTTTTTGTGCCTCTCGTCGATGCTTTAGGTGTGGTGCTACTGATCATTCTGTGCGGGATTGCCCGCAGCAGCTTGTGGCTCTTTCAGCCAGGCATCCTGTCCAGCAGGCAACTCCAGCTCGTGGTCCAATTAGGCCGCTGCATCCTCCTCAACGACAGATTGCCGGTCAGATGGCCGTTGTTTCGAGAAGAGATCAGGCTTTCAACTTGACTGCTGTGGATGCTGAGACAGCTGATGGAGTTGTAACAGGTATATTTTGCTTTTGTTATTTTGTTGCTTTCCCTTTTTGTTCCTTTCTTTCTTTCTTTTTGGTCTTGCTTTATTTCTTTCTATTATCTTCTGCATTGTTGTTTTCTCTCACCCTTGATTGTCTGCTTTTCTTCTTTCCTTGTCTTTGTTTCCTTAGGTGTTGTCCTTGTTTGCTCTTTTCCCGTCCATGTTCTCTTTGATTCTGGGGCAACCCATTCTTTTGTCTCCTCTCGATTTGTGGCTGGCCATCAGTTGGATTGCAGCAACATGTCAGAGGCTTGCAACGTTTTGACAGATGGTGGTGTTGCCATTTATTCCGGTGAGTGCAGGCAGTGTCCCATTGTTATTAGGGACGCAGATTTTAAAGCCAACCTGATTATAATTGGGAATTCAGGATTCAACGTCATTCTGGGTATGGATTGGTTGGTTGAAGCCCATGCCATCATTAATTGCCGTGCCAAGAAAGTTGTTTTCAAAATTTTAGATCGAGCAGAATTTGAGTTCCATGCCGGGGAGTCTTCCCTTGGCCGAGCAAAGACTGCAATTGTACAGGTGGATTATGTGATGAAATTGCACTCAAGCTGTAAGGCTGCACCTCTAGTAGTTCAAGATTTCTTGGATGTTTTTCCAGATGAGTTTCCTGGCTTACCCCCTGATAGGGATGCGGAGTTTGGTATTGACGCTCAGCCTGGAACTGCGTCGATAATGAAGAGTCCCTACATGATGGCACCGGTTGAGCTAGCAGAGCTTTAGGTGCAGATTCAGGAGTTGCTTGATTTGGGTTTCATCAGACCAAGTGTTTCGCCTTGGGGTGCTCCGGTCCTTTTTGTCAACAAAAAGGATGGTAGTCGTCGTCTGTGCATTGATTATCGGGAACTAAATAGTGTTACTATGAAGAACCAATATCGTTTGCCCAGGAATGATGATTTGTTTGACCAGTTGTGTGGGGCTGCTGTTTTCTCGAAGTTGGATCTTCGTTCGGGATGTCACCAAGTCAAGGTGAAGGCTACAGATATACAGAAGACTGCATTCAGGACTAGATACGGGCACTATGAGTATCATGTGATGCCGTTCGGGGTCACTAATGCGCCAGCTGTATTCATGAGACTTATGAACCGGGTTTTCTCTCAGTTCTTGGATAGATTTGTGGTGGTTTTCATTGATGATATTCTGGTATATTCTCGGAATCGTGAAGATCATGCTGAGCATCTTAGAGTGGTTCTGCAGACTCTGAGAGAGAATCAGCTCTATGGGAAACTCAGCAAGTGCAAGTTTTGGCTTGACAGGGTTTCATTATTGGGGCACATCATTTCTGGCGACGGTGTTTCTGTAGATCCTTCTAAGATTATTGCTGTGAAGGATTGGCCTATTCCTAAGTCGGTTTCCGAAGTGCGGAGTTTTCTTGGTCTCGCTGGTTATTATCAAAAATTCATCCAAGATTTTTTGAAGATTGCAGGACTGTTAACTAAACTGACAGGAAAGGATCAGAAGTTTTGTTGGTCTGATGAGTGCAATGAGGCTTTTGTTGAGTTGAAGAACAAATTGATGTCAGCACCTGTGTTGACTATTCCAGATGGTTCAGACAGATTAGTAATTCACTGTGATGCTTCAGGTAAGGTTCTTGGAGCAGTTCTTATACAGAAGGGCCGTATCGTTGCGTATGCACCGAGGCAGTTGAGGCCGCATAAAAAGAATTAACTTACTCATGACTTGGAGTTAGCGGCACTGATATATGCTTTGAAACTGTGGAGACATTATTCACTTGGGGACCGAGTGGAGATCTTTACAGACCACAAAAGTCTCAAGTATGTTTTCACCCAGAAGGAATTAAACATGAGGCAAAGGCGATGGTTGGAGCTTATGGCCGATTATGACATCAGTTTGCAATACCATCCTGGTAAAGTATACTTGATGCCAGATGCTTTGAGCAGGAAACCGACAGTTATGTTTCTTACTTAGTAGAGTGATCTCATTGAGTAGATGCGGAGGTTGGATTTGAAGGTTTTGTTGCCGAGTTCTGGTCGGTGTTATCTTGCGCTCCAGCTTCAGTCTTCTCTTGTTGATCAGATTAAAGAGGCTCTGGCTGGTGATGCGCAGTTGCAAGGTTTTCGAGCTGAGGTTGAGTCTGGGTCCAGAACGGACATGGTTATTCATGCCGATGGTTCGCTTCGTTTTGGTTCCCGGTTGTGTGTCCCTAAGGGTGAAGTTCGTCAAAGGTTGCTTGAGGAAGCTCATCAGTCTTCGATTCTATCCATCCTGGTGGTACTAAGATATATCGAGATTTAAAGCTTCATTTCTGGTGGCATGGTATGAAAAGGGTTGTAGCTCGGTTTGTTGCTCAGTGTTTGATCTATCAGCAGGTTAAGGCAGAGCATCAGAGAACCGCTGGACTTCTTCAACCGCTTCCTATTCCGGAGTGGAAGTAGGAATATATCACCATGGATTTTGTAACTGCTTTGCCGAGGAGTCCTAAGGGTCACAATACTATATGGGTGATTGTCGGCCGTTTGACGAAGAGTGCTCACTTCATTCCTTTTCGTGTCGATCATTCTACTGAGAGCCTTGCTGAGCGGTACACGCAAGAGATTGTCAGGCTTCATGGGGTTCCAGTTTGTATTGTATTCGATAGGGATACGAGATTCAGATCTCAATTCTGGGAGAGTCTTCAGGCTAGTTTGGAGAGTAAGTTGAAGTACAGTACAGTTCATCCCCAGACTGATGGACAGTCAGAGTGGACTATTCAGATCCTTGAGGACATGTTGCGGTCCTGTATGTTATAGTTCGGTGGATCTTGGGAGGACCATTTGCATCTCGTAGAGTTCTCGTACAATAACAGCTTTTAGGCCAGCCTTAAAGCTGCTCCGTTCGAGGCTCTTTATGGGCGTAAGTGCAGATCACCAGTGTGCTGGGATGACATTGGTGAGAGGAAATTGTTGGATCCGGAGTTGATCACCAGGACAGTTGATGCTGTGACTTAGATCAGAAAGCATCTTCAGCCAGCTCAGGATAGGCAGAGGCGGTGGGCTGATGTCCATCGAAGGGCTTAGAGTTTGTTGTTGGTGACCATGTTTTCCTGAAGGTATCTTCGTGGTGCGGTGTCATTCGGTTCGGTGGTGGGGGCAAGCTTAGCCCTAGGTTTATTGGACCGTTTGAGATTTTGGAGCGAGTAGGTACGGTGGCCTATCGTCTCGCTTTGCTGCCAGCGTTATCAGGAGTGCACGATGTTTTCCATGTCTCGCAACTCAAATATATCCGCGATGAGAGTCACATGATCGACTACTCTGAGTTGACCGTGCGGCCGAATTTGACTTGTGAGATTCTGCCAGTTGCTATTGTGGATCGGCGGGAGAAATTGCTTAAGAACAAGGTCATCAAGCTAGTTTGTGTTACTTGGAATCCTCACTTGCCTAGTGAGTCGACTTGGGAGCTAGAGGAGGAGATTCAACAGAAGTTTCCTTATTTGTTTGAGTAGTGGCTGTTTTGTTTTGTTTTGCTTTGTTTTCTTTCTTTTCTTTTTCTTTCGGGGTTACCCTATGTATCTTCTTTTTGAATTTCGATGACAAAATTCTTTTTGTTAGGTGGGTAAGATTGTAACTCCTATTTTTCGTTTTTCCTATTCTTGGTGTATTTTTCTTCTTTCTTGAGTATTCATACTCTTCTTGTATTTTAGACCGTATATTGGAGTTGTTTTCAATATATATTCATTTTTGCTCATTTTTATCTTCTTGTGATTGATTTTTTTGTCCCTTAATTTGTTCTTGATCGTTATTATTGTTTTGCTCTTTATTTGATTCTTGTTCTCTTATTTTGTTCTTGGGTGCTCGTAGTGTTTTGGTTGCTATCCTATTGCTATTCATATTGCCTTTGATCCCTAATTAACTACCAAAGCCAAATTAGCCTACAAATCCTATTTTAAAATCCTATACAACTCCTATTTCACTAATCCTATTCATACTCCTAATTAAACCCAATACCCAATACCCACAATCCTATATCTCTAACCCTAAAATCCAAAACCCTATATAAACTAAACCCTCGCCTCTCTCCTACCGCAAAACCCTAACCCCCGATCCCCTCCTTCTCTCTTTGCGCCATCAACACCCCGATCAACACCCCAAACCCATCCCGACTGCACCTCTCCTCTTCCGACCCCCTAGCCACCAGCCCCTACTCCCAAGCACCACCATCCCACCATCTCTCTCTCCCTCTCCTTACCGTCCTCCGGCATCACCAGCAAGAGCAGCAGCAGCGTCAGCACTAGGCAAGGTGCACTGTGCTACTCCCGACCGCTCTCTCTCCCTCTCTTGGTTTGCGCGTGCACGTGGGTTGCACGTGTGGTTGTGTGATTACTTTGGTTCATGATCTTCATTCGTGGGTTTTTTTCATTGCCGGGATCCGTTCTCTTTATTCTTGGTGTTCGTTTCGTCTTTGGATAAGGCAAGTAACTTATACTCAATTCCTTTGTATGATACAAGTCATAAATTCCGCTTGTAGTGTAGATGGGTTCTAGAGACAACTCATGTGTGATGTATTTTTTATGAGTATTGTCTCTATAGTGCTATTGACCATAGTTGCCTCACGATACAAATTTGACAAGAAACAACTTAGGTTTTGACCGTTCTTGATGTGATTATATTTGTGAGATAATTATGAGAATTTGAGTGTTTGTTTGGATCCATGTGATATACTTGTTGTGCACATACTATATACCCTATTTCATGTTGTTTGGACACTTAGTAGACCCTATAACATGTTTGGTTGTGTTTGGAACGAGTTTCGTATGTTGTATATTGATTTGTTGTTAAAAGGAAAATCTGTATTTTGTCAGTGATCAGTTTTGATTGGTATTTTATACCATATTATGGTCAGAATCTTAACTTCAGTATTAAACATGGTTTTTAGAGAAATCTGTCTTCTTTTCAAATTTTCTGACAGAGATCGATTTCGTTTTCTTATGTGTGAGATATGATTGTTTTACTACAGAGGTGTATCTTATTTCCAGATTTCGTTTCTTGATGATTTTGATGAATATACTATTTTGATACTAGTGCTACACATATTATTTTGATCTGAAATTTTGCACAGTATTTCTATACCTACTTAGGGATTACCCAGAATTTTGGTGGATTTTATTGATGAGTTTTATATACCGTTTCATGCTTATTTATAAAAACTGTACTTGTTGGATTTTGCTCGCTGTTCTGAAAGGATTTGTATTTTCACCCTAATTCATTTTCCTGTATGAAAACTATTTATGAAATATGAAAGTTAGCTTATTTTTTCTATTTTCATCTCCCTTTGACGGATCTAGATTTCGTTTCACGGTTTACGAGATATTACAGTTTTCGTACAGCAGTGTTGGGAATTCCAGATTAGCCAAACTATTGTTTCTTGATGTTTTCTGATTTTTTTTGGCTAAACTAATCTTACTGTAAAATTATGAAACTTTATATTCTGATACTAGACATATAGGGGAATACCCCAGATTTTTTCTGGATTTATTTGTGGTGTTTTGATGCCCTGACTGTGAATTCGGTTTAATAATATTTGGCTGAACATATTTTCTGGTTTCAAATCATTTTTGAATTATGTTTTTCTAAAACACTAAATGACTTATATGTATCCGCTGGATTCAGTTGGAAGTCTATTTTCCATATTCTCTGACGGATCTAGGTTTTGATATTTGTGGTAACGGGAATCACTGTTTTAGTACTGTACTGTCATGTTGTCCTGAATTAGGAAGTACCCTATTTTGTTCTGTTATGTGACTATCTTACCATCTGTACATGCTTATCTGTTATTCTGAACTTGTGGGTCGTTATATCATGCTATATTTACTCTATTTTATGCATATACACATCTGTCTGATAATAATTATAAAATAATCAAGCCAGGGTTTATGGAAAGATCTAGTAGTGGGAAAGCATAGAAATGTGTACATAGAAGGGGGCCCGTGTTTCCCATATGATTATCTGTTATCTGTTATTCTGTACCCTGTCTACATTACTTCCTATAGGAAGGTGTAGGGAAGAAGATGGGGTTAAATCGGAACCGTCCAAATCGGGTGCGAATCTTAAAGCCTATGGGCAAAATGGTAAATTCACTCGACAAACGGGTCTGAAGTGGGTCCTGGGTCTTCTCCCCAAAGACCTAATAACCCACGAACGGATCCATCTCGACTGGGTGCGGGTTCCGACCCGCAGCAAGCCCAGTCCAGCAGGATAGAATTAGGGTTTTTGATTAATCCTAATCAACGGCCCTGATTCACGTCTATCCCTTCACTGGGAATTAGGAATTACATTCCTTATCTGGTCATAGGGATTACATTCCTAATATGATCCCAAAGGCGGCTATAAATACCCCCCATCTACCACCATTAAAAGGTAATCAATCTTTTGCCAATTTACGCTTTTTCATAATCTTCTCTGATTGCTGACTTGAGCATCGGAGGGTGCGTCGCCGAGATCAACCCCGGTGTCTCGCACTTTTTTCAGGTGAACGGCGGGAGTCAACGGTCAAACTCCGATGGAACAGATTTCAGGTTTGCTATTCAGTTTTCCTAAGAATCTACAAATACTGTCTGTTCACCCCCACACCAGATTTAGGTGTAACAGATTGGCGCCGTCTGTGGGAAACAACGAGTAGCAGCCCTTCCTCTTCCCGTTGGTCAGATCTTGCCCAGCCATGCCTCCAAAGAAACTTAGATCTCGGGGGTCCAACCGTGGACCTACTCCTCAACAAAAGAACCCCCTCGAAACCATCCAGCCAACAGGACCTACTCCTCAACCTAACCAGGCCCCGCAGCAGGACCAACTTCCGCCTCAGAATCTTCAACCCCCTCGCGGCCAAACCAACCTCCAGAATGCCGGCGCGAGAGGCTCCCATCCCAATCCACAGAAACAACCTCTCCAACATGACCATGTTTCCGTGCACAACCCCTCAACTGATTCCATGGCATCTCACAATCCCCGCGCATCCGACGACCTCCGCAACACCCTCGACAACCGGCGCAAAGAAGAGGATCTTCGCTGCCGTTTGGATGAAAGGCGGGCCCGAGAGGGAGCCTCCCGCCAGCACCGTCCGAATGAGCGATCTCCTCATCGCCGAGAATACCGAAGGTCTCCCCCTCGCAGAGGGCGGAGAAAGTCCCCAGGCCACCATAGGAGAAGACCCCAGTCTCCTGCTGGTCGGCAACCTCCGAGGAACAATGAGGCACCCATCACCCGTGCTGAGTTCCAGCAGTTCCAAGACACCATCCTGCAGGCCCTTAATCTCCGCCCCAACAACAACAATGCCCAGAGGGTTCCTACTCCTCCCCCGGTCCAAAGTCCTCGCCACCGGTCCTTAACTCCTCCCCCAGCTCCTAGCAATTACCAACACATTCCTAGCTCTCGCCACTTCCGGAGCTACCGCCGTCGTAGTCCCCGCTCCCCTTCATATGAAGACGAGTCCAGAGACTCGTTCGGCTACCATCGAAGGGATGATGCCGTTTACCGTTGTCTCCACGAGATGGAGAGGCTTGGGTCAGCTAGACCGGGAAGAGGAGCATAGAGGAAGAACCCTCCGACCGAGCCGACCCCCTTTCTCTCGAACCATCATGGAGGCGCCCGTTCCAATGGGCTTTAAGCCTCCGCAATTCGAGACTTATTCCAGGGAGTCTGACCCCGTGGACCACATCGAAAGCTTTAAGACCCTCATGCTAATCCACCAAGCTTCCGATACTCTTCTGTGCAAGACCTTCCCCGCTACCCTCAAGGGTTCGGCCCAGGAATGGTACTCTCGCCTCGCCCCATCCTCAATATTCTCCTTCGAGCAATTCGAGACCCTCGTCGTCACCCACTTCGTGAGTAGCTGCCGAACTGAGAAGACCAGCATTTCGCTCCTCTACCTCAACCAGAAGAAGGGTGAGAAGCTGAGAGACTATGTGAAAAGGTTCATCGCGGAAGCTAGGTCCATTGCTTCCCTCGACCAGTCGGTCACTGTAGCAGCATTCCAGTCAAATGTCCTTAACTCCAGCCTTTGGTCCTCCCTCGCCAAGAAGCCCCCGCAGAACTTCTCCAACCTCTTTCTCCAAAGCGAGAAGTATATCCGGGCCGAGGAAGCTGAGCATCACCCCACCTTTGAGGGGCCTTCCTCTGGTACCAAAAGAAAGGCAAGTGAAGAAGAGAGAGCCAAGAAGCTCCAGAAGGACAGTGGCGGACAGTGCCGCCATCCCCCCAGATTCGAAAAATTCACTCCTCTTAACGCCAACATTTCCATTATTGTCATGGAAGTTGAGAAGGAAGGGGTGATACCTCCTACCCTGAAGATGAACACCCCCGGCAAGAAGAGGGACAAAGAGAAGTGGTGCCGCTATCACCGAGACCATGGCCACGACACCAATGATTGCCGAGCCTTGAAGAAGGAGATTGAGGCCCTCATTCAGAGGGGGCACCTGGCCAAATTCATGAGAAAAGACCGAACCGACCTTCCGCCCCCCCCTCGGGGGGCTAACAAGCGTCTCGAACGACGCGATGAGACACCCGAATTCGAAAAGGAGCGTGTCCTGCACCTCATTCATGGGGGCCCAATGGGGGGCTCCTCTAACTCCTCTCGAAAGGCGTTCATAAAAGAGGTTAATTCGGTTTACGGCACATCCCCCCTAAAGGCCTCGGAGTACCCGTCACATTCTCAGATGAGGACCTAGTGGGCGTCCGAACACCCCACTACGACGCACTTGTGATCAACCTCCATATGGCGAATTTTAAGGTGGAAAGGATACTGGTGGACAATGGCAGCTCCGTTAACATCCTCTTCCTCGATGCTTTCAAAGGACTCAAGCTACCCCGGGACAGGCTTACGCCCGCAAGCTACACGCTCCATGGGTTCACGGGAGTGCCAGTGACTGTCGAAGGGGTGATCACCCTTGATGTAACTGCTGGCAAAACTCCTACTACCCGAACGGAGCCGATGGACTTTATGGTCGTCGATGTTCCCACAGCTTATAATGTCATCCTAGGCCGGCCCGGCCTAGCTGCTCTCGAAGCCGTCCCTTCCACTTATCACCTAAGGATGAAGTTCCCCACCTGGGCAGGAGTAGGGGAAGTCAGAGGCAGTCAGGAAATGGCCCGCAAATGCTATATGACCTCTACCGGGGGTCCAGTCCTCTCCCTTGAAACTCTTGAAATCCCTCAAGATGATGCCCGACTAACGTCCGAGCCGGTGGATGAATTGGAGGAAGTGCTCTTCTCTGAGCAAGATCAGAACTGCAAGTTCTTTATCAGCAAGACCCTCCCCTCTGCCCTAAGCTCGGACATAGTCCAATGTATTAGAAAGAACCGTGACCTCTTCGCATGGTCGGCCGCCGACATGACAGGAATCTCCGAAGGGCTCCTCGTCCACCACCTGAGTGTTGCACTAGGGTCCAAACCGGTTCAACAGAAGTGGCGCAAATTTGCTCCTGAGGGCCAACAAGCTATAAAAGAAGAGGTGGACAAGCTCCTTAAGGCTCGGTTCATACAGGAGGTCAATTATCCCGAATGGCTCTCAAATGTTGTGATGGTAAAGAAGGCCAACGGGAGCTGGAGAATCTGCATCGATTTTACTGACCTGAATAAAGCATGCCCCAAAGATCCATTCCCTCTTCCAAGCATCGATAACCTGATTGACGCCACTTCGGGCCATGAGCTTCTCAGCTTCATGGATGCTTTCTCCGGGTACAACCAAATCCGCATGTTTCCCCCGGATATCCCGAAGACCTCCTTTGTTATCGATCAGGGCCTCTACTATTACAGGGTAATGCCTTTCGGGTTGAAGAATGCAAGTGCCACTTATCAACGCCTCGTCAACAAGGTTTTTCAAGCACAGATTGGCCAAAATATGGAGGTAGATGTTGACGATATGCTTGTGAAGAGCATCCATGGGGCCGATCATGTGGCCGATCTACAAGAGGCTTTTGATGTACTCAGGAAGCACGAAATGAGGCTCAATCCGAACAAGTGTGCATTCGGAGTCTCGTCGGGAAAATTCCTAGGCTTTATGGTCAGCCAAAGAGGAATCGAAGCTAACCCCGAGAAGATCAAGGCCATATTGGACATGGTTTCTCCCAAAAATGTAAAAGAAGTTCAGAAGCTAACCGAGCGCCTCGCAGCTATAGGGCGCTTCCTTTCCAAGTCAGGGGAGAAGTGTCTTCCCTTCTTTAAGGCTCTCAGGGGGGCTAAGGCTTCGAATGGGGTCAACAACAGCAGGAGTCGTTCAATCAGCTTAAAGCCTACCTAGTCAACCCTCCTCTCCTCAGCAAGCCTATTCCCGGGGAAACACTCTACCTCTACTTAGCTGCCTCCGAGCAAACCCTCAGCGCTGTCTTGGTGAGGGAGGAAGACAAGGCTCAGAAGCCCATCTATTACGTAAGCAAGGTACTTCGGGATGCCGAGCTTCGTTATCCAAGGCTAAAGAAGATGGCATCCGCCTTGGTTATGGCAGCTAGGAAGCTTCGCCCATATTTCCAGTCTCACTCAGTGGTCGTTCTTACCGACCAGCCACTGAAGTAAGTTCTGCACAAGCAGGAGACCTCTGGCCGCCTCATGAAGTGGTCGATTGCACTGAGCCAACATGATATATCCTACCAATCTCGGACCGCGATCAAGGCTCAGGCCTTAGCTGAATTCATAGTTGAAAGCACCATCCCCGAGGTCAGTCAAGCGACAAACGGACCTCCTATTTGGACGGTATATGTTGATGGGTCCTCTTGTACCGAAGGGAGCAGAGCTGGGGTTATTCTGGCAGGCCCCGATGACTTCGTCCTCCAATACTCCCTCCGCATCAACTTCAAGGCCTCCAACAATGAAGCAGAATATGAAGCCCGTATACCTGGTCTCGGAATGGCTTGCAAGGCAGGGGCACAATGCCTCCGCATATTTAGTGACTCTCAGCTGGTCGTGAATCAAGTCTTGGGCGAGTATAAAATGCGAGATGACCGAATGGCTAAGTATCTAGCCAAGGTCCAAAATCTCATGGCTCTCCTCGAAGAGGCACTTATTCGGCGAATCCCCAGGGAGGAAAATGCCCAAGCAGATGCTCTCTCCAAGTTAGCCTCTTCCTCCCTCCAAGGTCTCGAGCAGACCGTCTTGATTGAAGTGCTCCTGAAGCCGAGCATAGAAGAAGAAACTCTCGACTCCATGGAGTCCCTGCCTGTTCAACTTCAAGATAATTTGATGAAACCCCTGGTAGAATTCCTAAGGGATGGGCTCCTCCCCGAAGACCCTAAGGAAGCTCACCGAGTCAGAACCAGAGCGGAGCGGTACATCATTGTTGAGGGGGTCTTGTACAAATGCTCTTTCACACAAGTTGACGGCAGACCTTATCTGAGGTGCCTCTTCCCCGAACAAGCCACATACGCCTTGCAAGAGCTTCACGAAGGCATAGGCGGAGCACATTCAGGGTCCAGATCCCTTGCCCGGAAGGTGTTGAATTATGGATATTTCTGGCCTACCCTCCTACAAGATGCCGAGCGACATGTTCGGCAATGCAGCTCTTGTCAAAAGTACTCTAACATTCGTCGCTTACCCCAAGCTCACCTCGCTTCCCAATCAAGTCCGATCCCTTCGCAATGTGGGGGATGGATTTACTAGGGCTGTTTCCACCAGCTCCCGGCCAACTCAAATTTTTAGTCGTGGCAATCGACTACTTCTCGAAGTGGATGGAGGCCGAGCCCTTGGCTACAATCACCGAGAACAAAGTCCTTCAGTTCTTCTGGAAGAGCGTCATCTGCAGGTTCGACGTCCCTCGAGTCCTCATAACCGACAATGGAACACAATTTACAGGGGCCGCATTCCGAGCTTTATGTGAAGACCTCGCCATCCAACAACGCTTTTCCTCCATCTCCCACCCACAGTCAAATGGTCAAGTAGAAAATGCCAACCGAAAAATCCTCTCTGGTATTAAGAAGAGGCTGGATAAGTCTGCTAAGGTCTTATGGGTTGATCAGCTCCCTAACGTACTGTGGAATTACCGCACTACGAAATGGACCCCCACAGGAGAGTCGCCGTTCAATCTCACCTATAGGTCCGAAGCTGTGATCCCCCTGGAAGTCGGTGTACCTTCTCCTCGCCTAATTGCCTATGAAGAAGAGCAAAATGCCAGGGAGCTTCGGGCGAATTTGGATATGATTGATGAGCTCCATGAAAGAGCTTCGATCCGCCAGCAAAGCTACCGAAGGAGGATCGAGCTGGCCTACAATAAGAGAGTCCATCCCACTGACCTCAAAGAAGGGGACTTGGTCCTCAGAAAGTTAGCAATCTCATTCCCCAGTCAGAAGAGTAAGCTGGCTCCAAATTGGGAAGGCCCTTACAAGATCACCAAGGTGGTTCGGCCCAGAACTTACCGTCTAGAAGACCTCAAAGGAAGAGAGATTCCCAGGACTTGGAATGCCGACCATCTCTTGAAGTACCAAGAGAGCGCATGAACGCCTCTCCGACTACCGTCAGATGTCGAACCGTTCCTTTCCCTTTACTTGTAATTTTACTTTTGCTTCTTTATTTCTCCAATGTAATAACGGCTCGCAACTTAGAAGCAGCCGACTATTAGTTTTCAATAAAGAACATTTTTCTTCATATCTTACTTGTGAATTGCTTGTATCTCTCTGTTTTTACCTTCTTTAAACTCTAAACGATGAGTTCGGAGTCCAACACGTGGCTCGACTCCCCTTCGTAAGCTCGCTCTTAAGCGAGCTAGAAGTGGTTCGCCATTCGGAATTGCTCCCACAACCATTGAAACAAACTCTAACGATGAGTTCGGAGTCCAACACGTGGCTCGACTCCCCTTCGCAAGCTCGCTCTTAAGCGAGCTAGAAGTGGTTCGCCATTCGGAATTGCTCCCACAACAGTTGAAACAAACTCTAACGACGAGTTCAGAGTCCAACACGTGGCTCAAATCCCCTTCGCAAGCTCTCTCTTAAGCGAGCTAGAAGATGTTTGCCATTCGGAATTGCTCCCACAACCGTTGACACAAACTCTAACGACGAGTTCGGAGTCCAACACGCGGCTCGACTCCCCTTTCCAAGCTCGCTCTTAAGCAAGCTAGAAGTGGTTCGCCATTCAGAATTGCTCCCAGAACCATTGAAACAAACTCTAACGACGAGTTTGGAGTCCAACACGTGGCTCGACTCCCCTTCGCAAGCTCGCTCTTAAGCGAGCTAGAAGAGCTTCGCCATTCGGAATTGCTCCCACAACCGTTGACACAAACTCTAACAACAAGTTCGGAGTCCAACACGTGGCTCGACTCCCCTTCGCAAGCTCACTCTTAAGCGAGCTAGAAGTGGTTCGGAATTCAGAATTTCTCCCACAACCGTTGAAACAAACTGTAACGACGAGTTCGGAGTCCAACACGTGGCTCGACTCCCCTTCGCAAGCTCGCTCTTAAGCGAGCTAGAAGTGGTTCGTCATTCGGAATTGCTCCCGCAACTGTCGAAAGACTCCCTCATCACTTCAGCACCGCAGAATTGCTCCCGCAAAAATTTTACAGCTAGACAATCAAAGGAGCTAACTTTAGGTTCTTATGATTCGTTTCAAAAGTGAGGTGACCTCAGTACATTCCGAGCACACGAACCCTAATTTTATTAAACAACTTCAATGATGTTACAAGACCAAGCTACTAAAAGAAGGTGCTACAAAAAAACTCAAAAAGCATAATACGACTTTTTCAACGCCTCCTCGGGAGGGGGACGCTTCGGTTCAAAGACACGCGAGCTCGGC
The DNA here is from genome assembly GCA_017893485.1 of Hemerocallis citrina. NCBI lineage: Eukaryota > Viridiplantae > Streptophyta > Magnoliopsida > Asparagales > Asphodelaceae > Hemerocallis > Hemerocallis citrina. The sequence goes on along the minus strand of CM030361.1, from coordinate 216,743,388 downwards.
GCCGGCGCCGCTTAACCTCCGAGCTCGTTTCTAGGCCGACGAACCGAGACGCCTCTTCGGCACTGCCTCTAACTGTGGCTCCGACCGAGGCTCCACTAGACAAAATAGCCACGTCGCTCTGAGCATCGGCCGGACTCCGTCCAACGACAAGTGGACGAGTTGCGAGCTCGTAGAAGGAGATTCCCCTCTCACTCTCCTCACGGGTGCACGAAGTGCTTCGGACGTTAATCCTCACGGGCTGAGGTTTAAGGCGAGCGACTTCCTTCTCAAGTTCGATGATCCTATCCTTCAAAGTATCGTCTTTCACTGACATCTTGAACCAAGGAAGTTTTGCCAAGCTTGCGTCCCCGGCATAGTCAGCTATGATTCGGCGAAGGTTGGTCACTTCGATGCTTTTGTCAACCATAACCCTCCTTAGCTGCTCAACCTTCGAAGCGAGCTCGTCGCGCTTGGCCAGCACCGAGGTTAACTTATCCTCCTTCGCCGAGAGTTCTCCTTCGACTATCTGCAAGTGACGAATCTCAACCAATAACTCGCTGTTCGTCTTCTCCACGTTGAATAGCACCCTCCTGATCAACTCAATCTCGCCCTCGAGATGACCTTCGCATGATCGCTTAAATAATTCCTGCGCTGCCGAGCCGCTGCGGCGTCCGAACCGAGTCCGATAATCTGAAAAACCAAAGCATTCCATTGGAAGACGAGTTCTGAGCTAAACACTTGGACAAATTCAAAAAAAGAAATCTTTCATTCATATCAAAAAGAAGCGGTGGCCAGTCCGCTATAAGGTTTTACGAAAAAGGGATTTATGCAAAAGAAGGGGAGATCAAAGATCCACCTGGGGCGGCGGTTCGGTCACAGGCGCCTCGCCAGATGGTCCCTCGACCCCCGTCGCCCCGGCTTGGGGGTTGACCCCCACAGTCTCGGGGTCGGCAGGCACCTCCCCGTCCCGCTGATCACCCTTCTCCTCTTCTCCTTCCTCTTCTTCGCCCTCCTCCTCTTCGTTGGGCCAAAGGCGATATCCCACTCTTTCGAAGCCGGGGACACGAGCCTCGACGTGGTCAAGCACTCTCACATAGGACAGCTCCATGTTCCTAGCCATGTGCTCCTTCGCCTCGGCTTCGACCTCCTTCCTGGCCACCTCTGCCGCGGTGTCCCTCTCTGCCTTCGCTGACTCCAGGGCCTTCGCCGATGTGGCCAGCTCCTCGGCAGCCTTAGCAACCTTGGCAACCTCTGCGGCGAGCTGCTCCTTCGCTCGCTCCAAGGTCGTCTCAAGATCGGCAACCCGAACCTCCAAGCCCTCCGAACGGCGCTGCTCCGCCTCGAGCTGCTTCACCGCCCTCGCCTTCTCCGCCCTGTCCTTGTCACAGAGGGCTTTCAGCTCCCTCTCCTGCTCGGCGAACTCCTGAACAAGGTGGCCGAAGTGACAAGTGGCCTGCAATGAATGAGCGTTAGGTGGTTGTAAAAGCCGAGCTATGGACTTGAAGAAATTTTCAAAGAAAAATACTTACTGACATGAGCGACCGAGCGATCTCAAAGGTGTCGTCCCCGGTCGTCCCCGCCTTCAGAGCGGCTTGGTCCTTTGGGGTCGTGAGATGCTTGACGGCCTGCATGCACATCTGCGAATCACAGAGAAAACCGTCGTGGTTCTTCACCCTCCAGTCGGGGGCAAACAGCTTTTTGTGGGCCTCGGTCAAGATATGTTCGGCCTGAGGCGTCAGAGGTGGGGCCTGCAGAGCCAACGCCGCCAAAACCGAAATGGTCTCACTGGCTGGGGCAGATGAGGCTGGGGCAGACGGGCCTACAAGGACGGCCGTCGACAGAGACGGCGCCTGAGGAGCAGGGGTAGGGTCGGCAACTACCGAGGGGGCCTTGGAAGGTCGGCCGGATGTGAGCCCGGTGCTCGGCTTCTTCCTCTTCCTACCATCGGCGACCTTGCCTCGCTCAGACATCATTTCCATGAAGTCCATCTTCAGTGCCTCTGTTCTAAACAACGAAACCAAAAAACAACAAGTTAGAGAATTGCACAAGGAATTTAAAAAAAATAATAATAAATAAATAAAAATGCAGCGAGATGTCAGGAGCATACTCGGGTTGATCGGACTAAGGGCCGACCCATGTAGCACCTCCTCAGTCATTTCTCTCCAGCTTAACATTAGGAGAGCAATGAGCTTTGCCGCCACCTCCTCCTCGGCCACAGTCAGCATCGGGTCGACCCTTGCAAACTTCGGCACCTCTGCCTTCCACCGAGTCGAAAAGTCCAACGTCGAGGGCCCCTTCAACAGAAAAAATTTCTCCTTCCAACCTTTTATCGAATCCGGATTCTCTATTAGCTTAACGCCTCTCCGGGGTGACAAGTAGCAGCGAGGCTCGGCCTTCGACATCCGGTTGATCCGATACAGGATCCAGAGGATTACCACGTCTGGCTCGACCTCGGCGATGCGACACTGCAGCAAGAAGGCGAGCACGTGGCACTAGGTGTTCGGCATAAATTGCACCGGTGCTAGACAATACCAGTGGAGAACCCTCAACACGAAGGGATGCAGAGGGAAGCGCAAGCCGACGTTCAAAGAGTCGAAGTCGAACACACACGTGTCCGACGACAGCTCGGTGTTCGCTCGCATCCCAGGGCCGGGGAGGATCAGCCTGTACTCCAGAGGGATGGCGAACCCCTTTCTGATCCGGAGGAGGTCCCTCTCGGATAATACTGAAGCAAGGTCATCCACCTCGGTGACCTCCCTCGGGGCGTTCTCCTCGTAAGCTGCCGACCGACCAACGATCGCCTTCTTCAGCAGATCACCCTCGTATTGCCTAATGCCTGCATGACCGGACAGCACACTAGGATATTGGCCCGACTCGAGGGCTCGCCTCTCAGGCTCCACGATCTCCTCGACTACGGGAGACCGGGCCACTACCTTCTTCTCGGCCGCAAACGACCCTACCACTTCCTTCCCCTTTCTCCGGCTCGCTAGTTGCCTTCTCTCCTCGGCACCACTATCTCCAGAGGACGATGCCTCACTTCCCGAGTTTACCCTTGAATAATAAATATCTAAGCAAAAACACTGACCTTGATGTGACGTAAACTTGAAAGTGACGTTCACGGTCAGAATTTTTCGCCGGAAATCGCCTGGCCTACGCGACAGGTAGCACCACCACCTTGGAGCACAAATCACCGCTAGCAGAGTGAAACTGAGAGTAAAAGTAAAAATTTAGTGTGAAAGCGAGAAATGAGCTAGGGGGTGAGGGGAGTGGGGACTTATAGCCAAGAGAGCGACGTTTGGAGCTCTCTAAGCGTTTAAGGGCCCACTAAAGGAAGGCAAAATGACAAAACTGAGAGTTGCGACATTTCAAGACGAGAACTCGTCAATTCACTTAACTCCATCACTCGGCGACCAGCACCTCGACGAGCCACCGAACCACCATCCTCCCGAGCCGAAGGGACGAGGTACTGACCTCCACATATGGAGAAAAATTCCACCGAGCCAAATTCACCGTTGGACTGCCTCAAAATGCACGTCAAAACATGATGGACGGCCCAGATCATGCCACTCCCACAAAATGACAAGTTAACATTTTCTCGTGATCTGAACCCCATCCTCGTGATTCGCGCCGTGATGAAAGCTCCAGATTAAGCCACGTGTTCCTTCCGAGCTGCCTGCCACCAGAGTGCATAGCCGAGCTACCGAACAGCTTGGCTGAGCAACCGAGCTACTGGGGCAGAGGGCGAGCTACCGAGCCACCAGAGCACCTTACCGAGCTACCGAGCCGAGGTGACGAGGTACCGACCTCCACATATGGAGAAAAATTCAACCGAACCAGTGTCACCGTCGGATCGTCCCAAAATTCATGTCAAAACTTAATGGACGGCTCAGATCACGCCACGCCCACAAAACGACAAGATAACGTTTTTTCGTGATCTGAACCCCATCCTCGTGATTCGCACCGTGATGAACTCTCCAGATTTAGCCACGTGTTCCTTCCGAGCTGCCTGCCATCGGAGTGCATAGCCGAGCTACCGAACAGCTTGGCCTAGCAACTGAGCTACTGGGGCAGAGGGCGAGCTGCCAAGCCACCAGAGCGCCTCACCGAGCTACCGAGCCGAGGTGATGAGGTACCGACCTCCACATATGGAGAAAAATTCAATCGAACCAGTGTCACCGTCGGATCGTCCCAAAATTCATGTCAAAAATTGATGGACGGCTCAGATCATGCCATGCCCACAAAACGACAAGATAATGTTTTCTCGTGATCTGAACCCCGTCATCATGATTCGCGCTATGATGAACGCTCAAGATTTAGCCACGTGTTCCTTCCGAGCTGCCTGCCACCGGAGGGCATAGCCGAGCTACCGAACAGCTTGGCCTAGCAACCGAGCTTCTGAGGCAGAGGGCAAGCTGCCGAGCCACCAGAGCACCTCACTGAGCTACCGAGCCGAGGTGACAAGGTACCGACCTCCACATATGGAGAAAAATTCACTCGAACCAGTGTCACCGACGGATTGTCCCAAAATTCGCGTCAAAACATGATGGACGGCTCAGATCATGCCACGCCCACAAAGCGACAAGATAGCATTTTTTTTGGGGATTTGCACCATAGTGGATGCTCAAGATCGCGCTACGTAGTTTGGCAGATTTCTATGTGTCGAGCCGAAGTGCCGAGGTGCCGACCCTCACATACGAAGAAAGTACTTGTCGAGCTACCCAGATCATCTGATCCTCCAAAAAATCACGCTTGTCAATAATGAAGGGTCCGGATCGCGCCACGCCGTAATTCGGTGGTTAAAATTAATTTTTATTTATTAAAATCGTTTTACTTGTTTATGAATTGCAAAAAATGATTAAAAATTCGGGAAAATTAGTTAAAAATTCTAAAAAATAATTATAAATTCAGGGAAACATTTTTGGACCCCTGGGTAAGTGATTGTTACTTAGAACGGTCGATTAAGACTCCCAAACAACGAATCAACACTTCGCAAGATTAGATAAGTGATCCGAAAAAAATAGATAAAAAGTAAGAAAAATCCCCAAGTGTCCAGAAGAGATCAAGCGCAACCTAGAGCATGCTACTAACTCAGAAATTACTACAATAATCCGTATAAAAATTTGACACCCCTCATTTGTACCCCAATACAACTCCGTAAGCCATTGAAGCAGTAAAACTACTCCTCAAAGGCTGATCAAAATCAGTCTTCGGGAGTGGGGGCTCGTGATATGGCTAAAAATGGGGTTAAATCGGAACCGTCCAAATCGGGTGCGAATCTTAAAGCCTAAGGGCAAAATGGTAATTTCACTCGACAAACGGGTCTGAAGTGGGTCCTGGGTCTTCTTCCCAAAGACCCAATAACCCACGAACAGATCCATCTCGACTGGGTGCGGGTTCCGACCCGCAGCAAGCCCGGTCGAGCAGGATAGAATTAGGGTTTCTGATTAATCCTAATCAACGGCCCTGATTCACGTCTATCCCTTCACTGGGAATTAGGAATTACATTCCTAATCTGGTCATAGGGATTACATTCCTAATCTGATCCCAAAGGTGGCTATAAATACCCCCCATCCACCACCATTAAGAGGTAATCAATCTTTTGCCAATTTACGCTCTTTCATAATCTTCTCTGATTACTGACTTGAGCGTCGGAGGGTGCGTCGCTGGGATCAACCCCGGTGTCTTGCACTTTTTTCAGGTGAACGGCGGGAGTCAACGGTCAAACTCCGGCGGAACAGGTTTCAGGTTTGCTATTCAGTTTTCCTAAGAATCCACAAATACTGTCTATTCACCCCCACACCAGATTTAGCAGTAACAGGTTCTATCTGTCTGTTTGGATCTGTTATCTAAAATCTGTCTATCTGAACCCTGAGTACACGGCCCTATATGATTCCCTACGAAATCTACAAACGTAATTGTTTTGAATGTAGCAACCATATGATAAAAGGATGGCACATGAAGTGCTACCTAGCTAGTAATTAATACAAGACTTATAAAAATCTAACATCTGTATCTGTATCTATATCTGATATCTGAATCTGTTATCTGATTTTCTGATTACCTGATTATCTGATTATCTGTTATCAGTCTGATACTATCACTTGACATTATCATTGACACTATCTGTATATCTGTCTGCATGCTATTTAATTTTTGACACTTGACACATGTTAGTATACCATGCTAGTTGATTCTGCTATACCATGCTATATCTGTTTCTACTATTATTTGGAATTGTTAGTTTTCCTAGTACTTGTATACTACATTACAAGCGGCCCATAACTTGCATTGATGGGTACTTTTTTTTCTTTCTCCTGCAATTTATTGATTGCAGATCAGGATGGTCGTTTGCCCGATGGTATTGGAGAAATGAAATATTAGTGCTGGACTTCTTTTGCCTTTATTATTATCTGTTGCTTTTGAACAATGTATTTGAGTATATGGATTTTATTTGTATTTGGACAATGTGACACAGGATATTAACTTGTTCGGATCAGTTTATTTGAGACTATTATAATAATGGATTTCAATTAATTTCTATTGGCACTTTATTTTGTTTTGAGAGATATATGTCTGTGTGAGGATGATTCTTTTGGCTTCCGACTCTGATAATTCTGAGATTTGTTGTAAAGATTCTGAACAGCTTATGGATGATGCGAATTATTCGTTAGGTTGAGTCACGTATCCGTATTTCGTATTCTTTTTGGGAAGCGGGGCGTGATAAGACTTTTAGTGGTATCAGAGCCCAGGTTTGGCTAATGTATTAGTTGCCTAATATATTTGACAAGCTTATAACCTAATATATTAAACCCTATTTCACTTATTGGATTTTAAACCCAAAATCCGAACCATATATCCTATTTTAATAAAACCTTATAACCCAATAACAATATAACACCCCGTAGAATTGGAAATGACAATTTTGCCCCTCGCGTGTTACGCACGTGTATTTTGTACCATTAATGGTAATATTTATAACGTGTTTCACTACGTATTTTGATTTTCGACTATTTATGCATTTTTCATATTCTTAAAATCCTATTTGAGTCAACTCAAATATTAAATTTCAATTTTTTTATTTTTACGTGCTTTTTACGTGTTATCGATGCACGTATCGATTACGTATTTTTCCACCACTACGTGTAATATTTTCTCTATGTTTCAATGATTTATTTTACGTATTCAAATTTGTTTTATAAACAGAAATTTATTTTTCCCTATTTTGGTTAAAATACTTTTGTACGTATAATGCACGTGTTTTCTATGTACGTAGTGATTACGTCGTGGAATATATAAATTAATAAATATATTTTTGTTATATTTTATTTTGATTATCTTTCACATTTTTCCGTTGATAAAATCGAATTTCGTACTTTAATGTTTTCACGTGCAACGTACGTATTTTCGGTGCACGTATTTGAGCGTATTCGTTTTCAAAATAAATTTTGAAATGTGTGTGTTTATTTTTGTGCATCAAAATCTATAACTTTTTATTGAACTAATTTTTACTTAAACATTCACAATATATTATATACACATGTTTTAAAATTAAATATATGTATATATGTGTATGAGTGAAGAGTGTGCTAGTACAAGCATGTGCACGTGTGTATGCATGAAGGGGGAAAACCGAATAATTTGGTGAAGGAGGGAAAAAATGAATTTTGATTTTTGTGAGTGGTGTTAGTGTTGTTCGTGGTGAGAGTAGTTATTCTAACTATTCTATTACTCTATATAATACCTCACACTCTCTGTAACACCCCGCAAAATTTAAATGACAATTTTGCCATCGGGTGTTACGCACGTGCATTTTGTACTGTTATTGATTATATTAATAACGCATTTTGATATGTATTTTGAATTCCAATTATTTATGCAATCCCGTATTCTTAAAATTCCATTTGAGACAACTCAAATGCTAAATTTCAATCTTTGAGTTTTACGTGCTTTTTACGTATTATCGATGCACGTGTCGATTTCGGATATTCCACCGTTACGTGCAAAGTTTTCAATGGATTTTAATTATTTATTTTATAAACATGTTTAAATTCATTTTGTAAATATAATTCAATTTTTATCAATTTTAATTAAAATAAACTTTTACGTGCAATACACGTGTTTTTCGTACATTATTTAATATGTATATTAAATATATTCTTTATGTTGCATTCCAATTAATTATAAATATTTTTCGGTTGACAAAATCAATTTTTGTATTTTTGAGATTTTACGGACGACACACGTGTTTCGGTGCACGTATTTTAAGCGTATTATTCTTTCAAAATGAATTTCATGAAATTGTGTGTGTCTATTTTAATTATGCATGAAAATTATAATTTTAAAGTTAATTTTGTATATTTATTACATATATAAATAAATTGTTTTAAAGAGATTAAATAAATAAATTATTTTGTACACAAAGCACGTGCACGTGCACACGTGCGATGTGCACACATTGTTGGGGGCCGGGCTGTTCATAAAAAAGGAAAAAAACTAAATTTTGGATTTTAAAGTAGGAGGGAAAGCAAGTTTAAATTTTAGAAAATGGGAGTAGTGTGGAGGTAGTTATCTCATCATGGGTAGTTGCTACAACTCCCTAATTCATCCTAGCCCTTAATATCTAACTAGTTGATCTAATTCTAGCCATTCAATCCACCCAAAATTATGTATAAATACCCCATAGTTTCTTCTTATCTTAGTACATTAGAAAAATTTATTAAAGAGAGAAAAGATTTGAGATTGAGTAGTTTTGAGTTTTCCCCATTGGAGGTCGGCTATACAACCCAATTTGAAGCTTTCGGTTTTGGCAAGGAGCTAGGAGGAGAAGGATCTATTCGTGCATTCTAAGGGATTTTTCTAGGAGCTTTCTATTCGTATTTCTTCAACTTTAGGTGGGTGTTTCTTAAATGTTTTCGAATTTAGTAATAGAAATTTGCATGATAGATGATATACAAACTAATTGTTGAAATTGAATTGGTATGATGAGATTACATGCTAGTTGTTGTAGAAATTGATTGCTAAATTCTGATTATTGTGATAGATGTGAATTGTTAGTTATGGTGATTGTTAGAATATTTGCATGCAAGAATATGTGCCATTTGGCAAGTTTTTAATTGTATGATGCATGGTTGAAATAGTAATTGAAATAAAGCAAATATCTGGAAAAATGACTTTCGATGCTAATGTAGCAAAGAAGTGCGATTCTAGCCTCAAAATATTTATTTATGTGAGTATAGAGATTTTATAAGTGATTTTGATAAAAGACAATAGTTTATTTGGAATATCGATTGGATATATGTTTTAATGCATTTTAAAGATTTCATCGAAAGATGAGAAACTTGTGAATTTGAGAACATATATGATATTGTTTAAAGGAATACATTCTGGAAATGATCTATATTTTTATATGGAAGTACAAATCAATCAAAAGGGTCGAAAAATATATGCAGGCTGTAATTAGTGTAACTGAACAGTCGACTGTTTACCTTCTACAGTCGACTGGAAAGTATAAGAAATTGGGTTTTCGTCAGTAGGACAGTCGACTTACTACTTTCACAGTCGACTGCTGCTATCCTGAATTTTAGTATTTGAGTTTTCAAAGTATTCGTAGAACAGTCGACTGATATTGTCACCAGTCGACTGAACCGACTGTGATGATTTGATGTTAGCAGAACAGTCGACTGATACCGACTGAGAGGTTTTGATGTTCGCTGAACAGTCGACAGGCACCGTCACCAGTCGACTGAACTGAACTGGTTTTTGGTTCTTGAGTTTGGATTTGATTTTGACAAAGTTAAATGAGTTTAAATACGATATTTTATGATTATTAATACTTGATTAAAGTTTATTTCGAAATATATACAAGGATATGAATGATGAAATTGATAAAGAGATCGAATTGAATTGGTCTCATGTTATGAGATTATAAAAGAAATGTTTTTTTTTAGAAAGAGTTGTGAACAAAATAAAATGGAAATGTTATTTGAGATTGATTATGAAATATTGTTGATCTCTAGAAGAGATAGTTGTTGGAATCTAGAGGCTAGGCGAGACCCTAGTGACCGGCAGTTTTATTTATGATTTTGAGAGCTAACCGTTGAGGGTTGAGCGTCTCTTGAGAAGTAGCCAGGTAGGCTGACTGTCTCTGTTGTTTTGATTTAAGTCCGGTAGGGTAAGCTAGCTCTACGTTGTGATGATTTTCTTTTAAAACAAACATTGTAGGGATGTAATGAAAGTAAGAGAAAAACATGAGTATGAGGGCCATTAGATGGGTGTTGTGAGGGTATGCACAGGCTATCTTCACGATGCGTCGTGACATGACGTGGATACTACTCCAGAGTACCATCCCGGTAGCAATGCTTGTGGGATGTTTGGTGGCTGCAAGAGGATCGTGTGCCATGAAGGAGGCTGAATTGCCACAGGCTATCTTCACGATGCGTCGTGACATGACGTGGGATTCCCCTCCAGGTTTTCTGTACACATGCTTGTAATCATAGAACATCTATGATACTTACCGAAATTACAAAGAGATGCATAGTGAAGATGTGATAAAAGTGAGAGAAAAACACAAGTATGAGAGCTAGAGTTTACGGTGCGGGGGTGAGCCACAGAATGCATGCTTGATGAGTCAAGACATGGTGTGGGCACTTCTCAGTAATGATCGGACTTTAGCCATGCTTGTGGGATGTTTGGTGACTTCAAGAGGATCGTGTGCCATGAAGGAGGCTGAATTGCCACAGGCTGTCTTCACGATGCGTCGTGACATGACGTGGGATTCCCCTCCAGGTTTTCTGTACACGTGCTTGTACTCATAGTGTTAGGGTTATATACTGAAAGCATCACTTTTGTATTAACTTTATTTCCTTTTTTTTTTAGTGAGAATCATATGGGCATATGTTTGCATATTGTGTTTATTATAATATTAATGCAAGTATCTGATATTCTATAAGGTTGATAATATGGTGTGAGGTGACATACAGACGATCATATTATCAGTTCCCTATGGAATATATAAATAGTTCACAACCTAGACGGACTTTGATAATCCATTGGAAAGGTTGTAGTGTAATCTGGTATTAGTCTATCTTGACTATAGGTTTACACTAGTACACTTTGTGTGTATTGAACAGTACCACTTGAGGTTGTTCTCTTTGTACTGACTATAAAAGAGAACAAACACCTCTGTTATTATGGATGCTTATGCTCTTAATCCAGATATAATAACAGACATGTATATGCAGTGTGCATTACTTTGACTCATAAAAGAGTGAGATTCATTATGGATCAACAACCTCTATGAATTGGGTAAGAGCATTGTATGTATGATGGGCTGTTGATTGTAAAAGAAATCCATGTCCCGATACGTCGGGTTGATGATGTCCCCTTAAGGAGCTCATAAGGATTGTCATGTAAACCCTGCAGGTGGATTACATCCGACATGACAAATAAAGTTGAGTGGTACTACTTAAGGATAAAAGATGTTGATCAATATAGTTGTCAGTAACTTAATTTGATCGACGGACATTCGATATCTTAACATGGGGAGCTCAACGAGCATATAATAAAAGGAGCCCATAAATATAATTTGGGATTAAGAAGGTAGTGCAACAATAGCTCCTTAGTGGACCGAGCTATTGTTAATGGGCCTGGGTTGTGTGTTCGGGCTGAACACGGGATACCCAGATTCGTTAGGAGACCTAACCCAAATTTCTCCTCATGGTCCATGCCGTAGCCTTATATATATCCTCTATTTCTTTGGCCGTCATTCATCATCTGAAATATAAGATTTTTTCTCTAAATTCGTGATTCACGTAAGGAGAGAAAGAGAGGTCAGCTAAGGAGAAGAAAGGTTGGGAGATCGTCGCCCACATGATGTCCATCCCGAGGAAGGAATACGTGCAGAAGATCTTGGGGTCGCTGTCATCTTCTTCTCATCGCAGGTATAATTCGTGAACCCTAGATTCCGCTATATAGGGTTAGATCACGTATTTAATCTGTTAATCTTTTATGATCGATATGCACACCAATCCGTAGTCCTGGGAATCATCTCAGTTCCATCAATTGGTATTAGAGCCGGTATTGGATCTGCGTATTGATTGTTACATCCATGTTGTCCAATAAAACTTGTGTTGTATGATAGTCAGTAGATGTAGATCTGTTCTAACTCGGTTTTGCAGGCATCTTAGATCCAACTATTATGGTCCTATGCATGTTTTGTTTGTGTTGTTGTTGTTTTGTGGATGTAATTATTGTGTTGTTGTTGTTTTGTGGATGTAATTAATGTCACGAGGGTTGATCGTGCTTATAATTTTAATTTTTCAATCTAGATTATGTGTGAACTCCTTCGGGAGGCATAGGATTGATGTAATTTTAATTTTATTTTATTTTATTTTATTTTATTTTTTCGATCGATCGTGATGGCGGTGGTGGCTGTTTCTGATGCCGGAGGAGATGCTGTTTTTAGGCAGTCCGGAGATCGACAGATGGTTTTCGATGAAGAAATCGGGCAGCCAAACCTATAAAAAAAAAAAAGAAAAAAAAAAAAAAAAAAAAAAAAACAACGGGGCGCTGCCCCGAACCCCGGATAGCTCCGCCCAGGGTCAGATTTGGGATTCGCACAGTCGGGGAAGAATCAGGAAAGATGGCCATAATAGTTGGATATTTATTTTCAAATTTATTGCCATTATTGCTTATTCTGATTATGAATGTTTATTATTTTGTGATTTTTTTTGAAAAACTAGGATCACATTAATAATGGACAACATGGACATAAATTAACTAGTAGAAAAACCCTCATTGTTAAATAACTAAGTGGGAGAGGGAATTCATTTAACATGAATCCCACGGTCTCCATTGCTGGTTTGTAGGTGATATAATTATACTTGCGTGTTGGCTTTAGTGCTTTCCTCCATATCGGATGAGTATAATTATGGATCACCAGTACAGACTTCCTTAGGGATAATTGTAGAAAGTTACCTAGTATGTGTTCACTTCTCCATCTGAAGGAACTCAATACAAGATAATGGACTTAGTATTAAGCAATGGTATACACTTAGATACAAATAATGGTATCCTCCCCATCGGAGTCACTGCTATTATTTGTAGGACCAGAGCAAGACCAACAGATTAATTTTATTTGTCAAAAAGTTGTGTTGACATGATAGTAAAATTAATAGGAAAAACCTACTTGAACAAATATTGAATTTGTATACGTCCACACTATCGTGGCATGCTAAATTCATGGTGTTTAAGGTGTTGGTGAATTTTTTTTTATTATTGTTTTGAGGGAATCAATATTTAATTAATTCAAAAAGTTTTGCCCTACATAATTTTTTTTATGTGATTCTCAGGATTTCAAAAATGGGTTCTTTCAGTCCACTTATGGTGATTCTTAAAGAAAACAAACTTACTGGCCCTAATTATATTGACTGGAAACGTAACTTGGATATTGTCTTAACTGCTGAAGAGTACAAATTTGTACTCAATGAAGTATGCCCACCTAAGCCTGATGCTAACTCTAATGAAGAGGTCAAAGAGGCTTATAAGAAGTGGAATAAGACAGATGAGATGGCGCGGTGTTACATTTTGGCATCTATGTCAAATGTACTGCAGCATCAGCATCAGGCCATGCCCACAGCTTATGATATGATGTACAACCTTAAGGAACTCTTCGGACATCAGAGTAGAGCAGCTAGGCAATTTTCTATGAAGAGTTTGATGAATGCATCTATGGCTGAGGGGACACCAGTAAGGGATCATGTTCTCAAGATGATGGGTCATCTAAATGAGATGGAGATCCTTGGTGCTAAAATCGATGGGGAAACCCAGGTCGATATCATTCTCGGGACTCTGCCTAAAAGTTTTGACTCGTTTTGCCTTAATTACAACATGAACAAAAGGTTGTATACTTTGGCAGAACTTGCAAAAGAACTACAGGATGCTGAAGCTCTCTTCAAGCTGAATGCCCATGTTTATGTGACTGAAAAGGACTCTACTTCTAAGCCAAAAGGTGGTAAGAAGAAGAAAGTTCAGAAACAAGTAAACTCAGCAAAGAAGGGCATGGGACCTCAAGGCGCTGTGAAAAAGCCAAAAGGCAAGTGTTTCAAGTGCAAAGGGTCAGAACATTGGAAGACTGACTGTCCACTTCTCAAACAAAAGAACAAAGAAGGTATATCTCATTTACTAGTTATTGAAACATGTTTAGCGGTGTTATCTACCGGCACCTGGTGTGTAGATACAGGAGCCACTAATCATGTCTGCAATACATTGCAGGGGTTCCAGGAAACCAGACGGCTCAGTGATGGAGAGATATGCTTGTTTATGGGTGACGCTACAAGAGTAGCGGCCGTTGCAATAGGAGATGTTATTTTATCTTTTGGTAGAAATAAGTCTTTGACATTGAGAGATTGTCTTTATGCACCTTCACTTAGAAGGAATTTAATTTCTGTTTCCATGCTAGTTAAGGGTGGATATTCAGTTTATTTTAATGACAATATTGTTATTAGAAAAAATAAGTATTTTATCTGTTCTGGTGCATTGGTTGATAATCTATATGTCATTAATCCTATTTCACCCACGATGCAACTTATGGAAATGAATAATATGTCTTCTAACATAAATAAGAGAAAAGAACCTTCTTGTATGAACCAAACATATCTTTGGCACTTGCGATTGGGGCATGTTAACCTAAGAAGGATTCAAAGACTGGTTAAAGATGGACCTTTGAGTTCATTGGAAGTGGAGGCACTACCAGTCTGTCAATCCTGCTTGGTAGGTAAAATGACCAAAAGGCCTTTCAAGGCAAAGGGGTATAGGGCCAAAGATGTGTTGGAATTGGTTCATTCTAATTTATGTGGGCCCATGACTGTCCAGGCTAGAGGTGGCTTTGAATATTTTGTCACATTTACTGACGATTATTCAAGGTATGGATATATTTATTTGATGCGCCGTAAGTCTGAGTGCTTTGAGAAATTCAAAGAGTACAAGGCAGAAACGGAGAAACGTCATGGAAAATGTATCAAGTCATTACGTTCAGATCGTGGTGGCGAGTATCTCTTTGGGGTGTTTAGGGACTATTTGTCAGAGGCTGGGATTACATCCCAATTACCATCACCTGGAACACCCCAACAGAATGGTGTAGCAGAAAGAAGGAATAGGACTCTTATGGAGATGGTTAGATCAATGATGAGTTATTCAGATTTACCAGATTCGTTTTGGGGATATGCCTTAGAAACTGCAGCTTATATTTTGAACTTGGTTCCTTCTAAGTCAGTACCAATCACTCCCACAGAACTGTGGACTGGGCGTAAGCCTAGTCTGAAACATGTTCGGATTTGGGGTAGTCCAGCACACGTGCTGAATGGGAAAGCCGATAAGTTGGAATCTCGTACAGAAGGTCATTGTTAGCACCAATGCTCGATTCTTAGAGGAAGACTATGTGATGAACCATAAATCCATAAGTAGAGCTGTTCTAGAAGAACTGAGAGGTGAGACGCCAAATACTTCAGTACCAACAGTACAACAGGATGTACCACCAGTAACTGCACAACGTGTCACAAATGTTGCACCACAACCGATAGTGCCTCGTCGTAGTGGGAGGGTTGTGATACAACCTGATAGATATATGTTCTTGGGAGAGTCGTCAGACTTTGTCCCTGAGGAACAAGATTATGATCCCTGTACCTACAAGGAAGCACTCCAAGATAAAGATGCAGAGTCTTGGCAAAATGCAATGATATCTGAAATAGAATCCATGGATTCTAATCAAGTCTGGGAGCTTGTAGAACCACCTATTGGTGTAAAAGCCATTGGATGCAAGTGGGTCTATAAGAGAAAAAGAGGATCAGATGGTGAGGTTGAAACCTTTAAAGCTCGGCTTGTTGCAAAAGGTTTTACTCAAAGAGAGGGTATCGATTATGAGGAAACCTTTTCGCCAGTAGCCATGCTTAAGTTTATCCGGATTCTTTTATCTATTGCATCTCATCTTGATTATGAGATTTGGCAAATGGATGTCAAGACAGCTTTCCTTAATGGAAGTCTTGAGGAATACATCTATATGAAGCAACCAGACGGGTTCATTGAAAAGGGCCAAGAGCATCTTATTTGTAAGTTCAAGAAGTCCATTTATGGACTTAAGCAAGCTTCCGGATCTTGGAACATATGTTTTGATCAGGTGATAAAATTCTATGGATTTGATCAATGTCAAGATGAATCGTGTGTATACAAAAAGTGTGACGGAAACGTAGTGGTATTCCTAGTACTTTACGTGGATGACATCTTGCTCATTGGAAACAATGTGAAGGTATTATCTAACGTAAGGGTATGGTTATCCAAACAGTTTGATATGAAGGACTTGGGAGAAGTAGGTCATATCCTTGGGATCAAAGTTCTACGAGATCGCAAGAAAAGGATGTTGGACTTGTCTCAAGCTTCCTATATCGATACTATACTAACTCGTTTTAGCATGCAAAATTCTAAGAAAGGTTTCTTACCTTTTAGGCATGGAATTGCCCTATCAAAGGAGCAGTGTCCGAGGACACCTAAAGAGATAGAGAATATGAAAGCAGTTCCTTATGCTTCAGCAGTGGGAAGCTTAATGTATGCAATGCTATGTACGAGACCAGATATCTGCTTTGCCGTTGGCATGGTTAGCAGATATCAGTCTAACCCGGGACAAGAGCACTGGACTGCCGTAAAGCATATTTTGAAGTACCTGAAAAGGACTAAAGATTACATTCTAGTTTACCGGGCAGATAGTTTAGTTGCCTTGGGGTTTACAGACTCAGATTTTCAGTCAGATAGGGATTCCAGAAAATCAACCTCAGGTTATGTATTTACTTTGGGAGGTGGAGCCACTATATGGAGGAGTATCAAGCAAAAATGTATTGCTAATTCTACCATGGAAGCCGAGTATGTGGCAGCCTCTAAGGCAGCCAAAGAGGCGGTTTGGCTCAGAAACTTTCTATTGGACTTGGATGTGGTACCTAATTTGCCTAAGGATATTACACTTTATTGTGATAATAGTGGTGCAGTTGCAAATTCGAAGGAACCACGAGCCTATAAGGCAAGTAAACACATTGAGCGTAAGTACCACCTTATACGAGATTTCATAAAGAAAGGAAAAGTTGCTGTGATCAAGATAGCTTCAGCAGACAACCTAGCTGATCCCTTCACTAAGAGCTTACCAGCTAATGCTTTTGATAGTCATGTTGAGGGAATGGGAGTTAGATGCGTAGCAGCATGGCTTTAAGTATAAGTGGGAGATTTGTAACAGTATACTGAAAAGCAATGCTTTGAGTATAAGTGGGAGATTGTTAGGGTTATTTACTAAAATCATCACTTTTGTATTAACTTTATTTCCTTATTTTTTTTTGAGTGAGAATCATATGGGCATATGTTTGCATATTGTGTTTATTATAATATTAATGCAAGTATCTGATATTCTATAAGGTTGATAATATGGTGTGAGGTGACACACAGAAGATCATATTATCAGTTCCCTATGGAATATATAAATAGTTCACAACCAAGACGGACTTGGATAATCCATTGGAAATGTTGTAGTGTAATCTGGTATTAGTCTATCTTGACTATAGGTTTACACTAGTACACTTTGTGTGTATTGAACAGGACCACTTGAGGTTGTTCTCTTTGTACTGACTATAAAAGAGAACAAACACCTCTGTTATTATGGATGCTTATGCTCTTAATCCAGATATAATAACAGACATGTATATGCAGTGTGCATTACTTTGACTCATAAAAGAGTGAGATTCATTATGGATCAACAACCTCTATGAATTGGGTAATAGCATTGTATGTATGATGGGCTGTTGATTGTAAAAGAAATCCATGTCCCGATACATCGGGTTGATGATGTCCCCTTAAGGAGCTCATAAGGATTGTCATGTAAACCCTGCAGGTGGATTACATCCGACATGACAAATAAAGTTGAGTGGTACTACTTAAGGATAAAAGATGTTGATCAATATAGTTGTCAGTAACTTAATTTGATCGACGGACATTCGATATCTTAACATGGGGAGCTCAACGAGCATATAATAAAAGGAGCCCATAAATATAATTTGGGATTAAGAAGGTAGTGCAACAATAGCTCCTTAGTGGACCGAGCTATTGTTAATGGGCCTGGGTTGTGTGTTCGGGTTGAACACGGGATACCCAGATTCGTTAGGAGACCTAACCCTAATTTCTCCTCATGGTCCATGCCGTAGCCTTATATATATCCTCTATTTCTCTGGCCGTCATTCATCATCTGAAATATAAGATTTTTTCTCTAAATTCGTGATTCACGTAAGGAGAGAAAGAGAGGTCAGCCAAGGAGAAGAAAGGTTGGGAGATCGTCGCCCACACGACGTCCAACCCGAGGAAGAAATACGTGCAGAAGATCTTGGGGTCGCTGTCGTCTTCTTCTCATCGCAGGTTTAATTCGTGAACCCTATATTCTGCTATATAGGGTTAGATCACGTATTTAATCTGTTAATCTTTTATGATCGATACGCACACCAATCCGTAGTCCTGGGAATCATCTCAGTTCCATCACATAGATCATCTGGGATACCTACCGTAGTTACAGTAGTAGATTAAGTCATGGCGAGGGATTGAACCCTACAAAATGAAGAAAGATTAAGAGGCTTGCCCTCGGACCTATGTAGTATGGGATGCATAGAATCCGAACAAGTGTGCATTAGTGTCATATAATATAAACAACTGCATTAAGGACTAAGTGCACCGCACAACACGACATCAACAGGATAGTCCCTTTGTAGCTTTGTTTGTGATCAAGTTTGTGTTTGCTAAAGTATTTAAGAATCGTTATACTGTTTCCGGCATAAAGAGGATGGCCGTGTATAATATTTCGTCAGTTGTAAGCAACTGACGCGCCCACAGTTTTATATGCAGGATTTGGAGTTACATGAAGATATAAAGATGATTTGATGCTGTTGACTACTTAAATGTTAAAGTTGTAACAATTGTACTTTTATTATTGTTGTATTTTATTGATTCCGCTGCATATTGATGTAAAAGACTTTGATGTAATTATTGTTGAAATAAAAGTTTTAAATTCCATGTAAAATTGTACGAAAGAAGTGTAAAGATCCTGTGGAAATCTCGAATTCAGCTGTTTTTGGAATTCGGGGTGTTACAGAGTGGTTTCAGAGCTACGCTTCTAAGTAGTACAAATTTATAAGGAACGACACCCTAGAGTGGACATTAGAGTGTGATTTTAGTTTATAGAGATTTAAATATAAGTGATTTACATTTGTGTTGCTCTATAGGCTGATGTTTTCTCTTCCCTTTCCCTATTGGATGGCTGGAGTCATGAATGGAAGTTGTTATTAAATTTGCATTCAAATTCATTCATGATGCTCTCCTCGTATACATTGATTTGAGATTGTATGCGAGCTCATTTTCTCTGGGTATCAGTGGCGCAGTGGAAGCGTGGTTGGTTTGAACCGTCATTCATGATACCTTATACATAGACACACTTTCCCTTCAAACTATTTTCTGTGGATTTTCATCATAGTACATTTCAACATTTAATATTTTCCAAATAAATATTTTTCTATACTATTAAATCATATTAATGCCTAGTATTTTGTCTATTTTCCTTAGTCTTGATCTTGTTGATCTTATTTTAATTGTCTCTTAATCTTAAAGTTTTGTCTTTCGTGTTTTATGTCAGCTTATGTTCATCCGTCCATATGTGCTATTACTTTACGTATTCTGTTAAATTTATACTAGAACTATTATTTTCATTTACTATTACATTTTGAATTTTGCTTGGGAATTTTGCTTATGTGCAATCATTTTACATGATTTGATTGTGTGATACGATACTCTTTCGTTATCTCGTATTGTCTTATATACTTCAATATATTTTAACAAGATTGAAATATTTTATCCGTATAAATACAACATACTAATTTGATTTATTGTCTGCATTCAATATTATTGTTAGTACATATTATCTACTAATTTATTTGTTATATTCATTAATTCTGTAATTTACGTTTCCTTAATATAATGCATATACTCGCTATTCATACTTTACTTTATCCTCTAATTTTAAATTGTCTTTACATTCTTGATTACTACATATGTTTTCCATTGAATTTTTATATGCGTCATGTATTTCAAGATACTTACTATATATATAATTTCACCATCCTCCAATTACTACATTACTATTTTTATGCATAATTGTTTGTGTCAAATGTCCTAAATTGCTACACTACATCATTATTGTTTTCAATTCCGACATGTGCATATACTTTACATTATTTTAGTGTTATAAATAATTTTTCATTACTACTAATTAGTACCGCCTATGTTTGATATATCCTATACACCTATTTGATATTTCATTGTGTAAAATCTTTTTCTGTATCATTGATTTTTAAACATAACATCATACTTTATTAAAACACCCCATATCCAAATATATATGGAAGATTACATCTTACCATCTTCCATTTTGGTGCAACCTGATGTCGAGAGGGCAAATATGCAACTAGACATCATTGGAGACAAACTGCAACTGGAAGTCGGGGAGGCAAAATCTGCAACCGAATGTCCAGAAGGCAAACTGCAACTGGATGTCGGTGAGGCAAAGTTTGCAACCGAATGTCCAGAAGGCAAACTGCAACCGGATATCGTAGAAGCAATTATGCAACTTGAGATCGAGATAGGCAAGTCTGTTGTTGGATACCAGCGAGACAAACCTACACCAGAAGGAAATATTATACTTAGACAACCCCTACCTTGTTTTTCTATAATATTTACCCACCACTATTCTATTTTTGTACTGACTTATAACATTTTGCAAATCTATCATTATATTATTTATACAAATCTCTATATTTATCAAACTTGTATATTTGCTACTTAATCTCAACTATCTTGCTGTTTTCTTCTTTATTTTGAATCTTTTAATGAGTAAGTATTTCATACATCTGCATCATGTTTTATATTGCTATTTGGTACTCACCTAACAAAAAAAAAAAGTTTGTATTTATACTTTTTCGTTGATTCATAATTTATTTTTATATAATTAGTGTTCGCACTACTTCAATAGTATGTTTTACTACCACGACGTCTTGTTTTACTACTACAAATCATTTATGATTTTCATATCATGCTATTTGTTTCACCCCTATAATTTTTTGCCTATGCAAGTATGCGATTTTTGTAAGTTGGTTTTCTCGCTCTACTGAATAATTCGAAAGTACTTCGATGTATGCCTAATTTTCAAATTGTATGCATAATTATTATAATTACCTTACAAATTATTTTATGATAATAATTTGTATACAGAATCATTTTATGTTTTCTAGACTTTACTATATTTCCTTCTCGTATATTTCTCAAAACTTTTATCCAACAGCCTTCTTTTAAATTGCTGGTCTTTGTCGTATAGTACCAATTTGGTTTGCGACTTTCTAACATTTATTACAATGATGAATTTTTAGTATTGAATCTATCTAAAAAGTACCCATTGACTATGTTTCCTCTTTGTCACATTGTTTCTGAACTATTTCACAATTAATGACTAAGTTTATTTTATCATTTTATCTAATGGTTTACTTGATAGTAATTTATATGTAAACTCTTTCCTTTATTGTCGCATTTATTTTCTTATGCTACTTTCCTAGTTTTCTTGTTCTGTTCTCATAAATTTTGATGCTCATAAATTTTCTTAAATAGATTTTTGTCTTATTCCTCCATATTGCTTACTTTTATGCTATATGTATTTTCTTAATGTTTGTAGTTTCTATATGTTATACTGATATTTTCTTTGGTATGTACAAAATACAACCTTTACCATAGTGAGTTCCGGGGACGGAACTGTTCTAAGGGGGGGAGAGTGTAACACCGCGCAAAATTTAAATGACAATTTTGCCCTCGGGTGTTACGCACGTGCATTTTGTACTGTTATTGATTATATCAATAACGCATTTTGATATGTATTTTGAATTCCAATTATTTATGCAATCCCGTATTCTTAAAATCCCATTTGAGACAACTCAAATGCTAAATTTCAATCTTTGAGTTTTACGTGCTTTTTACGTATTATCGATGCACGTGTCGATTTCGGATATTCCACCGTTACGTGCAAAGTTTTCAATGGATTTTAATTATTTATTTTATAAACATGTTTAAATTCATTTTGTAAATATAATTCAATTTTTATCTATTTTAATTAAAATAAACTTTTACGTGCAATACACGTGTTTTCCGTACATTATTGAATATGTATATTAAATATATTCTTTATGTTGCATTCCAATTAATTATAAATATTTTTCGGTTGACAAAATCAATTTTTGTATTTTTGAGATTTTACGGGCAACACACGTGTTTCGGTGCACGTGTTTTAAGCGTATTATTCTTTCAAAATGAATTTCATGAAATTGTGTGTGTCTATTTTAATTATGCATGAAAATTATAATTTTAAAGTTAATTTTGTATATTTATTACATATATAAATAAATTGTTTTAAAGAGATTAAATAAATAAATTATTTTGTACACAAAGCACGTGCACGTGCACACGTGCGATGTGCACACATTGTTGGGGGCCGGGCTGTTCATAAAAAAGGAAAAAAACTAAATTTTGGATTTTAAAGTAGGAGGGAAAGCAAGTTTAAATTTTAGAAAATGGGAGTAGTGTGGAGGTAGTTATCTCATCATGGGTAGTTGCTACAACTCCCTAATTCATCCTAGCCCTTAATATCTAACTAGTTGATCTAATTCTAGCCATTCAATCCACCCAAAATTATGTATAAATACCCCATAGTTTCTTCTTATCTTAGTACATTAGAAAAATTTATTAAAGAGAGAAAAGATTTGAGATTGAGTAGTTTTGAGTTTTCCCCATTGGAGGTCGGCTATACAACCCAATTTGAAGCTTTCGGTTTTGGCAAGGAGCTAGGAGGAGAAGGATCTATTCGTGCATTCTAAGGAATTTTTCTAGGAGCTTTCTATTCGTATTTCTTCAACTTTAGGTGGGTGTTTCTTAAATGTTTTCTAATTTAGTAATAGAAATTTGCATGATAGATGATATACAAACTAATTGTTGAAATTGAATTGGTATGATGAGATTACATGCTAGTTGTTGTAGAAATTGATTGCTAAATTCTGATTATTGTGATAGATGTGAATTGTTAGTTATGGTGATTGTTAGAATATTTGCATGCAAGAATATGTGCCATTTGGCAAGTTTTTAATTGTATGATGCATGGTTGAAATAGTAATTGAAATAATGCAAATATCTGGAAAAATGACTTTCGATGCTAATGTAGCAAAGAAGTGCGATTCTAGCCTCAAAATATTTATTTATGTGAGTATAGAGATTTTATAAGTGATTTTGATAAAAGACAATAGTTTATTTGGAATATCGATTGGATATATGTTTTAATGCATTTTAAAGATTTCATCGAAAGATGAGAAACTTGTGAATTTGAGAACATATATGATATTGTTTAAAGGAATACATTCTGGAAATGATCTATATTTTTATATGGAAGTACAAATCAATCAAAAGGGTCGAAAAATATATGCAGGCTGTAATTAGTGTAACTGAACAGTCGACTGTTTACCTTCTACAGTCGACTGGAAAGTATAAGAAATTGGGTTTTCGTCGGTAGGACAGTCGACTTACTACTTTCACAGTCGACTGCTGCTATCCTGAATTTTAGTATTTGAGTTTTCAAAGTATTCGTAGAACAGTCGACTGATATTGTCACCAGTCGACTGAACCGACTGTGATGATTTGATGTTAGCAGAACAGTCGACTGATACCGACTGAGAGGTTTTGATGTTCGCTGAACAGTCGACAGGCACCGTCACCAGTCGACTGAACTGAACTGGTTTTTGGTTCTTGAGTTTGGATTTGATTTTGACAAAGTTAAATGAGTTTAAATACGATATTTTATGATTATTAATACTTGATTAAAGTTTATTTCGAAATATATACAAGGATATGAATGATGAAATTGATAAAGAGATCGAATTGAATTGGTCTCATGTTATGAGATTATAAAAGAAATGTTTTTTTTTAGAAAGAGTTGTGAACAAAATAAAATGGAAATGTTATTTGAGATTGATTATGAAATATTGTTGATCTCTAGAAGAGATAGTTGTTGGAATCTAGAGGCTAGGCGAGACCCTAGTGACCGGCAGTTTTATTTATGATTTTGAGAGCTAACCGTTGAGGGTTGAGCGTCTCTTGAGAAGTAGCCAGGTAGGCTGATTGTCTCTGTTGTTTTGATTTAAGTCCGGTAGGGTAAGCTAGCTCTACGTTGTGATAATTTTCTTTTAAAACAAACATTGTAGGGATGTAATGAAAGTAAGAGAAAAACATGAGTATGAGGGCCATTAGATGGGTGTTGTGAGGGTATGCACAGGCTATCTTCACGATGCGTCGTGACATGACGTGGATACTACTCCAGAGTACCATCCCGGTAGCAATGCTTGTGGGATGTTTGGTGGCTGCAAGAGGATCGTGTGCCATGAAGGAGGCTGAATTGCCACAGGCTATCTTCACGATGCGTCGTGACATGACGTGGGATTCCCCTCCAGGTTTTCTGTACACGTGCTTGTAATCATAGAACATCTATGATACTTACCGAAATTACAAAGAGATGCATAGTGAAGATGTGATAAAAGTGAGAGAAAAACACAAGTATGAGAGCTAGAGTTTACAGTGCGGGGGTGAGCCACAGAATGCATGCTTGATGAGTCAAGACATGGTGTGGGCACTTCTCAGTAATGATCGGACTTTAGCCACGCTTGTGGGATGTTTGGTGACTTCAAGAGGATCGTGTGCCGTGAAGAAGGCTGAATTGCCACAGGCTGTCTTCACGATGCGTCGTGACATGACGTGGGATTCCCCTCCAGGTTTTCTGTACACGTGCTTGTACTCATAGATCATCTGGGATACTTACCGTAGTTACAGTAGTAGATTAAGTCATGGCGAGGGATTGAACCCTACAAGATGATGAACGATTAAGAGGCTTGCCCTCGGACCTATGTAGTATGGGATGCATAGAATCCGAACAAGTGTGCATTAGTGTCATATAATATAAACAACTGCATTAAGGACTAAGTGCACCGCACAACACGACATCAATAGGATAGTCCCTTTGTAGCTTTGTTTGTGATCAAGTTTGTGTTTGCTAAAGTATTTAAGAATCGTTATACTGTTTCCGGCATAGAGAGGATGGCCGTGTATAATATTTCGTCAGATGTAAGCAACTGACGCGCCCACAGTTTTATATGCAGGATTTGGAGTTACATGAAGATATAAAGATGATTTGATGCTGTTGACTACTTAAATGTTAAAGTTGTAACAATTGTACTTTTATTATTGTTGTATTTTATTGATTCCGCTGCATATTGATGTAAAATACTTTGATGTAATTATTGTTGAAATAAAAGTTTTAAATTCCATGTAAAATTGTACGAAAGAAGTGTAAAGATCCTGTGGAAATCTCGAATTCAGCTGTTTATGGAATTCGGGGTGTTACACTCTCATCTTCTCCCCATCCCTCCTTCTTCCATTTCCTTCTCTGCCGAATCCCATCAACCATTCCACCAGCATGTCTCCTTTTGCTCCTCCACCTATCTCACCCTGCATTTATATATATACAAATAGCTATTCATTATGTATAGGTGTATGGAAGTGAGATGAAGGCTTTCCTTCTTTCTTTCCTCCTTTGCCGAAATCACTAACCCCATCCAGAGCCATCCCCTGTTGACTTCCCCACTGAATTCCACCATGAAAGGTGTGTGTGTGTGTGTATATTTAAAACTTCTCACACTCTCCTCCTTCCCCTGCTTCTTTCTTTCCTCTGCACATTTTCCAAAAACCATCAAATCCAGCAGACCCTCCACTGTGCTACACCCTAACCACAACTATACCTATATACAAACATACCATATCTTATTATATATATATATATATATATATATATATATATATATATATATATATATATATATATCCACTGTGCTACACCCCAACCACAACTATACCTATATACACACATACCATATCTTATTTTTATATATGTATATATATATATATCCACTGTGCTACACCCCAACCACAACTATACCTATATACACACATACCATATCTTATTTTTATATATGTATATATATATATATCCACTGTGCTACACCCCAACCACAACTATACCTATATACACACATACCATATCTTATTTTATATATATATATATATAGAGTCCCCTTCGGTTGCACACTACTTTTGGTGAGCACTCCGTGAGCACTCACGAAATAGAGCACATATGACAAATCCGAACCGCTCATATTGTTCTATATACCTTAGATAGCCTAACAATAAAAAATCAAGTAATTTGAAGTTCATTTGCCCATCCATCATGCTGTTAGAATTTTCAGCCATACAATTTTGTAATGGTGTAAATCATGGGCAAATGAACATCAAATTACTTGATTTTTTATTGTTAGGCTATCTAAGGTATATAGAACAATATGAGCGGTTCGGATTTGTCATATGTGCTCTATTTCGTGAGTGCTCACGGAGTGCTCACCAAAGTAGTGAGCAACCGAAGATTTCTCTATATATATATATATATATATATATATATATATATATATATATATATATATATGGAAAAGCTTCCATTGTGCACCACCCCTCCGTGTGCACTCGTGTGCACTCGATTTTCCCACCTTCGTATTGATGATCCGAACAGTTCACATTGATCTACACATCTAAATTAGTCTAAATATGTAAAATCAAATCATTTGAAATTTATTTGCCCATCCACCATGTGACTATAAAAAACAATGATTTTCAGCCATACAATTTTGTAACACTTCAATGGATGGGCAAACGAATTTCAAATGATTTGATTTGATATATTTAGACTAATTTAGATGTTAGATCAATGTGAACGGTTCGGATCGTCGATACGAAGGCGGGAAGGCCGAGTGCACACGCCGTGTGCACAATAGGTGGTGCACAACGGAAGACTTCACTATATATATATATATATATATATATATTGATTCTTGATTTTGATGATTACAACACAATGCAACATGTATCTGTGATATACTGTATATAATTGCAGGTTGTATACACAAAGGCCTCATTTCTCTAAAGCTAAACAAATGAACAAGCACAGCTCTGGATAAAGACAATGGCTTCACTCAAGACTCAAGTCAAGACCTATGTTTCAATGTCATTTATTTATTTGTGTCTTGTAAACAAATGTAATATTCTTCTTTATTGAGTCTTAGAATGATGTACAGCCTTGTCACACACACACACACACTCACATATAACTTTTTATAACTGTGTGTTTTCAAATCCAAAGGTCAAAACAGCTTGAACTAGATTAGCTGTTGAGTACCAATCGACTGCCACTTATACCAGTCGACTGAGTCTGTACAAAACTGCCTAATCTTATTCAAACTCTGACCAGTCGACTCATTATGGCAACCCAGTCGACTATTCAAGTGCTTTTGATAGTTTTCTGTTTTAAACTCGTTTTTCAAATTCAAATCTTTTATTCCATAGGTTGACAGTTGGAACAACTGTTTCCCAACGTCCAGTGTTTCTAACTCTATAAATAGATAATAGAATTCACTGTGAAAAGATACTTAACACTCCAAGCAATTTTTGAAGAACAACTTTAAGTTTTGTGCTTTCAAGTGATAAAAGCTTTCAAACTTCACTAAGACTTGGTTCTCTGTCTTCAGTCCAGCATAACATTGAATTTCATTTTGGACTGGATTTGGAAGTCAACCATTTAGCCACGTACTACATCACAATCACAACAAGGCTATAGGTTGATTGTAAACAATTTCTATTGTTTTTCTTTTCCTCTCGGTTGGAGAGTAGGACTCTAGGGTGTAGAGTCAGGTTTGTCACTCTTGGTGGAAGAGTGGGTTGCTTTCTCTGGTTGAGAAAAAGGACTATGGGTTGGACAAGGTTGTTGTCTAAACGCCGTAGGGTATTCTTGTAATCTTTTTCAAGAATAGTGAAAATCTCAAGTGGGTTGCTTGGGGACTGGATGTAGGTCGGAAGGACCGAACCATATGCACTCTGTGGTTGTATCTCTCTACTTGCATTTCAATTTTCTCAGTTTATTTTTCTTTACTGTGAAACTTGTCTGGACAGTCGACTAGGTACTCTGATAAGTCGACTGGTCAGACTCGTACTACTCTGAAGTTTATTTGTATGTTAAGTCGACTGTCTCTTCTCTAAGTCGACTTCACAGACTTATTTAAATTACTTTTCTTTTTGTTAATTCAGTCGACTGGTTTATCCCACAAGTCGACTGTACAGAAGAAAAATCTCAATTCTGCATTTTAATTTTTTTATAAACACTATTCACCCCCCCTCTAGTGTTTGTTGCCTTGCCTACAGGATCCAACACTTGGTATCAGAGCAAGGCTAAGAGCTATGGCAACTACTTCAAATGCAAATCAGTACCAGGAAGGCCAATCTACACAAAGGCCACCTCTCTTCGATGGAACAAATTACAATTATTGGAAGTGCAGAATGAAGATCTACCTTCAATTCATCAATTATGAAATATGGAACATGACTGAAATAGAATACACTGCTCCTACTATTCCATATGCACAATGGAATGACGACATGAAGAACCAAACAATGAACAATGCAAAAGCAATGAATGCATTATTTTGTGCTCTCACAAAGGAGGAATTCAACCGTGTGTCAAATTCAACAACCGCACATCAAATCTGGCTCACACACTCGAGGTAACTCATGAAGGAACAAAGAAAGTGAAAGAATCTAAAATATCTGTTCTTGTTCACAGGTTTGAAATGTTCCGCATGAAGGAAAATGAAAGTGTGTCTTAGATGATTACCAGATTTACTGACATTACAAACTCACTTGTGGCACTTGGGAAAATATACACTCAAGCAGAGATGGTGAGAAAAGTTCTTCGTGCACTTACTCCTGAATGGGAAAAGAAGACCACTACCATAGAAGAGGCCAATGATTTATCACAATTTTCTCTTGAGAATCTTGTGGGAAATCTAATAGCTTATGAGGTACAAATTGAAGAACAGAAGAAGGATGCTGAACCACAATAGTCAAAGAAGAAATCATTAGCATTCAAAGCCTTGACAGACTCCGAAGATGAAGAAGAAGATGAGGAGGAAATTGCTATGTTCACAAGGAGATTCAAAAAATTTCTAAGGAAAGGTAAGTTCAATTCGAAATTTAAAGATTCTAATGATCCTCCAACTTGTTTCAGGTGTAACAAAACAGGCCATATGAAGAAGGATTGTCCACTAGAGAACACAAAGTCTAAGGGAAAGACATCCAATTTCAAGAAAAATAAGTACACTAAGAACAAGTTCGCCAAAAATAAAAAGGCATATCAAGCAACTTGGGATGACAGCAATTCTTCTTCAGAAGAAGAAATTGATGAAACCAACGAGGTTGCAAACATGTGTTTCATGGCATCACAGAATCAAGTAAGTAATGATTGTGACTTGATGATTTACTTGATGCATTCAATGAAATTTTTCAAGAATTGAAAAAGGAAAAGATTAGAGTTAAGAACTTGGAGAAAGTTAATCAAACACTTTCTTAAGAGAATCTTAACCTTGATAAAGAAGTAAAATCTTTAAATTCTCGTATTTCAAATTTAGATATGGATCTTGAATCTCTAAAGAAGAATTATGAAGAGATATCTAAGAACGTATCTAAGTTCAATAAAGGAAAAGAGAATTTAAACGATGTTCTTCAAAATCAAGTAAAATCTAGTCACAAGTTTGGACTTGGTTTTAAAAAATCTCTTGAAAAGGATCTTTCTTCTAAAATCACTAATATAAATAAACCTGAATCTATTTCTAGTGTTAGACATAAACTGTATGAGTTCTTTGAGAAGCCTAAGTTTATAAGTTTTATTGATAAAAGAAAACCTAAAGTTTAGCCAAGTCGACTGTATTCATCCACCAGTCGTCTGTCCAAAGGTACTGAGTCTTATTCAACACGACCAAAACCTCATATAAGTCGACCTATATTACCACCTAGTCTACTGACATACAATAGAAGTTGACTGAAAGGTGTTATAAAGTCGACTGGACAAAGCAAACTTGTATGGGTTCCAGTCAACTTGAGTTTGAAAGATAGAACTGCTTATATAAACTCATATATGTTGAATGTATGTAATTCTGATAATTTCATTCCTGCTTATGGTGGAAAATCAAACTCATCATGGGTTTGGTTTCTCACAAACTAATATCTTTTGGACCCAATGAAAAGGGTACCATATTCACATTGAATATTTTATAGGTACCAAAGAAAGATCGTTGGATACTTGACAGCGGATGTTCTAAGCATATGACTGGTCATGCCAACCTCCTATCTACCATACAAAGAATTAATGGAGGAACAGTTACTTTTGGTGATAACAATAAAGGAAAAGTCATAGGAATCGGCATGGTCAGTAAAGACACTAGCCCTTCTATAGAAAATGTTTTATTAGTTAGTGGACTTAAGTATAACCTGTTAAGTATTAGTCAACTATGTGATAAAGGTTACAAAATTGTGTTTGAAAACGATGCTTGCTTAATTTATGATTCCACTATGCAAAACATTGTTTTTCAAGGTTTTCGAAAAAACAATATTTATGAATTATGTTTGAATACAAATGAGTTTTCAAATGATTTTTGCTTAATAGCTTCTAATAATAATTCTTGGCTTTGGCATAGATGATTTGGACATGTGAATATGAAAAATCTCTCTAAAGTATCTAAGTATAACCTAGTTAAAGGACTGCCAAGACTATCCTTTAAAAAGGATAAGTTATGTGATGCATGTCAACTAGGTAAACAAATCAAATCTACTTTTAAAACAAAAGAAGTAATTTCTACTAGTAGGCTGCTCGAATTAATTCATATAGATTTATTTGGCCCTACTAGAGTTGCTTCTTCAAATAAAAGTAGATATGTATTTGTTTTAGTAGATGATTTTTCACGATTCACTTGGACCTTCTTCTTTAAACATAAAAATGATGCTTTTGATGAATTTACAAATTTTTGTAAACGAATTCAAAACCAAATATCTCTAACCATAGTCACTATTAGAAGTGATCATGGTGGAGAATTTAAAAATGAAACGTTTACAGAATGTTGTAAATAGAATGGTATAACACATTCATTTGCATTTCCTAGGGCTTCACCACAAAATGGAGTGGTTGAAAGGAAAAATAGGACTTTGCAAGAATGCGCACGTACCATGCTTGTTGAAAGCAATTTACCTAAGTATTTTTGGGTTGAAGTTGTTGCTACAGCTTGTTATGTTTTAAACAGGATTTTAATAAGACCTATGCTAATGAGGACTTATTATGAGTTATTTTTTAACAAAATTCCTAAAGTCTCTTACTTTAAGACATTTGGTTGTAAGTATTTTATTCTGAACACTAAAGATAATTTAGATAAATTTGATCCTAGATCTAATGAGGGTATCTTTATAGGATACTCAAATAGGAGTAAAGCATATAGAATCTTCAACAAGTCAACAATGACTATTGAAGAATCAATGCATGTTACATTTGATGAATCTCTGCCTTCATCAAATTTAATTAAAGATGATGAAACTGATTCATCACCTTTAAATAAAGTAATTACATCTTTAGAACAAACTAGTCTCGTGGATAAGTCGACTGATAAGGACATCAAGTCGACTGATGTAAAACAGTCGACTGAGGAACCTATCAAGTCAACTGATCCTGTTGTGATATCTCAAACTTTACCAAAATCTTTTGTTGAAGTTAGAGATCATCCTCATGACTTAATAATTGGTGACATCTCCCATGGTATTCAGACAAGATCACATATCAATATGATATCTCACACAGCTTTCTTGTCAGATTTTGAACCGAAAAATATACAAGAAGCATGTGAGAATGAATTTTGGATGAATGCCATGCAAGATGAATTAAACCAATTCATAAGGAATGATGTATGGGATTTAGTTCCACGACCTCCTGATCATACTATTATTGGTACTAAATGGGTATTCAAAAATAAGTTAGATGAATCAGGACAGGTTGTTAGGAACAAAGCTAGACTAGTTGCTCAAGGATATAATCAAGAAGAAGGCATAGATTTTGATGAAACATATGCTCCTGTTGCTAGATTAGAATCAATTCGTATTTTATTATCTTTTGCTTGTTTTATGAATTTTACACTTTATCAAATGGATGTTAAAAGTGCATTCCTTAATGGGTTTATAAAAGAAGATGTTTATGTTAAACAACCACCAGGTTTTGAACATGAAAAATTCCCAAACCATGTTTTCAAATTGAAAAATGCTTTATACGGTCTTAAACGAGCACCACGTGCTTGGTATGATCGATTGAAGACTTTTCTTTTAGAAACAGGTTTTGAGATAGGTAAAGTAGATACTACTTTGTTTATTAAGAGAATTAAGAATGATATTTTAATCATACAAATATATGTTGATGATATAATTTTTGGATCTACTAATAATAATCTATGTCAAGAGTTTGCTAACACCATGAAAAACGAGTTTGAGATGAGTCACATGAGTGAACTCAATTATTTCCTTGGACTACAAATTAAGCAGTCTCCAAATGGCATATTTATTAATCAAGGAAAATATGCAAAGGAATTACTTAAACGGTTTAACATGGATAGCACAAGTAGTAAATCCATACCTATGGCTACTACCACTACCCTTGACAAAGATATATTAGGTAAGAGTGTCGATCAAAAACTCTATCGAGGTATGATTGGCTCACTCTTATATATTACTGCTAGTAAACCAGATATTATGTTCAGTGCATGTTTGTGTGCTAGATATCAGTCTAGTCCTAAAGAATCTCATTTAAAAGCTGTGAAACAAATTTTAAGATATATTAAAGGCACATCTGATTATGGTTTATTCTATCCACGCACCAATAACTTTCAACTTTTGTCATATAGTGATGCTGATTTTGCTGGCAGTAAAACTGATCGCAAGAGCACTAGTGGGATATGTCATTTTTTGGGACATTCACTAGTTTCTTGGTGCAGTAAGAAGCAAAATTCAGTATTCCTATCTACTACAGAAGCTGAATATATCGCTGCAAGTTTGGCATGTGCACAAATTTTGTGGATGAAACAAGCCTTTTAGATTATGGTATTTCTTTTGAAAACCCTTCAATAATGTGTGATAATACCAGTGCCATTAACCTATCTAAAAACCCGGTTCAACATTCACGTACAAAACATATTGATATTCGACATCATTTTCTACGTGATCATGTTTTAAAAGGAGACATCTCTTTAGACTTTATATCTACTGATAAACAAGTAGCTGATATCTTTACCAAACCCCTTAAAGAAGACACCTTTATTACTTTAAGAACAGAACTAGGGATATGTGATTTTATTGATATTTGTTGAAATTAATTTTTGTAAGTCGACTTGCATATGATGTTCAGTCGACTTTCACGTATTTTTTTAATATACTTATTTTCTTCTCTGAACAGTCGACTGAGATGTTCACCAAGTCGACTGATCAGTTGTGATAATTATTTATTTTTCTCTCGACTAAGTCGATTGCACCTTAATAACAGTCGACTGTCGCGAATCAGTCTGTCTTCAACTTCGAATCGTCGCACTGATTTTGAGATAACTTTTCATCTTTTGACTCGCCCTTGACCATTTTTTTGCCGTTGATCTCATTTCTCATTCGATCTCAGCCGTTAACTACCTCATGGATCGTCAAGATATCCTTGAATCCCAAATTTCCCATCTGACCCATCTGTTCACCTCTCAATTTCCACCTCCGTCTCAAGATGTCGAAGATGATGACGACGAAGACGAAGACTGATGATTTTATTTTTATTTTTTTTACTATGTATTTTCCTTGCTGCATTTTCTTATTTTGGTATTTTGTAAGACTCAGTTATTATGTAAGACTCAGTTGTTTTAAAGACTCAATTATTTTTTTTTTTGTACTATGTTATCTCAATGACTTATTTCTTCTTCCCATTTGTGTCTTTTTGTTGATGACAAAGGGGGAGAAAAACACTGATAATACACTACTCTCTATTAGTGATTTTTTTGATCAAGTCGACTGACTCTTTGTGATAAGTCGACTATCATACATTGTGTATTATGATTTTTTATGTTAATTTTTGTGATCATTTATGCATTATTGATAGGGGGAACATATCAATGCCAGTATTTTTTTGTATTTTTTTATTTTTTTCATTATCAGCTATTGTGTTGTCATCATCAAAAAGGGAGAGAATGCTGATTCTTGATTTTGATGATTACAACACAATGCAACATGTATCTGTGCTATACTGTATATAATTGCAGGTTGTATACACAAATGCCTCATTTCTCTAAAGCTGAACAAATGAACAAGCACAGCTCTCGATAAAGACAATAGCTTCACTCAAGACTCAAGTCAAGACCTATGTTTCAATGTCATTTATTTTTTTGTGTCTTTTAAACAAATGTAATATTCTTCTTTATTGAGTCTTAGAATGATGTACAGTCTTGTCACACACACTCACATTTAACTTTTTATAACTGTGTGTTTTCAAATCCAAAGGTCAAAACAGCTTGAACTAGATTAGCTGTTGAGTACCAGTCGACTGCCACTTATACCAGCCGAATGAGTCTATACAAAACTGCCTAATCTTATTCAAACTCTAACCAGTCGACTCATTATGGCAACCCAGTCGACTGTTCAAGTGTTTTTGACAGTTTTCTGTTTTAAACTCGCTTTTTTAAATTCAAATCTTTTATTCCGTTGGTTGACAGTTGGAACAACTGTTTTCCAACGTCCAGTGTTTCTAACTCTATAAATAAAGAATAGAATTCACTGTGAAAAGATACTTAACACTCCAAGCAATTTTTGAAGAACAACTTTAAGTTTTGTGCTTTCAAGTGATAAAAGCTTTCAAACTTCACTGAGACTTGGTTCTCTGTCTTCAGTCCAGCATAACATTGAATTTCGTTTTGGACTGGATTTGGAAGTCAACCATTTAGCCACGTACTACATCACAATCACAACAAGGCTATAGGTTGATTGTAAACAATTTCTATTGTTTTTCTTTTCCTCTCGGTTGGAGAGTAGGACTCTAGAGTGTAGAGTCAGGTTTGTCACTCTTGGTGGAAGAGTGGGTTGCTTTCTCTGGTTGAGAGAAAGGACTACGGGTTGGAAAAGGTTGTTGTCTGAACGTCGTAGGGTATTCTTGTAATCTTTTTCAAGAATAGTGGAAATCTCAAGTGGGTTGTTTGGGGACTGAATGTAGGTCGGAAGGACCAAACCAGGATACATTGTGTGCACTCTATGGTTGTATCTCTCTACTTGCATTTCTATTTTCTCAGTTTATTTTTCTTTACTGTGAAACTTGTCTGGACAGTCGACTGGGTACTCAGATAAGTCGACTGGTCAAACTCGTACTACTCTGAAATTTATTTGTATGTTAAGTCGACTGTCTCTTCTCTAAGTCGACTTCACAGACTTATTTAAATTACTTTTCTTTTTGTTAATTCAGTCGACTAGTTTATCCCTCAAGTCGACTGTACAGAAGAAAAATCTCAATTCCGCATTTTAATTTTTTTATAAATACTATTCACCCCCCTCCCCCCCCCTCTAGTGTTTGTTGCCTTGCCTACAGGATCCAACAATATATATATATATATATATATATATATATATATATATATATATATATATATATATATATATATACACACACATTTATGTATGTAATGGATGAGATGATGCCTTCACTGTTTACCTATGCCAAAAATGGAGTTGGTGCTCTTACTGTTGCTTGGCCGAAAGATGGAGCTTGGAGTTGCTCTTGGTGCACAGAATTCGAGGAGGCCAAATTGGAGTTTCTAGGAGTTTCTCATCCTAGGAGTTCATTTGAGTACATCACATATTGGGTGGGTAATTCTAAAATCCTTTCAAATGTAGGAGTAGATTTGCAAGCTAGATAATATATAATTTAAATTGCTAAATTTTGATTAGTATGTTAGTTGTTGATTACTTAATTTTAATTATTTCGTGTCATGATGTGTTGAAGTGATGGTGTGATTCGTATAAATGATTAGGATTCTAGTTAAATTAAGAAGTGAAGAATGATGTATCATTTAGAAAATTGTTGAAATGAGATTTGATGCATGTAAAAATAGTAATCCAAAATAATGCAACATGAATGAAAAAAATGATTTTCGATACTAACGTGGTAAAGAAATGTTGAATTAACCACACTAATATATTTTATGAATATAGAAAACTTCATAGAGGAGATTTTGATGAAAAAACAACATTTTTAATTGAAAATTTGATTATATGTGTTTCTAATACAATTTCGGGGAGAAACTCTTGTTATATTGTCAAAAAGAAAACTTTATGAAATTTTGAATATAATATACTATACTATATTATTTTGGTAGAAAAATATTGTAGGAAAGGAACTAGATTTTGAATGAGTACAAATCGATTGAAGAATCGAATTTTGTAAGGAAAATTAATTATGGTACGATATATACAAAAATTATTTAACCATTTTCATACCAGGTTAGTCACTCAGACCATGTGGTCTTCGGGTACATTTTAAGAATGTTACTGTAGCTCGGCAGAGCTATTGGGCTCGGGTTCGAGTCTGGTTAGAGACTCTGTTTTTATGAATTTCAATTTTAATTAAATTACCGAAAGGATAGATATATATATATTTCAGGTTCAATGTATATTAGTTAGTCACTTGTGACCTTCTGGTCAGCGGGTGCGCTTTAATACTGTTACTGTTCATGGGCGGGTTTTGGTCGCTGAGTCTGGGTTCGATTCCGACCTTGGCCATTTTGTTTTTGTTTTTGATTTATTTTGTGTTTTAAATAAAAATCGGGAAAAATCCTATTTAATTTTTCAAAATTGTTTAGAATTTATGAAAATTATTTCTACAATATTTGTATATATTTTGTTAGATTAAAAGGGGATTTTACATTAAGGAACTCGAGTTTATTCGGTTAAAAGAACTAGATGTGATTTTTATATTGAAAATTGTGACTCTTGTATAATTAAAGAGAGATGAATATTTGGATTGCAATTAGATTTTCTTCTTGATGAGATTTTATGATTTTTAATTCTTGATTGAGATTATTTGATATTGCATAAATGGTAAAAGGGATTAAATTGATAAAAGAGTTGAATTGAATTGTTTACATGTCATGAGATTATAAAGAAATATTCTCTTTGAGAAAGAGATATGAATAAAGAAAATGAAAGATTATTTTGAGATTGAATATGACTTATTGTTGATCTCTAGAAAGAGATAGTTGTTAGAATCTAGAGGCTAGGCGAGACCCTAGTGACCGGCAACTTTTATTAATGAATTTGAGAGCTAACCAGTGTGGGTTGAGCATCTCTTGAGAAGTAGCCAGTTAGGCTGACTGTCTCTTTTGTTTGTTTTAAGTCCGATTGGATAAGCTAGCTCTAGGTTGTGATGATTTCCTTCTAAAACAAACTAATAATGTAAGTACACTATAGTGGAGATGTGATGAAAGTAAGAGAAAAACATAAGAATGAGGGCCATTGGATTGGCGGTGTGAGAGTGTTCACATGATGTCCTTATGATGCGTCATGATTAGGGCGTGGATACTACCCCAGGATATCGTCTCGGTGGCGATGCTTGTGGGGTGTTTGGTGACTACGGGTGGTGCCATTGTCCATGGAGGAGATGAATTGTCCACAGGATGCCTGCATGATGCGTCATGTATCAGTGCGTGGGATTCTCTCCAGGATGTCTAGACATGGGCTCGTAACTCATAGAACACCTAGGATACTTTCCGTAGTTATCGTAGTAGTTTAACTCATGGCGAGAGATCGAACCCTACAAGATGAAGAACAATTTAGGGCATGCCGTCGAACCTATATAGTATGGGATGCATTGATACCGAACAAGTGCGCATTAGTGTCATTTAATATAAATAACTGCATTAAGGATTAAGCGCACATCACCCACGACATCAATAGGATAGTCCCTCTGTAGCTTTGTTTTGTGATCAAGTTTGTGTTTGCTAAAGTATTTAAGAATCGTTATACTGTCGGCATAGCGAGGATGGCCGCGTACAATATTTCATCGGTTGTAAGCAACTGACTTGCCCACAGGTTTTTATGCGGGACTTGGAGTTTACAAGAATATATAAAGATGAAATTATTGTTGATGATTACTTAAATGCTAAAGTTATTACAATTGTACATTTATCATTGTTGTATTTTATTTATTCCGCTACGTGTTGAGGTAAAAGACTGTGTAATAATAGTTTTAAATTTCTTGTTAAATTGTACGAAGTGAACTGTAAAGATTCTGTGGAACTTCGAATTCAGTCTTATTTGAAATTCGGGGTGTTTCAAAGTGGTATCAGAGCTAAGCTTCAATGAGTAGTACAAATTTACAAGGACGACACATTAGGGTGGACACAAGAAGTGTGAGTTCAGTTTATAGAAGTAATTTACATTTTTGTTGCTCTATACGCTGATATTTTCCCCTCTCTCTCCTCATTAGATGGCTGGAGTCATGAATACAAGTTCAATAACAATTTTCATTCATGATGCTCTCCTCGTATACATTGATGTGAGATTGTATGCGAGCTTGTTCTTCCTGGGTATCAGAGTGGTGCACGGAAGTGTGGTTGGTTTGAACATCATTCATGATATCTTACACGTAGACACACTTTCCTTTCAAAATTTTCTTCGTGAATTTTATCATAGTACTTTTTCCATATTTTTCAAATGAATATTTTCTTATATTATTAAATCAATTGGATATGTATTATTTTGCCTATCTTCCTTGGTCTTGATCTTTTGAACTTGTTTTATCTGTCTTTCAATCTTAAAATTTTCTCCTTCATGTTCTTACGTCATTTTATGTTTATCCATTTACATTGCTATTACTTTACGTATTTTATAGCCGCTTATTAAATTAATATTGTAACTATTATTTTCTTCATTTATTATTATATTTTGAATTTTGCTTATGTACATTCATTTTATATGATTTGATTTTGTGATACTATATTTTTCCATTATCTTATATTGTCTTATATATTTCAGCATATTTTTAACAAGATTAAAATTTTCTACCCATATAAAAATGACACACCATTTTGTTTTATTGTCTACATTCGATACTATTGTGATTACATATTATTTGCTAATTTGTTTTGTTATATTAACTTTTACTATTAATCGCTACTCATAAATTTTATAGCTTTATACTTCTCTAATAGAATACATACACTACATAATTATCGTTTTCATTTGTATTTTCACCTCGTGCATATACTTTACACTATTTTCATCTTAATGTTATAAATCATTTTCATTACTACAAATTTCGTATACTATATATTTAAAGTCTATATATCTATTTTGATATTTTGTCGTTGTAATTTTCGACTTCATTAACAACTTTTTCATCCATTTTTATATCATTGATTTCAAACATAATACCATACTTTATTAAACACCCAATATCCAAGTGTATATGGAAGGTTACATCTTTCCATTTTCCATTTTGGTGCAACTTGATGTCGAGAGGGCAAATCTGTAACTAGACGTCAATGGAGGCAAACTGCAACTGGACGTCGGGGAGGCAAAGTCTGCAACCAAATGTCCAGAAGGCAAACTGCAATCAGATGTCGTAGAGGCAATTCTGCAACTTGAGATCGAGGAGGTAAGTCTGTAATTGGATACCAACGAGGCGAACCTACACCAGAAGGAAATTTACTGCTTTGATAATCCCTACTTTGTTGTCTATAATATTTACTTACTTATATTTTATTTTTATACTAGCTTATACTATTTTATAATACTTTACAACTTAGCATTATATTATTCATACTGGTTTCTATATCTGTCCTATTTTGCATATTTACTACTTAATCTCGACTATCTTGTCGTATTCTTTGTATTACTCTCTATCTTTTCATGAGAAAGTATTTCATACAACTTTATTGTGTTTTGCTATTAACTTATCTTAGATTTGGTGGCTACTCACCTAACAAAAAATAAAATTGGTATTTATACATTTCTTCGATTCGTAATTTATTTCTATATAATTAGTTTTGCAATATTTCAATAATATGTTATTACTTTTACTACTATTGTGTCTTGCTTTACTCCTACAAACCATTCATAATTTTCGTATCATGATGTTGTTTGTTTCACCCTTATAATTTTGATGCCTATGTACGTATATAATTTTGCAAGTTGGTTTTTCTCGCTCTGCTTGACAATTCGAAAGTATTTCGATGTATGCCTTCTATATCTTTAATATTGAAATCGTATGTATAATTAT
Source organism: Hemerocallis citrina (assembly GCA_017893485.1). Lineage (NCBI taxonomy): Eukaryota > Viridiplantae > Streptophyta > Magnoliopsida > Asparagales > Asphodelaceae > Hemerocallis > Hemerocallis citrina. The sequence goes on along the minus strand of CM030361.1, from coordinate 216,703,013 downwards.
TAAAGTTGCCTTACAAATTATTTTATTAATTGGTACACAAAATCATTTTTTACGTTGTCTATTCTTTTAACTAAACTTCATTCTCGTTTATTTTTCAAACTGTTATCCAATAGTCTTCTTTTAAATTGCTAATTCGATTTTTGTCATACAGTAACAATTCAGTTTGCGATTTTCTACCGTTTATTACTTTGATGAATTTTGATTTCTAAATCTACTTACAAATTATCCATTGACAATGTTTCTCTTTATTGCATTGTTTTCCGAACTATCCACAATTAACTAAGTTTATTTTTCATTTTATCTAATGGTTTACCTAATATTATTTTTGTATGAAAATTTCTCTCAATCTATCCTATGTTTTTGTCACATTTCTTTTCTTATGCTATTTTTATACTTTTCTTTGTTCCGTTCTTATAAAATTTTGATACTCATAGTTTTCTTATATAGAGTTTGTCTTATTCTTCCACATTGCTTATTGTTATACTACATTTATTTTCTTAATGTTTGTAGTTTTCTATATACATTAATGATATTTTCTTTAGTGTGTACAAAATACAATCTTTACCCTAGTGAGTTCTGGGGACAGAACTGTTCTAGGGGGGGAGAGTGTAACACTCCGCAAAATTGGAAATGACAATTTTGCCCTTCGCATGTTATGCATGTATATTTTGTACCATTATTGGTAATATTTATAACGTGTTTTATTAAGCATTTTGATTTCCGAAAATTTATGCATTTCCCGTATTCTTAGAATCCTATTTGAGTCAACTCGAATATTAAATCTCAATCTTTGTATTTTTACGTGTTTTTTACGTGTTATCGATGCATGTATCGATTACGTATTATTTCACCGCTACATGTAATATTTTTCTATGTTTCAATCATTTATTTTATGTATTCGAATTCGTTTTATAAACGGAAATTCATTTTTTTCTATTTTGATTAAAATACTTTTGAACATGTAATGCACATATATTCTATGTACGTAGTGATTACATCGTGGAATATATAATTAATAAATATATTTTTCTTATATTTTATTTTGATTATCTTTCACATTTTTCCGTTGATAAAATCAAATTTCGTACTTTAATGTTTTTACGTGCGACGTAAGTGTTTTCGGTGCACGTATTTGAGCATATTCATTTTCAAAATAAATTTTGATGTGTGTGTGTTTATTTTTGTGCATGAAAATCTATAACTTTTTATTAAACTAATTTTTACTTAAACATTCACAATATATTATATACACATGTTTTTAAATTAAATATATATATAAATATATATATATATATATATATATATATATGTGTGTGTGTGTGTGTGTGTGTATGTGTGTGTGTGTGTGAGTGAAGAGTGTGCTCGTACAAGCATGGGCACGTGTGTATGCATGAAGGGGGAAAACCGGCTGATTTGGTGAAGGAGGAAAAAAAATGACTTTTGAATTTTGTGAGTGGTGTTAGTGTTGTTGGTGGTGAGAGTAGTTATTCTAACTACTCTATTACTGTTTATATAATACCCCACACTCTCATCTTCTCCCCATCCCTCCTTCTTCCATTTCCTTCTCTGCCGAATCCCATCTACCAGTCCACCAGCATGTCACCTTTTGCTCCTCCACCCATCTCACCCTGCATTTATATGTATACAAATAGCTATTCATTATGTATAGGTGTATGGAAGTGAGATGAAGGCTTTCCTTCTTTCTTTCCTCCCCTGCCAAAATCACAAACCCCATCCAAGGCCATCCCCTGTTGACTTCCCCACTGAATTCCACCATGAAAGGGGTGTGTGTGTGTGTGTGTGTGTGTGTGTGTATACATTTAAAACCCCTCACACTCTCCTCCTTCCCCTGCTTCTTTCTTTCCTCTGCTTATTTTTCGAAAACCATCAAATCCAGCAGACCCTCCACTGTGCTATACCACCTATGTCACGCCTCGCTTCCCAAAAAGAATACGGAATATGGATACGCGACAAAAGCCCAACAAATGATTTTCATCATCCATAAGCTGTTCAAGAATCTTTACAACATATCACAATATAATCAGAGTCGAAAGCCAGAAGAGTCAACCACATGCACATATGAACGTAATACCAACAAGAATACTTGAAATAAAATATATTAATCTCAAATAGTCATGATCTGAAATACACAAATATCCTGGGTCACATTGCCAAAATACAAAAATAAATCCAAAACATTAATGCAATTATTGTTCAAGCAACTACAAAGAATAATCATAACAAGACCCAGCACTAATACTTCATGTCACCAATACCATCTGGAACCTGTTCTCCAAAATCTGCAATTCAACGAATGTAGGAAAGAGGAAAAGAGAAAAATAAGTACCGGTCAATTGCAAGTTACGGGCCACTTATAATGTAGGATACAAGCACATGGGGAAACAAACTAGCAACATGGTATAAACATGATGTCAAAATAAACGACTAGCATGGTAAAGTGAACAAGTGTAAATGGCATGAATCAAGTGTCAAATAATCAAGTATCATGTAAACATGCATCAAGTGTCAAGTATCGAGTCTCATGTAAACAAGTCTCATGTATCATGTAGTCAAGTGTCAAGCAAGCATGTATCATGTTCAGGTATCATGTTCAAGAATCATGTATCAAGTCTTGTGGTGATTACTATCTAGGTAGCACTTCATGCGCCCCATATTATAACACATGGTTGTATAGTCAATGTAATTTCATTTTAGATTTCGTAGGGGACCATACAGGGCAGTGTACTCAGGTATTCACAGAATCACAGAACTTGGTCGGTAAACTTGATCGGTAACTTGATCGGTAACAGAAATTAACTTGATCGGTAAACTTGATCGGTAACTTGATCGGTAACAGAAATTAACTTGATCGGTAAACTTGATCGGTAACATGATCGGTAATTTGATCGGTAAACTTGATCGGTAAACTTGATCGGTAACATGTCATACATGTAGAACCCCGTATTTTTAAATATTACTTTTATATTTGAAAATGAATTTAAACTTATTTTTGGAGATTTAATGAATATTTGCAGAAAAAGTTATCTTTTGTACACGTGCAAAACACGTGCAAATACCTTTTGAGAGGTCGAAAAAATTTAGTTTTTCTTATGAAAAATCATTATTTAATATTTGAGATTTAATTAGTATTTTTCCAGATTTTTCTGAAATTTATTGGAACTATTTGCAATTTTTGAGAAAGGAATGACCTTTTTGTAAAATTGACAATTTTAAGGGTTAAAGTGCAAAATGTGATTTCTGGACATTTTAAACAGTATCAATTGAGATTTAGAAGTATATTTTCTCTTAAGTCCCAATTTAAATAAATTTTGATGGAATTTTCAAGGATAGAATCATATGTACAAGTTGTATTTTGGAAAGGATTGTTTTACAAAATTGGGTAAAACCCTAAATCTATTATCCGGCATATTTAAAAGAAATTTCTCCAGCCGTCATTGACAATACACAGAATTTTGGAGATTTACTTTGGTGGAGAAAGAAGTTTTTGGATCTAGCAAGGAGGAAAGTTTTTCGTGGATCTTCTCTAAATCAAGGTGAGTGACATTTATTTGTGTTGTTGCTTGATTTTGTGAATGATATGACATTGTTTGTTTTGGTTTATGTGAATGACATCGTTTAGCTTTATTTCTTCATATGAATGATATGATCCTTGTATTGTGATGTGAATGTATATGAACCATTGTTATTGTTGGACCATATTTGTGAAACTTATGGATATTGAGTAGATCTTGAGTTATGATATTATATTGTTTGAAAGCATGTTAAGAATTGATCATGGTTGTGATTGGATGGTGAACATCTGGATCTGGAGTATACAAATCAGATTTTGATCTTAGTTGTGAAAGGAGATTAGTTTTGAGAAACTCTAATGGAAAGATTAGTGATTATGGATCTTGAGAATTGAATTTCGACATTTGGGTGATTGAGTAATGTATCCATTATGGAGAATATTTGAGGTTTGATTATTTTTGTTAGTGTAGGTGCCCTAGAGGCAATACAATGATATTATGTAATCAGTATTATTGACATTATGTTCTTTTTATATTAATAATTTATTATGCTTCGTATTTACTGCGATATAATTATCAGCATGATAAATGTCCTTAGATTATTAATACGAACTATATGAACTTGAGATTATATATAGTATAATAATCTTAAATGTCCCTAGTCGAGTATTATTATTATTAGGACAGTAATAATACATTGAGACTAGTATGTTGATTGATTGATGACCACTTCTCATGGGTCATTAGTATAGAGATACTAAAATCAATACATAGGTAAATGTAAGAGTACATTGTACTGGACAGACCCACTGTGAGATTCTACATGGAATGAATTAATAAGTGTCATAAGTAATCTCACTGTGATAATGGTGTAATGGTCCTCTGACCTGAAATCATTATATTTCTACACGAGAATTAATGTACTTTGATTCTATCAAAAGTTATCTTTAATCGGGTAATGATAAAGATAATTATTGGGTTCATTATGAATCGTGTGAGAAATATGAATGATCTAGAGGGAATTTAACCCTCCTAATTTTAGGAGTGATATTATCGGCCTCTTGTTTGAGTGAGACTATGAAATGCATGGCCATGCTCAAATATTGATTTGTTTGAATAGTCTACTCATCGATCAAGAAAATAAAGATTAAATTATTAAGAGGATGACACGTCCCATGCCTCTAGTTTAATCTATAATATCAAGGTTAAAAGGATTATATTACATGGAAACATTAATCACGAAAGGTTTAATTGAATCACCAATTATTGTTATTACTTGGGTAGCAATGATGTATTACTAGATGCCGCTCATTGTTTATAATTTTATTATAAGATAATAAAATTATTGCCAACGTAATAATAACCTATAGGGTCACACACTTAGAACGTTTAAAAGGAGTATTAGTTTAAATTCGGAATTTAAATTAAGTGATTCGAAATTAGTTAATTAATTGAGTTGGACTTAATTAATTAAAGGATAATTCGAATCATTTAAGTGATAAAACCAAATCAGATTGGTCTTATCAGAAGCCAAACTGATTATGGTTAATTCGAATTTAAATGATAAAACCAAATCAGATTGGTCTTATCAGAAGCCAAACTGATTACGGTTAAGCCCACCTCTTATCTCTCCCTATAAATACATAGAGATGTATTAGTTGATTTGGATCTTTTGACAAATCCGTTTTCACAGAAACCCTAGCCGCTCAACTGTTGAGAGGTAAAAGAGAGAGAGAGAGAGAGGCAAGGATCATCGGCTAGTACCGGCTCCCTTGATCGTTGGACGATCGGACGTTCGTGTGGATTGCCTTAGAGACGCGGATCTAGCTACTAGGGCTGCGTGGTGATTGCAACCTCCATCTTTCAGCCTTCGAAAGCTCCGAAAGGTAAAATTTTATTTCTCCATTATTAGCCAATTCTTATACACGGATCCTAGGGTTAGGGTTTCGGATCTGTCTTTTTCGCTGCGTTTGTGCCCCGAAACCCATCAGTGGTATCAGAGCAACGTGTATAAGGGGCTGATTTGGTTACATGTTTACTGCATTCGATGCATGTATGCATGTTTTATGAATCTGCCTTGATGCAGTTATGTGATATGTCGATATAATATGTTATGTCGATCATATATGATTCTGTTATGCTATATAGATTGTGATTTGTTGATAATTAGGTAAGTTTTACCATCTGCTATGAATGTTCAGTAAGCGATTTGTATGTTATGCATGTAGAATGGTTTATATGGTGATATAAACTGATGGACAGATAGTGTTTGGACACGATCTGTAAACTGGGACATGATATGAATGTATATGATACATGGTTCCGGAACTGTATTTGATGCAGTGGCGGCAGAGACTAAAAGATATGATCTGTTGTTCGAAATCGATAATTTTTAATAAGGATAGTCCTCTGGAATTAAAAAAATTTTCTGATTTCGAGCTGACCGGTCAGCTCGACCCCCGCCAGGGGCTGCCGCCCCCGGACCCCGCCCGGGGGCTGCCGCCCCCGGACCCCCGCCCAGGGGCTGCCGCCCCCGGACCCCTGCTGCATATATATATATTTGTGTGTTCTTAATTGTTTATAAGAGCATGGTGCTGGTTATGGCCTTAAGACCCTTAGATTAATGGTTTATGTTTTGGTTTTGTAAATACGACTTGCATGTCGTTCTCTTCATTCTTGTAATTGTATTATCTCGAATGTAACTCGAGTTTCATTATGTAAGTACATAAGTACAAGTTGTTTCTCTTCATTCTTGTAATTGTATTATCTCGAATGTAACTCGAGTTTCATTATGTAAGTACATAAGTACAAGTTGCTTTCATTTATTCAATGTAATGTAATTGAAGATTGAAGGGCGATCCAAGAGATGAAGCAACCAAGGAGAATGAAGACATGTAATTGTATTTATATTTCCCACCATAGATAGACCTCGATCCTTTCATCAGCTTGAAAGGATCATGTAGGATAAAGGCCATAACCAAGCACGTTTACTTACTGCACTTTACATATTGATGTATGAATGTTTCTGTAGAATACACTGTGATGCATGCTTCAATTAGATTAATACTGTATTAATATATGTATTAGATACATCATCCATGCCATGCCTGCTTAAACAAAATAAAACATGTAACGATGAAAGATGAACATTAAACAAACGATCATGAGATTCTCGTGTTTATGAAACACGGCAATTAAATATAAATTTCATTGATTCAACGATTGAATGATTTTGTCAACAACGGATCACGAATCTGTAAGAAAAGGGGTGCCAATAATGCCGTCTGTGCGTTAACCTCTGATCTGGAAATCATTCATTCAACGAATTTTGATTTGAAATATTTAGTTCCAATAAAAGGGAATCTCTTTATGATGGGATCATGATCGTTTACAAGTAAACCCCTTAACAAAATATTAAGTTAATTAGATGCTTTCCAATGAATTAACACTCATCAAAGCCTAGATCATAAGGGGTGGGTTTGCCAAAGTAGAGCACTCCTTTTAATCGTGGTTAGGTGCGAAAGAATAAAAGTGATATTCGTCATGTTAATCATTGGGACCAACTTAACTAAGTCGTCACAATAGGATTGTGGATAGTGAACTTAGAAGCATAGAGTTTGGCGTAAAATTTATTAGATAAATTAGAACAATAGTTGTTCACCAAACTATCCAAGAATTATATGTGATATAATTGACAAAAGTTGTCTACCTAAATAGTTATGTTTTGGGAGAATTGGCCAACGCTGACTCAAGGCATAATGAAATATGGATCTTGGCTCACTAGAAAATAAGTTTCCGAATTAATAGTAAGGGCTATTAGTTTGAACAAAATAGTGGGAGGTATATTAAGTTGAATGTACCATTATCACTTGAACATAATAATTAATTATTTGACAATCTAACTTATCTTATGCATTTTAAACATTGTAGATATTAAATGGCACAAAACACAAACAACTCTTTCTCCGTGCGATCAGTCCTTGAGAAGGACAAGCTGACAGGAACAAACTTCCTTGACTGGTCTAGGAATTTGAGGATTGTCCTCAGGCAGGAGCGTAAGCTCCAAGTTGTTGAAATTCCTCCACCGGTCCATCCTGGTGACGGTGCAACTCGTGCTCAACTAAATGCTTACCAGAAGCATATTGATGATGCGACAGACGTTGCCTGTCTCATGCTTGCAACTATGAGTGCTGAGCTTCAGAAGCAGCATGAGCATATGGATGCTTATGCTATGCTTGAGCATCTTAAGACGATGTTTCAAGTACAGGCTCGTCAAGAAAGGTTCAATACGTACAAAGCAATCTTTAACTGCAAGCAAGGAAATAACCCGGTTGGACCGCATGTTCTGAAGATGATTGGGTATTTTGAATACCTAGACCGTTTGGGCTCCGGGCTTTCTCGAGAGGCTCAAATAGATATTATCTTGCAATCATTGAACAGCAACTATGCCCAGTTTATCATGACTTTCATCATGACCGAGCAAGACAAAACACCCACTGAATTGTTGGCACTGTTAAGAACTACCGAAGCCAACATGCAAAAGGCACCTGAAAATGCTCCCATAATGATGGTAGGCAATAAAGGTGCTAAGGGAAAGGGGAAATGGAAAGGCAAGAAAAAGATTGGATCTAATGCAGTTGCTCCTTCCAAGCCCACTTTCAAGAAAGCTCTCAAGCCTAAAGGTGGTGTTGCTAAACCTGATAAGGGTGATTGTCACTGGTGCAAGAAACCAGGTCATTGGAAGAGAAACTGTCCAGCTTATTTGGAAAGTCTGAAGAACGTGAAATCTCTGAATATTTCTGATTCAGGTATTCATGTTATAGAAGTCAATTTATCTACTTCTACATCTTGGGTATTGGATACTGGATGTGGTTCTCACATTTGTATTAATGTGCAGGGACTTCAAAGGAGTAGATCTTTGGCAAAGGGAGAGATCGACCTACGCATTGGCAATGGAGCAAAGGTTGCTGCTTTGGCCGTAGGGACTTATTATTTGTCGTTGCCCTCTGGGCTTATTTTAGAACTTGAGAACTGTTATTACGTGCCTGCGATTTGCAGAAACATTATTTCTATTTCTTGTTTGGACAAGAAGGGTTTTTCGTTTATAATAAAAGACAATTGTTGCTCTTTTGCTTTAAATGATTTAACTTATGGTGTAGCACGTTTATTTAATGGTTTATATGTTCTAGATCTTGATCTTACTCCCGTCTATAATATGAATAAACGTCTTAAAGCAAATGACTCAAATCAAACATACCTTTGGCATTGTCGATTAGGCCATATAAATGAGAATCGCATATCCAAACTACATAAAGATGGATTTTTGGATAAGTTTGATTTTGAATCATACGATGAATGTGATGCTTGTTTACTTGGTAAAATGGCAAAAGCTCCTTTTACTAAAATAGGTGAAAGGGCCAACGAACGATTAGAACTAATACATAGTGATGTATGTGGTCCAATGCGTTCTATGGCTAGAGGTGGCTTTTATTACTTCATAACATTTACTGATGATTTCAGTAGATTCGGATATGTGTATCTTTTGAAACACAAATCTGAATCCTTTGAAAAATTCAAAGAATTTAAAGCTGAAGTAGAAAAGCAAATAGGCGGAAGTATTAAAACTCTTCGATCTGATCGAGGAGGTGAATACTTAAGCCATGACTTTAAGAATTACTTAAAGGAGTGTGGTATAGTATCACAGCTCACTCCTCCTGGAACACCACAATGGAATGGGGTTTCTGAAAGGAGAAATCGTACCTTGTTGGACATGGTACGATCGATGATGAGTCATGCTGAACTTCCAATAAGTTTCTGGGGTTATGCCCTAGAAACGGCTGCATATACACTAAACCGAGTCCCAACTAAAGCGGTTCAAAAGACTCCATATGAGATATGGACTGAGAAACGTCAAAGCATGTCATTTATGAAAATATGGGGATGTGAAGCGTTTGTGAAACGTATGATCTCTGACAAGCTTGGACCAAAATCAGATAAGTGTTATTTTGTGGGGTACCCGAAGGAAACTAAGGGTTACTTCTTCTATAATCCGACCGAGAACAAAATAGTTGTTTCTCGCACTGCTGTGTTTCTTGAACGAGAGCTAGTCTCCAAAAGAATCAGTGGGAGGAAAATAGAACTCGATGAAGCTCGAGACCCACAAGATAATGTTGAACCCGAATTGGAAATTGAGCAGGATATTCAAGATAATATTCAAGATGAAACTGCTCAAGAAACACAGATTGTTCGTAGATCTGGTAGGATTCGCCATCAACCTGAGAGATATTATGGATTTCTCTTAGTAGAGAATGGTGATTTGATGCTCATAGATCAAGATGAGCCCCTCACCTACCAAGATGCTATGAACAGTCCTGACTCTGAGAGATGGCTAGAAGCCATGAAATCTGAGATGGATTCCATGTATGATAACCAAGTATGGACTTTGGTTGATCCACCTGAAGGGGTAAAACCTATAGGGTGCAAATGGGTTTTCAAAAAGAAAATCGACATGGATGGAAATGTTCAGACCTATAAAGCTAGGTTAGTTGCAAAAGGTTTCAAGCAAATTCATGGTATTGACTATGATGAAACTTTTTCACCTGTAGCTATGGTCAAATCCATTAGGATTTTGCTTGCAATAGCAGCTTATCATGATTATGAGATCTGGCAGATGGATGTCAAAACAGCCTTCCTTAATGGGAGCCTTGAAGAGGATGTGTACATGACACAACCTGAAGGTTTTGTCAGTCCAAGGGATGCTAGAAGAATATGTAAGTTGCGTCGATCCATTTATGGACTGAAGCAGGCCTCAAGGAGGTGGAATATTCGTTTTGACCAGACAGTCAAGGAATTTGGCTTTATTCAAAACGAAGATGAATCTTGTGTTTACAAAAGGGTTAGTGGGAGCCACGTGGCATTCATAGTATTATATGTTGATGATATATTACTTATCGGGAATGACATACCTTCTCTACAGGCTGTTAAGACTTGGTTGGGAAAAAATTTCTCAATGAAAGATTTAGGCGAGGCGACCTATATATTGGGGATCAGGATCTATAGAGATAGATCCAGAAGATTGATCGGCCTAAATCAGAGTACATATATTGACAAAGTACTGCATCGTTTTGGGATGCAAGATGCTAAAAGGGGATTTGTCCCGATGTCTCATGGGATATCAATCTCGAGTGACAATAGTCCTAAAACATTGGATGAAAAGGACCGCATGAGTAAGATTCCATATGCTTCTGCAATTGGATCTATCATGTATGCAATGATATGTACTCGTCCTGATGTGTCATATGCTTTGAGTATGACGAGCAGGTTCCAGTCTAATCCAGGTGAAGGTCACTGGACAGCTGTCAAGAATATTCTTAAGTACTTGAAGAGGACTAAAGATTCATTCTTGGTATATGGGGGAGAAGAGAGATTAGTGGTAAAAGGTTACACTGATTCTAGTTTCCAAACAGACAAGGATGATTCTATATCCCAGTCTGGTTTTGTGTTTTGTCTCAACGGAGGTGCTGTAAGCTGGAAAAGTTCAAAGCAAGAAACAGTAGCTGATTCTACAATGGAGGCTGAGTATATTGCTGCTTGCGAAGCAGCCAAGGAGGCAGTTTGGATCCGAAATTTCATCACAGGGCTTGGTGTGGTTCCATCGATAGTAGACCCTATCGATCTTTATTGCGATAACAATGGAGCCATAGCACAAGCAAAGGAACCAAGATCGCACTCCAGGGCGAAACATATACTTAGAAGATATCACCTTATTCGTGAGATTAATGAACGAGGAGATATACATATATGTAAAGTGCAAACTAATGATAACGTAGCTGACCCACTGACTAAGGCTTTGTCGCAGCAGAAGCACGAAGGTCACACTAGTTCAATTGGTATTCGATACATGAGTGATTGGCTCTAGTGCAAGTGGGAGATTGTTAGTGTAGGTGCCCTAGAGGCAATACAATGATATTATGTAATCAGTATTATTGACATTATGTTCTTTTTATATTAATAATTTATTATGCTTCGTATTTACTGCGATATAATTATTAGCATGATAAATGTCCTTAGATTATTAATACGAACTATATGAACTTGAGATTATATATAGTATAATAATCTTAAATGTCCCTAGTCGAGTATTATTATTATTAGGACAGTAATAATACATTGAGACTAGTATGTTGATTGATTGATGACCACTTCTCATGGGTCATTAGTATAGAGATACTAAAATCAATACATAGGTAAATGTAAGAGTACATTGTACTGGACAGACCCACTGTGAGATTCTACATGGAATGAATTAATAAGTGTCATAAGTAATCTCACTGTGATAATGGTGTAATGGTCCTCTGACCTGAAATCATTATATTTCTACACGAGAATTAATGTACTTTGATTCTATCAAAAGTTATCTTTAATCGGGTAATGATAAAGATAATTATTGGGTTCATTATGAATCGTGTGAGAAATATGAATGATCTAGAGGGAATTTAACCCTCCTAATTTTAGGAGTGATATTATCGGCCTCTTGTTTGAGTGAGACTATGAAATGCATGGCCATGCTCAAATATTGATTTGTTTGAATAGTCTACTCATCGATCAAGAAAATAAAGATTAAATTATTAAGAGGATGACACGTCCCATGCCTCTAGTTTAATCTATAATATCAAGGTTAAAAGGATTATATTACATGGAAACATTAATCACGAAAGGTTTAATTGAATCACCAATTATTGTTATTACTTGGGTAGCAATGATGTATTACTAGATGCCGCTCATTGTTTATAATTTTATTATAAGATAATAAAATTATTGCCAACGTAATAATAACCTATAGGGTCACACACTTAGAACGTTTAAAAGGAGTATTAGTTTAAATTCGGAATTTAAATTAAGTGATTCGAAATTAGTTAATTAATTGAGTTGGACTTAATTAATTAAAGGATAATTCGAATCATTTAAGTGATAAAACCAAATCAGATTGGTCTTATCAGAAGCCAAACTGATTATGGTTAATTCGAATTTAAATGATAAAACCAAATCAGATTGGTCTTATCAGAAGCCAAACTGATTACGGTTAAGCCCACCTCTTATCTCTCCCTATAAATACATAGAGATGTATTAGTTGATTTGGATCTTTTGACAAATCCGTTTTCACAGAAACCCTAGCCGCTCAACTGTTGAGAGGTAAAAGAGAGAGAGAGAGAGAGGCAAGGATCATCGGCTAGTACCGGCTCCCTTGATCGTTGGACGATCGGACGTTCGTGTGGATTGCCTTAGAGACGCGGATCTAGCTACTAGGGCTGCGTGGTGATTGCAACCTCCATCTTTCAGCCTTCGAAAGCTCCGAAAGGTAAAATTTTATTTCTCCATTATTAGCCAATTCTTATACACGGATCCTAGGGTTAGGGTTTCGGATCTGTCTTTTTCGCTGCGTTTGTGCCCCGAAACCCATCAATTTTTGCCTGAGAGCGAACTATTTTTCATGAACAATGAACCTTTAGAACTCCAGTTTGGATTTCGTATTTAGACCTAAATTATGAGAACTGTAGGCCGACAGTCGACTGGCCTACCATGCAGTCGACTGGTACGACTCTACTGATGCACCTTTAGTCTTTGGAGAATCGTTCTGGACAGTCGACGTGACTCTTAGCAGTCGACTGATCCACTGAGATTTATTTTGTAAAATGTGTTCTGGACAGTCGACTTAGACTACTGTCAGTCGACTGGTCCACTGAGAAATATTTTGTTCAGTCCTTTCGGGACAGTCGACCATTAACCTTTTCAAGTCGGCTGATGATTTTTAAGTCGACTGTTATGACTTAGTTATTTTCATAAAATTTTGGATATTTGACCTCTGGGCAGTCGACTGGTCTACTGTACAGTCGACTGGTACTGATGGATCTTTGTAATCTTTACTGTTATTTCGAATGATTGGTTTTCAGATAATTCAGTCTATATTTGATCTTTGGTTCAGTATTTGATTTTGAGATATTCAGTTATGAATATGATTTTGAGATATTCGGTATTTGATTTTTGAGATATTCAATTATGAATATGATTTTGAGATATTCAGTTGAGCCACTCTTGTTAGTGGGATTTGTTTAGACTTTTGAGTTTGAGTCTCTAGAGGTAGGTAACCCTAGTATACCGGTGTTGAGATATTTGTTGAGTCATTTTGTTGAGGCCCGTTGAGGCATTTCAGCTATTCAGTTTTGAGTTATCCCGGAAGGGTACACCGACTCTAGGAGATTTTGTTGAGTAATTCAGTAACCCAAAAACAATAAGGACAGGCATTAGTAGTGTTATGACGAATGGGAACATGAGTTATGCACCTCAGTATGACTTTAGATGCGACACTTAATCTCCTGAATTATCCAAGTGATTTACTTGAGATGTGAGACTTATCTCCGAAATTATCCATTACCTGAGATGTGAGATATTTCTCCGGAATTATCCAGGTAGTTATTTGAGATGTGGGATTGATCTCCGGAATGATCAAGGTCGAGGCGATGCTTGTGGGGTATTCATGTGATGATGTGTTTATGTCTAGATGTGAGATGATCTCCGGAATTATCCAAGTGGTCACTTGAGATGTGGGATCAATCACGGAATTATCGGGCATGGGCTAATCCTCATAGTTTATCTTTATCTCTTAGTAATAATCGTTGTCAGCATATAGCATTTGTGTTTCCTTGACTCATTTTCATGCATTTGGTTTTACTGTTTTCCACACTTGACATTCGGTTTTCGTATCACCTGTTTACACTTCTTGTTACTTCTTATGTTGGTATAATTGGTTTACTACCCTTCGTTGAGAATATTATGATTTATGTTCATTCATGTTGTTCGTTTGTTTTTATGTCACTCACACCATTTATGGCTGACCCCGTTAGTTTTGGGGGTTAGGGACTCTCTCTAACCTCACATGTTGCAGGTTAATGCTTAAAGTTGGAGATGGAATGCTTAAGTTGGTTTTGAGATATATTCGACTCATAAAGGATTTGTGTAAATTTGTATTAGCTGTGTTGAGACAAATGGGTATTGTAAATAAAGAAATTATGAGTCGAGTTTGCTTTTGAATTCCGCTGTGCTTTGTAAAAGATTTGTTGTAATAATGTTGAAAATTTTAGTGGTGTTGTTGATGTTTAATATTGTGTTGAAGTGGATCACTAGGAATGTGCCACGTATTTTCTAAGCTCTTATATTAGAAATTCGGGGCGCTACAGAGATTGGTATCAGAGCAACGCTTCAATAGTAATACTAAACATGACATAAAAAATAACCTAGGTGTGGACACTAGAGTGTGAGTACCTAGGTGTGGACATTAAAGAGTGAGTATCACATAGAACTGAATATGATGTTTTACCTTTTGGGATTCAAATGAGATTTTACCAAAGGTTATTGATGTGAGTTTGAATTGTGTGTGTGATGCTCTAACTTTTCCTTCGTTTTGCAGTATTCAAAATGGTTGCACCCAGGGGCAGGAATGGTGGCAATAATGAGGATGGATCTGGTAGTTCGCAGGGAACGGGAATTGACCTCGAAGCTGAGTTTGCCAAAGTGTATCAGACGCTGAACACGCTGATGGCATTCAATGTGGTGCAAGCTCAGAATCAGCAGCAGAATCCGCAGCCAAATCATGGAGCTGTACATGGATTGATGAACGCTGATCCTATTAAGCAGATTGAATCCTTTAAGAGGATGAGGCCGCCAGTCTTTGAGGGGCAAGCTGATCCAACAGCAGCAGATGATTGGATTCGGAAGATGGAGACGATCTTCGAAGTATCGGAGACTCCAGCAGCCAGCAAGGTGAAGTTGGCATCGATGCAGCTTGAGAAGGACGCTGGTGTTTGGTGGGAGTCAGTGAAAAGGGCTCTGGGAGATCAGCAGTTGACTTGGGAAGCTTTTCTAGAGGATTTCAGAGATCGCTTCTTTCCTCTATATGTTCAGGAGAAGAAGGCGACCGAGTTCATGAACCTTCAGCAGGGCAGTATGACCGTGCGGGAGTATGAGACCAAGTTTGCTCAACTTTCGAGGTATGCACCAGAGCTGGTCGTGGACGAAGCGAAGAAGGCCAAAAAGTTTGAGCAGGGCTTGAGGCCAAACTTGAGGTCGAGGATGGTTCCGTTGGGTATCAGGAGATTCGAGAAGCTGGTCAGGAGAGCAGTAATGACTGAGGAAGATATGGACCAATTTCAGAAGAAACAAGATACATGGAACCGGAACAAGAGGCCAGCATCGGGCCATAGTGGGAAGGGATTCCCTGCGAAGCAGGCCAAGTTCAGTGGACCGGTGCAGAAGGCACCTGCAGCTCAGGGAGTGACGTGTTACTACTACAAGGAGGCAGGACATTACAGGTCAGCGTGTCCGAAGTTGGCAGAGCATATTTGTTCCCAGTGTGGGCAGACAGGACATTCTAAGCCCCATTGTCCACAACTGAAGAAGGATGGTTCAGGTGGGAGCAAAATCCAGAAGAGGCAAGGGCGAGTATTTGCATTAACCGAGGAGGACGCTGGTAACTCGGAAAATGTAATACAGGGTATGCAAGAATTTTGAATTTTATTTTGAATCAATGTAATGAATAAAACCTTTATTTGAGAACAATTTAAGATTGAGTATCATTCTTATTGTAACAGGAGTTGTTTTAATAAATGGAATAAAGGCAAAGGTTTTGTTTGACACTGGTTCATCGCACACTTTTGTATCGCCAAATTTTGCAAGGATCTTAGGTTTGGAACCTAAATTGTTTCCAGGCAGGGTGTTGTCGGTGGCAACGCCGTCAGGAGAAGAGTTGATTGCGGATCGATATTACGAGGGCTGTGATATCGAGATTGGTGGAAGGATGTTCGGCATCGACTTGATCGAGCTACAAGTGTTGGGTGTGGATGTCATCGTGGGCATCGATTGGATGGCAATATATGATGCCACAATTGATTGCAAGCAGAAGGAGGTGTTGGTGAAAGCACCAGGTGGACCTGCAGTGACTTTCCAAGGGAAAAAGAAGATTCCGAAGGTGGCTGCAATGGTATCTAGGATGGCAATTTCAGATGAAGTCAAGGGCATTCCGGTTGTTCGAAATTTTCCTCAGGTGTTCTTGGACGATTTTCCAGGATTACCGCCGCAGAGAGATGTGGAGTTTGGCATCAATGTTCAGCCGGGGAGTGCGCTGATTTCCAAGGCTCCGTACAGGATGGCACCTGTAGAGCAAGATGAAGTGAAGAAACAGATTGAGGAGCTGTTAAGCAAATGACTCATTAGGCCGAGTTCTTCTCCATGGGGAGCGCCAGTGTTGTTGGTCAAGAAGAAGGATTGGTCAATGAGGATGTGCATTGACTATCGGGAGTTGAATAGGGTGACTATTCAGAACAAGTATCCACTGCCGCGGATTGATGATTTGTTCGACAGACTTCGAGGAGCAGCTGTGTTTTCGAAGATTGATCTGAGGTCAGGGTATCATCAGGTGCGAGTCAAGGAGGAAGATGTGAGTAAGACAGCTTTCAGGAGTCGCCATGGGCTGTATGAGTTTTTGGTGATGCCATTCGGGTTGACGAATGCGCCAGCAGTTTTCATGGATATGATGAATCGGGTGTTGAGGCCGTTTATTGACTCCTTCGTGGTGGTCTTCATTGATGATATCTTGGTGTATTCGAAGTCGGAGGAGGATCATTCTACGCACTTGACAGCGGTGTTACAGAAATTGCAGGAGCATAGCTTGTATGCCAAGTTGTCGAAGTGTGAGTTTTGGAAGTCTGAGGTAGCTTTCCTTGGTCATATTCTTTCTAAGGAGGGAGTAGCCACTGATCCTCAGAAAGTTGCAGCAGTGAAGGATTGGCCAAGGCCAACGTCTGTGAAGGAAGTCAGAAGTTTCTTGGGTTTAGCTGGATACTACAGGAGATTTATTCAGGGTTATTCTCAGATTGCAGTTCCATTGACAAGTTTGACCCGGAAGAGTGTGGCATTTGTGTGGACAGATAAGTGCGAGGAGAGTTTCCTTGAGTTAAAGGAAAGATTGACTACTGCACCTATCTTAGCTTTGCCGCAAGCTGGGAAAGATTATGATATCTACAGTGATGCGTCTCTCAGAGGTTTGGGATGTGTCTTGATGCAAGAAGGCAAGGTTATTGCTTATGGTTCGAGGCAGTTGCATCCGCATGAGAAGAATTACCCGACGCATGATTTGGAGCTAGCAGCTATCATTTATGCCTTGAAGCTGTAGAGGCATTATGTCTATGGTGAGAAGGTTAATATGTACACCGACCACAAGAGTCTGAAGTACATTTATCAACAGAAGGATCTAAATCTTCGGCAGAGAAGGTGGTTAGAAGTTTTGGAAGACATTCGTCCCGAGATCAAGTATCATCCGGGCAAGGCGAATGTGGTGGCTGATGGACTTAGCAGGAAGAGTAGTTTATCGAGTTTGATCACTACTCGAAGAGATCGATCAGACAGGTATCGAGGTGGTACTGCAAGGTTTAGGGGCATCTTTGGCTCAGTTGAGGCTGCAGCCGTCCTTGAGAGAGAGGATTGTGGAAAGTCAGAGATCAGACTCAGAGATTCAAAAGATGTTGCAACAAGTTTCAGAAGGCAAGCTATCAGAGTTTCGTGTCCAAGATGGAGTTCTTTGGATGGGTGAGAGGTTGTGTGTTCCAGATAATGCAGATTTGAGAGAGAATATCCTGCAGGAAGCACACAGTACATTGTTGTCAGTTGACCCAGGAGGCACGAAGATGTACAGGGACATCAAACACCACTTTTGGTGGTCTGGTATGAAGCGGGATGTAGCAGATTTTGTGGCAAGGTGTCTGACTTGTCAGCAGATCAAAGCAGAAAATCAGAGACCGGGAGGTTTGTTACAGCCGTTACCCATTCCGGAGTGGAAGTGGGAGAATATCAGTATGGATTTCATATCAGGTTTGCCGAGGAGTTCGAAGGGCAATGACTCGATTTGGGTTATTGTGGACCGTTTGACTAAGTCGGCACACTTTCTATCCATGAAGATTACTTGGTCGATGGAGAAATTGGCTGAGTTGTACATTGGTAAAATTGTGAGACTTCATGGAGTTCCTGTGTCGATTGTATCCGACAGAGATCCGAGGTTTACTTCAAGGTTTTGGAAGAGCCTGCAAGCAGCTTTGGGTACCCGAACTGATTTCAGTACAGCTTTTCATCCACAGACGATGGTCAGACGGAGAGGGTGAATCGAGTGCTGGAGGACATGTTGAGGGCTTGTGTTATGGATTTCGGTGGTAGTTGGGAGAGATACTTGGCATTGGTTGAGTTTGCTTATAACAACAGCTACTATGCGAGTATTGGGATGGCACCGTATGAGGCTTTGTACGGGCGGAGGTGCAGGACACCTGTTTGTTGGTATGAGGTTGGTGAGAGGCAGATGTATGGTCCTGAGATCGTGCAGCAGACGTCAGAGCAGATTGAGCTGATTCGCAAGAGGTTAGTCGAGGCTCAGAGTCGGCAGAAGAGTTATGCTGATACTCGACGAAGAGACTTGGAGTTTGAGGTTGGGGAGTTTTTCTCAAGGTTTCTCCGACCAAAGGAGTGATCCGGTTTGGTAAGGGAGGCAAGTTGGCGCCAAGGTATATTGGTCCATACAGGATTGTAGAGCGGATTGGCAAGACCGCATACAGATTGAAACTTCCAGAGGAGTTGGCACTAGTGCATGATGTATTTCACGTGTCATTGTTGAGGAAGTATGTGCCAGATCAGAATCATCAGTTGGTAGAGGTTCCTGAAGATCTACAGGTGAACTTGAGTTACAAGGAACAGCCTGTTGAGATCGTTGATCGTAGGGAGAAAGTTCTTCGGAGCAAGGTGATACCTATGGTCAAGGTGTTGTGGAGGAATCAGCAGTTCGAGGAGGCTACATGGGAGCCCGAGGACCGCATGCAGAAGGATTTCCCTGAACTGTTTGTATGAGTGTATTTCTATTATGTGATTGTAATTCTTTTGAATGATAGTACTTTGGTTTGAGTTGTATTTCTCTTATTTTGATTGAATTGTCATATGCAATTGTTTGAACTATGTTTCCATTATGAGATGTTGATTTCCTTGTTGATATATTGTTTGGACTCTGTTCTATTTATGAGATACTATTTCTTTTGATGATATGTTGTTTGGACTCATTAGTAGTAGTTTTGAGGACAGAACTCTTCTAAGGAGGGAGTGATGTAGAACCCCGTATTTTCAAATATTACTTTTATATTTGAAAATGAATTTAAACTTATTTTTGGAGATTTAATGAATATTTGCAGAAAAAGTTATCTTTTGTACACGTGCAAAACACGTGCAAATACCTTTTGAGAGGTCGGAAAAATTTAGTTTTTCTTATGAAAAATCATTATTTAATATTTGAGATTTAATTAGTATTTTCCAGATTTTTCTGAAATTTATTGGAACTATTTGCAATTTTTGAGAAAGGAAGGACCTTTTTGTAAAATTGACAATTTTAAGGGTTAAAGTGCAAAATGTGATTTCTGGACGTTTTGAACAGTATCAATTGAGATTTAGAAGTATATTTTCTCTTAAGTCCCAATTTAAATAAATTTTGATGAAATTTTCAAGGATAGAATCATATGTACAAGTTGTATTTTGGAAAGGATTGTTTTACAAAATTGGGTAAAACCCTAAATCTATTATCCGGCATATTTAAAAAAAATTTCTCCAGCCGTCATTGACAATACACAGAATTTTGGAGATTTACTTTGGTGGAGAAAGAAGTTTTTGGATCTAGCAAGGAGGAAAGTTTTTCGTGGATCTTCTCTAAATCAAGGTGAGTGACATTTGTTTGTGTTGTTGCTTGATTTTGTGAATGATATGACATTGTTTGTTTTGGTTTATGTGAATGACATCGTTTAGCTTTATTTCTTCATATGAATGATATGATCCTTGTATTGTGATGTGAATTTATATGAACCATTGTTATTGTTGGACCATATTTGTGAAACTTATGGATATTGAGTAGATCTTGAGTTATGATATTATATTGTTTGAAAGCATGTTAAGAATTGATCATGGTTGCGATTGGATGGTGAACATCTGGATCTGGAGTATACAAATCAGATTTTGATCTTAGTTGTGAAAGGAGATTAGTTTTGAGAAACCCTAATGGAAAGATTAGTGATTATGGATCTTGAGAATTGAATTTCGACATTTGGGTGATTGAGTAATGTATCCATTATGGAGAATATTTGAGGTTTGATTATTTTTGCCTGAGAGCGAACTATTTTTCATGAACAATGAACCTTTAGAACTCCAGTTTGGATTTCGTATTTAGACCTAAATTATGAGAACTGTAGGCCGACAGTCGACTGGCCTACCATGCAGTCGACTGGTACGACTCTACTGATGCACCTTCAGTCTTTGGAGAATCGTTCTGGACAGTCGACCTGACTCTTAGCAGTCGACTGATCCACTGAGATTTATTTTGTAAAATGTGTTCTGGACAGTCGACTTAGACTACTGTCAGTCGACTGGTCCACTGAGAAATATTTTGTTCAGTCCTTTCGGGACAGTCGACCATTAACCTTTTCAAGTCGACTGATGATTTTTAAGTCGACTGTTATGACTTAGTTATTTTCATAAAATTTTGGATATTTGACCTCTGGGCAGTCGACTGGTCTACTGTACAGTCGACTGGTACTGATGGATCTTTGTAATCTTTACTGTTATTTCGAATGATTGGTTTTCAGATAATTCAGTCTATATTTGATCTTTGGTTCAGTATTTGATTTTGAGATATTCAGTTGTGAATATGATTTTGAGATATTCGGTATTTGATTTTTGAGATATTCAGTTATGAATATGATTTTGAGATATTCAGTTGAGCCACTCTTGTTAGTGGGATTTGTTTAGACTTTTGAGTTTGAGTCTCTAGAGGTAGGTGACCCTAGTATACCGGTGTTGAGATATTTGTTGAGTCATTTTGTTGAGGCCCGTTGAGGCATTTCAGTTATTCAGTTTTGAGTTATCCCGGAAGGGTACACCGACTCTAGGAGATTTTGTTGAGTAATTCAGTAACCCAAAAACAATAAGGACAGGCATTAGTAGTGTTATGACGAATGGGAACATGAGTTATGCACCTCAGTATGACTTTAGATGCGACACTTAATCTCCTGAATTATCCAAGTGATTTACTTGAGATGTGAGACTTATCTCCGAAATTATCCATTACCTGAGATGTGAGATATTTCTCCGGAATTATCCAGGTAGTTATTTAAGATGTGGGATTGATCTCCGGAATGATCAAGGTCGAGGCGATGCTTGTGGGGTATTCATGTGATGATGTGTTTATGTCTAGATGTGAGATGATCTCCGGAATTATCCAAGTGGTCACTTGAGATGTGGGATCAATCACGGAATTATCGGGCATGGGCTAATCCTCATAGTTTATCTTTATCTCTTAGTAATCATCGTTGTCAGCATATAGCATTTGTGTTTCCTTGACTCATTTTCATGCATTTGGTTTTACTGTTTTCCACACTTGACATTCGGTTTTCGTATCACCTGTTTACACTTCTTGTTACTTCTTATGTTGGTATAATTGGTTTACTACCCTTCGTTGAGAATATTATGATTTATGTTCATTCATGTTGTTCGTTTGTTTTTATGTCACTCACACCATTTATGGCTGACCCCGTTAGTTTTGGGGGTTTGGGACTCTCTCTAGCCTCACATGTTGCAGGTTAATGCTTAGAGTTGGAGATGGAATGATTAAGTTGGTTTTGAGATATATTCGACTCATAAAGGATTTGTGTAAATTTGTATTAGCTGTGTTGAGACAAATGGGTATTGTAAATAAAGAAATTATGAGTCGAGTTTGGTTTTGAATTCCGCTGTGCTTTGTAAAAGACTTGTTGTAATAATGTTGAAAATTTTAGTGGTGTTGTTGATGTTTAATATTGTATTGAAGTGGATCACTGGGAATGTGCCACGTATTTTCTAAGCTCTTATATTAGAAATTCGGGGCGCTACAATACAGGAAACACAAGTCTCCTTCCGAGTACACGTTTCTGCACTATCCATTACTAGATCTTTCCCATTAAACCCCGGCTTAGTTATTTATTATTATTCTCAAACAGACATGTATAAGCATGAAACAGTGTCAAACTAACATAGTATAATAATTATCAGGTCTAGGGTGACAAATAAGCATGCATAGATGATAGGCAGTCACATAAATGAGCAAAGCAGTGTATGTTCATATTCAGGACAGCATGACAGTACAGTACTAAAACAGTGATTCCCGTTACTACAGAAATCCAATTCTGAATCCGTCAGAGAATCTAGAAAATAGACTTCCATCCGAATCCAGCGCATACAAATAAGTCATATATTAATTCACAAAAATATAGCGCAAAACTGATTCGAATATGGAAAATAGGTTCAGTCAGAAATCAGGAAAACGGATTCAAAGTCAAGAAAACAGCATCAAAATTCATCAAATAAATCCACGAAAAATATGGGGTATTCCCCTATATCTCTAGAATTAAAATATAAAGTTTTATAATATTCCAGTAAAATTAGTTCAGTCATCAAAAATAAGAAAACATCAAGAAACGATACTTTGGCCAATCTGGAATCCCAACACTGCTGTACGAAAACTGAAATATCTCGCAAGCCGTGAAACGAAATCCAAATCTACCAAAGGGAGATGAAAATAGATAAAACAACCTAACTTTCATATTTCACAAACATTTTTCATACAGTACAAGGAAACATAGTGAAATTAAGGTTCTTTATAGAACAGCGAGCAAAATACAGCAAGTTTTGCTTCTGTAAATATGCATGAAACGACATATAAAACTCATCAATAAAATCTACCAAAATTCTGGGTAATCCCTAACTAGATAAATAAAAACTGACCAAAGTTTTGGATATAAATAATATAGGTAGCATAGTTCTTTAAAATGATTTGTCATCAAAATTACCGAAAAACAGAATCTGGAAAAGATCGACACCTCTGTAGTAAAACAGTCATAACTCAGTCATACGAAATCAAAATCAAGCAAGGTTAGAGTGGTTTGAAAGTAGACAAAATTATATAAAACTCATGTTTTATACCGAAATCAAGATACCGACTGTAGCATAGTCGAAAACAGCAAACAAAACCGAACAGTGCCAAAAATACAGATTTTCCCCCTTAAAACAAAATCAACATATATTCAAGAAAATTGATCCAAACACATCCAAACTTGAAATAAGGTCTACCAAGTGTCTCAACATCATAATTTAGGGTTATTAACATGTCCACATCAAATATATCTCATGGTTCTCAACCCGAAACACAAATTCTCACCAAAGTCTCACATACATGAATTAATTCAAGAACGGGTGAATCCTAGGTTATCTCATATCCAAATTTTGTCGTGAGTCACATTATCACAATAGAGACAAAATCCATCAAGGAAAACACAATCAAGAGTTGTCTCTAGACCCAACTACACTATAGGTGAACTTTTTTTACTTGTATCAAACAAATGAATTGGAGTACAAGTTACTTGCCTGGAAGACGACGAGAACAACACGAGAGAAAGAATAACGGGACGGATCCTGGGGCACGCACACAACGAACCCAAGAACCAAAAGCGAGCAAAACCCACGAACGAGCGGAACACGAACCGAACCCACGAACAAGATCCACGAACAACTACGAACGAAGAACGACGAACCCCACGAACCCAATACGAGCCCGCGAACACAACAACGAGCACACAAATACAATACCCACGAGCCAACAAACATCGTAACCACGAGTACCCGAGACCCAATACACCCAACAAAGAACCAACACACTGAACAACGAACCCCAACGAATCACAACCGCGAGCAACAACCCAACAATCGAGAGAGACGACGAACAGCGGCTGCGAAGTGCTGCACGCTACTATGACTGGGCTACTATCGGAAAGATGCAATCAGCGAGAAGGAGGGAAAGCCAGGGTGGCCTCACCTGGGTACAGTCGCGGCGAGGGGAACTGGTGGTGGCGCTGGGCAGCATGGCGACATGGCCGGGGGGGCGTCACGCTGGCTGAGTGAAGCTGCTGCTGCTACTGCAGTGCTGGAGGGGGAGACGCACAGGCGGGGTGAGGGCAGCATAGTGCAAGGGGGAGAGAGCAGGGGGGTGGTCGGGGTGGTGAGGTCGCGAGCAATGGAAGAAGAGACGAGGAGCAGAGAGTTGCGGAAAGGAGTGTAGGGGGAGGAGGAAAAGGACGACTGGCTGGGTGGTCGGGATGGTGCAGGATGGGTTAAAAAAATAGGGTTGGGGAGAAGACGCCTGGTTTCAGTATAGAAGATGAAGGGGTTTATATATAGGGGTAATCGAATGATGGGTAATGGGTGTTTGGGGAAAACGGGTTAGGGTTGAGTACATAGAACCGGGTATGGGTAGGTTGTTAACGGGTTTAGGAGGGTATTTGTTATTTTATTGAATTTATATACCCATTTATATTATCCCAGACTACAAAAATATCGTCTCTAATAAAATGTACTTTGCATTACAAGAATATAATTTATTTAAAATACTACAAATACAATACAATTTGTACATAGAAATAGGTCGTTAATAACCAGTCAAAATAACAACAATAATAAAAATAATAATAATGATATTTTTATTACAATATAAAATCACAGAAAATAGTTACAAATAAATTTATTTGATCGAAAACAGATTTTAAAATAGAAGATCCAAAAAAAATACATTTTGACAAAAAAATTTGAAAACCGGAAAAATAATTTGCGAAAATTTTTAAAATACAGAAAATACACGAAAATACATTTTTGGAAAAACAGGGGTTACAACCTACCACCACTATACCTATATACACTGATACCATATCTTATTTTATTTATATATATATATATATATATATATACATTTAATATGTACATATAATTGTATATGTACATTTATATATGTAATGGATGAGATGATGCCTTCACTGTTTGCCTATACCGAAAATGGAGTTGGTGCGCTTGCTGTTGCTTGGCTGAAAGGTGGAGCTTGGAGTTGCACTTGGTGCACGGAATTCGAGGAGGCCAAATCGGAGTTTCTAGGAGTTTCTCATTCTAGGAGTTCATTTGAGTACATCACATGTTGGATGAGTGATTCTAAAATTCTTTCTAATGTTGGAGTAGATTTGCATGCTAGATAATATATAATTTAAATTGCTAAATTTTGATTTGTATGTTAGTTGTAGATTACTTAATTTTAATTATTTCGTGTCATAATGTGTTGAAGTGATGGTGTGATTCGTATAAATGATTAGGATTTTTGTTAAATTAAGAAGTGAAAAATGATGTATGATTTAGAAAATTGTTGAAATGAGATTTGATTCATGTTAGAATAGTAGTCTAAAATAATGCAACATAAATAAAAAAATGATTTTTGATACTAACGTGGTAAAGAAATGTTGAATTAACCTCACTAATATATTTCATGAATATAGAAAACTTCATAGAGGAGTTTTTGATGAAAAAATAATATTTTTATTTGAAAATTTGATTATATGTATTTCTAATACAATTTCGGGGAGAAACTCTTGTTATATTGTCAAAAAGAAAACTTTATGAAATTTTGAATATAATATACTATACTGTATTATTTTGATAGAAAAATATTCTAGGAAAAGAACTAGATTTGGAATGAGTGCAAATCGATTGAAGAATCAAATTTTGTAAGGAAAATTAATTATGGTACAATATACAAAAATTATTTAACCATTTTCATACCAGGTTAGTCACTAAGACAAGTGGTCTTCGGGTGCATTTTAAGAATGTTACTATAGCTCGGCGAAGCTATTGGGCTCAGGTTCGAGTCTGGTTAGAGACTCTGTTTTTATGAATTTCAATTTTAATTAAATTTCCGAAAGGATATATATATATATATATATATATATATATATATATATCAAGTTCATTGTTTATCAGTTAGTCACTTGTGACCTTCTGGTCAGTGGGTGCGCTCTAAGACTGTTACTGTTCTTGGGCGGGTTTTGGTCGCTGAGTCTGGGTTCAATTCCGACCGTGGCCATTTTGTTTTTGTTTTTGATTTATATATATATCAAGTTCATTGTTTATCAGTTAGTCACTTGTGACCTTCTGGTCAGTGGGTGCGCTCTAAGACTGTTACTGTTCTTGGGCGGGTTTTGGTCGCTGAGTCTGGGTTCAATTCCGACCGTGGCCATTTTGTTTTTGTTTTTGATTTATTTTGTGTTTTAAATAAAAATCTGGAAAAATCCTATTTAATTTTCCAAAATTGTTTAGACTTTATGAAAATTATTTCTACAATATTTGGATATATTTTGTGAGATTAAAAGGGGATTTTACATTAAGGAACTCGAGTTTATTCGATTAAAAGAACTAAAAGTGATTTTTATATTGAAAATTGTGATTCTTGTATAATGAAAGAGAGATGAATATTTGGATTGCAATTAAATTTTTTTCTTAAAGAGATTTTATGATTTTTAATTCTTGATTAAGATTATTTCATATTGCATACAATGGTAAAAGGGATTAAATTGATAAAAGTGTTGAATTGAATTGTTTACATGTCATGAGATTATAAAGAAATATTCTCTTTGAGAAAGAGATATGAATAAAGAAATTGAAAGATTATTTTGAGAATGAATATGACTTATTGTCGATCTCTAGAAAGAGATAGTTGTTGTAATCTAGAGGCTAGGAGAGACCCTAGTGACCGGCAGTTTTTATTAATAAATTTGAAAGCTAACCAATATGGGTTGAGCATCTCTTGAGAAGTAGCCAGTTAGGCTGACTGTCTTTTTTGTTTGTTTTAAGTCCGGTAGGGTAAGCTAGCTCTAGGTTGTGATGATTTCCTTCTAAAATAAACTAAAAATGTAAGAACTACACTATAGTAGAGATGATATGAAAGTAAGAGAAAAACATAAGTATGATGGCCATTGGATTGGTGGTGTGAGAGTGTTCACAGGATGTCCTTATGTTGCATCATGATGAGGGCATGGATACTACTCCAGGATATCGTCCCGGTGGCGACGCTTGTGGGGTGTTTGGTGACTATGGGTGGTGCCATTGTCCATAGCGGAGGTGAATTGTCCACAGGATGTCTGCATGATGCGTCACGTGTCAGTGTGTGGGATTCTCTCCAGGATGTCTGGACATGGGCTCGTAACTCATAGAATACCTAGGATACATTCCGTAGTTACCGTAGTAGTTTAACTCATGGCGAGGGATCGAACCAAACATGATGAAGAATGATTAAGGGATTGCCCTCGGACCTATATAGTATGGGATGCATAGAATCCGAACAAGTGTGCATTAATGTCTTTTAATATAAATAACTGCATTAAGGATTAAGCGCACAGCACCCACGACATCAATAGGATAGTCCCTCTTTAGCTTTGTTTTGTGATCAAGTTTGTGTTTGCTGAAGTATTTAAGAGTCGTTATACTGTCGGCATAGCGAGGATGGCCGCGTATAATATTTCGTCGGTTGTAAGCAACTGACGTGCCCACAACTTCATATGCAGGACTTGGAGTTTACCAGAAGATATAAAGATGAAATTGTTGTTGATGATTACTTAAATGCTAAAGTTGTTACAATTGTACATTTATCATTATTGTATTTTATTTATTCCGCTGCGTGTTGATGTAAAATACTCTATGTAATAAAAGTTTTGAATTCCTTGTAAAATTGTACGAAGTGAAGTGTAAAGATCCTGTGGAACTTCGAATTCAGTCTTGTTTAGAATTCGGGGTGTTACAAACAACCCAACTACCCAGTCAGCAGGTTCGACGACAGCCCCTCCTGCTTTCCTCCTTCCACCGCCTGTGCTCCGATCGTCACCCTCCTGCTCTCGATCGCCCTACCCCCCTGAACCCACTTCCGATCCTCCATCTCCTCCCGCTGTGCTCCTCCTCTCGACCGCCGTGTGTTGCCTTCAGCTTCGGTGCACCTTCTTGTCCTCGATGCTAGAGCACCCTACAGCTGTCGCGACCCCCCTGGTTGCGCTACACCATGCGCCGTCTCCATTGCCTCTCGACGCCCTGCAATGCAGCGCCATCGTCCCCTTGCTGCCGTCCCACCGCCAGCTAGCACTTGCTGCCGTCAGCTTCCAACTGTGCAACATCAGATCTCCTCTTTGACTATGGGCCATCCGATCGTTGATCATCGCGATCGTGATCGCTTCTTGATCCGTTGATCTTAGTCGTTGGATTTGCATTGATCATCATCACCATCATCATCTTCATCAAGATCTTGATCTCACCGTCGGATCTCTTTTGATCATCGCGATCGTGATCATCATCTTGATCTTGATCTTGATCTTCGATCTCAGCCGTCCGATCATCCGATCTTAATCCCCATCAAGATCCATGCCGGATCGTGATCATCGTGATCGTTTGCTCGTTGCCGTGTCTCCGGGATTTTGATCCTGTTATTCTTCGCATATTCAGATTAATCTAACATCGTCCTAAAGGCAAGTCATCTCACTTTCAAATTATATTGAATAGTATTCGAAATTGTTTATTGAATTCCGCAAGTAGATCCATATTAACTATCGTATATTGTTATTGTAATATATCATTAGGATGCTACGGATTTACACGAGCGAATCCAAGTAGTAGTCTTGACTTCGTGTCGTCTTTTGCCTCCAATGTATAGCGATCTTGCATGCATTCATGTAGTTAATTATTGAATATAGGAATAGGAATTATTATTGTAATTCATATCATGACATTACATAACTATTGTAGATTGTATACTAGTAGTGATTGTTTACGTGATTGATGTTAGTGTGTTAGTTGATTGTGATTAGTAAGATTATGGACATTATACATCTTAATACCATATTCACATAGATGTAACTTGCTGCAATTTATAATTGTTAACTCCTAACTCATCGTTCATAACATTTTAATCATTTGATTCATGAAGAATATGTTGAAACACTGAAATTCATTGCCAACCTGAACATTACCATGATGTTTCGACCTGGATAACACCATCAAAATTAATAACTTTCTGAATATGAAATGTAGCCCCATATTTCTAGTTTCCAGAACATCCAGAATTTTTGAATTCCGACTTATATTGCATGAGTTATGACCATTTTACTGCTGCTGCACTGTATTTTCAAATTTATGCACATACCATGTTAAGCTGATGAATTAGGTGAACTAATGATCAAATATTATCATGATAATTTCCAGATTGATAGCCAACATGCTTAGGGTAATAAAAAATATTTTTGCTGATTTTTACAATGAATATTTATTGCTGTTACAACTGAAACTAGTTGACACTGATAACTAGCCAGAAACAGTAACCTGTAAAGAACACTAAAATTCACCTAGCTACTGTTGTCGGAATTTGGACTTTAAATATGTGTTGGAACCGGGCAGGAGTCTAGTTTCTAGACCTTCTGACGAATCCATATTTGCTATCCTGTAAACGGAAATTCTAATTTTGGTACAGCAACCTACTGCTATCCAGAATTGGGTTTCCATGTTTAGTAATAATTAAATGAACCTATAATGTTGAATTTGGTGTATTTGATTGTATAGAGTACATTGCATGTTCTTAGGGTTGTGTTATCATCATTCTAGTGTCCCTTATTAATCGCATTATCGCTTCCCATTGATATTTCTGTCCCTATTGTTCTCTATTAGTATTGCATGTTAATTGAATAAAGAATGTTAATCAAGCCGGGGTTAAGGATTGACTAAAGTAGTTGATAATATAGTGCTGTACTCGGGAATGTGGGCATTGTTCCCAAAATATTGTGTCGGCTAGTGCTATCGATTTATTGTTGGATTACTGACCACAGTATCCCAATTCATCATGTATTATTTTAGAATTATTGTGCCGACTATTGTTATCGTTATTGTGCAAGAAATTGATATTGTTATCGTTATCGTTATTGTTATCGTACCAAGTACATGACCTATAGAATCTACCACCTTAGTCTAAACGAAATTGATTGTATGTATCGAACCTGTAGTATGGGATGCAGTAGTACATGCATTAGTTAGAATTAAAATGAATAATAGACTTAAGACCTCATCGCATTGTCATTGCATTTTGTCATTGTTACCGAACAGTGTTATCATTATTGCTTACCGTTATTGTTATTATTTATTGTCATGGTTATAAATCATCGTTATAGCACATTGTACAACTATCGCTTGTCACTGTTCGATACTATTGATTTTATTGTTCATTAAATTCATCGTTATAGCATTATTTTCATTGTTCCTCTGCTTCTCTACTTGCTGTCCACGACTTGCTCTAAGGACATATTTTCCTCTATTTTAGATGAACAGCTTACATGAAATCAAGGAGGTTTGCCTGACGAACTAGGAGAGCAACAATGGTGAAAGAATTGTTGTTGCGCCGCTTAAATAATTATTGTTTCTTTTTTTGAACTTTCATAATTGAACAATGTCGTTAATTCTTGTATTTGTGGGCTTTTGACCCAATATTGTTATTGTTTATTCCAGTTGTTGGATTGTTATTATGTTGGTTATTTTATGCTTAAATTCCAAGTATTGTTATTCATGTGTTTACTCCTTTATTTCATGCGTGGTTGATTACTTCCTGTTTATATTGTTGAGTTGAATCGGTAACAGCTCATGGATGACGCAAGTCATTCGGTAGGCCATGTCACATGCTTGCATTCCGTAGGTTTGAGAAGTAGGACGTGACACAAGTTGTTAGAATTCCAAGTAAAGGACGAAGTTTTGTAGTTCAAAGAAAGATTGTGTGTACCTGATCAGTCAGAATTGAAGGAGAGCATTCTACAGGAAGCACACACTACTCTATTGTCAGTACATCCAGGGAGTACCAAGATGTATAAATATATTAAGCAGCATTTCTGGTGGTCGGGACTAAAAAGAGATGTAGCAAAGTTCGTAGCAAGATGTGCAAATTGTCAGCAGATCAAGGTAGAGAATCAAAGACCTGGAGGTTTACTACAGCCATTACCCATTCCGCAGTGGAAATATGAGAACATCATTATGGATTTCATCACGGGGCTACCTAGAAGTCCCAAAGGGAATGATGAGATTTGGGTGATAGTGGATCGACTAACCAAGTCTGCTCATTTCTTGGCAATGAAGATCACCTAGTCAATGGAGAAGTTGGCAGAATTGTACATCGAGGAGATTGTGATACTGCATGGAATTCCTATGTTGATTGTTTCAGATCAAGATGCGCGGTTCACATCACACTTTTGGAGGAGCCTACAGACAGCTTTGGGAACCAGGACTAATTTCAGTGCTGCTTTCCATCCCCAATCAGATGGGCAGACTGAGAGGGTTAATCAGGTGTTGGAGGATATGTTGAGATGCTGCATAATGGATTTCGGCAGAAGCTGGGAAAGACACTTAGCTCTGATAGCGTTTGCCTACAATAACAATTTTCAGACTAGCATTGGCATGGCACCGTATAAGGCTTTTTACGGGAGGAAGTGTAGAATGCCGGTGTGTTGGTATGAAGTGGGGGAAAGGAAGATGTACGGGTTGGAGATAGTACAGCAAATCTCGGAGAAAATAGAATTGATCCGAAAGAGACTGGTCAAGGCACAAAACAGACAAAAGAGCTATGCGGATAATCAGAGAAGGGATTTGGAATTCGAAGAAGGTGACTTTGTCTTCTTGAATGTGTCTCCGACGAAGGGAGTGATCCGATTTGAAAAGGGAGGAAAGTTAGCTCCAAGGTACATAGGACCATTTAAGATACTGAAGATGATTGGGAAGACAACTTATCGGTTGGAATTACCGGAAGAGCTAGCCCAAGCGCACAATGTCTTTCATGAGTCCATGTTGTGTGACTACATTCCACATCCAAAACATCACTTACGAGAAGTACCAGAATGATTACAGATAAACTTGAGCTATAAGGAGCATCCAGTGCAAATCGTGGATAGACGAGAAAATGTTTTGAGGAACAAAACTCTACCATGGTCAAAGTAATGTGAAGGAATCAGCTAGTCGATGAGGCAACTTGGGAATCGGAAGAGCGGATGATGAGTGAATATCCCGAACTTTTTGATTAAAAACCCTGTAATGTTTTCTTCTCTTTTACCCTCTACTATTTAAGCGTAGTTCTGAGGACCGAACTATTCTAAGAGGGGAATGTTGTAACATTCCCAAAAATACTTATTTTTAATATTTTCTTTCGCACGTACTTTGCACGTAATTTTGTGCACGTGTCGATTAATGAAATTCTCTTGAGTCATGAAAATTTTCCTCTTATTTTATAAGGCACTAGTGTATGGTTAATTTTAATAAAAATCAATTAGGCTTAAATCTATATTTTGTAACACATTAAAACTATTATAAATTAAAGCCCCTAATTTTTAGGTGTGCATTTAACGTGCATGAACTCTCATTTAAAATTAGATAAGACTAGTACACATTTCAATGTGTAACATACACACCTAATTTAATTAAAAACTCATAATAAAATTTTATGAAGAAGTTTGCACATGGGGTGCACGTGCTTTCTCTTCCCTTATAAGCCGACCAACTAGAGTGAGTGGGAGAGTGGGAGAGTGGGAGAGTGTGTGGGTGAGTGGAGAGATCTTTTAGGAAGTGGGAAGTTATTATAACTACTCATTATTTTACCCTATAAATAGCCCCTCCCTTTAGCCGTGGAGAAGTGCAAATAAAAATTAAAAAAAAGGGAGAAAGAGAGCAAGAGTGCTGTGACTTTTCGGGAGTGCTGAGGAGGCTTGCAGTGAATTTTGTGGGGGATTTTGGAGCATTTTGCTAAGGATTACTAGGAGCTTTTGGAGGTCGGTGTTCTCATTGTCTTCTAAAATTTTGTAGATTATGCTTGATTGTCCATGACATGTGTAGATGTTAATTTAATTAGGGTGTATGTGTAGAAGTTTTCTATAGTTTTAATTGTGTACTCTTAGTCATAGTATGTGAATGTGTGGGTGTTCTCATTGTCTTCTAAAATTTTGTAGATTATGTCTGATTGTCCATGACATGTGTAGATGTTAATTTAATTAGGGTGTAGAAGTGTAAAAACTTTCAATAGTTTTAATTGTGCACACTTAGTCATAGTTAGTATGTGAATGTGTGGGGTTTTCATTTTCTAAAATACTAGTAATTGTGCATGTTAGAAATATGTAGATGGACGATTAAATTGACTTTGGTGCATAAAGTAACATCTCTTGCAAATTTTTTAGTACATGCTAAATTACAATCATGTAGTAGATAATTGAATTAATAGGGGTTTAATAGCCTGCCTTACTAGTAGAGAATTTTAAAAAAATAAATCCATGAAATTAAATTCCTCTATATACAATGTAGTAATGTAAAAACTCCCAAAAAATATAGTTGTATAAAGAACAATAATTTATATAGTTCCAAATTGTAGAATTATGAACAATTCATACAAAATGGGCAATAATTTCCTTCATTTTGGGAATAGATTATAATAGGATTTATTTCATGCTAATATATTCAACTTGAAGGGAAAATTATTTTCTAGAATTGTAAAAGGTAAAGCGTAGAAATTTGACATCGTTTTCTTTTTTTTTTATCAAATCATGAAACAGAAAGTGGCATTAAAAGAGTTAGGATAGTAAGTTAATCATAGTAAGTAGGCTTGACAACCTGGTCTTGGGTGTGATTTGGGGGCACTCTGTACAGGGGCCTCGGGTTGCGGGTTCGAGTCCCAGGG
Organism: Hemerocallis citrina; assembly: GCA_017893485.1. Lineage (NCBI taxonomy): Eukaryota > Viridiplantae > Streptophyta > Magnoliopsida > Asparagales > Asphodelaceae > Hemerocallis > Hemerocallis citrina. The sequence continues at coordinate 216,668,786 of CM030361.1, read as the reverse complement.
TCTCCATTCTTGTTTCTTTTGCTGAGAAATTATCCAAAACAGAGAGTCCTGTACATAAAAATAACACTTTACAACTTTTCACTAATAGTAAGATAGCTCACTAGTTATTGGGTTGTGGTTTGTGCTGGCTGTGCGCCTGGGTTTGATCCCTGGTGTATCCAATTTTGTTTTTATTTCATTTTAAAGGTTTTTCATGGTTCTAAAAATTGGGGGAAATGTAGAAATATTTTAGAATATTTGGAAATAATTCTACACTATTTAAGATGTATTTTGGGGATTTAAAAGTTACATTAGACAATGTACTAGATGAATTTAATTTCTAGTCTAAATTTGAGGCGGTTTGTTTATGTTAAAATGAGCTAACTTTTAATGATCGAAATAATCTATTATAAATTTGGGGAAATTCATTTGGATGAAAAATTATAATTTACATTATCTACTTTAAGAAGTGAGTTTTTAATAACAATTTTGTGATGAAAGATTGGAGTGTGATAAAGTTTGTGTATCATATGAAAAATGATTTCATCCTAGATTTATGGAAAAAAAAGTGATTTATATGATAAATTAAGAGATAAACAAAGAATGAACTTGGGAGAATAAATGTATGATATTCGTATGAAATTTTTATTAAGTTGAAATGCTCTCTTGAGATGTATTATAAGGGAATGAGAAATCATACGTTGAAATTGACAATTCGAAGTGAATGTATGAACAAATCAAATAAATTATGAAATGAGAAATTTTATAAGGTTAAGATTAACCTAGAAGATCTTTATGGGGAGATAGATGGGTTCTAAGAGCTAAGCGAGGCCCGTAATGTCCGACAAGTTTAATAAATAAAATTTCGTGAAATGGTCAGTATAGACCTGAATGTTGATAAGAGAGTTTAAGTCCGGCAGGATAAGCTAGTTCTAGACCAGGATAACTACAAATTAAATTAAGGACATGCACTAGAAAGGAAGATGTGATGAAACCTGGGCAAACGTAAGTAGGGCATTCTATATAGTCAGGCGGTGTACTCCGGGACTATAGATTCAGTCGGGCACTGTACTCCAGGACTGTAATCACCATGCATCCAGTCGGGCGGTGTACTCCGGGACTGTGATAGCTATGCAAAGTGAGACAAGTCTTAATTAAATTTGGGGTTATGAATGATCGAACAGTGTACTCCGAGATCATGAATAGTCGGGCGGATAGGAGGCAGATCTCCAATATATTCTGGGCTAGAGTGGCACTTGTGGGATGTCTACATGAGGTAGATTTTGTATAGTCGGGCGGTGTACTCCGGGACTGGAATCCATACTCGTGAGATGTCTGAACCTTGTTTTCGTCACCGTAGATAGAACCTTATAATGAGAAGTATGATAAGGGCTTGCCCTCGGACCTATGTAGTATGAGATGCATAGAATCCGAACAAGTATGCATTAGTGTCATCGTAGTATGAATATCTGCATTAGGCATTAGGTTCATATCATACCTTAACATAATTAGGATAGTCACTTTTCTATTTATGCATTCAAATTTGTGATCGTTAAGATGGTAAAATTGCTGTATTATAGTATTGTGTCAGTTGTATGCAACTGATGTGCCCACAGTTTCCTAGTTGCAGGAATGGGCTGGCATGAATTTGAAGACACTGTGAGAGATTTCACAAGATTGAAGAGCTTTCATTATCATATATGTATTGTACTTATTTATTTCTGCTGTGCTAATGTAAAGAACAATGTTGTAAATGTAAAAGTTTTAAATTTCCTATATTTTTGTACGAAGTTGAAGTAAAAGATCATGTTTTTGTTACGAATTACATGTGTTTGGAATTCGGGGCATTACAGATCGAATGTATCGGTGACCAAGGTTCGTCTTCGTCATCTTCAGTTCAGGCCAGGTCGGAAGCTTTTGCTTCGAAGCTCTTTGTTGGGTTCGGGTTTGGTATATTTGAGTAAGGGGTTTAGCCAACTTTTGGAGCTTGATATCGGGTTGGTTTTGGCCAAGTAAGGTGTTGGGTTTTGGCCAAGCTTCTTGTTGACTTTGGGTTGCTGTCATCCCCAAGGTTCTTCGTAGAGTTCAGATTTTTTAGCATCGTCGAAATTCCAGTGGAGTTCCGGTGTTATTGAGTCAGGGTTTTGGCCAATTTGGAGCATTGACATCAAGTTTTTGACCAAGTGCTATGTTGTTCGCTTGTTTTGTCGATCTTGCATTTCTTCGTTGGATGAGTTTTCTTATTGATTTGGGTGTGGAGTGCTTCGACCATCGGATTTTGTGGAAGCCTCAGATTCTACCATGTGGTAATTTTGATCTTGGTGGTCCTATAAATAAGACCCAACCCGACCCCTTATTTGCTCATTTACTTCATCCACTTTCTCTTTCTACAATTTTTTTGAGAGCTTCTCTATGTAGCTCTTGCAGTGGTCTACCGAGCGGTGCTGGTGGTTTGCGTGGTGTTTTGATGGTGGTGCTAGTGACCGTTGTATCTTTGGTGTTCTTGTGAGCTTGATCAAGTAACTCAATTACCATCGTTGTCAGTTATGTCTAACATTTCATCAAGCAATTATTATACTGTTGTGGTTTGTTTAGAGGTAGATGATGATGTAGAATCTAGTCGTTTTACTAGAGAGGTGAAGGCAAAAGGTGTGGCTGGTCGTTCCACTATAGTGGAGATGGTCGTTGAGTTGGAGAGAGACATGAGGAGTGCATTTAAGACAATGTTGTTTCTAGTTCCTAAGTTGATTAAAGAATACCCCAAAGTAGATTGGGATTTCCTTAGGAATCGCATGGAGTATGCCGAGCCAGACCCAGTTCACACCACTAAGGTTGATTTGCCATCACTATTCTCAGGAAGGAAGAGCTTGCCATGATCATGGCGGCCTTCGGGATCCCTTCTGATTATGTGTTACTCTTGATTGGTCCTGGAATTAGGACGTGTTATCCTTGCGATACCTTCTATGTGGGGCTTCGTTTGCCTCTTTACCCCTTTGTTAGAGAAATGCTCAATTGGTATAGGTTGTGTCTGATGCAGCTTATGCAGAACGTGTGGAGGCATGTAGTCGGATTTGTCCTATAGTGTCATAGGCTCAGAACTGAACCGTGTTTAACCATTTTTAGGCGACACTTCAAGATCGCCCAGCTAAACAAGATGGGGGAACGGTGGTATCTTTGCCCTCACAGTAATCGAGGGATGATCGAGGTTCCTTACTCCAACAAGTGTTGGAGAGAGAAGTACTTCATCGTTCATAGTCATGAACCATTGGGAATTCCCACATCATGGAGAAGGACGGTTCCATCGATGTTGAAGGCGGAACCAGTGGTGACCTCGGCGGAGAAGAGTTTTAGCGACGCTCTTCTCACACAGAAGATGCGTGGTTCGATAACACCGATGAAGTTCTCTTCGAGGGTGGTCTTGGCCGGGTGGATCCTAGTATGATTTACCATTTTTGTTTCCTTTCATACTGTGTTGCTCAGTTGATGTCAGTCTATTTGTGTTGCTTTGTTTTGTATAGTGAGTTCTCATCTTTTTATGTTTTATCTCCCAGGGAAACTAAGGATGAACATTCAGGACTTCATCGGTGATTGGGGGACCCTCTGCAATAAAAGGACCAACGATCCTAAGAAGCGCAAGAGGACGGCGAGACATACACATACTTCCAAGGATCTCTCTGCTCTGGCCCTGACCGTTCCGACTTAGATGCCTTTAAGAGCGTCTCCTGATGCTGCCACAGGGGGTTCTTCCCTGGTGGCTATCGTAGCGAGTGCTACACCTCTTCCCTTGATCGCCCAAGTTGCAATGATTTTTAGCGATTAGCAGGAGTTGATTCATGTTCCCAACTAGAGCGTGAAGCAGCAGGAGATCTTCCTTGGCAACTCTGCTGCTTGCTTGGATGTGAATCACCACCTCCCATACTCCAGCTGATCGGGAAAGGCTGAAGATGGAGCCACCCGAGAGATCCATCTTAGAGATTGCTCGGGCGCAGATGACAAGATGTCTAATGTTTTTGTGAAGTTCAACATTCATATTTTCCATTTGTAGTACAATGTCTTGAACGTTTTTCTTTTTTTCTTGACGGCATGTCACTTCAGCTACTTGGACAATTTTTACGTTGTCGAGGAAAAGAATATGAGGGAGAAGGTCTCTCATGCCGAGGGGGACAAGAAGAGGGCCGTCAAGGAGCTCAAGACGGAGTTGGAGGCGTTGAAGAAGAAGGGGGAGGAGTTACGCCTGAATTTGGAGGTGTCAGAGAAGAGTGAAGAGGAGTCACATCTCTAGCTTGAGACATCGGAGAAGAGGATGGTCGACCTTGTGTTGGATCTGGAGAAGGGAACAGACTGAGACTGCCTTGGCGGTGAAGGCCACATAGGCCAAGGTGGAGGCTGAGGCCGAGGCCAAGCAGTAGAGTTTGATTGATAAGTCTTATGCCTGGACTATCTCTTATGTGGAAGAGTGTCTTCCTAGCTTCACTGGGAAAGCATACCATGTGATTCTCCATCCTGAAGAGGCTCTCGGGGAGGACAGAGGTAGGGAGGATGGTGATGAGGGCGGTGCTTTTGTGGGGGGCGTGAAGAGTGGCTCGGGGAAGGAGGCGGTTCGGGGCTGCTTGCCTTTAGTTCCGTCGAGGCAGGTGAACAATTGATTCATACTCCGTACGTTTAGTTGTTTTTGTTTTCGATTTATGTATGATGTTATATTGCGGATTGGCCACCACACCCTTGTATCTTCCTTTTAGTAGATGTCAAAATGCTTTCTTGCTGTATCAACACTTGTATATTGTTCTGGTGTACTTGGAGTTACTCTTACTTGTGACATTTTGTTGTTTATCTCATTTGTAACTGTAACCCCTGCCTTGTCAATATTTAGATTATTCTTTGGTCCTTCTTATTGGAAGATGATTGTGTGATTTGGGGAGAGGCCTAGGAGGCCCCTAGGCGGTGAGGTTGAGCAGCTTCGCATGACGGGGCACATAACAGAGTTAGCGCTTGATCGCTTGTATGATCAGTCTGAGGACGAGTGATTGGAGAAAGTTCATCTCAAGTTATTGTTAATCAAGAGAGAGACTGTAGTTAACCTCCTGTGTGTTGATTGCCTCGTCGGTATGCCCTTGTTCCCCAAAGTGATGACGTACAATGTTCGGGACTATGCTCTTCTTAGAGATGTACTTATTGAGATGGATTTGGAGATATACCATCTCTAAGAGAAGCTTGGGGGTTGCACACGGCTAGCACTTCACGTATTATTGGTGTTAGAACGGGTGCAACAGTTGTTTGAGTAGGTTCGAATGCTAGAGGAACGGGCTCGATTGCATGGGTGGCACCTCACTATCCTGGTGATGCTTAGATTGGGGTGACCACATTGTCCAGTTTGGTTCCTATGCATTAGGGGTTGCTAGCTTCAGGACTCAATCTGCGTGATTGGCACTTCCTACCAAGAGTTAAAGTGGCCCAGGAGAGGTGGTGTCTGTGAAGAAGCCCACAGGAGGATTGTGTCCCTTAGGAAGAACATTCCTCGCCCTAGATCCCGAAAGGATGGTCTGTGTAATGCCCCGAGCTCGGCTCAGCTGCGCACACGACTGTGCGTGTGCGCACACACGAAGAACAGGTCCTAACAATGGCCCACCATAGGCTTTCTGTAACGCCCCGAATCCCAAATACAACTGAATTCGAGAGTTCTACAGGATCTTTCCACTTCATTTAGTACAATTTTACAAGGAAATTTGAACTTTTCACTATACATCAGAGTTTACATAAAACTTTACCCTTTACATTGCACAGTGGAAGTAAATTTACAACATTTAAATAAATGTACAACAACATTGAATAATCTTTAAGCATATGTTCCTCTTTAACCTTTATCATTTCATTACCCTGCATACAAAACTTTGGGTACGTCAGTTTATTCAACTGACGAACATTATACACGACCATCCTCTCTATGCAGGAAATAGTATAACTTATTTTCCATATTTAACAAACACAAACTTGTCACATATCAAACTAAAGGGACTACCCTATTGATGTCGTGTTGTGATTGTGCACTTAGTCCTTAATGCAGTTATTTATATTACATGACACTAATGTACACTTGTTCGGATTCTATGCTTCCCATACTACATAGGTCCGAGGGCAAGCCCTTAATCGTTCTTCATCTTTGTAGGGTTCAATCCCTCGCCATGACTTAATCTACTACTGTAACTACGGTAAGTATCCTAGATGTTTTCTGACATATGAACTCATGTCTAGGCGCCCTGGAGGGAATCCCAATGCACTGACACATGACTCATCATGCAGGCATCCTGTGGTAATTCAGCTCCTACCATAGACATGACACCACCCGCAGTCGTCCAACATCCCACGAACGTCGCCACCGGGACGGTACTCTGGAGCAGTATCCACGCCCTATCATGACTCATCATGGGACATCCTGGGATATGCTTTCTCCGCTAATCCAATGGCCCTCATACTCAATATTTTTCTCTTACTTTCATCACATCTTCACTATGTAACTAATCCTTAGTTCTAATGAAATAGAATCATGAACAAAATCAAAGCACTAGAGTTAGCCTCTCCACTAAACCAGACTTATTCATTCATTCAAACATGACCAACCTTGGTCTTTCATTTCAAATTTCATTTCATTTTTTTCCAAATGCCGGGGGAGACTTAGCTACTCTTTTGTTTCAATTCCAATTCACAATTTCTAAAGTTGAGAGTTTCCAACTCATAAGTTCACATGTTGAGTTATCATACTCAAAAGTATTTCTCTTTTCCAATCATGATTTCTAAATTGTTCAATAGTCCATAATTATACATTAAATTCAACTATTCATCATGTAACTCATAGAATATTATTTTCACATTAAAACCCACATCACTAATTATTCAATCAAAGATGGACATTTACACTTCATAATTTGTCGCACTATTCTCCATTGAGAATAATTCACATCACTTCACATAATTTCTTCTTATTTGTCTTTCTTTTCTAATATTCCATTTTAGGTGTTTTTGCAAAGTACAACTTTTATGAAAATGCAAGTATAGAACTTATAGTTCTAAATTATACTTTTATTCTCTAACATACTCCACTTCATGCAAATAATTCTCAAACTATTTTTCACACGTCCCACATAATTTTAGGATAATTATCATATTTTTTCCATATTTTTTTGATCATTAAAAATCCCAAAAAAATGTTTTTTCCCAATTTAAATACTGGTCGAACCCAATATTCGAACCCACGAACACAAGGAAAACCGCCCAAGGCACAGACCACTGGGCCGAACACTGCACACATTGGAAAGAGTGGCTGAGAGCATCTAATGCTCTCGGCCGCTGTTCTTTATTTTTTAAAAATGAAACAAAAGTATGGTGACCAGAGGATTCGAACCAGCAACCTGAGATCCGAACCTACTGTAGCGAATAGAGTCATCCCAACCACTTGAGCTATGCGCTCGGGTTGTCAATGGTGCCACTCTAAGTTCACTTAAATCAATTCTCTCTGTTACTAAAACATTTCGATGTTCAACTAGTCCTCATTTTACTTTGCTTTTATAAAATTTTACTGTAAATTTCCATATTGATTAACATCATGAATTATACTCCAGTATATAGAAAATAAATTTTTCAATAATTAAAACATATTTTTCATACAATTAATTCGAATTGTGAACTATCACTACCACATTTCTTCTTTTTTTTTTTTTTTGCATTTCTTAACAATTAACACCACTAATCTCTTCATTAGAAAACTTCATATTAATTTCCTGTTTTTAATCATTTACCATGCATACAAATTCATATCTTAATTCATTCATTTCAATACAACACAAAGATTCATTTAAGCACATAAAGTAGCATTGTTAATCCACTAACTTTTTGTATATAATATGTGATGTAAATAATGAAACTTTCTTCAACAATCCATGGCTATAATCAATTCACACAAAATTTAGCCTTTACTAATAGAACCACATACAATTTCGCATCCACATTTCAATCAACCCATAGGTCATTTTTCCAATTAAATGCGTACTCTTATTAATATTTTTCATGCTTCATTCATTCAAATCTAGCATGCATTCCTAATTAGAAATATAGAAAATTTACCCACCTTAAATGGAGAGAAAAATACAACTAGCAACCTCCTAAACGAATGTCCTTGCAAACGAACGATCCTCCTCCTAGAAGCGCGCACTCGAGCCTCCAAGCACACCAAAACCGAGAGCTCTCCTTGATGATAGTCGGCCTCTCCCCTTCTTGATGATGCAAGCACAATCTTCCCACACACTCTCAATCTTTTACTCACTTACTAACTACTAGATAATTGTATTTTGAACTATAGGTTTGGAGGAATAATTTAGCACAAGAATACTAGCCGGGGGGTATTTATACTAAAAAAATAGGAGAATGGATGGCTAAGATTGAATTTGGAGTTAGGAACAAATGGCTTAAATTTAAGGAGGAGTTACACTAACTACCCATGATCAAGTAACCACCTCCACCATGACTCCACTTGAAATTTTGATTTCCCTCCTAAATCACAACCGGCCTCACAAGTGTGCTTGTGCACGTGTACGTGTAATGCACGTGCATGCAACCTGGTCTCCATTTAAAAATTGTACAATATATTTTATATAAAAAAATCTTTAAATTGTATTCTACATTACAAGTTGTATTTGAAAATAAAATAGTTCATGGGCTTTAGTTTATGGGCCAAAATAATAATTATAAAAATATAATAAATTGAATTAAATTTGGGCTTTAAGAAAAAGGCTTTTTGTCTAATTGAAAAAAGGCTTTATACAAAATAATTAAAAGCACAAATTTAAATATCTATACTTATCATAATGAAAATAATTACCAAAAATATTGCACGTGCACACTACGTGCAAAATAAAATAATTTTTCATTAAATGAAAAAATCGGGGCATTACACTTTCCTCACAAAAGGTACTATACCATAAGTTTATTGGCTAATTCTATTTAAACTCTACTCAATTCCAATTTCTTTCCGATGTGGGATTAAAAAATGCCACACTCATCCACACATGGCACGTGCATGCCATGTGCACACACACAACACTTATCATTCTCTTCCTTTCCACTTACATGCTCCCTTTCCACGTGCAGCACACAACACCCACGGCCCCACCACACACCCCATACATCCAGCCACCAATTCCATTTAACCACACACCAAGCCCATAGATCAATCCTATAGGCCCACTTTATTTCTGTTTATTATTATTATTATTATTATTATTATTATTATTATTATTATTATTATTATTATTATTATTATTATTATTATATATGAAGGCATTTTAGGGTTTTCGAAATCCATCTCACACTCATTCTCTTCCCCTCTCGTTCCTCTCCTTCCTTTCATTTCGAATCGATCTCAAACTCTCCCCCAAATCGAAAACCCTAGATCGTCGCCATCGAATTCCCCCAAATCCCGATGCTCGAACAGCCCCCAAATTGAAGATTCCTCATCTCGCGGCGGGTTTGGCTGAAGCTTGACGCCCTCAGTTTTGGGTACTTCATATTCACAATATTTTTGAGGGAAGTGTTTGATTCTCATACATGCTTTTATGAATTATGTTCAATTTCTTGCATTTTATTTTGGTTGTGTGTGTAGGCAATGATGAGTCACATTTTACTATAAGTTGGTTAATTATATATGATGAGTGAGTTGCTATAATTTGATACTGGATCTAAATGATTCTTTCACTCATTTATTTTTGCAACTGAGAGTGCGCAACTAATTATAAATGAAGACTGAGAGTGTGCAACTGAGAGTCCCCCCAAACTCTCAAGAATTGAATCCTAGTTTACTTGTGATCAATTTACAAAGGATGGTGATTTTCGTGTTTGGTTTGGAAGCAAGCCTTGTTACACATATATATCTCAGATTGAGTTATGGAGAAAAAGAAAAACAATCTTGTTCACTGATTTTTTGTGCAAGAAATTGCCCAAACAAACTAGATGGGTAATATTCCACATCTTTTAGTTGTAGTTGATTTAATCTTTTAGGCAATGATGACGAAAATATTTTATTAATGCTTTATGAAACGGTACAAATGTTCCAAACTATTTGTGTGCTCTGTTTATGTTGTTTAAGAGAATTTTTGACTGATGTTTATGTTGTTACCAGGCATCTTGAGCTCTGTTTATGTTGTTTATATGCATATTGAGCTCTCTTTTCAGCTTTCTTTTTGTCCCATTTGACATTTGGTTGAGAAGAAATATCAGATTATGGCTGGAATTTGTTGGCATGGCACAATATTACAGCCCAAGTGACAACATAGTTCTGATGCTTTTGTCATGCTTGTTATATACAAGGGTGTTTAGAGCCTACAATTAGTTAAAACATTTTAGGATGAGTTGTGTTAGTAGTTTTGTTAACACGGAAGATTAAATCAACTACAACTAAAAGATGTGGAATATTACCCATCTAGTTTGTTTCAGAAATTTCTTGCACAAAAAACCAGTGAACAAAATTGTTTTTCTTTTTCTCCATAACTCCATCTGATATATATATGTGTAACAAGGCTTGCTTCCAAACCAAACACGAAAATCACCATCCTTTGCAAATTGATCACAAGCAAATTTGATATTGGATCTAAGTTGGCAATGCTTATTGAAATTATTATTTTGAAGCATATTTGGTTGTGTGCCATGAGAATTATTTGTTGAATAGATTTCGGGAATGAGCGTGAGAGAAGAAAGGGAAGAAATGAATGAGTGTTGTGAAATCCACAAAAGGCCCTCAACACTAAGATAGATCTCAACAATTTGGGCATTTGTTCATATTGGTGAACATTTTTTCAATTCCTAATATGATGAAGTCATCTTGAAAATGAAGCTTGACTAGATGGATTCGATGGCAAAAATCTAGGGTTTTCGATTTGGGGGAGAGTTTGAGATCGATTTCAAAATGAGAGGAAGGAGAGGAACGAGAGAGGAAGTGGAATGAGCGTGAGATGGATTTCAAAATCCCTAAAATGCCCTCAACACTTATACAGATCTATAGAGTTTGGGTGGAGACGATCTCAGCCGTTGGATCGATCCAACGGTTGAGATCTTTTGCTCACGATAGAGGTTTCTTCTCACCATCTCATAATAGACTCACTCTATATTGGTGAACATTGATGAACATTGGTGAACATTTTTACAATTCCTAATATGATGAAGTTATCTTGAAAATGAAGCTTGACTAGATAGAATGCATTTAAACTGCAACTCTAGCAGTGTTTAGCTTACATTTAAGTGATCTGATCCTAGACCAGTTCATCTGATATTTAGGCAGTGATGACAATCACCGATTGAACGTTTCACTATATTTTTGGGATGGTTGGATACTTATAATTTAGCTACTGTAACAAGATGGACACCTATTATATGTCGGGTAGTATTTGATACTCATTTATGCATTTTGGGGTTTGATTCTCTTTGAACAATATTGTTTTTCTTTTTCTCCATAACTCAATCTAAGCTATATCTGTAACAAGGCTTGCTTCCAAACCAAACACGAAAATCATCATCCTTTGCAAATTGATCACAAGTAAATAATGATTCAATTCCTGAGAGTTTGGGGGGACTATCAGTTGCTCACTCTCATTCTTCATTTATAATCAGTTGTTCACTCTCAGTTGCAAAAATAAATGAGTGAAAAGAATCATTTAGATACAAGTAAACTAGGATTCAATTCCTAAGAGTTTGGGGGGACTATCAGTTGCTCACTCTCAGTCTTTATTTATAATTAGTTGCGCACTCTCAATTGCAAAAAATAAATGAGTTAAAAGAATCATTTAGATCCAGTATCAAATTATAGCAACCCATTCATCATATAAAACTACATGTTGGGCTATGCAGTGATGATAAGCATTGTTTTACAAGCAATATTTTCAACCTGTCCCCCCCCCCCCTTTTTTAAATATATTTTTGATTGTGCCTTGATCTAGGCACTGAGGACAAGGAATATTTTCACAATGTGGGTGCTAGCTGGTAATTATTTGAATTTTCCTATTCTGATTTATGAATGCTTGCACCTGCTGTCTTGGTCTTGGCCTTAGTCTTGGTCTACGCAGTGTGTGTGTGTGTGTGTGGGGGGGGGGGGGGGGGGGGGGGGGGGGGGGAGGGGAGGACATGGTTAGCCGTAGTTGGCATGGCATAATAAAGCAGCCTTACGCTAATCTTCATGCTTGATTTGAACAATCCTTATGCACAAGTGTGATCTGAGCCTATGACTAATTCAATTTCATGATTTTGATGATCTTACTACTTTCTTGATGCCTATGACTAATTCAATTCAAATTTTTAGATTATGGTGTTAGCAGTGCAGTCCGACATTGCTATGCTTTTTTTGTTTATTTTCTGGCAGTTTTTTGGCTTCAGCAGCAACAGCAGTCCGACAATTTTTTGGCAGAAGCTCTTTTTGTTTATTTTCTGGCATCGAGTTTGTAATTTGAGTTTGTAATGCATCGAGTTTGTAATTTTTTGTAATGCATCGATTTTGTAACTTTTTGTATAATGATTTTCGGGGTTTGCAATATGAGCTTCGAGTTTGTAATATGAGCTTCGAGTTTGTATAATGATATTCGAGTTTGTATAATGTAATATGAGCTTCGAGTTTGTATAATGATATTCGTAATCTTGATGCAGTTAACTTTATTTGAAATGAATTTGTAATTGTCCTCTTTTATGCGAGTTCAAGAGTGGGTTGAACAACATAAAGAGAGCTCTTTATGCCTGGAAATTCCGTAGCTCAATTTTCCTGGAAACAACATTGAAAGAAAATAAATATTGAAGTCTTGTAGCTCAATTTGAGTGCAAATAAACATAGCTCATTTGGCCTAAAAAAATATAAACAGAGCTAAAAAATTAAACAGACCTCATTATGCCTGTTAGCCAACATAAACAAAGCTCTTGAAAAAAAAATGTGCACTATAAACAGAGCTCAAGAAAAACAAATGTGCATTTTAAACAGAGCTCATTTACATTCCTCATTTACTTTATATATACATTATATATATTCCTCAACATAAACAAGTGTACAATATATACATTCCTCAAGAAACAACAGAGCTCTTTATATACATTCCTCATTTACATTATAAACATTCCGATAAACGGAGTTCTTTTTTGACAACATAAACAGCGCTGAAGCTGATTAAAGCATGGAAACAACATAAACAACGTTGATAATGAAAAGGAAACTACATAAACAGTGTTACAATGCATCAAAATGGAGAGAACATAAATAAAGATGTTACATCCATATTAGGAGTTGTTACATGAAAATGGAGTTGTTATGTATCAAAATTGAGCTGTTACATCATTATATATAGACCTCAAATAATATACATTGTTAAAGCTGTTACATTGCATAAAAATTTGGTACATATAATATTAGATAGCACACTAGCTGATTAAAGCATGCATCCTGTAACCCCTATTTCCACAAATACATATTTTCATGAGTATTTTTCTGTATCTCGATATTTATAAATTGTTATTGTTAAATTTGTATTGAGTTTCTTTGTTAAAACATTTTCCTAAACAATAATTATAATTATTTTGAATACTTTGTTTCCATGTCTACTTGACCAACTATTTATTGTTATTGTTGGGACTATTTCGATAAATTCCTATTTTTATATACTGTTATTATTTTGATAATTGCTATTGTCGTTATTGGTATTATTTGCTATTTTGTTACTACTATTATTATTATTTTATTATTACTATTGTCACTATTATTATTGATAGTCTTTTTATTCTTATTGATTGATTGATATTACTAGTATTATTATTTTATTGACATGGTTATTTTACTGTTCTTATGGTCATGGTGATTATTTATTATTATGATTGATTATTAAAACAAATCCCTTCTTATTCGATAATTGTGTTTATAATTGTCTCAAATAATTTATGTAACAAAATTATATTTTTATCACATATCTTATTCCTTGTATTTGGATTTACGTTGATCAATATACAAATCTATTTTTATTTTCTAGGTCTAAACCAATACCCAATAACCCAATATCTCACTTCCCCCCTATAAAATACCCTAATCTCTTTTAACCCTAATTAAACCTATACCCTAGCCGTCATTAACCCCTCCCCTATATTGTGCAACCCTAACCCTCTTTCCCTGTTCATCCCTCTCCATCTCTCCCGCTTTCTCTGTTTCCGCCACTGAACCTACAAACCCATCTCCCGCCACCTCCATTGTCATCGTCACCGTCCCCTCGTCGACCTCTCCTCCTAGCCTCATCCCTGTCCTCGCCCAACTCCACCGAAACCCATCCACCCGTCTTCGTCTTCGCTCAACCCATCCCCTGTTCCTGTCGAAATCCAATGCCTCATTGTCCCTCATCCTCGTCCTCCATGCACCCCTTGCAACCATCGGAGATCCCCTAATCCTCGTCGTCGCCGTCCAGAGCCAGCACCCCAGTCGTTCGCCTCCCCTATTTTCGAGCGAAACAGAGCATCCGCCACCGCTGTCACCCTCGCCGCTGCCGTCGCTTCCCAACTGCAGCGACGTCGTCGCAAGCCCCATTACCAACCGCCGCCATCTTCGCCGAGTTCCTCCCGCGCTCTCCTTCTCTCTCTCTCTCTGTCGAAGGAAGGAGAAGGAGCATGATTGGTCCATTCGGTGTTAGTGTTTTGTCTCATTGCATCTGGATTTTGTTGTTCAGTATTGTGTGTGAGATCCGGTGAGGGTTGCTTTGGTTGTTTGGGTATTGTCGTTTGTGTGCTGTTTTGGTGTTTTGTCACGTGTCTCGCACATGTGTGGATCGTCGCCCGGGATTCCGATCCCGTTATTCTATATTATTCGAATTAATCGTCTCACAGGCAAGTCTCTTCTTGAACAAATATTTTATTTTGTTCAAGTTTATTTGATCTGTACAAGTAGATCCAGTCCCTTTCGTTATTATACTGCTTTTGACAATTCCGTTAAGTTTATCGAGGATTTACACGAGCTAACCCGACATACTCTTAATATCGTGCCATCTCTTTGATCTAAAACCTAGTCCCCCTGTTTCATGCATATGCACTTACATGAAAATAACTAGATCCATGCGGACTTGTTGATGAATTGTATACATGTTAGATTTAATTTGATTGATGAATATATACCATGCCTGTGAAATTGTATCTTAAACATAGAAATATGTATGTTGACACCTAGGATCACTTTGAGTACCAATTTGCATGAAATATATGATTGCATGATTTATTTATTTTCCTTTTATGTTAAACAATTTCTGGACTGCTAGTTATTTCAGTTTGAATCAGATTTTCAACCATGCTACTGTCATAATTTGAAATAACTTTCTAAACATGAAATTTAACCTCTGATGTCTAGTTTACTCTCCTTTTTACGGATTTGGATTCCGATTTTTGGTTTGTTAGATATTATCATTTTAGTACAGCTGTGTTAGAACTTTCATATTCACAAATGCATGCGTATCTCGCTATTCTTTGATTTCTTTAACCATGATTACAGTAAAATAAAAATCTGAAATAAATTAGACTGAACCTAGACATGTGTAGGAATGCCCCAGAATTTTTATAGATTTATTTGATGAGTTTTCTGACCAGAAACAAATAGGTGAACACAGATTACACCATGCTGCCTGAACATAAAATCTGAATAGAATAGAGTTTTCACCATAGTTTCCGTATCTTTTATATGCCTTAATTATATTCGTTGGAACCGTGTGGAAGTATAGTTTCTAGAACTTTCGACGGATCTAGATTTGCTTTTTTGTAGTAGCTGTGATCCATGTTTTAGTACAGCAAGGTCATGTTGTCCTGATCATGTGATGTGTGTAAATGACTTGTTTGCTTCATGCTTTATCTGTAACGTATAGAAGTAGCCACACTTAGTATCATACAACATTGACACCTTCTTGCATGCTCACATAGGATGAAAATAAACTAATAAAAAGCTAGGGTATTATGGATAGACTTGGTAGTGAACAATCGAAAACTGTACTCTGTCGGGCCCTACCGCCTGACCTGCCTGACCTGAAATTCTCTGAACATGAAACACCTGCCTGATAAACACCGTCTCTGAACATAAAACATTGTTTGGTAATCTCTGGGCCGAGTACACAATCCGTGAATTCACCATCAGTCTAAAACATTCACTGTGTGTTTGCGCCGAACCTGTGGTATGAGATGCAGTAGTACGTGCACTATATAGGTTAATAAAATGATTAATAACCTACATACTTGTTCCTTTATGGAGCTTGACTTGACATCACGCATTACATGTATGATTACTGTAGACCTTTGATATTGTTGCCTGCCTTTGCTTTGTTCTTTGACTTTGATCATATCCTTTTCTTTGATATTCATGTTCTTTATCCTCTGTTTTTCTCTACTTGCTGCCCACGACTTGCTCTAAGGGCACTCTTTTCTTTCTTTTTAGATCAAGATTTTACAGGTACCGAAGGAGCAATACCAGAAGAACTTTGTGAGCATACTCTTTGAAGATCATAGTTGGACTATTAGACTACTTAGTTATCTTTTATTATTTGCTTATTGTATTGCTTTTATCATACTTTGTATTCTTGGGCTTTTATGACCCGAAGTTTATTTTATCTCAGACGTTGGATTATTATTTGGTGAATTTATTTCATGATTATCTTGGAGTTTATTCTTTGTTTATATGATTATATTCTTCCTGCGTGGTTGTTTTCTCTTGTATATTGTTAAGTTAGACTGGTACAGCTTATGGATAATGTATAATCATTCACTAGGACTTCGTTACGTGCTTATATTCCTGTATTTTGGGAAGCGGGGTGTGACACATCTAATTTCCGGCATCTGTCGATACCTTCAGTCACTGTAGAAACTGTAATAAATAAGAAAGAAAGGGTTTAGCTAGCTGATTTGTAATTATTTATCTTAGATAACACCACTAACACAACTCATCTCAAAATGTTTTAACTAATTGTAGGCTCAGAACGCCCTTGTATATAAAAAGCATGACAAAACCATCAGAATTATGTTGTCACTTGGGCTGCAATATTGTGCCATGCCAACAAATTCCAGCAATAATCTGATATTTCTTCTCAACCAAATGTCAAATAGGACTAAAATAAAGCTAAAAAGAGAGCTCAATATGCATATATATAAACAACATCAACAGAGCTCAAGATGCCTTGAAACAATACTAACATCGCTCAAAATTCTTTTAAACAACATAAATAGAGCACACAAACAGTTTGGAACATTTGTACCAATTCATAAAGCTTGAATAAAATATTTTTGTCATCATTTCCTACACCAACACAGAATAAAACAAAGCCAAAAATAAACTTTAAATGGAACAAACAGAATGAGGATCTTCCCTCAATCA